>JALAZF010000784.1:940000-1540000 GCA_022829125.1 Lathyrus tuberosus | reverse complement strand
AGTTCGTTGTTGAGAATTTGTTACTCCGATGAATGGTAAGTCTCTTCGGTTAGACGGGACAGTTCGTTGTTGAGATTTTGTGACTCCGATGAATGGTAAGTCTCTTCGGTTTGACGGGACAGTTCGTTGTTGAGATTTTGTGACACCGATGAATGGTAAGTCTCTTCAGTTTTATGGGACAGTTCGTTGTTGAGGTTTTCTACTCCGATGAATGGTAAGTCTCTTCGGTTGGACGGGACAGTTCATTGTTGAGAATTTGTTACTCCGATGAATGGTAAGTCTCTGCGGTTTGATGGGACAGTTTGTTGTTGAGAATTTGTTACTCCGATGAATGGTAAGTCTCTTCGTTTAAACGGGACAGTTCGTTGTTGAGATTTTGTGACTCCGATTATGGTAAGTCTCTTCGGTTTGACGGGACAATTCGTTGTAGAGATTTTGTGACTCCGATGAATGGTAAGTCTCTTCGGTTTTACGGGACAGTTCGTTGTTGAGATTTTGTGACTCCGAAGAATGGTAAGTCTCTTCGGTTTGACGGGACAGTTCGTTGTTGAGATTTTGTGACTCCGATGAATGGTAAGTCTTTTCGGTTTGACGGGACAGTTCGTTGTTGAGATTTTGTGACTCCAATGAATGGTAAGTCTCTTCGATTAGACGGGACAGTTCGTTGTTGAGATTTTGTGACTCCGATGACTGGTAAGTCTCTTCTATTTGACGGGACAGTTCGTTGTTGAGATTTTGTGACTCCGATGAATGGTAAGTCTCTTCGTTTTGACGAGACAGTTCGTTGTTGAGATTTTGTTACTCCGATGAATGGTAAGTCTCTTCGGTTTTATGGGACAGTTCGTTATTGAGGTTTTTTACTCCGATGAATGGTAAGTCTCTTCGGTTGGACAGGACAGTTCTTTGTTGAGAATATGTTACTCCGGTGAATGGAAAGTCTCTTCGGTTTGATGGGACAGTTCGTTGTTGAGAATTTGTTACTCTGATGAATGGTAAGTCTCTTCGGTTAGACGGGACAGTTCGTTGTTGAGATTTTGTGACTCCGATGAATGGTAAGTCTCTTCGGTTTGACGGGACAGTTCATTGTTGAGATTTTGTGACACCGATGAATGGTAAGTCTCTTCGGTTTTATGGGACAGTTCGTTGTTGAGGTTTTCTACTCCGATGAATGGTAAGTCTCTTCGGTTGGACGGGACAGTTCATTGTTGAGAATTTGTTACTCCGATGAATGGTAAGTCTCTGCGGTTTGATGGGACCATTTGTTGTTGAGAATTTGTTACTCCGATGAATGGTAAGTCTCTTCGTTTTTACGGGACAGTTCGTTGTTGAGATTTTGTGACTCCGATTATGGTAAGTCTCTTCGGTTTGACGGGACAATTCGTTGTTGAGATTTTGTGACTCCGATGAATGGTAAGTCTCTTCGGTTTGACGAGAGAGTTCGTTGTTGAGATTTTGTGACTCCGATGAATGGTAAGTCTTTTCGGTTTGACAGGACAGTTCGTTGTTGAGATTCTGTGACTCCAATGAATGGTAAGTCTCTTCGATTAGACGGGACAGTTCGTTGTTGAGATCTTGTGACTCCGATGACTGGTAAGTCTCTTCTATTTGACGGGACAGTTCGTTGTTGAGATTTTGTGACTCCGATGAATGGTAAGTCTCTTCGGTTTGACGGGACAGTTCGTTGTTGAGATTTTGTTACTCCGATGAATGGTAAGTCTCTTCGGTTATACGGGACAGTTCGTTGTTGGGATTATGTGACTCCGATGAATGGTAAGTCTCTTCGGTTTGACGGGACAGTTCGTTGTTGAGATTTTGTGACTCCAACGAATGGTAAGTCTCTTCGGTTAGACGGGACAGTTCGTTGTTGAGATTTTGTGACTCCAATGAATGGTAAGTCTCTTCGGTTAGACGAGACAGTTCGTTGTTGAGATTTTGTGACTCCGATGAATGGTAAGTCTCTTCGGTTTGACGGGACAGTTCGTTGTTGAGATTTTGTGACTCCAATGAATGGTAAGTCTCTTCGGTTAGACGGGATAGTTCGTTGTTGAGATTTTGTGACTTCGATGAATGGTAAGTCTCTTCGGTTTGACGGGACAGTTCGTTGTTGAGATTTTGTGACTCCGATGAATGGTAAGTCTCTTCGGTTTTATGGGACAGTTCGTTGTTGAGGTTTTTTACTCCGATGAATGGTAAGTCTCTTCGGTTGGACGGGACAGTTCTTTGTTGAGAATATGTTACTCCGATGAATGGTAAGTCTCTTCGGTTTGACGGGACAGTTCGTTGTTGAGAATTTGTTACTCCGATGAATGGTAAGTCTCTTCGGTTAGACGGGACAGTTCGTTGTTGAGATTTTGTGACTCCGATGAATGGTAAGTCTCTTCGGTTTGACGGGATAGTTCGTTGTTGAGATTTTGTGACACCGATGAATGGTAAGTCTCTTCAGTTTTATGGGACAGTTCGTTGTTGAGGTTTTCTACTCCGATGAATGGTAAGTCTCTTCGGTTGGACGGGACAGTTCTTTGTTGAGAATTTGTTACTCCGATGAATGGTAAGTCTCTGAGGTTTGATGGGACAGTTTGTTGTTGAGAATTTGTTAATCCGATGAATGGTAAGTCTCTTCGTTTAAACGGGACAGTTCGTTGTTGAGATTTTGTGACTCCGATTATGGTAAGTCTCTTCGGTTTGACGGGACAATTCGTTGTAGAGATTTTGTGACTCCGATGAATGGTAAGTCTCTTCGGTTTGACGGGACAGTTCGTTGTTGAGGCTTTCTACTCCGATGAATGGTAAGTCTCTTCGGTTGGACGGGACAGTTCATTGTTGAGAATTTGTTACTCCGATGAATGGTAAGTCTCTGCGGTTTGATGGGACAGTTTGTTGTTGAGAATTTGTTACTCCGATGAATGGTAAGTCTCTTCGTTTAAACGGGACAGTTTGTTGTTGAGATTTTGTGACTCCGATTATGGTAAGTCTCTTCGGTTTGACGGGACAATTCCTTGTAGAGATTTTGTGACTCCGATGAATGGTAAGTCTCTTCGGTTTGACGGGACAGTTCGTTGTTGAGATTTTGTGACTCCGAAGAATGGTAAGTCTCTTCGGTTTGACGGGACAGTTCGTTGTTGAGATTTTGTGACTCCGATGAATGGTAAGTCTTTTCGGTTTGACGGGACAGTTCGTTGTTGAGATTTTGTGACTCCAATGAATGGTAAGTCTCTTCGATTAGACGGGACAGTTCGTTGTTGAGATTTTGTGACTCTGATGACTGGTAAGTTTCTTCTATTTGACGGGACAGTTCGTTGTTGAGATTTTGTGACTCCGATGAATGGTAAGTCTCTTCGGTTTGACGGGAGAGTTCGTTGTTGAGATTTTGTTACTCCGATGAATGGTAAGTCTCTTCGGTTATACGGGACAGTTCGTTGTTGGGATTTTGTGACTCCGATGAATGGTAAGTCTCTTCGGTTTGACGGGACAGTTTGTTGTTGAGATTTTGTGACTCCAATGAATGGTAAGTCTCTTCGGTTAGATGGGACAGTTCGTTGTTGAGATATTGTGACTCCAATGAATGGTAAGTCTCTTCGGTTAGACGGGACAGTTCGTTGTTGAGATTTTGTGACTCCGATGAATGGTAAGTCTCTTCGGTTTGACGGGACAGTTCGTTGTTGAGATTTTGTGACTCCAATTAATGGTAAGTCTCTTCGGTTAGACGGGATAGTTCGTTGTTGAGATTTTGTGACTTCGATTAATGGTAAGTCTCTTCGGTTTGACGGGATAGTTCGTTGTTGAGATTTTGTGACTCCGATGAATGGTAAGTCTCTTTGGTTTTATGGGACACTTCGTTATTGAGGTTTTTTACTCCGATGAATGGTAAGTCTCTTTGGTTTGACGGGACAATTCGTTGTTGAGATTTTGTGACTCCGATGAATGGTAAGTCTCTTCGGTTTGACGAGACAGTTCGTTGTTGAGATTTTGTGACTCCGATGAATGGTAAGTCTTTTCGGTTTGACGGGACAGTTCGTTGTTGAGATTCTGTGACTCCAATGAATGGTAAGTCTCTTCGATTAGACGGGACAGTTCGTTGTTGAGATTTTGTGACTCCGATGACTGGTAAGTCTCTTCTATTTGACGGGACAGTTCGTTGTTGAGATTTTGTGACTCCGATGAATGGTAAGTCTCTTCGGTTTGACGGGACAGTTCGTTGTTGAGATTTTGTTAATCCGATGAATGGTAAGTCTCTTCGGTTATACGGGACAATTCGTTGTTTGGATTTTGTGACTCCGATGAATGGTAAGTCTCTTCGGTTTGACGGGACAGTTCGTTGTTGAGATTTTGTGACTCCAACGAATGGTAAGTCTCTTCGGTTAGACGGGACAGTTCGTTGTTGAGATTTTATGACTCCAATGAATGGTAAGTCTCTTCGGTTAGACGGGACAATTCGTTGTTGAGATTTTGTGACTCCGATGAATGGTAAGTCTCTTCGGTTTAACGGGACAGTTCGTTGTTGAGATTTTGTGACTCCAATGAATGGTAAGTCTCTTCGGTTAGATGGGATAGTTCGTTGTTGAGATTTTGTGACTTCGATGAATGGTAAGTCTCTTCGGTTTGATGGGACAGTTCGTTGTTGAGATTTTGTGACTCCGATGAATGGTAAGTCTCTTCGGTTTAATGGGACAGTTCGTTGTTGAGGTTTTTTACTCCGATGAATGGTAAGTCTCTTCGGTTGGACGGGACAGTTCTTTGTTGAGAATATGTTACTCCGATGAATGGTAAGTCTCTTCGGTTTGATGGGACAGTTCGTTGTTGAGAATTTGTTACTCCGATGAATGGTAAGTCTCATCGGTTAGACGGGACAGTTCGTTGTTGAGATTTTGTGACTCCGATGAATGGTAAGTCTCTTCGGTTGGACGGGATAGTTCATTATTGAGAATTTGTTACTCCGATGAATGGTAAGTCTCTGCGGTTTGATGGGACCGTTTGTTGTTGAGAATTTGTTACTCCGATGAATGGTAAGTCTCTTCGTTTATACGGGACAGTTCGTTGTTGAGATTTTGTGACTCCGATTATGGTAAGTCTCTTCGGTTTGACGGGACAATTCGTTGTTGAGATTTTGTGACTCCGATGAATGGTAAGTCTCTTCGGTTTGACGAGACAGTTCGTTGTTGAGATTTTGTGACTCCGATGAATGGTAAGTCTTTTCGGTTTGACGGGACAGTTTGTTGTTGAGATTCTGTGACTCCAATGAATGGTAAGTCTCTTCGATTAGACGGGACAATTCGTTGTTGAGATTTTGTGACTCCGATGACTGGTAAGTCTCTTCTATTTGACGGGACAGTTCGTTGTTGAGATTTTGTGACTCCGATGAATGGTAAGTCTCTTCGGTTTGACGGGACAGTTCGTTGTTGAGATTTTGTTAATCCGATGAATGGTAAGTCTCTTCGGTTATACGGGACAGTTCGTTGTTGGGATTTTGTGACTCCGATGAATGGTAAGTCTCTTCGGTTTGACGGGACAGTTCGTTGTTGAGATTTTGTGACTCCAACGAATGGTAAGTCTCTTCGGTTAGACGGGACAGTTCGTTGTTGAGATTTTGTGACTCCAATGAATGGTAAGTCTCTTCGCTTAGACGGGACAGTTCGTTGTTTAGATTTTGTGACTCTGATGAATGGTAAGTCTCTTCGGTTTGACGGGACAGTTCGTTGTTGAGATTTTGTGACTCTAATGAATGGTAAGTCTCTTCGGTTAGACGGGATAGTTCGTTGTTGAGATTTTGTGACTTCGATGAATGGTAAGTCTCTTCGGTTTGACGGGATAGTTCGTTGTTGAGATTTTGTGACTCCGATGAATGGTAAGTCTCTTCGGTTTTATGGGACAGTTCGTTGTTGAGGTTTTTTACTCCGATGAATGGTAAGTCTCTTCGGTTGGACGGGACAGTTCTTTGTTGAGAATATGTTACTCCGATGAATGGTAAGTCTCTTCGGTTTGATGGGACAGTTCGTTGTTGAGAATTTGTTACTCCGATGAATGGTAAGTCTCTTCGGTTAGACGGGACAGTTCGTTGTTGAGATTTTGTGACTCCGATGAATGGTAAGTCTCTTCGGTTTGACGGGACAGTTCGTTGTTGAGATTTTGTGACACCGATGAATGGTAAGTCTCTTCAGTTTTATGGGACAGTTCGTTGTTGAGGTTTTCTACTCCGATGAATGGTAAGTCTCTTCGGTTGGACGGGACAGTTCATTGTTGAGAATTTGTTACTCCGATGAATGGTAAGTCTCTGCGGTTTGATGGGACAGTTTGTTGTTGAGAATTTGTTACTCCGATGAATGGTAAGTCTCTTCGTTTAAACGGGACAGTTCGTTGTTGAGATTTTGTGACTCCGATTATGGTAAGTCTCTTCGGTTTGACGGGACAATTCGTTGTAGAGATTTTGTGACTCCGATGAATGGTAAGTCTCTTCGGTTTTACGGGACAGTTCGTTGTTGAGATTTTGTGACTCCGAAGAATGGTAAGTCTCTTCGGTTTGACGGGACAGTTCGTTGTTGAGATTTTGTGACTCCGATGAATGGTAAGTCTTTTCGGTTTGACGGGACAGTTCGTTGTTGAGATTTTGTGACTCCAATGAATGGTAAGTCTCTTCGATTAGACGGGACAGTTCGTTGTTGAGATTTTGTGACTCCGATGACTGGTAAGTCTCTTCTATTTGACGGGACAGTTCGTTGTTGAGATTTTGTGACTCCGATGAATGGTAAGTCTCTTCGGTTTGACGAGACAGTTCGTTGTTGAGATTTTGTTACTCCGATGAATGGTAAGTCTCTTCGGTTTTATGGGACAGTTCGTTATTGAGGTTTTTTACTCCGATGAATGGTAAGTCTCTTCGGTTGGACAGGACAATTCTTTGTTGAGAATATGTTACTCCGGTGAATGGAAAGTCTCTTCGGTTTGATGGGACAGTTCGTTGTTGAGAATTTGTTACTCTGATGAATGGTAAGTCTCTTCGGTTAGACGGGACAGTTCGTTGTTGAGATTTTGTGACTCCGATGAATGGTAAGTCTCTTCGGTTTGACGGGACAGTTCATTGTTGAGATTTTGTGACACCGATGAATGGTAAGTCTCTTCGGTTTTATGGGACAGTTCGTTGTTGAGGTTTTCTACTCCGATGAATGGTAAGTCTCTTCGGTTGGACGGGACAGTTCATTGTTGAGAATTTGTTACTCCGATGAATGGTAAGTCTCTGCGGTTTGATGGGACCATTTGTTGTTGAGAATTT
Organism: Lathyrus tuberosus; assembly: GCA_022829125.1. Classification (NCBI taxonomy): domain Eukaryota; kingdom Viridiplantae; phylum Streptophyta; class Magnoliopsida; order Fabales; family Fabaceae; genus Lathyrus; species Lathyrus tuberosus. The sequence goes on along the minus strand of JALAZF010000784.1, from coordinate 1,532,739 downwards.
GTTACTCCGATGAATGGTAAGTCTCTTCGTTTTTACGGGACAGTTCGTTGTTGAGATTTTGTGACTCCGATTATGGTAAGTCTCTTCGGTTTGACGGGACAATTCGTTGTTGAGATTTTGTGACTCCGATGAATGGTAAGTCTCTTCGGTTTGACGAGAGAGTTCGTTGTTGAGATTTTGTGACTCCGATGAATGGTAAGTCTTTTCGGTTTGACAGGACAGTTCGTTGTTGAGATTCTGTGACTCCAATGAATGGTAAGTCTCTTCGATTAGACGGGACAGTTCGTTGTTGAGATCTTGTGACTCCGATGACTGGTAAGTCTCTTCTATTTGACGGGACAGTTCGTTGTTGAGATTTTGTGACTCCGATGAATGGTAAGTCTCTTCGGTTTGACGGGACAGTTCGTTGTTGAGATTTTGTTACTCCGATGAATGGTAAGTCTCTTCGGTTATACGGGACAGTTCGTTGTTGGGATTATGTGACTCCGATGAATGGTAAGTCTCTTCGGTTTGACGGGACAGTTCGTTGTTGAGATTTTGTGACTCCAACGAATGGTAAGTCTCTTCGGTTAGACGGGACAGTTCGTTGTTGAGATTTTGTGACTCCAATGAATGGTAAGTCTCTTCGGTTAGACGGGACAGTTCGTTGTTGAGATTTTGTGACTCCGATGAATGGTAAGTCTCTTCGGTTTGACGGGACAGTTCGTTGTTGAGATTTTGTGACTCCAATGAATGGTAAGTCTCTTCGGTTAGACGGGATAGTTCGTTGTTGAGATTTTGTGACTTCGATGAATGGTAAGTCTCTTCGGTTTGACGGGACAGTTCGTTGTTGAGATTTTGTGACTCCGATGAATGGTAAATCTCTTCGGTTTTATGGGACAGTTCGTTGTTGAGGTTTTTTACTCCGATGAATGGTAAGTCTCTTCGGTTGGACGGGACAGTTCTTTGTTGAGAATATGTTACTCCGATGAATGGTAAGTCTCTTCGGTTTGACGGGACAGTTCGTTGTTGAGAATTTGTTACTCCGATGAATGGTAAGTCTCTTCGGTTAGACGGGACAGTTCGTTGTTGAGATTTTGTGACTCCGATGAATGGTAAGTCTCTTCGGTTTGACGGGATAGTTCGTTGTTGAGATTTTGTGACACCGATGAATGGTAAGTCTCTTCAGTTTTATGGGACAGTTCGTTGTTGAGGTTTTCTACTCCGATGAATGGTAAGTCTCTTCGGTTGGACGGGACAGTTCTTTGTTGAGAATTTGTTACTCCGATGAATGGTAAGTCTCTGAGGTTTGATGGGACAGTTTGTTGTTGAGAATTTGTTACTCCGATGAATGGTAAGTCTCTTCGTTTAAACGGGACAGTTCGTTGTTGAGATTTTGTGACTCCGATTATGGTAAGTCTCTTCGGTTTGACGGGACAATTCGTTGTAGAGATTTTGTGACTCCGATGAATGGTAAGTCTCTTCGGTTTGACGGGACAGTTCGTTGTTGAGGCTTTCTACTCCGATGAATGGTAAGTCTCTTCGGTTGGACGGGACAGTTCATTGTTGAGAATTTGTTACTCCGATGAATGGTAAGTCTCTGCGGTTTGATGGGACAGTTTGTTGTTGAGAATTTGTTACTCCGATGAATGGTAAGTCTCTTCGTTTAAACGGGACAGTTTGTTGTTGAGATTTTGTGACTCCGATTATGGTAAGTCTCTTCGGTTTGACGGGACAATTCCTTGTAGAGATTTTGTGACTCCGATGAATGGTAAGTCTCTTCGGTTTGACGGGACAGTTCGTTGTTGAGATTTTGTGACTCCGAAGAATGGTAAGTCTCTTCGGTTTGACGGGACAGTTCGTTGTTGAGATTTTGTGACTCCGATGAATGGTAAGTCTTTTCGGTTTGACGGGACAGTTCGTTGTTGAGATTTTGTGACTCCAATGAATGGTAAGTCTCTTCGATTAGACGGGACAGTTCGTTGTTGAGATTTTGTGACTCTGATGACTGGTAATACTCTTCTATTTGACGGGACAGTTCGTTGTTGAGATTTTGTGACTCCGATGAATGGTAAGTCTCTTCGGTTTGACGGGAGAGTTCGTTGTTGAGATTTTGTTACTCTGATGAATGGTAAGTCTCTTCGGTTATACGGGACAGTTCGTTGTTGGGATTTTGTGACTCCGATGAATGGTAAGTCTCTTCGGTTTGACGGGACAGTTCGTTGTTGAGATTTTGTGACTCCAATGAATGGTAAGTCTCTTCGGTTAGATGGGACAGTTCGTTGTTGAGATATTGTGACTCCAAAGAATGGTAAGTCTCTTCGGTTAGACGGGACAGTTCGTTGTTGAGATTTTGTGACTCCGATGAATGGTAAGTCTCTTCGGTTTGACGGGACAATTCGTTGTTGAGATTTTGTGACTCCAATTAATGGTAAGTCTCTTCGGTTAGACGGGATAGTTCGTTGTTGAGATTTTGTGACTTCGATGAATGGTAAGTCTCTTCGGTTTGACGGGATAGTTCGTTGTTGAGATTTTGTGACTCCGATGAATGGTAAGTCTCTTTGGTTTTATGGGACAGTTCGTTATTGAGGTTTTTTACTCCGATGAATGGTAAGTCTCTTTGGTTTGACGGGACAATTCGTTGTTGAGATTTTGTGACTCCGATGAATGGTAAGTCTCTTCGGTTTGACGAGACAGTTCGTTGTTGAGATTTTGTGACTCCGATGAATGGTAAGTCTTTTCGGTTTGACGGGACAGTTCGTTGTTGAGATTCTGTGACTCCAATGAATGGTAAGTCTCTTCGATTAGACGGGACAGTTCGTTGTTGAGATTTTGTGACTCCGATGACTGGTAAGTCTCTTCTATTTGACGGGACAGTTCGTTGTTGAGATTTTGTGACTCCGATGAATGGTAAGTCTCTTCGGTTTGACGGGACAGTTCGTTGTTGAGATTTTGTTAATCCGATGAATGGTAAGTCTCTTCGGTTATACGGGACAATTCGTTGTTTGGATTTTGTGACTCCGATGAATGGTAAGTCTCTTCGGTTTGACGGGACAGTTCGTTGTTGAGATTTTGTGACTCCAACGAATGGTAAGTCTCTTCGGTTAGACGGGACAGTTCGTTGTTGAGATTTTATGACTCCAATGAATGGTAAGTCTCTTCGGTTAGACGGGACAATTCGTTGTTGAGATTTTGTGACTCCGATGAATGGTAAGTCTCTTCGGTTTAACGGGACAGTTCGTTGTTGAGATTTTGTGACTCCAATGAATGGTAAGTCTCTTCGGTTAGATGGGATAGTTCGTTGTTGAGATTTTGTGACTTCGATGAATGGTAAGTCTCTTCGGTTTGATGGGACAGTTCGTTGTTGAGATTTTGTGACTCCGATGAATGGTAAGTCTCTTCGGTTTAATGGGACAGTTCGTTGTTGAGGTTTTTTACTCCGATGAATGGTAAGTCTCTTCGGTTGGACGGGACAGTTCTTTGTTGAGAATATGTTACTCCGATGAATGGTAAGTCTCTTCGGTTTAATGGGACAGTTCGTTGTTGAGAATTTGTTACTCCGATGAATGGTAAGTCTCATCGGTTAGACGGGACAGTTCGTTGTTGAGATTTTGTGACTCCGATGAATGGTAAGTCTCTTCGGTTTGACGGGACAGTTCGTTGTTGAGATTTTGTGACACCGATAAATGGTAAGTCTCTTCAGTTTTATGGGATAGTTCGTTGTTGAGGTTTTCTACTCCGATGAATGGTAAGTTTCTTCGGTTGGACGGGACAGTTCATTGTTGAGAATTTGTTACTCCGATGAATGGTAAGTCTCTGCGGTTTGATGGGACAGTTTGTTGTTGAGAATTTGTTACTCCGATGAATGGTAAGTCTCTTCGTTTAAATGGGACAGTTTGTTGTTGAGATTTTGTGACTCCGATTATGGTAAGTCTCTTCGGTTTGACGGGACAATTCGTTGTAGAGATTTTGTGACTCCGATGAATGGTAAGTCTCTTCGGTTTGACGGGACAGTTCGTTGTTGAGATTTTGTGACTCCGATGAATGGTAAGTCTCTTCGGTTTGACGGGACAGTTTGTTGTTGAGATTTTGTGACTCCGATGAATGGTAAGTCTTTTCGGTTTGACGGGACAGTTCGTTGTTGAGATTTTGTGACTCCAATGAATGGTAAGTCTCTTCGATTAGACGGGACAGTTCGTTGTTGAGATTTTGTGACTCCGTTGACTGGTAAGTCTCTTCTATTTGACGGGACAGTTCGTTGTTGAGATTTTGTAAATCCGATGAATGGTAAGTCTCTTCGGTTTGACGGGACAGTTCGTTGTTGAGATTTTGTTACTCCGATGAATGGTAAGTCTCTTCGGTTATACGGGACAGTTCGTTGTTGGGATTTTGTGACTCCGATGAATGGTAAGTCTCTTCGGTTTGACGGGACAGTTCGTTGTTGAGATTTTGTGACTCCAATGAGTGGTAAGTCTCTTCGGTTAGATGGGACAGTTCGTTGTTGAGATTTTGTGACTCCAATGAATGGTAAGTCTTTTCGGTTAGACGGGACAGTTCGTTGTTGAGATTTTGTGACTCCGATGAATGGTAAGTCTTTTCGGTTTGACAGGACAGTTCGTTGTTGAGATTCTGTGACTCCAATGAATGGTAAGTCTCTTCGATTAGACGGGACAGTTCGTTGTTGAGATCTTGTGACTCCGATGACTGGTAAGTCTCTTCTATTTGACGGGACAGTTCGTTGTTGAGATTTTGTGACTCCGATGAATGGTAAGTCTCTTCGGTTTGACGGGACAGTTCGTTGTTGAGATTTTGTTACTCCGATGAATGGTAAGTCTCTTCGGTTATACGGGACAGTTCGTTGTTGGGATTATGTGACTCCGATGAATGGTAAGTCTCTTCGGTTTGACGGGACAGTTCGTTGTTGAGATTTTGTGACTCCAACGAATGGTAAGTCTCTTCGGTTAGACGGGACAGTTCGTTGTTGAGATTTTGTGACTCCAATGAATGGTAAGTCTCTTCGGTTAGACGGGACAGTTCGTTGTTGAGATTTTGTGACTCCGATGAATGGTAAGTCTCTTCGGTTTGACGGGACAGTTCGTTGTTGAGATTTTGTGACTCCAATGAATGGTAAGTCTCTTCGGTTAGACGGGATAGTTCGTTGTTGAGATTTTGTGACTTCGATGAATGGTAAGTCTCTTCGGTTTGACGGGACAGTTCGTTGTTGAGATTTTGTGACTCCGATGAATGGTAAGTCTCTTCGGTTTTATGGGACAGTTCGTTGTTGAGGTTTTTTACTCCGATGAATGGTAAGTCTCTTCGGTTGGACGGGACAGTTCTTTGTTGAGAATATGTTACTCCGATGAATGGTAAGTCTCTTCGGTTTGACGGGACAGTTCGTTGTTGAGAATTTGTTACTCCGATGAATGGTAAGTCTCTTCGGTTAGACGGGACAGTTCGTTGTTGAGATTTTGTGACTCCGATGAATGGTAAGTCTCTTCGGTTTGACGGGATAGTTCGTTGTTGAGATTTTGTGACACCGATGAATGGTAAGTCTCTTCAGTTTTATGGGACAGTTCGTTGTTGAGGTTTTCTACTCCGATGAATGGTAAGTCTCTTCGGTTGGACGGGACAGTTCTTTGTTGAGAATTTGTTACTCCGATGAATGGTAAGTCTCTGAGGTTTGATGGGACAGTTTGTTGTTGAGAATTTGTTACTCCGATGAATGGTAAGTCTCTTCGTTTAAACGGGACAGTTCGTTGTTGAGATTTTGTGACTCCGATTATGGTAAGTCTCTTCGGTTTGACGGGACAATTCGTTGTAGAGATTTTGTGACTCCGATGAATGGTAAGTCTCTTCGGTTTGACGGGACAGTTCGTTGTTGAGGCTTTCTACTCTGATGAATGGTAAGTCTCTTCGGTTGGACGGGACAGTTCATTGTTGAGAATTTGTTACTCCGATGAATGGTAAGTCTCTGCGGTTTGATGGGACAGTTTGTTGTTGAGAATTTGTTACTCCGATGAATGGTAAGTCTCTTCGTTTAAACGGGACAGTTTGTTGTTGAGATTTTGTGACTCCGATTATGGTAAGTCTCTTCGGTTTGACGGGACAATTCCTTGTAGAGATTTTGTGACTCCGATGAATGGTAAGTCTCTTCGGTTTGACGGGACAGTTCGTTGTTGAGATTTTGTGACTCCGAAGAATGGTAAGTCTCTTCGGTTTGACGGGACAGTTCGTTGTTGAGATTTTGTGACTCCGATGAATGGTAAGTCTTTTCGGTTTGACGGGACAGTTCGTTGTTGAGATTTTGTGACTCCAATGAATGGTAAGTCTCTTCGATTAGACGGGACAGTTCGTTGTTGAGATTTTGTGACTCTGATGACTGGTAAGTCTCTTCTATTTGACGGGACAGTTCGTTGTTGAGATTTTGTGACTCCGATGAATGGTAAGTCTCTTCGGTTTGACGGGAGAGTTCGTTGTTGAGATTTTGTTACTCTGATGAATGGTAAGTCTCTTCGGTTATACGGGACAGTTCGTTGTTGGGATTTTGTGACTCCGATGAATGGTAAGTCTCTTCGGTTTGACGGGACAGTTCGTTGTTGAGATTTTGTGACTCCAATGAATGGTAAGTCTCTTCGGTTAGATGGGACAGTTCGTTGTTGAGATATTGTGACTCCAATGAATGGTAAGTCTCTTCGGTTAGACGGGACAGTTCGTTGTTGAGATTTTGTGACTCCGATGAATGGTAAGTCTCTTCGGTTTGACGGGACAATTCGTTGTTGAGATTTTGTGACTCCAATTAATGGTAAGTCTCTTCGGTTAGACGGGATAGTTCGTTGTTGAGATTTTGTGACTTCGATGAATGGTAAGTCTCTTCGGTTTGACGGGATAGTTCGTTGTTGAGATTTTGTGACTCCGATGAATGGTAAGTCTCTTTGGTTTTATGGGACAGTTCGTTATTGAGGTTTTTTACTCCGATGAATGGTAAGTCTCTTTGGTTTGACGGGACAATTCGTTGTTGAGATTTTGTGACTCCGATGAATGGTAAGTCTCTTCGGTTTGACGAGACAGTTCGTTGTTGAGATTTTGTGACTCCGATGAATGGTAAGTCTTTTCGGTTTGACGGGACAGTTCGTTGTTGAGATTCTGTGACTCCAATGAATGGTAAGTCTCTTCGATTAGACGGGACAGTTCGTTGTTGAGATTTTGTGACTCCGATGACTGGTAAGTCTCTTCTATTTGACGGGACAGTTCGTTGTTGAGATTTTGTGACTCCGATGAATGGTAAGTCTCTTCGGTTTGACGGGACAGTTCGTTGTTGAGATTTTGTTAATCCGATGAATGGTAAGTCTCTTCGGTTATACGGGACAATTCGTTGTTTGGATTTTGTGACTCCGATGAATGGTAAGTCTCTTCGGTTTGACGGGACAGTTCATTGTTGAGATTTTGTGACTCCAACGAATGGTAAGTCTCTTCGGTTAGACGGGACAGTTCGTTGTTGAGATTTTATGACTCCAATGAATGGTAAGTCTCTTCGGTTAGACGGGACAATTCGTTGTTGAGATTTTGTGACTCCGATGAATGGTAAGTCTCTTCGGTTTAACGGGACAGTTCGTTGTTGAGATTTTGTGACTCCAATGAATGGTAAGTCTCTTCGGTTAGATGGGATAGTTCGTTGTTGAGATTTTGTGACTTCGATGAATGGTAAGTCTCTTCGGTTTGATGGGACAGTTCGTTGTTGAGATTTTGTGACTCCGATGAATGGTAAGTCTCTTCGGTTTAATGGGACAGTTCGTTGTTGAGGTTTTTTACTCCGATGAATGGTAAGTCTCTTCGGTTGGACGGGACAGTTCTTTGTTGAGAATATGTTACTCCGATGAATGGTAAGTCTCTTCGGTTTAATGGGACAGTTCGTTGTTGAGAATTTGTTACTCCGATGAATGGTAAGTCTCATCGGTTAGACGGGACAGTTCGTTGTTGAGATTTTGTGACTCCGATGAATGGTAAGTCTCTTCGGTTTGACGGGACAGTTCGTTGTTGAGATTTTGTGACACCGATAAATGGTAAGTCTCTTCAGTTTTATGGGATAGTTCGTTGTTGAGGTTTTCTACTCCGATGAATGGTAAGTTTCTTCGGTTGGACGGGACAGTTCATTGTTGAGAATTTGTTACTCCGATGAATGGTAAGTCTCTGCGGTTTGATGGGACAGTTTGTTGTTGAGAATTTGTTACTCCGATGAATGGTAAGTCTCTTCGTTTAAATGGGACAGTTTGTTGTTGAGATTTTGTGACTCCGATTATGGTAAGTCTCTTCGGTTTGACGGGACAATTCGTTGTAGAGATTTTGTGACTCCGATGAATGGTAAGTCTCTTCGGTTTGACGGGACAGTTCGTTGTTGAGATTTTGTGACTCCGATGAATGGTAAGTCTCTTCGGTTTGACGGGACAGTTTGTTGTTGAGATTTTGTGACTCCGATGAATGGTAAGTCTTTTCGGTTTGACGGGACAGTTCGTTGTTGAGATTTTGTGACTCCAATGAATGGTAAGTCTCTTCGATTAGACGGGACAGTTCGTTGTTGAGATTTTGTGACTCCGTTGACTGGTAAGTCTCTTCTATTTGACGGGACAGTTCGTTGTTGAGATTTTGTAAATCCGATGAATGGTAAGTCTCTTCGGTTTGACGGGACAGTTCGTTGTTGAGATTTTGTTACTCCGATGAATGGTAAGTCTCTTCGGTTATACGGGACAGTTCGTTGTTGGGATTTTGTGACTCCGATGAATGGTAAGTCTCTTCGGTTTGACGGGACAGTTCGTTGTTGAGATTTTGTGACTCCAATGAGTGGTAAGTCTCTTCGGTTAGATGGGACAGTTCGTTGTTGAGATTTTGTGACTCCAATGAATGGTAAGTCTCTTCGGTTAGACAAGACAGTTCGTTGTTGAGATTTTGTGACTCCGATGAATGGTAAGTCTCTTCGGTTTTATGGGACAGTTCATTGTTGAGATTTTGTGACTCCGATTATGGTAAGTCTCTTCGGTTTGACGGGACAATTCGTTGTTGAGATTTTGTGACTCCGATGAATGGTAAGTCTCTTCGGTTTGACGAGACAGTTCGTTGTTGAGATTTTGTGACTCCGATGAATGGTAAGTCTTTTCGGTTTGACGGGACAGTTCGTTGTTGAGATTCTGTGACTCCAATGAATGGTAAGTCTCTTCGATTAGACGGGACAGTTCGTTGTTGAGATTTTGTGACTCCTATGACTGGTAAGTCTCTTCTATTTGACGGGACAGTTCGTTGTTGAGATTTTGTGACTCCGATGAATGGTAAGTCTCTTCGGTTTGACGGGACAGTTCGTTGTTGAGATTTTGTGACTCCGATGAATGGTAAGTCTCTTCGGTTTTATGGAACAGTTCGTTGTTGAGGTTTTCTACTCCGATGAATGGTAAGTCTCTTCGGTTGGACGGGACAGTTCATTGTTGAGAATTTGTTACTCCGATGAATGGTAAGTCTCTGCGGTTTGATGGGACAGTTTGTTGTTGAGAATTTGTTACTCCGATGAATGGTAAGTCTCTTCGTTTAAACGAGACAGTTTGTTGTTGAGATTTTGTGACTTCGATTAGGGTAAGTCTCTTCGGTTTGACAGGACAATTCGTTGTAGAGATTTTGTGACTCCGATGAATGGTAAGTCTCTTCGGTTTGACGGGACAGTTCGTTGTTGAGATTTTGTAACTCCGAAGAATGGTAAGTCTCTTCGGTTTGACGGGACAGTTCGTTGTTGAGATTTTGTGACTCCGATGAATGGTAAGTCTTTTCGGTTTGACGGGACAGTTCGTTGTTGAGATTTTGTGACTCCAATGAATGGTAAGTCTCTTCGATTAGACGGGACAGTTCGTTGTTGAGATTTTGTGACTCCGTTGACTGGTAAGTCTCTTCTATTTGACGGGACAGTTCGTTGTTGAGATTTTGTAAATCCGATGAATGGTAAGTCTCTTCGGTTTGACGGGACAGTTCGTTGTTGAGATTTTGTTACTCCGATGAATGGTAAGTCTCTTCGGTTATACGGGACAGTTCGTTGTTGGGATTTTGTGACTCCGATGAATGGTAAGTCTCTTCGGTTTGACGGGACAGTTCGTTGTTGAGATTTTGTGACTCCAATGAGTGGTAAGTCTCTTCGGTTAGATGGGACAGTTCGTTGTTGAGATTTTGTGACTCCAATGAATGGTAAGTCTCTTCGGTTAGACGGGACAGTTCGTTGTTGAGATTTTGTGACTCCGATGAATGGTAAGTCTCTTCGGTTTTATGGGACAGTTCATTGTTGAGATTTTGTGACTCCGATTATGGTAAGTCTCTTCGGTTTGACGGGACAATTCGTTGTTGAGATTTTGTGACTCCGATGAATGGTAAGTCTTTTTCGGTTTGACGGGACAGTTCGTTGTTGAGATTCTGTGACTCCAATGAATGGTAAGTCTCTTCGATTAGACGGGACAGTTCGTTGTTGAGATTTTGTGACTCCTATGACTGGTAAGTCTCTTCTATTTGACGGGACAGTTCGTTGTTGAGATTTTGTGACTCCGATGAATGGTAAGTCTCTTCGGTTTGACGGGACAGTTCGTTGTTGAGATTTTGTGACTCCGATGAATGGTAAGTCTCTTCGGTTTTATGGAACAGTTCGTTGTTGAGGTTTTCTACTCCGATGAATGGTAAGTCTCTTCGGTTGGACGGGACAGTTCATTGTTGAGAATTTGTTACTCCGATGAATGGTAAGTCTCTGCGGTTTGATGGGACAGTTTGTTGTTGAGAATTTGTTACTCCGATGAATGGTAAGTCTCTTCGTTTAAACGAGACAGTTTGTTGTTGAGATTTTGTGACTCCGATTAGGGTAAGTCTCTTCGGTTTGACAGGACAATTCGTTGTAGAGATTTTGTGACTCCGATGAATGGTAAGTCTCTTCGGTTTGACGGGACAGTTCGTTGTTGAGATTTTGTAACTCCGAAGAATGGTAAGTCTCTTCGGTTTGACGGGACAGTTCGTTGTTGAGATTTTGTGACTCCGATGAATGGTAAGTCTTTTCGGTTTGACGGGACAGTTTGTTGTTGAGATTTTGTGACTCCAATGAATGGTAAGTCTCTTCGATTAGACGGGACAGTTCGTTGTTGAGATTTTGTGACTCCGATGACTGGTAAGTCTCTTCTATTTGACGGGATAGTTCGTTGTTGAGATTTTGTGACTCCGATGAATGGTAAGTCTCTTCGGTTTGACGGGACAGTTCGTTGTTGAGATTTTGTTACTCCGATGAATGGTAAGTCTCTTCGGTTATACGGGACAGTTCGTTGTTGGGATTTTGTGACTCCGATGAATGGTAAGTCTCTTCGGTTTGACGGGACAGTTCGTTGTTGAGATTTTGTGACTCCAATGAATGGTAAGTCTCTTCGGTTAGATGGGACAGTTCGTTGTTGAGATTTTGTGACTCCAATGAATGGTAAGTCTCTTCGGTTAGACGGGACAGTTCGTTGTTGAGATTTTGTGACTCCGATGAATGGTAAGTCTCTTCGGTTTGACGGGACAGTTCGTTGTTGAGATTTTGAGACTCCAATGAATGGTAAGTCTCTTCGGTTAGACGGGATAGTTCGTTGTTGAGATTTTGTGACTTCGATGAATGGTAAGTCTCTTCGGTTTGACGGGACAGTTCGTTGTTGAGATTTTGTGACTCCGATGAATGGTAAGTCTCTTCGGTTTTATGGGACAGTTCGTTATTGAGGTTTTTTACTCCGATGAATGGTAAGTCTCTTCGGTTTGACGGGACAATTCGTTGTTGAGATTTTGTGACTCCGATGAATGGTAAGTCTCTTCGTTTTGACGAGACAGTTCGTTGTTGAGATTTTGTGACTCCGATGAATGGTAAGTCTTTTCGGTTTGACGGGACAGTTCGTTGTTGAGATTTTGTGACTCCGATGAATGGTAAGTCTCTTCGGTTTGACGGGACAGTTCGTTGTTGAGATTTTGTGACTCCGATGACTGGTAAGTCTCTTCTATTTGACGGGACAGTTCGTTGTTGAGATTTTGTGACTCCGATGAATGGTAAGTCTCTTCGGTTTGACGGGACAGTTCGTTGTTGAGATTTTGTTACTCCGATGAATGGTAAGTCTCTTCGGTTATACGGGACAGTTCGTTGTTGGGATTTTGTGACTCCGATGAATGGTAAGTCTCTTCGGTTTGACGGGACAGTTTGTTGTTGAGATTTTGTGACTCCAACGAATGGTAAGTCTCTTCGGTTAGACGGGACAGTTCGTTGTTGAAATTTTATGACTCCAATGAATGGTAAGTCTCTTCGGTTAGACGGGACAATTCGTTGTTGAGATTTTGTGACTCCGATGAATGGTAAGTCTCTTCGGTTTAACGGGACAGTTCGTTGTTGAGATTTTGTGACTCCAATGAATGGTAAGTCTCTTCGGTTAGACGGGATAGTTCGTTGTTGAGATTTTGTGACTTCGATGAATGGTAAGTCTCTTCGGTTTGACGGGATAGTTTGTTGTTGAGATTTTGTGACTCCGATGAATGGTAAGTCTCTTCGGTTTTATGGGACAGTTCGTTGTTGAGGTTTTTTACTCCGATGAATGGTAAGTCTCTTCGGTTGGACGGGACAGTTCTTTGTTGAGAATATGTTACTCCGATGAATGGTAAGTCTCTTCGGTTTGATGGGACAGTTCGTTGTTGAGAATTTGTTACTCCGATGAATGGTAAGTCTCTTCGGTTAGACGGGACAGTTCGTTGTTGAGATTTTGTGACTCCGATGAATGGTTAGTCTCTTCGGTTTGACGGGACAGTTCGTTGTTGAGATTTTGTGACACCGATGAATGGTAAGTCTCTTCAGTTTTATGGGACAGTTCGTTGTTGAGGTTTTCTACTCCGATGAATGGTAAGTCTCTTCGGTTGGACGGGACAGTTCATTGTTGAGAATTTGTTACTTCGATGAATGGTAAGTCTCTGCGGTTTGAAGGGACAGTTTGTTGTTGAGAATTTGTTACTCCGATGAATGGTAAGTCTCTTCGTTTAAACGGGACAGTTCGTTGTTGAGATTTTGTGACTCCGATTATGGTAAGTCTCTTCGGTTTGATGGGACAATTCTTTGTAGAGATTTTGTGACTCCGATGAATGGTAAGTCTCTTCGGCTTGACGGGACAGTTCGTTGTTGAGATTTTGTGACTCCGAAGAATGGTAAGTCTCTTCGGTTTGACGGGACAGTTTTTTGTAGAGATTTTGTGACTCCGATGAATGGTAAGTCTTTTCGGTTTGACGGGACAGTTCATTGTTGAGATTTTGTGACTCCAATGAATGGTAAGTCTCTTCGATTAGACGGGACAGTTCGTTGTTGAGATTTTGTGACTCCGTTGACTGGTAAGTCTCTTCTATTTGACGGGACAGTTCGTTGTTAAGATTTTGTGACTCCGATGAATGGTAAGTCTCTTCGGTTTGACGGGACAGTTCGTTGTTGAGATTTTGTTACTCCGATGAATGGTAAGTCTCTTCGGTTATACGGGACAGTTCATTGTTGGGATTTTGTGACTCCGATGAATGGTAAGTCTCTTCGGTTTGACGGGACAGTTCGTTGTTGCGATTTTGTGACTCCAATGAATGGTAAGTCTCTTCTGTTAGATGGGACAGTTCGTTGTTGAGATTTTGTGACTCCAATGAATGGTAAGTCTCTTCGGTTAGACGGGACAGTTCGTTGTTGAGATTTTGTGACTCCGATGTATGGTAAGTCTCTTCGGTTTGACGGGACAGTTCGTTGTTGAGATTTTGTGACTCCGATTATGGTAAGTCTCTTCGGTTTGACGGGACAGTTCGTTGTTGAGATTTTGTGACTCTAATGAATGGTAAGTCTCTTCGGTTAGACGGGATAGTTCGTTGTTGAGAATTTGTGACTTCGATGAATGGTAAGTCTCTTCGGTTTGACGGGATAGTTCGTTGTTGAGATTTTGTGACTCCGATGAATGGTAAGTCTCTTCGGTTATTTGGGACAGTTCGTTATTGAGGTTTTTTACTCCGATGAATGGTAAGTCTCTTCGGTTTGACGGGATAATTCGTTGTTGAGATTTTGTGACTCCGATGAATGGTAAGTCTCTTCGGTTTGACGAGACAGTTCGTTGTTGAGATTTTGTGACTCCGATGAATGGTAAGTCTTTTCGGTTTGACGGGACAGTTCGTTGTTGAGATTCTGTGACTCCAATGAATGATAAGTCTCTTCGATTAGACGGGACAGTTATTTGTTGAGATTTTGTGACTCCTATGACTGGTAAGTCTCTTCTATTTGACGGGACAGTTCGTTGTTGAGATTTTGTGACTCCGATGAATGGTAAGTCTCTTCGGTTTGACGGGACAGTTCGTTGTTGAGATTTTGTGACTCCGATGAATGGTAAGTCTCTTCGGTTTTATAGAACAGTTCATTGTTGAGGTTTTCTACTCCGATGAATGGTAAGTCTCTTCGGTTGGACGGGACAGTTCATTGTTGAGAATTTGTTACTCCGATGAATGGTAAGTCTCTGCGGTTTGATGGGACAGTTTGTTGTTGAGAATTTGTTACTCCGATGAATGGTAAGTCTCTTCGTTTAAACGGGACAGTTCGTTGTTGAGATTTTGTGACTCCGATTATGGTAAGTCTCTTCGGTTTGACGGGACAATTCGTTGTAGAGATTTTGTGACTCCGATTAATGGTAAGTCTCTTCGGTTTGACGGGACAGTTCGTTGTTGAGATTTTGTGACTCCGAAGAATGGTAAGTCTCTTCGGTTTGACGGGACAGTTCGTTGTTGAGATTTTGTGACTCCGATGAATGGTAAGTCTTTTCGGTTTGACGGGACAGTTCGTTGTTGAGATTTTGTGACTCCAATGAATGGTAAGTCTCTTCGATTAGACGGGACAGTTCGTTGTTGAGATTTTGTGACTCCGATGACTGGTAAGTCTCTTTAATTTGACGGGATAGTTCGTTGTTGAGATTTTGTGACTCCGATGAATGGTAAGTCTCTTCGGTTTGACGGGACAGTTCGTTGTTGAGATTTTGTTACTCCGATGAATGGTAAGTCTCTTCGGTTATACGGCACAGTTCGTTGTTGGGATTTTGTGACTCCGATGAATGGTAAGTCTCTTCGGTTTGACGGGACAGTTCGTTGTTGAGATTTTGTGACTCCAATGAATGGTAAGTCTCTTCGGTTAGATGGGACAGTTCGTTGTTGAGATTTTGTGACTCTAATGAATGGTAAGTCTCTTCGGTTAGACGGGACAGTTCGTTGTTGAGATTCTGTGACTCCGATGAATGGTAAGTCTCTTTGGTTTGACGGGACAGTTCGTTGTTGAGATTTTGTGACTCCAATGAATGGTTAGTCTCTTCGGTTAGACGGGATAGTTCGTTGTTGAGATTTTGTGACTTCGATGAATGGTAAGTCTCTTCGGTTTGACGGGACAGTTCGTTGTTGAGATTTTGTGACTCCGATGAATGGTAAGTCTCTTCGGTTTTATGGGACAGTTCGTTATTGAGGTTTTGTGACTCCGATGAATGGTAAGTCTTTTCGGTTTGACGGGACAGTTCGTTGTTGAGATTTTGTGACTCCGATGAATGGTAAGTCTCTTCGGTTTGACTGGACAGTTCGTTGTTGAGATTTTGTGACTCCGATGACTGGTAAGTCTCTTCTATTTGACGGGACAGTTCGTTGTTGAGATTTTGTGACTCCGATGAATGGTAAGTCTCTTCGGTTTGACGGGACAGTTCGTTGTTGAGATTTTGTTACTCCGATGAATGGTAAGTCTCTTCGGTTATACGGCACAGTTCGTTGTTGGGATTTTGTGACTCCGATGAATGGTAAGTCTCTTCGGTTTGACGGGACAGTTCGTTGTTGAGATTTTGTGACTCCAATGAATGGTAAGTCTCTTCGGTTAGATGGGACAGTTCGTTGTTGAGATTTTGTGACTCTAATGAATGGTAAGTCTCTTCGGTTAGACGGGACAGTTCGTTGTTGAGATTCTGTGACTCCGATGAATGGTAAGTCTCTTTGGTTTGACGGGACATTTCGTTGTTGAGATTTTGTGACTCCAATGAATGGTAAGTCTCTTCGGTTAGACGGGATAGTTCGTTGTTGAGATTTTGTGACTTCGATGAATGGTAAGTCTCTTCGGTTTGACGGGACAGTTCGTTGTTGAGATTTTGTGACTCCGATGAATGGTAAGTCTCTTCGGTTTTATGGGACAGTTCGTTATTGAGGTTTTGTGACTCCGATGAATGGTAAGTCTTTTCGGTTTGACGGGACAGTTCGTTGTTGAGATTTTGTGACTCCGATGAATGGTAAGTCTCTTCGGTTTGACTGGACAGTTCGTTGTTGAGATTTTGTGACTCCGATGACTGGTAAGTCTCTTCTATTTGACGGGACAGTTCGTTGTTGAGATTTTGTGACTCCGATGAATGGTAAGTCTCTTCGGTTTGACGGGACAGTTCGTTGTTGAGATTTTGTGACTCCAACGAATGGTAAGTTTCTTCGGTTAGACGGGACAGTTCGTTGTTAAGATTTTATGACTCCAATGAATGGTAAGTCTCTTCGGTTAGACGGGACAATTCGTTGTTGAGATTTTGTGACTCCGATGAATGGTAAGTCTCTTCGGTTTAACGGGACAATTCGTTGTTGAGATTTTGTGACTCCAATGAATGTTAAGTCTCTTCGGTTAGACGAGATAGTTCGTTGTTGAGATTTTGTGACTCCAATGAATGGTAAGTCTCTTCGGTTAGACGAGATAGTTCGTTGTTGAGATTTTGTGACTTCGATGAATGGTAAGTCTCTTCGGTTTGACGGGATAGTTCGT
This sequence comes from Lathyrus tuberosus, assembly GCA_022829125.1. NCBI lineage: Eukaryota > Viridiplantae > Streptophyta > Magnoliopsida > Fabales > Fabaceae > Lathyrus > Lathyrus tuberosus. The sequence continues at coordinate 1,515,923 of JALAZF010000784.1, read as the reverse complement.
TGTTGAGATTTTGTGACTCCGATGAAAGGTAAGTCTCTTCGGTTTTATGGGACAGTTCGTTGTTGAGGTTTTTACTCCGATGAATGGTAAGTCTCTTCGGTTGGACGGGACAGTTCTTTGTTGAGAATATGTTACTCCGATGAATGGTAAGTCTCTTCGGTTTGATGGGACAGTTCGTTGTTGAGAATTTGTTACTCCGATGAATGGTAAGTCTCTTCGGTTAGACGGGACAGTTCGTTGTTGAGATTTTGTGACTCCGATGAATGGTTAGTCTCTTCGGTTTGACGGGACAGTTCGTTGTTGAGATTTTGTGACACCGATGAATGGTAAGTCTCTTCAGTTTTATGGGACAGTTCGTTGTTGAGGTTTTCTACTCCGATGAATGGTAAGTCTCTTCGGTTGGACGGGACAGTTCATTGTTGAGAATTTGTTACTTCGATGAATGGTAAGTCTCTGCGGTTTGAAGGGACAGTTTGTTGTTGAGAATTTGTTACTCCGATGAATGGTAAGTCTCTTCGTTTAAACGGGACAGTTCGTTGTTGAGATTTTGTGACTCCGATTATGGTAAGTCTCTTCGGTTTGACGGGACAATTCTTTGTAGAGATTTTGTGACTCCGATGAATGGTAAGTCTCTTCGGCTTGACGGGACAGTTCGTTGTTGAGATTTTGTGACTCCGAAGAATGGTAAGTCTCTTCGGTTTGACGGGACAGTTTGTTGTTGAGATTTTGTGACTCCGATGAATGGTAAGTCTTTTCGGTTTGACGGGACAGTTCATTGTTGAGATTTTGTGACTCCAATGAATGGTAAGTCTCTTCGATTAGACGGGACAGTTCGTTGTTGAGATTTTGTGACTCCGTTGACTGGTAAGTCTCTTCTATTTGACGGGACAGTTCGTTGTTAAGATTTTGTGACTCCGATGAATGGTAAGTCTCTTCGGTTTGACGGGACAGTTCGTTGTTGAGATTTTGTTACTCCGATGAATGGTAAGTCTCTTCGGTTATACGGGACAGTTCGTTGTTGGGATTTTGTGACTCCGATGAATGGTAAGTCTCTTCGGTTTGACGGGACAGTTCGTTGTTGAGATTTTGTGACTCCAATGAATGGTAAGTCTCTTCGGTTAGATGGGACAGTTCGTTGTTGAGATTTTGTGACTCAAATGAATGGTAAGTCTCTTCGGTTAGACGGGACAGTTCGTTGTTGAGATTTTGTGACTCCGATGTATGGTAAGTCTCTTCGGTTTGACGGGACAGTTCGTTGTTGAGATTTTGTGACTCCGATTATGGTAAGTCTCTTCGGTTTGACGGGACAGTTCGTTGTTGAGATTTTGTGACTCTAATGAATGGTAAGTCTCTTCGGTTAGACGGGATAGTTCGTTGTTGAGATTTTGTGACTTCGATGAATGGTAAGTCTCTTCGGTTTGACGGGACAGTTCGTTGTTGAGATTTTGTGACTCCGATGAATGGTAAGTCTCTTCGGTTATTTGGGACAGTTCGTTATTGAGGTTTTTTACTCCGATGAATGGTAAGTCTCTTCTATTTGACGGGACAGTTCGTTGTTGAGATTTTGTAACTCCGATGAATGGTAAGTCTCTTCGGTTTGACGGGACAGTTCGTTGTTGAGATTTTGTTACTCCGATGAATGGTAAGTCTCTTCGGTTATACGGGACAGTTCGTTGTTGGGATTTTGTGACTCCGATGAATGGTAAGTCTCTTCGGTTTGACGGGACAGTTCGTTGTTGAGATTTTGTGACTCCAACGAATGGTAAGTCTCTTCGGTTAGACGGGACAGTTCGTTGTTGAGATTTTATGACTCCAATGAATGGTAAGTCTCTTCGGTTAGACGAGATAGTTCGTTGTTGAGATTTTGTGACTTCGATGAATGGTAAGTCTCTTCGGTTTGACGGGATAGTTCGTTGTTGAGATTTTGTGACTCCGATGAATGGTAAGTCTCTTCGGTTTTATGGGACAGTTCGTTGTTGAGGTTTTTACTCCGATGAATGGTAAGTCTCTTCGGTTGGACGGGACAGTTCTTTGTTGAGAATATGTTACTCCGATGAATGGTAAGTCTCTTCGGTTTGATGGGACAGTTCGTTGTTGAGAATTTGTTACTCCGATGAATGGTAAGTCTCTTCGGTTAGACGGGACAGTTCGTTGTTGAGATTTTGTGACTCCGATGAATGGTTAGTCTCTTCGGTTTGACGGGACAGTTCGTTGTTGAGATTTTGTGACACCGATGAATGGTAAGTCTCTTCAGTTTTATGGGACAGTTCGTTGTTGAGGTTTTCTACTCCGATGAATGGTAAGTCTCTTCGGTTGGACGGGACAGTTCATTGTTGAGAATTTGTTACTTCGATGAATGGTAAGTCTCTGCGGTTTGAAGGGACAGTTTGTTGTTGAGAATTTGTTACTCCGATGAATGGTAAGTCTCTTCGTTTAAACGGGACAGTTCGTTGTTGAGATTTTGTGACTCCGATTATGGTAAGTCTCTTCGGTTTGACGGGACAATTCTTTGTAGAGATTTTGTGACTCCGATGAATGGTAAGTCTCTTCGGCTTGACGGGACAGTTCGTTGTTGAGATTTTGTGACTCCGAAGAATGGTAAGTCTCTTCGGTTTGACGGGACAGTTTGTTGTTGAGATTTTGTGACTCCGATGAATGGTAAGTCTTTTCGGTTTGACGGGACAGTTCATTGTTGAGATTTTGTGACTCCAATGAATGGTAAGTCTCTTCGGTTTTATAGAACAGTTCGTTGTTGAGGTTTTCTACTCCGATGAATGGTAAGTCTCTTCGGTTGGACGGGACAGTTCATTGTTGAGAATTTGTTACTCCGATGAATGGTAAGTCTCTGCAGTTTGATGGGACAGTTTGTTGTTGAGAATTTGTTACTCCGATGAATGGTAAATCTCTTCGTTTAAACGGGACAGTTCGTTGTTGAGATTTTGTGACTCCGATTATGGTAAGTCTCTTCGATTAGACGGGACAGTTCGTTGTTGAGATTTTGTGACTCCGTTGACTGGTAAGTCTCTTCTATTTGACGGGACAGTTCGTTGTTAAGATTTTGTGACTCCGATGAATGGTAAGTCTCTTCGGTTTGACGGGACAGTTCGTTGTTGAGATTTTGTTACTCCGATGAGTGGTAAGTCTCTTCGGTTATACGGGACAGTTCGTTGTTGGGATTTTGTGACTCCGATGAATGGTAAGTCTCTTCGGTTTGACGGGACAGTTCGTTGTTGAGATTTTGTGACTCCAATGAATGGTAAGTCTCTTCGGTTAGATGGGACAGTTCATTGTTGAGATTTTGTGACTCCAATGAATGGTAAGTCTCTTCGGTTAGACGGGACAGTTCGTTGTTGAGATTTTGTGACTCCGATGTATGGTAAGTCTCTTCGGTTTGACGGGACAGTTCGTTGTTGAGATTTTGTGACTCCGATTATGGTAAGTCTCTTCGGTTTGACGGGACAGTTCGTTGTTGAGATTTTGTGACTCTAATGAATGGTAAGTCTCTTCGGTTAGACGGGATAGTTCGTTGTTGAGATTTTGTGACTTCGATGAACGGTAAGTCTCTTCGGTTTGACGGGACAGTTCGTTGTTGAGATTTTGTGACTCCGATGAATGGTAAGTCTCTTCGGTTATTTGGGACAGTTCGTTATTGAGGTTTTTTACTCCGATGAATGGTAAGTCTCTTCGGTTTGACGGGATAATTCGTTGTTGAGATTTTGTGACTCCGATGAATGGTAAGTCTCTTCGGTTTGACGAGACAGTTCGTTGTTGAGATTTTGTGACTCCGATGAATGGTAAGTCTTTTTCGGTTTGACGGGACAGTTCGTTGTTGAGATTCTGTGACTCCAATGAATGATAAGTCTCTTCGATTACACGGGACAGTTCGTTGTTGAGATTTTGTGACTCCTATGACTGGTAAGTCTCTTCTATTTGACGGGACAGTTCATTGTTGAGATTTTGTGACTCCGATGAATGGTAAGTCTCTTCGGTTTGACGGGACAGTTCGTTGTTGAGATTTTGTGACTCCGATGAATGGTAAGTCTCTTCGGTTTGATAGAACAGTTCATTGTTGAGGTTTTCTACTCCGATGAATGGTAAGTCTCTTCGGTTGGACGGGACAGTTCATTGTTTAGAATTTGTTACTCCGATGAATGGTAAGTCTCTGCGGTTTGATGGGACAGTTTGTTGTTGAGAATTTGTTACTCCGATGAATGGTAAGTCTCTTCGTTTAAACGGGACAGTTCGTTGTTGAGATTTTGTGACTCCGATTATGGTAAGTCTCTTCGGTTTGACGGGACAATTCGTTGTAGAGATTTTGTGACTCCGATTAATGGTAAGTCACTTCGGTTTGACGGGACAGTTCGTTGTTGAGATTTTGTGACTCCGAAGAATGGTAAGTCTCTTCGGTTTGACGGGACAGTTCGTTGTTGAGATTTTGTGACTCCGATGAATGGTAAGTCTTTTCGGTTTGACGGGACAGTTCGTTGTTGAGATTTTGTGACTCCAATGAATGGTAAGTCTCTTCGATTAGACGGGACAGTTCGTTGTTGAGATTTTGTGACTCCGATGACTGGTAAGTCTCTTTAATTTGACGGGACAGTTCGTTGTTGAGATTTTGTGACTCCGATGAATGGTAAGTCTCTTCGGTTTGACGGGACAGTTCGTTGTTGAGATTTTGTTACTCCGATGAATGGTAAGTCTCTTCGGTTATACGACACAGTTCGTTGTTGGGATTTTGTGACTCCGATGAATGGTAAGTCTCTTCGGTTTGACGGGACAGTTCGTTGTTGAGATTTTGTGACTCCAACGAATGGTAAGTCTCTTCGGTTAGACGGGACAGTTCGTTGTTGAGATTTTATGACTCCAATGAATGGTAAGTCTCTTCGGTTAGACGGGACAATTCGTTGTTGAGATTTTGTGACTCCGATGAATGGTAAGTCTCTTCGGTTTAACGGGACAGTTCGTTGTTGAGATTTTGTGACTCCAATGAATGGTAAGTCTCTTCGGTTACACGGGATAGTTCGTTGTTGAGATTTTGTGACTTCGATGAATGGTAAGTCTCTTCGGTTTGACGGGATAGTTCGTTGTTGAGATTTTGTGACTCCGATGAATGGTAAGTCTCTTCGGTTTTATGGGACAGTTCGCTGTTGAGGTTTTTACTCCGATGAATGGTAAGTCTCTTCGGTTGGACGGGACAGTTCTTTGTTGAGAATATGTTACTCCGATGAATGGTAAGTCTCTTCGGTTTGATGGGACAGTTCGTTGTGGAGAATTTGTTACTCCGATGAATGGTAAGTCTCTTCGGTTAGACGGGACAGTTCGTTGTTGAGATTTTGTGACTCCGATGAATGGTTAGTCTCTTCGGTTTGACGGGACAGTTCGTTGTTGAGATTTTGTGACACCGATGAATGGTAAGTCTCTTCAGTTTTATGGGACAGTTCGTTGTTGAGGTTTTCTACTCCGATGAATGGTAAGTCTCTTCGGTTGGACGGGACAGTTCATTGTTGAGAATTTGTTACTTCGATGAATGGTAAGTCTCTGCGGTTTGAAGGGACAGTTTGTTGTTGAGAATTTGTTACTCCGATGAATGGTAAGTCTCTTCGTTTAAACGGGACAGTTCGTTGTTGAGATTTTGTGACTCCGATTATGGTAAGTCTCTTCGGTTTGACGGGACAATTCTTTGTAGAGATTTTGTGACTCCGATGAATGGTAAGTCTCTTCGGCTTGACGGGACAGTTCGTTGTTGAGATTTTGTGACTCCGAAGAATGGTAAGTCTCTTCGGTTTGACGGGACCGTTTGTTGTTGAGATTTTGTGACTCCGATGAATGGTAAGTCTTTTCGGTTTGACGGGACAGTTCATTGTTGAGATTTTGTGACTCCAATGAATGGTAAGTCTCTTCGATTAGACGGGACAGTTCGTTGTTGAGATTTTGTGACTCCGTTGACTGGTAAGTCTCTTCTATTTGACGGGACAGTTCGTTGTTAAGATTTTGTGACTCCGATGAATGGTAAGTCTCTTCGGTTTGACGGGACAGTTCGTTGTTGAGATTTTGTTACTCCGATGAATGGTAAGTCTCTTCGGTTATACGGGACAGTTCGTTGTTGGGATTTTGTGACTCCGATGAATGGTAAGTCTCTTCGGTTTGACGGGACAGTTCGTTGTTGAGATTTTGTGACTCCAATGAATGGTAAGTCTCTTCGGTTAGATGGGACAGTTCGTTGTTGAGATTTTGTGACTCCAATGAATGGTAAGTCTCTTCGGTTAGACGGGACAGTTCGTTGTTGAGATTTTGTGACTCCGATGTATGGTAAGTCTCTTCGGTTTGACGGGACAGTTCGTTGTTGAGATTTTGTGACTCCGATTATGGTAAGTCTCTTCGGTTTGACGGGACAGTTCGTTGTTGAGATTTTGTGACTCCGATGAATGGTAAGTCTCTTCGGTTTGACGAGACAGTTCGTTGTTGAGATTTTGTGACTCCGATGAACGGTAAGTCTCTTCGGTTTGACGGGACAGTTCGTTGTTGAGATTTTGTGACTCCGATGAATGGTAAGTCTCTTCGGTTATTTGGGACAGTTCGTTATTGAGGTTTTTTACTCCGATGAATGGTAAGTCTCTTCGGTTTGACGGGATAATTCGTTGTTGAGATTTTGTGACTCCGATGAATGGTAAGTCTCTTCGGTTTGACGAGACAGTTCGTTGTTGAGATTTTGTGACTCCGATGAATGGTAAGTCTTTTTCGGTTTGACGGGACAGTTCGTTGTTGAGATTCTGTGACTCCAATGAATGATAAGTCTCTTCGATTATACGGGACAGTTCGTTGTTGAGATTTTGTGACTCCTATGACTGGTAAGTCTCTTCTATTTGACGGGACAGTTCGTTGTTGAGATTTTGTGACTCCGATGAATGGTAAGTCTCTTCGGTTTGACGGGACAGTTCGTTGTTGAGATTTTGTGACTCCGATGAATGGTAAGTCTCTTCGGTTTTATAGAACAGTTCATTGTTGAGGTTTTCTACTCCGATGAATGGTAAGTCTCTTCGGTTGGACGGGACAGTTCATTGTTGAGAATTTGTTACTCCGATGAATGGTAAGTCTCTGCGGTTTGATGGGACAGTTTGTTGTTGAGAATTTGTGACTCCGATGAATGGTAAGTCTCTTCGTTTAAACGGGACAGTTCGTTGTTGAGATTTTGTGACTCCGATTATGGTAAGTCTCTTCGGTTTGACGGGACAATTCGTTGTAGAGATTTTGTGACTCCGATTAATGGTAAGTCTGTTCGGTTTGACGGGACAGTTCGTTGTTGAGATTTTGTGACTCCGAAGAATGGTAAGTCTCTTCGGTTTGACGGGACAGTTCGTTGTTGAGATTTTGTGACTCCGATGAATGGTAAGTCTTTTCGGTTTGACGGGACAGTTCGTTGTTGAGATTTTGTGACTCCAATGAAAGGTAAGTCTCTTCGATTAGATGGGACAGTTCGTTGTTGAGATTTTGTGACTCCGATGACTGGTAAGTCTCTTTAATTTGACGGGACAGTTCGTTGTTGAGATTTTGTGACTCCGATGAATGGTAAGTCTCTTCGGTTTGACGGGACAGTTCGTTGTTGAGATTTTGTTACTCCGATGAATGGTAAATCTCTTCGGTTATATGGCACAGTTCGTTGTTGGGATTTTGTGACTCCGATGAATGGTAAGTCTCTTCGGTTTGACGGGACAGTTCGTTGTTGAGATTTTGTGACTCCAATGAATGGTAAGTCTCTTCGGTTAGATGGGACAGTTCGTTGTTGAGATTTTGTGACTCTAATGAATGGTAAGTCTCTTCGGTTAGACGGGACAGTTCGTTGTTGAGATTCTGTGACTCCGATGAATGGTAAGTCTCTTTGGTTTGACGGGACAGTTCGTTGTTGAGATTTTGTGACTCCAATGAATGGTAAGTCTCTTCGGTTAGACGGGATAGTTCGTTGTTGAGATTTTGTGACTTCGATGAATGGTAAGTCTCTTCGGTTTGACGGGACAGTTCGTTGTTGAGATTTTGTGACTCCGATGAATGGTAAGTCTCTTCGGTTTTATGGGACAGTTCGTTATTGAGGTTTTTTACTCCGATGAATGGTAAGTCTCTTCGGTTTGACGGGACAATTCGTTGTTGAGATTTTGTGACTCCGATGAATGGTAAGTCTCTTCGGTTTGACGAGACAGTTCGTTGTTGAGATTTTGTGACTCCGATGAATGGTAAGTCTTTTCGGTTTGACGGGACAGTTCGTTGTTGAGATTTTGTGACTCCGATGAATGGTAAGTCTCTTCGGTTTGACTGGACAGTTCGTTTTTGAGATTTTGTGACTCCGATGACTGCTAAGTCTCTTCTATTTGACGGGACAGTTCGTTGTTGAGATTTTGTGACTCCGATGAATGGTAAGTCTCTTCGGTTTGACGGGACAGTTCGTTGTTGAGATTTTGTTACTCCGATGAATGGTAAGTCTCTTCGGTTATACGGGACAGTTCGTTGTTGGGATTTTGTGACTCCGATGAATGGTAAGTCTCTTCGGTTTGACGGGACAGTTCGTTGTTGAGATTTTGTGACTCCAATGAATGGTAAGTCTCTTCGGTTAGATGGGACAGTTCGTTGTTGAGATTTTGTGACTCCAATGAATGGTAAGTCTCTTCGGTTAGACGGGACAGTTCGTTGTTGAGATTTTGTGACTCCGATGTATGGTAAGTCTCTTCGGTTTGACGGGACAGTTCGTTGTTGAGATTTTGTGACTCCGATTATGGTAAGTCTCTTCGGTTTGACGGGACAGTTCGTTGTTGAGATTTTGTGACTCTAATGAATGGTAAGTCTCTTCGGTTAGACGGGATAGTTCGTTGTTGAGATTTTGTGACTTCGATGAACGGTAAGTCTCTTCGGTTTGACGGGACAGTTCGTTGTTGAGATTTTGTGACTCCGATGAATGGTAAGTCTCTTCGGTTATTTGGGACAGTTCGTTATTGAGGTTTTTTACTCCGATGAATGGTAAGTCTCTTCGGTTTGACGGGATAATTCGTTGTTGAGATTTTGTGACTCCGATGAATGGTATGTCTCTTCGGTTTGACGAGACAGTTCGTTGTTGAGATTTTGTGACTCCGATGAATGGTAAGTCTTTTTCGGTTTGACGGGACAGTTCGTTGTTGAGATTCTGTGACTCCAATGAATGATAAGTCTCTTCGATTATACGGGACAGTTCGTTGTTGAGATTTTGTGACTCCTATGCCTGGTAAGTCTCTTCTATTTGACGGGACAGTTCGTTGTTGAGATTTTGTGACTCCGATGAATGGTAAGTCTCTTCGGTTTGACGGGACAGTTCGTTGTTGAGATTTTGTGACTCCGATGAATGGTAAGTCTCTTCGGTTTTATAGAACAGTTCATTGTTGAGGTTTTCTACTCCGATGAATGGTAAGTCTCTTCGGTTGGACGGGACAGTTCATTGTTGAGAATTTGTTACTCCGATGAATGGTAAGTCTCTGCGGTTTGATGGGACAGTTTGTTGTTGAGAATTTGTTACTCCGATGAATGGTAAGTCTCTTCGTTTAAACGGGACAGTTCGTTGTTGAGATTTTGTGACTCCGATTATGGTAAGTCTCTTCGGTTTGACGGGATAATTCGTTGTAGAGATTTTGTGACTCCGATTAATGGTAAGTCTGTTCGGTTTGACGGGACAGTTCGTTGTTGAGATTTTGTGACTCCGAAGAATGGTAAGTCTCTTCGGTTTGACGGGACAGTTCGTTGTTGAGATTTTGTGACTCCGATGAATGGTAAGTCTTTTCGGTTTGACGGGACAGTTCGTTGTTGAGATTTTGTGACTCCAATGAATGGTAAGTCTCTTCGATTAGACGGGACAGTTCGTTGTTGAGATTTTGTGACTCCGATGACTGGTAAGTCTCTTTAATTTGACGGGACAGTTCGTTGTTGAGATTTTGTGACTCCGATGAATGGTAAGTCTCTTCGGTTTGACGGGACAGTTCGTTGTTGAGATTTTGTTACTCCGATGAATGGTAAATCTCTTTGGTTATATGGCACAGTTCGTTGTTGGGATTTTGTGACTCCGATGAATGGTAAGTCTCTTCGGTTTGACGGGACAGTTCGTTGTTGAGATTTTGTGACTCCAATGAATGGTAAGTCTCTTCGGTTAGATGGGACAGTTCGTTGTTGAGATTTTGTGACTCTAATGAATGGTAAGTCTCTTCGGTTAGACGGGACAGTTCGTTGTTGAGATTCTGTGACTCCGATGAATGGTAAGTCTCTTTGGTTTGACGGGACAGTTCGTTGTTGAGATTTTGTGACTCCAATGAATGGTAAGTCTCTTCGGTTAGACGGGATAGTTCGTTGTTGAGATTTTGTGACTTCGATGAATGGTAAGTCTCTTCGGTTTGACGGGACAGTTCGTTGTTGAGATTTTGTGACTCCGATGAATGGTAAGTCTCTTCGGTTTTATGGGACAGTTCGTTATTGAGGTTTTTTACTCCGATGAATGGTAAGTCTCTTCGGTTTGACGGGACAATTCGTTGTTGAGATTTTGTGACTCCGATGAATGGTAAGTCTCTTCGGTTTGACGAGACAGTTCGTTGTTGAGATTTTGTGACTCCGATGAATGGTAAGTCTTTTCGGTTTGACGGGACAGTTCGTTGTTGAGATTTTGTGACTCCGATGAATGGTAAGTCTCTTCGGTTTGACTGGACAGTTCGTTGTTGAGATTTTGTGACTCCGATGACTGCTAAGTCTCTTCTATTTGACGGGACAGTTCGTTGTTGAGATTTTGTGACTCCGATGAATGGTAAGTCTCTTCGGTTTGACGGGACAGTTCGTTGTTGAGATTTTGTTACTCCGATGAATGGTAAGTCTCTTCGGTTATACGGGACAGTTCGTTGTTGGGATTTTGTGACTCCGATGAATGGTAAGTCTCTTCGGTTTGACGGGACAGTTCGTTGTTGAGATTTTGTGACTCCAACGAATGGTAAGTCTCTTCGGTTAGACGGGACAGTTCGTTGTTGAGATTTTATGACTCCAATGAATGGTAAGTCTCTTCGGTTAGACGGGATAATTCGTTGTTGAGATTTTGTGACTCCGATGAATGGTAAGTCTCTTCGGTTTAACGGGACAGTTCGTTGTTGAGATTTTGTGACTCCAATGAATGGTAAGTCTCTTCGGTTAGACGGGATAGTTCGTTGTTGAGATTTTGTGACTTCGATGAATGGTAAGTCTCTTCGGTTTGACGGGATAGTTCGTTGTTGAGATTTTGTGACTCCGATGAATGGTAAGTCTCTTCGGTTTTATGGGACAGTTCGTTGTTGAGGTTTTTACTCCGATGAATGGTAAGTCTCTTCGGTTGGACGGGACAGTTCTTTGTTGAGAATATGTTACTCCGATGAATGGTAAGTCTCTTCGGTTTGATGGGACAGTTCGTTGTTGAGAACTTGTTACTCCGATGAATGGTAAGTCTCTTCGGTTAGACGGGACAGTTCGTTGTTGAGATTTTGTGACTCCGATGAATGGTTAGTCTCTTCGGTATGACGGGACAGTTCGTTGTTGAGATTTTGTGACACCGATGAATGGTAAGTCTCTTCAGTTTTATGGGACAGTTAGTTGTTGAGGTTTTCTACTCCGATGAATGGTAAGTCTCTTCGGTTGGACGGGACAGTTCATTGTTGAGAATTTGTTACTTCGATGAATGGTAAGTCTCTGCGGTTTGAAGGGACAGTTTGTTGTTGAGAATTTGTTACTCCGATGAATGGTAAGTCTCTTCGTTTAAACGGGACAGTTCGTTGTTGAGATTTTGTGACTCCGATTATGGTAAGTCTCTTCGGTTTGACGGGACAATTCTTTGTAGAGATTTTGTGACTCCGATGAATGGTAAGTCTCTTCGGCTTGACGGGACAGTTCGTTGTTGAGATTTTGTGACTCCGAAGAATGGTAAGTCTCTTCGGTTTGACGGGACAGTTTGTTGTTGAGATTTTGTGACTCCGATGAATGGTAAGTCTTTTCGGTTTGACGGGACAGTTCATTGTTGAGATTTTGTGACTCCAATGAATGGTAAGTCTCTTCGATTAGACGGGACAGTTCGTTGTTGAGATTTTGTGACTCCGTTGACTGGTAAGTCTCTTCTATTTGACGGGACAGTTCGTTGTTAAGATTTTGTGACTCCGATGAATGGTAAGTCTCTTCGGTTTGACGGGACAGTTCGTTGTTGAGATTTTGTTACTCCGATGAATGGTAAGTCTCTTCGGTTATACGGGACAGTTCGTTGTTGGGATTTTGTGACTCCGATGAATGGTAAGTCTCTTCGGTTTGACGGGACAGTTCGTTGTTGAGATTTTGTGACTCCAATGAATGGTAAGTCTCTTCGGTTAGATGGGACAGTTCGTTGTTGAGATTTTGTGACTCCAATGAATGGTAAGTCTCTTCGGTTAGACGGGACAGTTCGTTGTTGAGATTTTGTGACTCCGATGTATGGTAAGTCTCTTCGGTTTGACGGGACAGTTCGTTGTTGAGATTTTGTGACTCCGATGACTGGTAAGTCTCTTTAATTTGACGGGACAGTTCGTTGTTGAGATTTTGTGACTCCGATGAATGGTAAGTCTCTTCGGTTTGACGGGACAGTTCGTTGTTGAGATTTTGTTACTCCGATGAATGGTAAATCTCTTCGGTTATATGGCACAGTTCGTTGTTGGGATTTTGTGACTCCGATGAATGGTAAGTCTCTTCGGTTTGACGGGACAGTTCGTTGTTGAGATTTTGTGACTCCAATGAATGGTAAGTCTCTTCGGTTAGATGGGACAGTTCGTTGTTGAGATTTTGTGACTCTAATGAATGGTAAGTCTCTTCGGTTAGACGGGACAGTTCGTTGTTGAGATTCTGTGACTCCGATGAATGGTAAGTCTCTTTGGTTTGACGGGACAGTTCGTTGTTGAGATTTTGTGACTCCAATGAATGGTAAGTCTCTTCGGTTAGACGGGATAGTTCGTTGTTGAGATTTTGTGACTTCGATGAATGGTAAGTCTCTTCGGTTTGACGGGACAGTTCGTTGTTGAGATTTTGTGACTCCGATGAATGGTAAGTCTCTTCGGTTTTATGGGACAGTTCGTTATTGAGGTTTCTTACTCCGATGAATGGTAAGTCTCTTCGGTTTGACGGGACAATTCGTTGTTGAGATTTTGTGACTCCGATGAATGGTAAGTCTCTTCGGTTTGACGAGACAGTTCGTTGTTGAGATTTTGTGACTCCGATGAATGGTAAGTCTTTTCGGTTTGACGGGACAGTTCGTTGTTGAGATTTTGTGACTCCGATGAATGGTAAGTCTCTTCGGTTTGACTGGACAGTTCGTTGTTGAGATTTTGTGACTCCGATGACTGCTAAGTCTCTTCTATTTGACGGGACAGTTCGTTGTTGAGATTTTGTGACTCCGATGAATGGTAAGTCTCTTCGGTTTGACGGGACAGTTCGTTGTTGAGATTTTGTTACTCCGATGAATGGTAAGTCTCTTCGGTTATACGGGACAGTTCGTTGTTGGGATTTTGTGACTCCGATGAATGGTAAGTCTCTTCGGTTTGACGGGACAGTTCGTTGTTGAGATTTTGTGACTCCAACGAATGGTAAGTCTCTTCGGTTAGACGGGACAGTTCGTTGTTGAGATTTTATGACTCCAATGAATGGTAAGTCTCTTCGGTTAGACGGGACAATTCGTTGTTGAGATTTTGTGACTCCGATGAATGGTAAGTCTCTTCGGTTTAACGGGACAGTTCGTTGTTGAGATTTTGTGACTCCAATGAATGGTAAGTCTCTTCGGTTAGACGGGATAGTTCGTTGTTGAGATTTTGTGACTTCGATGAATGGTAAGTCTCTTCGGTTTGACGGGATAGTTCGTTGTTGAGATTTTGTGACTCCGATGAATGGTAAGTCTCTTCGGTTTTATGGGACAGTTCGTTGTTGAGGTTTTTACTCCGATGAATGGTAAGTCTCTTCGGTTGGACGGGACAGTTCTTTGTTGAGAATATGTTACTCCGATGAATGGTAAGTCTCTTCGGTTTGATGGGACAGTTCGTTGTTGAGAATTTGTTACTCCGATGAATGGTAAGTCTCTTCGGTTAGACGGGACAGTTCGTTGTTGAGATTTTGTGACTCCGATGAATGGTTAGTCTCTTCGGTTTGACGGGACAGTTCGTTGTTGAGATTTTGTGACACCGATGAATGGTAAGTCTCTTCAGTTTTATGGGACAGTTAGTTGTTGAGGTTTTCTACTCCGATGAATGGTAAGTCTCTTCGGTTGGACGGGACAGTTCATTGTTGAGAATTTGTTACTTCGATGAATGGTAAGTCTCTGCGGTTTGAAGGGACAGTTTGTTGTTGAGAATTTGTTACTCCGATGAATGGTAAGTCTCTTCGTTTAAACGGGACAGTTCGTTGTTGAGATTTTGTGACTCCGATTATGGTAAGTCTCTTCGGTTTGACGGGACAATTCTTTGTAGAGATTTTGTGACTCCGATGAATGGTAAGTCTCTTCGGCTTGACGGGACAGTTCGTTGTTGAGATTTTGTGACTCCGAAGAATGGTAAGTCTCTTCGGTTTGACGGGACAGTTTGTTGTTGAGATTTTGTGACTCCGATGAATGGTAAGTCTTTTCGGTTTGACGGGACAGTTCATTGTTGAGATTTTGTGACTCCAATGAATGGTAAGTCTCTTCGATTAGACGGGACAGTTCGTTGTTGAGATTTTGTGACTCCGTTGACTGGTAAGTCTCTTCTATTTGACGGGACAGTTCGTTGTTAAGATTTTGTGACTCCGATGAATGGTAAGTCTCTTCGGTTTGACGGGACAGTTCGTTGTTGAGATTTTGTTACTCCGATGAATGGTAAGTCTCTTCGGTTATACGGGACAGTTCGTTGTTGGGATTTTGTGACTCCGATGAATGGTAAGTCTCTTCGGTTTGACGGGACAGTTCGTTGTTGAGATTTTGTGACTCCAATGAATGGTAAGTCTCTTCGGTTAGATGGGACAGTTCGTTGTTGAGATTTTGTGACTCCAATGAATGGTAAGTCTCTTCGGTTAGACGGGACAGTTCGTTGTTGAGATTTTGTGACTCCGATGTATGGTAAGTCTCTTCGGTTTGACGGGACAGTTCGTTGTTGAGATTTTGTGACTCCGATTATGGTAAGTCTCTTCGGTTTGACGGGACAGTTCGTTGTTGAGATTTTGTGACTCTAATGAATGGTAAGTCTCTTCGGTTAGACGGGATAATTCGTTGTTGAGATTTTGTGACTTCGATGAATGGTAAGTCTCTTCGGTTTGACGGGACAGTTCGTTGTTGAGATTTTGTGACTCCGATGAATGGTAAGTCTCTTCGGTTATTTGGGACAGTTCGTTATTGAGGTTTTTTACTCCGATGAATGGTAAGTCTCTTCGGTTTGACGGGATAATTCGTTGTTGAGATTTTGTGACTCCGATGAATGGTAAGTCTCTTCGGTTTGACGAGACAGTTCGTTGTTGAGATTTTGTGACTCCGATGAATGGTAAGTCTTTTCGGTTTGACGGGACAGTTCGTTGTTGAGATTCTGTGACTCCAATGAATGATAAGTCTCTTCGATTAGACGGGACAGTTCGTTGTTGAGATTTTGTGACTCCTATGACTGGTAAGTCTCTTCTATTTGACGGGACAGTTCGTTGTTGAGATTTTGTGACTCCGATGAATGGTAAGTCTCTTCGGTTTGTCGGGACAGTTCGTTGTTGAGATTTTGTGACTCCGATGAATGGTAAGTCTCTTCGGTTTTATAGAACAGTTCGTTGTTGAGGTTTTCTACTCCGATGAATGGTAAGTCTCTTCGGTTGGACGGGACAGTTCATTGTTGAGAATTTGTTACTCCGATGAATGGTAAGTCTCTGCGGTTTGATGGGACAGTTTGTTGTTGAGAATTTGTTACTCCGATGAATGGTAAGTCTCTTCGTTTAAACGGGACAGTTCGTTGTTGAGATTTTGTGACTCCGATTATGGTAAGTCTCTTCGGTTTGACGGGACAATTCGTTGTAGAGATTTTGTGACTCCGATGAATGGTAAGTCTCTTCGGTTTGACGGGACAGTTCGTTGTTGAGATTTTGTGACTCCGAAGAATGGTAAGTCTCTTCGGTTTGACCGGACAGTTCGTTGTTGAGATTTTGTGACTCCGATGAATGGAAAGTCTTTTCGGTTTGACGGGACAGTTCGTTGTTGAGATTTTGTGACTCCAATGAATGGTAAGTCTCTTCGATTAGACGGGACAGTTCGTTGTTGAGATTTTGTGACTCCGATGACTGGTAAGTCTCTTCAATTTGACGGGACAGTTCGTTGTTGAGATTTTGTGACTCCGATGAATGGTAAGTCTCTTCGGTTTGGCGGGACAGTTCGTTGTTGAGATTTTGTTACTCCGATGAATGGTAAGTCTCTTCGGTTATACGGCACAGTTCGTTGTTGGGATTTTGTGACTCCGATGAATGGTAAGTCTCTTCGGTTTGACGGGACAGTTCGTTGTTGAGTTTTTGTGACTCCAATGAATGGTAAGTCTCTTCGGTTAGATGGGACAGTTCGTTGTTGAGATTTTGTGACTCTAATGAATGGTAAGTCTCTTCGGTTAGACGGGACAGTTCGTTGTTGAGATTTTGTGACTCCGATGAATGGTAAGTCTCTTTGGTTTGACGGGACAGTTCGTTGTTGAGATTTTGTGACTCCAATGAATGGTAAGTCTCTTCGGTTAGACGGGATAGTTCGTTGTTGAGATTTTGTGACTTCGATGAATGGTAAGTCTCTTCGGTTTGACGGGACAGTTCGTTGTTGAGATTTTGTGACTCCGATGAATGGTAAGTCTCTTCGGTTTTATGGGACAGTTCGTTATTGAGGTTTTTTACTCCGATGAATGGTAAGTCTCTTCGGTTTGACGGGACAATTCGTTGTTGAGATTTTGTGACTCCGATGAATGGTAAGTCTCTTCAGTTTGACGAGACAGTTCGTTGTTGAGATTTTGTGACTCCGATGAATGGTAAGTCTTTTCGGTTTGACGGGACAGTTCGTTGTTGAGATTTTGTGACTCCGATGAATGGTAAGTCTCTTCGGTTTGACGGGACAGTTCGTTGTTGAGATTTTGTGACTCCGATGACTGGTAAGTCTCTTCTATTTGACGGGACAGTTCGTTGTTGAGATTTTGTGACTCCGATGAATGGTAAGTCTCTTCGGTTTGACGGGACAGTTCGTTGTTGAGATTTTGTGACTCCGATGAATGGTAAGTCTCTTCGGTTATTTGGGACAGTTCGTTATTGAGGTTTTTTACTCCGATGAATGGTAAGTCTCTTCGGTTTGACGGGATAATTCGTTGTTGAGATTTTGTGACTCCGATGAATGGTAAGTCTCTTCGGTTTGACGAGACAGTTCGTTGTTGAGATTTTGTGACTCCGATGAATGGTAAGTCTTTTCGGTTTGACGGGACAGTTCGTTGTTGAGATTCTGTGACTCCAATGAATGATAAGTGTCTTCGATTAGACGGGACAGTTCGTTGTTGAGATTTTGTGACTCCTATGATTGGTAAGTCTCTTCTATTTGACGGGACAGTTCGTTGTTGAGATTTTGTGACTCCGATGAATGGTAAGTCTCTTCGGTTTGTCGGGACAGTTCGTTGTTGAGATTTTGTGACTCCGATGAATGGTAAGTCTCTTCGGTTTTATAGAACAGTTCGTTGTTGAGGTTTTCTACTCCGATGAATGGTAAGTCTCTTCGGTTGGACGGGACAGTTCATTGTTGAGAATTTGTTACTCCGATGAATGGTAAGTCTCTGCGGTTTGATGGGACAGTTTGTTGTTGAGAATTTGTTACTCCGATGAATGGTAAGTCTCTTCGTTTAAACGGGACAGTTCGTTGTTGAGATTTTGTGACTCCGATTATGGTAAGTCTCTTCGGTTTGACGGGACAATTCGTTGTAGAGATTTTGTGACTCCGATGAATGGTAAGTCTCTTCGGTTTGACGGGACAGTTCGTTGTTGAGATTTTGTGACTCCGAAGAATGGTAAGTCTCTTCGGTTTGACCGGACAGTTCGTTGTTGAGATTTTGTGACTCCGATGAATGGTAAGTCTTTTCGGTTTGACGGGACAGTTCGTTGTTGAGATTTTGTGACTCCAATGAATGGTAAGTCTCTTCGATTAGACGGGACAGTTCGTTGTTGAGATTTTGTGACTCCGATGACTGGTAAGTCTCTTCAATTTGACGGGACAGTTCGTTGTTGAGATTTTGTGACTCCGATGAATGGTAAGTCTCTTCGGTTTGACGGGACAGTTCGTTGTTGAGATTTTGTTACTCCGATGAATGGTAAGTCTCTTCGGTTATACGGCACAGTTCGTTGTTGGGATTTTGTGACTCCGATGAATGGTAAGTCTCTTCGGTTTGACGGGACAGTTCGTTGTTGAGATTTTGTGACTCCAATGAATGGTAAGTCTCTTCGGTTAGATGGGACAGTTCGTTGTTGAGATTTTGTGACTCTAATGAATGGTAAGTCTCTTCGGTTAGACGGGACAGTTCGTTGTTGAGATTTTGTCACTCCGATGAATGGTAAGTCTCTTTGGTTTGACGGGACAGTTCGTTGTTGAGATTTTGTGACTCCAATGAATGGTAAGTCTCTTCGGTTAGACGGGATAGTTCGTTGTTGAGATTTTGTGACTTCGATGAATGGTAAGTCTCTTCGGTTTGACGGGACAGTTCGTTGTTGAGATTTTGTGACTCCGATGAATGGTAAGTCTCTTCGGTTTTACGGGACAGTTCGTTATTGAGGTTTTTTACTCCGATGAATGGTAAGTCTCTTCGGTTTGACGGGACAATTCGTTGTTGAGATTTTGTGACTCTGATGAATGGTAAGTCTCTTCAGTTTGACGAGACAGTTCGTTGTTGAGATTTTGTGACTCCGATGAATGGTAAGTCTTTTCGGTTTGACGGGACAGTTCGTTGTTGAGATTTTGTGACTCCGATGAATGGTAAGTCTCTTCGGTTTGACGGGACAGTTCGTTGTTGAGATTTTGTGACTCCGATGACTGGTAAGTCTCTTCTATTTGACGGGACAGTTCGTTGTTGAGATTTTGTGACTCCGATGAATGGTAAGTCTCTTCGGTTTGACGGGACAGTTCGTTGTTGAGATTTTGTTACTCCGATGAATGGTAAGTCTCTTCGGTTATACGGGACATTTCGTTGTTGGGATTTTGTGACTCCGATGAATGGTAAGTCTCTTCGGTTTGACGGGACAGTTCGTTGTTGAGATTTTGTGACTCCAACGAATGGTAAGTCTCTTCGGTTAGACGAGACAGTTCGTTGTTGAGATTTTATGACTCCAATGAATGGTAAGTCTCTTCGGTTAGACGGGACAATTCGTTGTTGAGATTTTGTGACTCCGATGAATGGTAAGTCTCTTCGGTTTTATGGGACAGTTCGTTGTTGAGGTTTTTTACTCCGATGAATGGTAAGTCTCTTCGGTTGGACGGGACAGTTCTTTGTTGAGAATATGTTACTCCGATGAATGGTAAGTCTCTTCGGTTTGATGGGACAGTTCGTTGTTGAGAATTTGTTACTCCGATGAATGGTAAGTCTCTTCGGTTAGACGGGACAGTTCGTTGTTGAGATTTTGTGACTCCGATGAATGGTTGTCTCTTCGGTTTGACGGGACAGTTCGTTGTTGAGATTTTGTGACACCGATGAATGGTAAGTCTCTTCAGTTTTATGGGACAGTTTGTTGTTGAGGTTTTCTACTCCGATGAATGGTAAGTCTCTTCGGTTTGACGGGACAATTCGTTGTTGAGATTTTGTGACTCCGATGAATGGTAAGTCTCTTCGGTTTGACGAGACAGTTTGTTGTTGAGATTTTGTGACTCCGATGAATGGTAAGTCTTTTCGGTTTGACGGGACAGTTCGTTGTTGAGATTTTGTGACTCCGATGAATGGTAAGTCTCTTCGGTTTGACGGGACAGTTCGTTGTTGAGATTTTGTGACTCCGATGACTGGTAAGTCTCTTCTATTTGACGAGACAGTTCGTTGTTGAGATTTTGTGACTCCGATGATTGGTAAGTCTCTTCGGTTTGACGGGACAGTTCGTTGTTGAGATTTTGTTACTCCGATGAATGGTAAGTCTCTTCGGTTATACGGGACAGTTCGTTGTTGGGATTTTGTGACTCCGATGAATGGTAAGTCTCTTCGGTTTGACGGGACAGTTCGTTGTTGAGATTTTGTGACTCCAACGAATGGTAAGTCTCTTCGGTTAGACGGGACAGTTCGTTGTTGAGATTTTATGACTCCAATGAATGGTAAGTCTCTTCGGTTAGACGGGACAATTCGTTGTTGAGATTTTGTGACTCCGATGAATGGTAAGTCTCTTCGGTTTAACGGGACAGTTCGTTGTTGAGATTTTGTGACTCCAATGAATGGTAAGTCTCTTCGGTTAGACGGGATAGTTCGTTGTTGAGATTTTGTGACTTCGATGAATGGTAAGTCTCTTCGGTTTGACGGGATAGTTCGTTGTTGAGATTTTGTGACTCCGATGAATGGTAAGTCTCTTCGGTTTTATGGGACAGTTCGTTGTTGAGGTTTTTTACTCCGATGAATGGTAAGTCTCTTCGGTTGGACGGGACAGTTCTTTGTTGAGAATATGTTACTCTGATGAATGGTAAGTCTCTTCGGTTTGATGGGACAGTTCGTTGTTGAGAATTTGTTACTCCGATGAATGGTAAGTCTCTTCGGTTAGACGGGACAGTTCGTTGTTGAGATTTTGTGACTCCGATGAATGGTTAGTCTCTTCGGTTTGACGGGACAGTTCGTTGTTGAGATTTTGTGACACCGATGAATGGTAAGTCTCTTCAGTTTTATGGGACAGTTCGTTGTTGAGGTTTTCTACTCCGATGAATGGTAAGTCTCTTCGGTTGGACGGGACAGTTCATTGTTGAGAATTTGTTACTTCGATGAATGGTAAGTCTCTGCGGTTTGAAGGGACAGTTTGTTGTTGAGAATTTGTTACTCCGATGAATGGTAAGTCTCTTCGTTTAAACGGGACAGTTCGTTGTTGAGATTTTGTGACTCCGATTATGGTAAGTCTCTTCGGTTTGACGGGACAATTCTTTGTAGAGATTTTGTGACTCCGATGAATGGTAAGTCTCTTTGGCTTGACGGGACAGTTCGTTGTTGAGATTTTGTGACTCCGAAGAATGGTAAGTCTCTTCGGTTTGACGGGACAGTTTGTTGTTGAGATTTTGTGACTCCGATGAATGGTAAGTCTTTTCGGTTTGACGGGACAGTTCATTGTTGAGATTTTGTGACTCCAATGAATGGTAAGTCTCTTCGATTAGACGGGACAGTTCGTTGTTGAGATTTTGTGACTCCGTTGACTGGTAAGTCTCTTCTATTTGACGGGACAGTTCGTTGTTAAGATTTTGTGACTCCGATGAATGGTAAGTCTCTTCGGTTTGACGGGACAGTTCGTTGTTGAGATTTTGTTACTCCGATGAATGGTAAGTCTCTTCGGTTATACGGAACAGTTCGTTGTTGGGATTTTGTGACTCCGATGAATGTTAAGTCTCTTCGGTTTGACGGGACAGTTCGTTGTTGAGATTTTGTGACTCCAATGAATGGTAAGTCTCTTCGGTTAGATGGGACAGTTCGTTGTTGAGATTTTGTGACTCCAATGAATGGTAAGTCTCTTCGGTTAGACGGGACGGTTCGTTGTTGAGATTTTGTGACTCCGATGTATGGTAAGTCTCTTCGGTTTGACGGGACAGTTCGTTGTTGAGATTTTGTGACTCCGATTATGGTAAGTCTCTTCGGTTTGACGGGACAGTTCGTTGTTGAGATTTTGTGACTCTAATGAATGGTAAGTCTCTTCGGTTAGACGGGATAGTTCGTTGTTGAGATTTTGTGACTTCGATGAATGGTAAGTCTCTTCGGTTTGACGGGACTGTTCGTTGTTGAGATTTTGTGACTCCGATGAATGGTAAGTCTCTTCGGTTATTTGGGACAGTTCGTTATTGAGGTTTTTTACTCCGATGAATGGTAAGTCTCTTCGGTTTGACGGGATAATTCGTTGTTGAGATTTTGTGACTCCGATGAATGGTAAGTCTCTTCGGTTTGACGAGACAGTTCGTTGTTGAGATTTTGTGACTCCGATGAATGGTAAGTCTTTTCGGTTTGACGGGACAGTTCGTTGTTGAGATTCTGTGACTCCAATGAATGATAAGTCTCTTCGATTAGACGGGACAGTTCGTTGTTGAGATTTTGTGACTCCTATGACTGGTAAGTCTCTTCTATTTGACGGGACAGTTCGTTGTTGAGATTTTGTGACTCCGATGAATGGTAAGTCTCTTCGGTTTGACGGGACAGTTCGTTGTTGAGATTTTGTGACTCCGATGAATGGTAAGTCTCTTCGGTTTTATAGAACAGTTCGTTGTTGAGGTTTTCTACTCCGATGAATGGTAAGTCTCTTCGGTTGGACGGGACAGTTCATTGTTGAGAATTTGTTACTCCGATGAATGGTAAGTCTCTGCGGTTTGATGGGACAGTTTGTTGTTGAGAATTTGTTACTCCGATGAATGGTAAGTCTCTTCGTTTAAACGGGACAGTTCGTTGTTGAGATTTTGTGACTCCGATTATGGTAAGTCTCTTCGGTTTGACGGGACAATTCGTTGTAGAGATTTTGTGACTCCGATGAATGGTAAGTCTCTTCGGTTTGACGGGACAGTTCGTTGTTGAGATTTTGTGACTCCGAAGAATGGTAAGTCTCTTCGGTTTGACGGGACAGTTCGTTGTTGAGATTTTGTGACTCCGATGAATGGTAAGTCTTTTCGGTTTGACGGGACAGTTCGTTGTTGAGATTTTGTGACTCCAATGAATGGTAAGTCTCTTCGATTAGACGGGACAGTTCGTTGTTGAGATTTTGTGACTCCGATGACTGGTAAGTCTCTTCAATTTGACGGGACAGTTCGTTGTTGAGATTTTGTGACTCCGATGAATGGTAAGTCTCTTCGGTTTGACGGGACAATTCGTTGTTGAGATTTTGTTACTCCGATGAATGGTAAGTCTCTTCGGTTATACGGCACAGTTCGTTGTTGGGATTTTGTGACTCCGATGAATGGTAAGTCTCTTCGGTTTGACGGGACAGTTCGTTGTTGAGATTTTGTGACTCCAATGAATGGTAAGTCTCTTCGGTTAGATGGGACAGTTCGTTGTTGTGATTTTGTGACTCTAATGAGTGGTAAGTCTCTTCGGTTAGACGGGACAGTTCGTTGTTGAGATTTTGTGACTCCGATGAATGGTAAGTCTCTTTGGTTTGACGGGACAGTTCGTTGTTGAGATTTTGTGACTCCAATGAATGGTAAGTCTCTTCGGTTAGACGGGATAGTTCGTTGTTGAGATTTTGTGACTTCGATGAATGGTAAATCTCTTCGGTTTGACGGGACAGTTCGTTGTTGAGATTTTGTGACTCCGATGAACGGTAAGTCTCTTCGGTTTTATGGGACAGTTCGTTATTGAGGTTTTTTACTCCGATGAATGGTAAGTCTCTTCGGTTTGACGGGACAATTCGTTGTTGAGATTTTGTGACTCCGATGAATGGTAAGTCTCTTCGGTTTGACGAGACAGTTCATTGTTGAGATTTTGTGACTCCGATGAATGGTAAGTCTTTTCGGTTTGACGGGACAGTTCGTTGTTGAGATTTTGTGACTCCGATGAATGGTAAGTCTCTTCGGTTTGACGGGACAGTTCGTTGTTGAGATTTTGTGACTCCGATGACTGGTAAGTCTCTTCTATTTGACGGGACAGTTCGTTGTTGAGATTTTGTGACTCCGATGAATGGTAAGTCTTTTCGGTTTGACGGGACAGTTCGTTGTTGAGATTTTGTGACTCCGATGAATGGTAAGTCTCTTCGGTTTGACGGGACAGTTCGTTGTTGAGATTTTGTGACTCCGATGACTGGTAAGTCTCTTTTATTTGACGGGACAGTTCGTTGTTGAGATTTTGTGACTCCGATGAATGGTAAGTCTCTTCGGTTTGACGGGACAGTTCGTTGTTGAGATTTTGTTACTCCGATGAATGGTAAGTCTCTTCGGTTATACGGGACAGTTCGTTGTTGGGATTTTGTGACTCCGATGAATGGTAAGTCTCTTCGGTTTGACGGGACAGTTCGTTGTTGAGATTTTGTGACTCCAACGAATGGTAAGTCTCTTCGGTTAGACGGGACAGTTCGTTGTTGAGATTTTATGACTCCAATGAATGGTAAGTCTCTTCGGTTAGACGGGACAATTCGTTGTTGAGATTTTGTGACTCCGATGAATGGTAAGTCTCTTCGGTTTAACGGGACAGTTTGTTGTTGAGATTTTGTGACTCCAATGAATGGTAAGTCTCTTCGGTTAGACGGGATAGTTCGTTGTAGAGATTTTGTGACTTCGATGAATGGTAAGTCTCTTCGGTTTGACGGGATAGTTCGTTGTTGAGATTTTGTGACTCCGATGAATGGTAAGTCTCTTCGGTTTTATGGGACAGTTCGTTGTTGAGGTTTTTTACTCCGATGAATGGTAAGTCTCTTCGGTTGGACGGGACAGTTCTTTGTTGAGAATATGTTACTCCGATGAATGGTAAGTCTCTTCGGTTTGATGGGACAGTTCGTTGTTGAGAATTTGTTACTCCGATGAATGGTAAGTCTCTTCGGTTAGACGAGACAGTTCGTTGTTGAGATTTTGTGACTCCGATGAATGGTTAGTCTCTTCGGTTTGACGGGACAGTTCGTTGTTGAGATTTTGTGACACTGATGAATGGTAAGTCTCTTCAGTTTTATGGGACAGTTCGTTGTTGAGGTTTTCTACTCCGATGAATGGTAAGTCTCTTCGGTTGGACGGGACAGTTCATTGTTGAGAATTTGTTACTTCGATGAATGGTAAGTCTCTGCGGTTTGAAGGGACAGTTTGTTGTTGAGAATTTGTTACTCCGATGAATGGTAAGTCTCTTCGTTTAAACGGGACAGTTCGTTGTTGAGATTTTGTGACTCCGATTATGGTAAGTCTCTTCGGTTTGACGGGACAATTCTTTGTAGAGATTTTGTGACTCCGATGAATGGTAAGTCTCTTCGGCTTGACGGGACAGTTCGTTGTTGAGATTTTGTGACTCCGAAGAATGGTAAGTCTCTTCGGTTTGACGGGACAGTTTGTTGTTGAGATTTTGTGACTCCGATGAATGGTAAGTATTTTCGGTTTGACGGGACAGTTCATTGTTGAGATTTTGTGACTCCAATGAATGGTAAGTCTCTTCGATTAGACGGGACAGTTCGTTGTTGAGATTTTGTGACTCCGTTGACTGGTAAGTCTCTTCTATTTGACGGGACAGTTCGTTGTTAAGATTTTGTGACTCCGATGAATGGTAAGTCTCTTCGGTTTGACGGGACAGTTCGTTGTTGAGATTTTGTTACTCCGATGAATGGTAAGTCTCTTCGGTTATACGGGACAGTTCGTTGTTGGGATTTTGTGACTCCGATGAATGGTAAGTCTCTTCGGTTTGACGGGACAGTTCGTTGTTGAGATTTTGTGACTCCAATGAATGGTAAGTCTCTTCGGTTAGATGGGACAGTTCGTTGTTGAGATTTTGTGACTCCAATGAATGGTAAGTCTCTTCGGTTAGACGGGACAGTTCGTTGTTGAGATTTTGTGACTCCGATGTATGGTAAGTCTCTTCGGTTTGACGGGACAGTTCGTTGTTGAGATTTTGTGACTCCGATTATGGTAAGTCTCTTCGGTTTGACGGGACAGTTAGTTGTTGAGATTTTGTGACTCTAATGAATGGTAAGTCTCTTCGGTTAGACGGGATAGTTCGTTGTTGAGATTTTGTGACTTCGATGAATGGTAAGTCTCTTCGGTTTGACGGGACAGTTCGTTGTTGAGATTTTGTGACTCCGATGAATGGTAAGTCTCTTCGGTTATTTGGGACAGTTCGTTATTGAGGTTTTTTACTCCGATGAATGGTAAGTCTCTTCGGTTTGACGGGATAATTCGTTGTTGAGATTTTGTGACTCCGATGAATGGTAAGTCTCTTCGGTTTGACGAGACAGTTCGTTGTTGAGATTTTGTGACTCCGATGAATGGTAAGTCTTTTCGGTTTGACGCGACAGTTCGTTGTTGAGATTCTGTGACTCCAATGAATGATAAGTCTCTTCGATTAGACGGGACAGTTCGTTGTTGAGATTTTGTGACTCCTATGACTGGTAAGTCTCTTCTATTTGACGGGACAGTTCGTTGTTGAGATTTTGTGACTCCGATGAATGGTAAGTCTCTTCGGTTTGACGGGACAGTTCGTTGTTGAGATTTTGTGACTCCGATGAATGGTAAGTCTCTTCGGTTTTATAGAACAGTTCGTTGTTGGGATTTTGTGACTCCGATGAATGGTAAGTCTCTTCGGTTTGACGGGACAGTTCGTTGTTGAGATTTTGTGACTCCAACGAATGGTAAGTCTCTTCGGTTAGACGGGACAGTTCGTTGTTGAGATTTTATGACTCCAATGAATGGTAAGTCTCTTCGGTTAGACGGGACAATTCGTTGTTGAGATTTTGTGACTCCGATGAATGGTAAGTCTCTTCGGTTTAACGGGACAGTTTGTTGTTGAGATTTTGTGACTCCAATGAATGGTAAGTCTCTTCGGTTAGACGGGATAGTTCTTTGTTGAGATTTTGTGACTTCGATGAATGGTAAGTCTCTTCGGTTTGACGGGATAGTTCGTTGTTGAGATTTTGTGACTCCGATGAATGGTAAGTCTCTTCGGTTTTATGGGACAGTTCGTTGTTGAGGTTTTTTACTCCGATGAATGGTAAGTCTCTTCGGTTGGACGGGACAGTTCTTTGTTGAGAATATGTTACTCCGATGAATGGTAAGTCTCTTCGGTTTGATGGGACAGTTCGTTGTTGAGAATTTGTTACTCCGATGAATGGTAAGTCTCTTCGGTTAGACGGGACAGTTCGTTGTTGAGATTTTGTGACTCCGATGAATGGTTAGTCTCTTCGGTTTGACGGGACAGTTCGTTGTTGAGATTTTGTGACACCGATGAATGGTAAGTCTCTTCAGTTTTATGGGACAGTTCGTTGTTGAGGTTTTCTACTCCGATGAATGGTAAGTCTCTTCGGTTGGACGGGACAGTTCATTGTTGAGAATTTGTTACTTCGATGAATGGTAAGTCTCTGCGGTTTGAAGGGACAGTTTGTTGTTGAGAATTTGTTACTCCGATGAATGGTAAGTCTCTTCGTTTAAACGGGACAATTCGTTGTTGAGATTTTGTGACTCCGATTATGGTAAGTCTCTTCGGTTTGACGGGACAATTCTTTGTAGAGATTTTGTGACTCCGATGAATGGTAAGTCTCTTCGGCTTGACGGGACAGTTCGTTGTTGAGATTTTGTGACTCCGAAGAATGGTAAGTCTCTTCGGTTTGACGGGACAGTTTGTTGTTGAGATTTTGTGACTCCGATGAATGGTAAGTATTTTCGGTTTGACGGGACAGTTCATTGTTGAGATTTTGTGACTCCAATGAATGGTAAGTCTCTTCGATTAGACGGGACAGTTCGTTGTTGAGATTTTGTGACTCCGTTGACTGGTAAGTCTCTTCTATTTGACGGGACAGTTCGTTGTTAAGATTTTGTGACTCCGATGAATGGTAAGTCTCTTCGGTTTGACGGGACAGTTCGTTGTTGAGATTTTGTTACTCCGATGAATGGTAAGTCTCTTCGGTTATACGGGACAGTTCGTTGTTGGGATTTTGTGACTCCGATGAATGGTAAGTCTCTTCGGTTTGACGGGACAGTTCGTTGTTGAGATTTTGTGACTCCAATGAATGGTAAGTCTCTTCGGTTAGATGGGACAGTTCGTTGTTGAGATTTTGTGACTCCAATGAATGGTAAGTCTCTTCGGTTAGACGGGACAGTTCGTTGTTGAGATTTTGTGACTCCGATGTATGGTAAGTCTCTTCGGTTTGACGGGACAGTTCGTTGTTGAGATTTTGTGACTCCGATTATGGTAAGTCTCTTCGGTTTGACGGGACAGTTAGTTGTTGAGATTTTGTGACTCTAATGAATGGTAAGTCTCTTCGGTTAGACGGGATAGTTCGTTGTTGAGATTTTGTGACTTCGATGAATGGTAAGTCTCTTCGGTTTGACGGGACAGTTCGTTGTTGAGATTTTGTGACTCCGATGAATGGTAAGTCTCTTCGGTTATTTGGGACAGTTCGTTATTGAGGTTTTTTACTCCGATGAATGGTAAGTCTCTTCGGTTTGACGGGATAATTCGTTGTTGAGATTTTGTGACTCCGATGAATGGTAAGTCTCTTCGGTTTGACGAGACAGTTCGTTGTTGAGATTTTGTGACTCCGATGAATGGTAAGTCTTTTCGGTTTGACGCGACAGTTCGTTGTTGAGATTCTGTGACTCCAATGAATGATAAGTCTCTTCGATTAGACGGGACAGTTCGTTGTTGAGATTTTGTGACTCCTATGACTGGTAAGTCTCTTCTATTTGACGGGACAGTTCGTTGTTGAGATTTTGTGACTCCGATGAATGGTAAGTCTCTTCGGTTTGACGGGACAGTTCGTTGTTGAGATTTTGTGACTCCGATGAATGGTAAGTCTCTTCGGTTTTATAGAACAGTTCGTTGTTGAGGTTTTCTACTCCGATGAATGGTAAGTCTCTTCGGTTGGACGGGACAGTTCATTGTTGAGAATTTGTTACTCCGATGAATGGTAAGTCTCTGCAGTTTGATGGGACAGTTTGTTGTTGAGAATTTGTTACTCCGATGAATGGTAAATCTCTTCGTTTAAACGGGACAGTTCGTTGTTGAGATTTTGTGACTCCGATTATGGTAAGTCTCTTCGGTTTGACGGGACAATTCGTTGTAGAGATTTTGTGACTCCGATGAATGGTAAGTCTCTTCGGTTTGACGGGACAGTTCGTTGTTGAGATTTTGTGACTCTGAAGAATGGTAAGTCTCTTCGGTTTGACGGGACAGTTCGTTGTTGATATTTTGTGACTCCGATGAATGGTAAGTCTTTTCGGTTTGACGGGACAGTTCGTTGTTGAGATTTTGTGACTCCAATGAATGGTAAGTCTCTTCGATTAGACGGGACAGTTCGTTGTTGAGATTTTGTGACTCCGATGACTGGTAAGTCTCTTCAATTTGACGGGACAGTTCGTTGTTGAGATTTTGTGACTCCGATGAATGGTAAGTCTCTTCGGTTTGACGGGACAGTTCGTTGTTGAGATTTTGTTACTCCGATGAATGGTAAGTGTCTTCGGTTATACGGCACAGTTCGTTGTTGGGATTTTGTGACTCCGATGAATGGTAAGTCTGTTCGGTTTGACGGGACAGTTCGTTGTTGGGATTTTGTGACTCCAATGAATGGTAAGTCTCTTCGGTTAGATGGGACAGTTCGTTGTTGAGATTTTGTGACTCTAATGAATGGTAAGTCTCTTCGGTTAGACGGGACAGTTCGTTGTTGAGATTTTGTGACTCCGATGAATGGTAAGTCTCTTTGGTTTGACGGGACAGTTCGTTGTTGAGATTTTGTGACTCCAATGAATGGTAAGTCTCTTCGGTTAGACGGGATAGTTCGTTGTTGAGATTTTGTGACTTCGATGAATGGTAAGTCTCTTCAGTTTGACCGGACAGTTCGTTGTTGAGATTTTGTGACTCCGATGAATGGTAAGTCTCTTCGGTTTTATGGGACAGTTCGTTATTGAGGTTTTTTACTCCGATGAATGGTAAGTCTCTTCGGTTTGACGGGACAATTCGTTGTTGAGATTTTGTGACTCCGATGAATGGTAAGTCTCTTCGGTTTGACGAGACAGTTCGTTGTTGAGATTTTGTGACTCCGATGAATGGTAAGTCTTTTCGGTTTGACGGGACAGTTCATTGTTGAGATTTTGTGACTCCGATGAATGGTAAGTCTCTTCGGTTTGACGGGACAGTTCGTTGTTGAGATTTTGTGACTCCGATGACTGGTAAGTCTCTTCTATTTGACGGGACAGTTCGTTGTTGAGATTTTGTGACTTCGATGAATGGTAAGTCTCTTCGGTTTGACGGGACAGTTCGTTGTTGAGATTTTGTTACTCCGATGAATGGTAAGTCTCTTCGGTTATACGGGACAGTTCGTTGTTGGGATTTTGTGACTCCGATGAATGGTAAGTCTCTTCGGTTTGACGGGACAGTTCGTTGTTGAGATTTTGTGACTCCAATGAATAGTAAGTCTCTTCGGTTAGACGGGACAGTTCGTTGTTGAGATTTTATGACTCCAATGAATGGTAAGTCTCTTCGGTTAGACGGGACAATTCGTTGTTGAGATTTTGTGACTCCGATGAATGGTAAGTCTTTTCGGTTTAACGGGACAGTTCGTTGTTGAGATTTTGTGACTCCAATGAATGGTAAGTCTCTTCGGTTAGACGGGACAGTTCGTTGTTGAGATTTTGTGACTTCGATGAATGGTAAGTCTCTTCGGTTTGACGGGATAGTTCGTTGTTGAGATTTTGTGACTCCGATGAATGGTAAGTCTCTTCGGTTTGACGGGACAGTTCGTTGTTGAGATTTTGTGACTCCGATGAATGGTAAGTCTCTTCGGTTTGACGGGACAGTTCGTTGTTGAGATTTTGTTACTCCGATGAATGGTAAGTCTCTTTGGTTATACGGCACAGTTCGTTGTTGGGATTTTGTGACTCCGATGAATGGTAAGTCTCTTCGGTTTGACGGGACAGTTCGTTGTTGAGATTTTGTGACTCCAATGAATGGTAAGTCTCTTCGGTTAGATGGGACAGTTCGTTGTTGAGATTTTGTGACTCCAATGAATGGTAAGTCTCTTCGGTTAGACGGGACAGTTCGTTGTTGAGATTTTGTGACTCCGATGAATGGTAAGTCTCTTCGGTTTGACGGGACAGTTCGTTGTTGAGATTTTGTGACTCCAATGAATGGTAAGTCTCTTCGGTTAGACGGGATAGTTCGTTGTTGAGATTTTGTGACTTCGATGAATGGTAGGTCTCTTCGGTTTGACGGGACAGTTCGTTGTTGAGATTTTGTGACTCCGATGAATGGTAAGTCTCTTCGGTTTTATGGGACAGTTCGTTATTGAGGTTTTTTACTCCGATGAATGGTAAGTCTCTTCGGTTTGACGGGACAATTCGTTGTTGAGATTTTGTGACTCCGATGAATGGTAAGTCTCTTCGGTTTGACGAGACAGTTCGTTGTTGAGATTTTGTGACTCCGATGAATGGTAAGTCTTTTCGGTTTGACGGGACAGTTCGTTGTTTAGATTCTGTGACTCCAATGAATGGTAAGTCTCTTCGATTAGACGGGACAGTTCGTTGTTGAGATTTTGTGACTCCGATGACTGGTAAGTCTCTTCTATTTGACGGGACAGTTCGTTGTTGAGATTTTGTGACTCCGATGAATGGTAAGTCTCTTCGATTTGACGGGACAGTTCGTTGTTGAGATTTTGTTACTCCGATGAATGGTAAGTCTCTTCGGTTATACGGGACAGTTCGTTGTTGGGATTTTGTGACTCCGATGAATGGTAAGTCTCTTCGGTTTGACGGGACAGTTTGTTGTTGAGATTTTGTGACTCCAATGAATGGTAAGTCTCTTCGGTTAGACGGGACAGTTCGTTGTTGAGATTTTATGACTCCAATGAATGGTAAGTCTCTTCGGTTAGACGGGACAATTCGTTGTTGAGATTTTGTGACTCCGATGAATGGTAAGTCTCTTCGGTTTAACGGGACAGTTCGTTGTTGAGATTTTGTGACTCCAATGAATGGTAAGTCTCTTCGGTTAGACGGGATAGTTCGTTGTTGAGATTTTGTGACTTCGATGAATGGTACGTCTCTTCGGTTTGACGGGACAGTTCGTTGTTGATATTTTGTGACTCCGATGAATGGTAAGTCTCTTCGGTTTTATGGGACAGTTCGTTATTGAGGTTTTTTACTCCGATGAATGGTAAGTCTCTTTGGTTGGACGGGATAGTTCTTTGTTGAGAATATGTTACTCCGATGAATGGTAAGTCTCTTCGGTTATACGGGACAGTTCGTTGTTGGGATTTTGTGACTCCGATGAATGGTAAGTCTCTTCGGTTTGACGGGACAGTTCGTTGTTGAGATTTTGTGACTCCAATGAATAGTAAGTCTCTTCGGTTAGACGGGACAGTTCGTTGTTGAGATTTTATGACTCCAATGAATGGTAAGTCTCTTCGGTTAGACGGGACAATTCGTTGTTGAGATTTTGTGACTCCGATGAATGGTAAGTCTTTTCGGTTTAACGGGACAGTTCGTTGTTGAGATTTTGTGACTCCAATGAATGGTAAGTCTCTTCGGTTAGACGGGACAGTTCGTTGTTGAGATTTTGTGACTTCGATGAATGGTAAGTCTCTTCGGTTTGACGGGATAGTTCGTTGTTGAGATTTTGTGACTCCGATGAATGGTAAGTCTCTTCGGTTTGACGGGACAGTTCGTTGTTGAGATTTTGTGACTCCGATGAATGGTAAGTCTCTTCGGTTTGACGGGACAGTTCGTTGTTGAGATTTTGTTACTCCGATGAATGGTAAGTCTCTTTGGTTATACGGCACAGTTCGTTGTTGGGATTTTGTGACTCCGATGAATGGTAAGTCTCTTCGGTTTGACGGGACAGTTCGTTGTTGAGATTTTGTGACTCCAATGAATGGTAAGTCTCTTCGGTTAGATGGGACAGTTCATTGTTGAGATTTTGTGACTCCAATGAATGGTAAGTCTCTTCGGTTAGACGGGACAGTTCGTTGTTGAGATTTTGTGACTCCGATGAATGGTAAGTCTCTTCGGTTTGACGGGACAGTTCGTTGTTGAGATTTTGTGACTCCAATGAATGGTAAGTCTCTTCGGTTAGACGGGATAGTTCGTTGTTGAGATTTTGTGACTTCGATGAATGGTAGGTCTCTTCGGTTTGACGGGACAGTTCGTTGTTGAGATTTTGTGACTCCGATGAATGGTAAGTCTCTTCGGTTTTATGGGACAGTTCGTTATTGAGGTTTTTTACTCCGATGAATGGTAAGTCTCTTCGGTTTGACGGGACAATTCGTTGTTGAGATTTTGTGACTCCGATGAATGGTAAGTCTCTTCGGTTTGACGAGACAGTTCGTTGTTGAGATTTTGTGACTCCGATGAATGGTAAGTCTTTTCGGTTTGACGGGACAGTTCGTTGTTTAGATTCTGTGACTCCAATGAATGGTAAGTCTCTTCGATTAGACGGGACAGTTCGTTGTTGAGATTTTGTGACTCCGATGACTGGTAAGTCTCTTCTATTTGACGGGACAGTTCGTTGTTGAGATTTTGTGACTCCGATGAATGGTAAGTCTCTTCGATTTGACGGGACAGTTCGTTGTTGAGATTTTGTTACTCCGATGAATGGTAAGTCTCTTCGGTTATACGGGACAGTTCGTTGTTGGGATTTTGTGACTCCGATGAATGGTAAGTCTCTTCGGTTTGACGGGACAGTTTGTTGTTGAGATTTTGTGACTCCAATGAATGGTAAGTCTCTTCGGTTAGACGGGACAGTTCGTTGTTGAGATTTTATGACTCCAATGAATGGTAAGTCTCTTCGGTTAGACGGGACAATTCGTTGTTGAGATTTTGTGACTCCGATGAATGGTAAGTCTCTTCGGTTTAACGGGACAGTTCGTTGTTGAGATTTTGTGACTCCAATGAATGGTAAGTCTCTTCGGTTAGACGGGATAGTTCGTTGTTGAGATTTTGTGACTTCGATGAATGGTACGTCTCTTCGGTTTGACGGGACAGTTCGTTGTTGATATTTTGTGACTCCGATGAATGGTAAGTCTCTTCGGTTTTATGGGACAGTTCGTTATTGAGGTTTTTTACTCCGATGAATGGTAAGTCTCTTTGGTTGGACGGGATAGTTCTTTGTTGAGAATATGTTACTCCGATGAATGGTAAGTCTCTTCGGTTTGATGGGACAGTTCGTTGTTGAGAATTTGTTACTCTGATGAATGGTAAGTCTCTTCGGTTAGACGGGACAGTTCGTTGTTGAGATTTTGTGACTCCGATGAATGGTAAGTCTCTTCGGTTTGACGGGACAGTTCGTTGTTGGGATTTTGTGACTCCAATGAATGGTAAGTCTCTTCGGTTAGACGGGACAGTTCGTTGTTGAGATTTTATGACTCCAATGAATGGTAAGTCTCTTCGGTTAGACGGGACAATTCGTTGTTGAGATTTTGTGACTCCGATGAATGGTAAGTCTCTTCGGTTTAACGGGACAGTTCGTTGTTGAGATTTTGTGACTCCAATGAATGGTAAATCTCTTCGGTTAGACGGGATAGTTCGTTGTTGAGATTTTGTGACTTCGATGAATGGTACGTCTCTTCGGTTTGACGGGACAGTTCGTTGTTGATATTTTGTGACTCCGATGAATGGTAAGTCTCTTCGGTTTTATGGGACAGTTCGTTATTGAGGTTTTTTACTCCGATGAATGGTAAGTCTCTTCGGTTTGACGGGATAATTCGTTGTTGAGATTTTGTGACTCCGATGAATGGTAAGTCTCTTCGGTTTGACGAGACAGTTCGTTGTTGAGATTTTGTGACTCCGATGAATGGTAAGTCTTTTCGGTTTGACGCGACAGTTCGTTGTTGAGATTCTGTGACTCCGATGAATGGTAAGTCTCTTCGGTTTAACGGGACAGTTCGTTGTTGAGATTTTGTGACTCCAATGAATGGTAAGTCTCTTCGGTTAGACGGGATAGTTCGTTGTTGAGATTTTGTGACTTCGATGAATGGTACGTCTCTTCGGTTTGACGGGACAGTTCGTTGTTGATATTTTGTGACTCCGATGAATGGTAAGTCTCTTCGGTTTTATGGGACAGTTCGTTATTGAGGTTTTTTACTCCGATGAATGGTAAGTCTCTTCGGTTTGACGAGACAGTTCGTTGTTGAGATTTTGTGACTCCGATGAATGGTAAGTCTTTTCGGTTTGACGGGACAGTTCATTGTTGAGATTTTGTGACTCCGATGAATGGTAAGTCTCTTCGGTTTGACGGGACAGTTCGTTGTTGAGATTTTGTGACTCCGATGACTGGTAAGTCTCTTCTATTTGACGGGACAGTTCGTTGTTGAGATTTTGTGACTTCGATGAATGGTAAGTCTCTTCGGTTTGACGGGACAGTTCGTTGTTGAGATTTTGTTACTCCGATGAATGGTAAGTCTCTTCGGTTATACGGGACAGTTCGTTGTTGGGATTTTGTGACTCCGATGAATGGTAAGTCTCTTCGGTTTGACGGGACAGTTCGTTGTTGAGATTTTGTGACTCCAATGAATAGTAAGTCTCTTCGGTTAGACGGGACAGTTCGTTGTTGAGATTTTATGACTCCAATGAATGGTAAGTCTCTTCGGTTAGACGGGACAATTCGTTGTTGAGATTTTGTGACTCCGATGAATGGTAAGTCTTTTCGGTTTAACGGGACAGTTCGTTGTTGAGATTTTGTGACTCCAATGAATGGTAAGTCTCTTCGGTTAGACGGGACAGTTCGTTGTTGAGATTTTGTGA
The DNA here is from genome assembly GCA_022829125.1 of Lathyrus tuberosus. Taxonomy (NCBI): domain Eukaryota; kingdom Viridiplantae; phylum Streptophyta; class Magnoliopsida; order Fabales; family Fabaceae; genus Lathyrus; species Lathyrus tuberosus. Next base: position 1,480,342 of record JALAZF010000784.1, on the reverse strand, counting down.
CTTCGATGAATGGTAAGTCTCTTCGGTTTGACGGGATAGTTCGTTGTTGAGATTTTGTGACTCCGATGAATGGTACGTCTCTTCGGTTTGACGGGACAGTTCGTTGTTGATATTTTGTGACTCCGATGAATGGTAAGTCTCTTCGGTTTTATGGGACAGTTCGTTATTGAGGTTTTTTACTCCGATGAATGGTAAGTCTCTTCGGTTTGACGAGACAGTTCGTTGTTGAGATTTTGTGACTCCGATGAATGGTAAGTCTTTTCGGTTTGACGGGACAGTTCATTGTTGAGATTTTGTGACTCCGATGAATGGTAAGTCTCTTCGGTTTGACGGGACAGTTCGTTGTTGAGATTTTGTGACTCCGATGACTGGTAAGTCTCTTCTATTTGACGGGACAGTTCGTTGTTGAGATTTTGTGACTTCGATGAATGGTAAGTCTCTTCGGTTTGACGGGACAGTTCGTTGTTGAGATTTTGTTACTCCGATGAATGGTAAGTCTCTTCGGTTATACGGGACAGTTCGTTGTTGGGATTTTGTGACTCCGATGAATGGTAAGTCTCTTCGGTTTGACGGGACAGTTCGTTGTTGAGATTTTGTGACTCCAATGAATAGTAAGTCTCTTCGGTTAGACGGGACAGTTCGTTGTTGAGATTTTATGACTCCAATGAATGGTAAGTCTCTTCGGTTAGACGGGACAATTCGTTGTTGAGATTTTGTGACTCCGATGAATGGTAAGTCTTTTCGGTTTAACGGGACAGTTCGTTGTTGAGATTTTGTGACTCCAATGAATGGTAAGTCTCTTCGGTTAGACGGGACAGTTCGTTGTTGAGATTTTGTGACTTCGATGAATGGTAAGTCTCTTCGGTTTGACGGGACAGTTCGTTGTTGAGATTTTGTGACTCCGATGAATGGTAAGTCTCTTCGATTTGACGGGACAGTTCGTTGTTGAGATTTTGTTACTCCGATGAATGGTAAGTCTCTTCGGTTATACGAGACAGTTCGTTGTTGGGATTTTGTGACTCCGATGAATGGTAAGTCTCTTCGGTTTGACGGGACAGTTCGTTGTTGAGATTTTGTGACTCTAATGAATGGTAAGTCTCTTCGGTTAGACGGGACAGTTCGTTGTTGAGATTTTGTGACTCCGATGAATGGTAAGTCTCTTCGGTTAGACGGGACAATTCGTTGTTGAGATTTTGTGACTCCGATGAATGGTAAGTCTCTTCGGTTAGACGGGATAGTTCGTTGTTGAGATTTTGTGACTTCGATGAATGGTACGTCTCTTCGGTTTGACGGGACAGTTCGTTATTGAGGTTTTTTACTCCGATGAATGGTAAGTCTCTTCGGTTTGACGGGACAATTCGTTGTTGAGATTTTGTGACTCCGATGAATGGTAAGTCTCTTCGGTTTGACGAGACAGTTCGTTGTTGAGATTTTGTGACTCCGATGAATGGTAAGTCTTTTCGGTTTGACGGGACAGTTCATTGTTGAGATTTTGTGACTCCGATGAATGGTAAGTCTCTTCGGTTTGACGGGACAGTTCGTTGTTGAGATTTTGTGACTCCGATGACTGGTAAGTCTCTTCTATTTGACGGGACAGTTCGTTGTTGAGATTTTGTGACTTCGATGAATGGTAAGTCTCTTCGGTTTGACGGGACAGTTCGTTGTTGAGATTTTGTTACTCCGATGAATGGTAAGTCTCTTCGGTTATACGGGACAGTTCGTTGTTGGGATTTTGTGACTCCGATGAATGGTAAGTCTCTTCGGTTTGACGGGACAGTTCGTTGTTGAGATTTTGTGACTCCAATGAATAGTAAGTCTCTTCGGTTAGACGGGACAGTTCGTTGTTGAGATTTTATGACTCCAATGAATGGTAAGTCTCTTCGGTTAGACGGGACAATTCGTTGTTGAGATTTTGTGACTCCGATGAATGGTAAGTCTTTTCGGTTTAACGGGACAGTTCGTTGTTGAGATTTTGTGACTCCAATGAATGGTAAGTCTCTTCGGTTAGACGGGACAGTTCGTTGTTGAGATTTTGTGACTTCGATGAATGGTAAGTCTCTTCGGTTTGACGGGATAGTTCGTTGTTGAGATTTTGTGACTCCGATGAATGGTAAGTCTCTTCGGTTTGACGGGACAGTTCGTTGTTGAGATTTTGTGACTCCGATGAATGGTAAGTCTCTTCGGTTTGACGGGACAGTTCGTTGTTGAGATTTTGTTACTCCGATGAATGGTAAGTCTCTTTGGTTATACGGCACAGTTCGTTGTTGGGATTTTGTGACTCCGATGAATGGTAAGTCTCTTCGGTTTGACGGGACAGTTCGTTGTTGAGATTTTGTGACTCCAATGAATGGTAAGTCTCTTCGGTTAGATGGGACAGTTCGTTGTTGAGATTTTGTGACTCCAATGAATGGTAAGTCTCTTCGGTTAGACGGGACAGTTCGTTGTTGAGATTTTGTGACTCCGATGAATGGTAAGTCTCTTCGGTTTGACGGGACAGTTCGTTGTTGAGATTTTGTGACTCCAATGAATGGTAAGTCTCTTCGGTTAGACGGGATAGTTCGTTGTTGAGATTTTGTGACTTCGATGAATGGTAGGTCTCTTCGGTTTGACGGGACAGTTCGTTGTTGAGATTTTGTGACTCCGATGAATGGTAAGTCTCTTCGGTTTTATGGGACAGTTCGTTATTAAGGTTTTTTACTCCGATGAATGGTAAGTCTCTTCGGTTTGACGGGACAATTCGTTGTTGAGATTTTGTGACTCCGATGAATGGTAAGTCTCTTCGGTTTGACGAGACAGTTCGTTGTTGAGATTTTGTGACTCCGATGAATGGTAAGTCTTTTCGGTTTGACGGGACAGTTCGTTGTTTAGATTCTGTGACTCCAATGAATGGTAAGTCTCTTCGATTAGACGGGACAGTTCGTTGTTGAGATTTTGTGACTCCGATGACTGGTAAGTCTCTTCTATTTGACGGGACAGTTCGTTGTTGAGATTTTGTGACTCCGATGAATGGTAAGTCTCTTCGATTTGACGGGACAGTTCGTTGTTGAGATTTTGTTACTCCGATGAATGGTAAGTCTCTTCGGTTATACGGGACAGTTCGTTGTTGGGATTTTGTGACTCCGATGAATGGTAAGTCTCTTCGGTTTGACGGGACAGTTTGTTGTTGAGATTTTGTGACTCCAATGAATGGTAAGTCTCTTCGGTTAGACGGGACAGTTCGTTGTTGAGATTTTATGACTCCAATGAATGGTAAGTCTCTTCGGTTAGACGGGACAATTCGTTGTTGAGATTTTGTGACTCCGATGAATGGTAAGTCTCTTCGGTTTAACGGGACAGTTCGTTGTTGAGATTTTGTGACTCCAATGAATGGTAAGTCTCTTCGGTTAGACGGGATAGTTCGTTGTTGAGATTTTGTGACTTCGATGAATGGTACGTCTCTTCGGTTTGACGGGACAGTTCGTTGTTGATATTTTGTGACTCCGATGAATGGTAAGTCTCTTCGGTTTTATGGGACAGTTCGTTATTGAGGTTTTTTACTCCGATGAATGGTAAGTCTCTTTGGTTGGACGGGATAGTTCTTTGTTGAGAATATGTTACTCCGATGAATGGTAAGTCTCTTCGGTTTGATGGGACAGTTCGTTGTTGAGAATTTGTTACTCTGATGAATGGTAAGTCTCTTCGGTTAGACGGGACAGTTCGTTGTTGGGATTTTGTGACTCCGATGAATGGTAAGTCTCTTCGGTTTGACGGGACAGTTTGTTGTTGAGATTTTGTGACTCCAATGAATGGTAAGTCTCTTCGGTTAGACGGGACAGTTCGTTGTTGAGATTTTATGACTCCAATGAATGGTAAGTCTCTTCGGTTAGACGGGACAATTCGTTGTTGAGATTTTGTGACTCCGATGAATGGTAAGTCTCTTCGGTTTAACGGGACAGTTCGTTGTTGAGATTTTGTGACTCCAATGAATGGTAAGTCTCTTCGGTTAGACGGGATAGTTCGTTGTTGAGATTTTGTGACTTCGATGAATGGTACGTCTCTTCGGTTTGACGGGACAGTTCGTTGTTGATATTTTGTGACTCCGATGAATGGTAAGTCTCTTCGGTTTTATGGGACAGTTCGTTATTGAGGTTTTTTACTCCGATGAATGGTAAGTCTCTTCGGTTTGACGGGATAATTCGTTGTTGAGATTTTGTGACTCCGATGAATGGTAAGTCTCTTCGGTTTGACGAGACAGTTCGTTGTTGAGATTTTGTGACTCCGATGAATGGTAAGTCTTTTCGGTTTGACGCGACAGTTCGTTGTTGAGATTCTGTGACTCCAATGAATGATAAGTCTCTTCGATTAGACGGGACAGTTCGTTGTTGAGATTTTGTGACTCCTATGACTGGTAAGTCTCTTCTATTTGACGGGACAGTTCGTTGTTGAGATTTTGTGACTCCGATGAATGGTAAGTCTCTTCGGTTTGACGGGACAGTTCGTTGTTGAGATTTTGTGACTCCGATGAATGGTAAGTCTCTTCGGTTTTATAGAACAGTTCGTTGTTGGGATTTTGTGACTCCGATGAATGGTAAGTCTCTTCGGTTTGACGGGACAGTTCGTTGTTGAGATTTTGTGACTCCAACGAATGGTAAGTCTCTTCGGTTAGACGGGACAGTTCGTTGTTGAGATTTTATGACTCCAATGAATGGTAAGTCTCTTCGGTTAGACGGGACAATTCGTTGTTGAGATTTTGTGACTCCGATGAATGGTAAGTCTCTTCGGTTTAACGGGACAGTTTGTTGTTGAGATTTTGTGACTCCAATGAATGGTAAGTCTCTTCGGTTAGACGGGATAGTTCTTTGTTGAGATTTTGTGACTTCGATGAATGGTAAGTCTCTTCGGTTTGACGGGATAGTTCGTTGTTGAGATTTTGTGACTCCGATGAATGGTAAGTCTCTTCGGTTTTATGGGACAGTTCGTTGTTGAGGTTTTTTACTCCGATGAATGGTAAGTCTCTTCGGTTGGACGGGACAGTTCTTTGTTGAGAATATGTTACTCCGATGAATGGTAAGTCTCTTCGGTTTGATGGGACAGTTCGTTGTTGAGAATTTGTTACTCCGATGAATGGTAAGTCTCTTCGGTTAGACGGGACAGTTCGTTGTTGAGATTTTGTGACTCCGATGAATGGTTAGTCTCTTCGGTTTGACGGGACAGTTCGTTGTTGAGATTTTGTGACACCGATGAATGGTAAGTCTCTTCAGTTTTATGGGACAGTTCGTTGTTGAGGTTTTCTACTCCGATGAATGGTAAGTCTCTTCGGTTGGACGGGACAGTTCATTGTTGAGAATTTGTTACTTCGATGAATGGTAAGTCTCTGCGGTTTGAAGGGACAGTTTGTTGTTGAGAATTTGTTACTCCGATGAATGGTAAGTCTCTTCGTTTAAACGGGACAATTCGTTGTTGAGATTTTGTGACTCCGATTATGGTAAGTCTCTTCGGTTTGACGGGACAATTCTTTGTAGAGATTTTGTGACTCCGATGAATGGTAAGTCTCTTCGGCTTGACGGGACAGTTCGTTGTTGAGATTTTGTGACTCCGAAGAATGGTAAGTCTCTTCGGTTTGACGGGACAGTTTGTTGTTGAGATTTTGTGACTCCGATGAATGGTAAGTATTTTCGGTTTGACGGGACAGTTCATTGTTGAGATTTTGTGACTCCAATGAATGGTAAGTCTCTTCGATTAGACGGGACAGTTCGTTGTTGAGATTTTGTGACTCCGTTGACTGGTAAGTCTCTTCTATTTGACGGGACAGTTCGTTGTTAAGATTTTGTGACTCCGATGAATGGTAAGTCTCTTCGGTTTGACGGGACAGTTCGTTGTTGAGATTTTGTTACTCCGATGAATGGTAAGTCTCTTCGGTTATACGGGACAGTTCGTTGTTGGGATTTTGTGACTCCGATGAATGGTAAGTCTCTTCGGTTTGACGGGACAGTTCGTTGTTGAGATTTTGTGACTCCAATGAATGGTAAGTCTCTTCGGTTAGATGGGACAGTTCGTTGTTGAGATTTTGTGACTCCAATGAATGGTAAGTCTCTTCGGTTAGACGGGACAGTTCGTTGTTGAGATTTTGTGACTCCGATGTATGGTAAGTCTCTTCGGTTTGACGGGACAGTTCGTTGTTGAGATTTTGTGACTCCGATTATGGTAAGTCTCTTCGGTTTGACGGGACAGTTAGTTGTTGAGATTTTGTGACTCTAATGAATGGTAAGTCTCTTCGGTTAGACGGGATAGTTCGTTGTTGAGATTTTGTGACTTCGATGAATGGTAAGTCTCTTCGGTTTGACGGGACAGTTCGTTGTTGAGATTTTGTGACTCCGATGAATGGTAAGTCTCTTCGGTTATTTGGGACAGTTCGTTATTGAGGTTTTTTACTCCGATGAATGGTAAGTCTCTTCGGTTTGACGGGATAATTCGTTGTTGAGATTTTGTGACTCCGATGAATGGTAAGTCTCTTCGGTTTGACGAGACAGTTCGTTGTTGAGATTTTGTGACTCCGATGAATGGTAAGTCTTTTCGGTTTGACGCGACAGTTCGTTGTTGAGATTCTGTGACTCCAATGAATGATAAGTCTCTTCGATTAGACGGGACAGTTCGTTGTTGAGATTTTGTGACTCCTATGACTGGTAAGTCTCTTCTATTTGACGGGACAGTTCGTTGTTGAGATTTTGTGACTCCGATGAATGGTAAGTCTCTTCGGTTTGACGGGACAGTTCGTTGTTGAGATTTTGTGACTCCGATGAATGGTAAGTCTCTTCGGTTTTATAGAACAGTTCGTTGTTGAGGTTTTCTACTCCGATGAATGGTAAGTCTCTTCGGTTGGACGGGACAGTTCATTGTTGAGAATTTGTTACTCCGATGAATGGTAAGTCTCTGCAGTTTGATGGGACAGTTTGTTGTTGAGAATTTGTTACTCCGATGAATGGTAAATCTCTTCGTTTAAACGGGACAGTTCGTTGTTGAGATTTTGTGACTCCGATTATGGTAAGTCTCTTCGGTTTGACGGGACAATTCGTTGTAGAGATTTTGTGACTCCGATGAATGGTAAGTCTCTTCGGTTTGACGGGACAGTTCGTTGTTGAGATTTTGTGACTCTGAAGAATGGTAAGTCTCTTCGGTTTGACGGGACAGTTCGTTGTTGATATTTTGTGACTCCGATGAATGGTAAGTCTTTTCGGTTTGACGGGACAGTTCGTTGTTGAGATTTTGTGACTCCAATGAATGGTAAGTCTCTTCGATTAGACGGGACAGTTCGTTGTTGAGATTTTGTGACTCCGATGACTGGTAAGTCTCTTCAATTTGACGGGACAGTTCGTTGTTGAGATTTTGTGACTCCGATGAATGGTAAGTCTCTTCGGTTTGACGGGACAGTTCGTTGTTGAGATTTTGTTACTCCGATGAATGGTAAGTGTCTTCGGTTATACGGCACAGTTCGTTGTTGGGATTTTGTGACTCCGATGAATGGTAAGTCTGTTCGGTTTGACGGGACAGTTCGTTGTTGAGATTTTGTGACTCCAATGAATGGTAAGTCTCTTCGGTTAGATGGGACAGTTCGTTGTTGAGATTTTGTGACTCTAATGAATGGTAAGTCTCTTCGGTTAGACGGGACAGTTCGTTGTTGAGATTTTGTGACTCCGATGAATGGTAAGTCTCTTTGGTTTGACGGGACAGTTCGTTGTTGAGATTTTGTGACTCCAATGAATGGTAAGTCTCTTCGGTTAGACGGGATAGTTCGTTGTTGAGATTTTGTGACTTCGATGAATGGTAAGTCTCTTCAGTTTGACCGGACAGTTCGTTGTTGAGATTTTGTGACTCCGATGAATGGTAAGTCTCTTCGGTTTTATGGGACAGTTCGTTATTGAGGTTTTTTACTCCGATGAATGGTAAGTCTCTTCGGTTTGACGGGACAATTCGTTGTTGAGATTTTGTGACTCCGATGAATGGTAAGTCTCTTCGGTTTGACGAGACAGTTCGTTGTTGAGATTTTGTGACTCCGATGAATGGTAAGTCTTTTCGGTTTGACGGGACAGTTCATTGTTGAGATTTTGTGACTCCGATGAATGGTAAGTCTCTTCGGTTTGACGGGACAGTTCGTTGTTGAGATTTTGTGACTCCGATGACTGGTAAGTCTCTTCTATTTGACGGGACAGTTCGTTGTTGAGATTTTGTGACTTCGATGAATGGTAAGTCTCTTCGGTTTGACGGGACAGTTCGTTGTTGAGATTTTGTTACTCCGATGAATGGTAAGTCTCTTCGGTTATACGGGACAGTTCGTTGTTGGGATTTTGTGACTCCGATGAATGGTAAGTCTCTTCGGTTTGACGGGACAGTTCGTTGTTGAGATTTTGTGACTCCAATGAATAGTAAGTCTCTTCGGTTAGACGGGACAGTTCGTTGTTGAGATTTTATGACTCCAATGAATGGTAAGTCTCTTCGGTTAGACGGGACAATTCGTTGTTGAGATTTTGTGACTCCGATGAATGGTAAGTCTTTTCGGTTTAACGGGACAGTTCGTTGTTGAGATTTTGTGACTCCAATGAATGGTAAGTCTCTTCGGTTAGACGGGACAGTTCGTTGTTGAGATTTTGTGACTTCGATGAATGGTAAGTCTCTTCGGTTTGACGGGATAGTTCGTTGTTGAGATTTTGTGACTCCGATGAATGGTAAGTCTCTTCGGTTTGACGGGACAGTTCGTTGTTGAGATTTTGTGACTCCGATGAATGGTAAGTCTCTTCGGTTTGACGGGACAGTTCGTTGTTGAGATTTTGTTACTCCGATGAATGGTAAGTCTCTTTGGTTATACGGCACAGTTCGTTGTTGGGATTTTGTGACTCCGATGAATGGTAAGTCTCTTCGGTTTGACGGGACAGTTCGTTGTTGAGATTTTGTGACTCCAATGAATGGTAAGTCTCTTCGGTTAGATGGGACAGTTCGTTGTTGAGATTTTGTGACTCCAATGAATGGTAAGTCTCTTCGGTTAGACGGGACAGTTCGTTGTTGAGATTTTGTGACTCCGATGAATGGTAAGTCTCTTCGGTTTGACGGGACAGTTCGTTGTTGAGATTTTGTGACTCCAATGAATGGTAAGTCTCTTCGGTTAGACGGGATAGTTCGTTGTTGAGATTTTGTGACTTCGATGAATGGTAGGTCTCTTCGGTTTGACGGGACAGTTCGTTGTTGAGATTTGGTGACTCCGATGAATGGTAAGTCTCTTCGGTTTTATGGGACAGTTCGTTATTGAGGTTTTTTACTCCGATGAATGGTAAGTCTCTTCGGTTTGACGGGACAATTCGTTGTTGAGATTTTGTGACTCCGATGAATGGTAAGTCTCTTCGGTTTGACGAGACAGTTCGTTGTTGAGATTTTGTGACTCCGATGAATGGTAAGTCTTTTCGGTTTGACGGGACAGTTCGTTGTTTAGATTCTGTGACTCCAATGAATGGTAAGTCTCTTCGATTAGACGGGACAGTTCGTTGTTGAGATTTTGTGACTCCGATGACTGGTAAGTCTCTTCTATTTGACGGGACAGTTCGTTGTTGAGATTTTGTGACTCCGATGAATGGTAAGTCTCTTCGATTTGACGGGACAGTTCGTTGTTGAGATTTTGTTACTCCGATGAATGGTAAGTCTCTTCGGTTATACGGGACAGTTCGTTGTTGGGATTTTGTGACTCCGATGAATGGTAAGTCTCTTCGGTTTGACGGGACAGTTTGTTGTTGAGATTTTGTGACTCCAATGAATGGTAAGTCTCTTCGGTTAGACGGGACAGTTCGTTGTTGAGATTTTATGACTCCAATGAATGGTAAGTCTCTTCGGTTAGACGGGACAATTCGTTGTTGAGATTTTGTGACTCCGATGAATGGTAAGTCTCTTCGGTTTAACGGGACAGTTCGTTGTTGAGATTTTGTGACTCCAATGAATGGTAAGTCTCTTCGGTTAGACGGGATAGTTCGTTGTTGAGATTTTGTGACTTCGATGAATGGTACGTCTCTTCGGTTTGACGGGACAGTTCGTTGTTGATATTTTGTGACTCCGATGAATGGTAAGTCTCTTCGGTTTTATGGGACAGTTCGTTATTGAGGTTTTTTACTCCGATGAATGGTAAGTCTCTTTGGTTGGACGGGATAGTTCTTTGTTGAGAATATGTTACTCCGATGAATGGTAAGTCTCTTCGGTTTGATGGGACAGTTCGTTGTTGAGAATTTGTTACTCTGATGAATGGTAAGTCTCTTCGGTTAGACGGGACAGTTCGTTGTTGAGATTTTGTGACTCCGATGAATGGTAAGTCTCTTCGGTTTGACGGGACAGTTCGTTGTTGAGATTTTGTGACACCGATGAATGGTAAGTCTCTTCAGTTTTATGGGACAGTTCGTTGTTGAGGTTTTCTACTCCGATGAATGGTAAGTCTCTTCAGTTGGACGGGACAGTTCATTGTTGAGAATTTGTTACTCCGATGAATGGTAAGTCTCTGCGGTTTGATGGGACAGTTTGTTGTCGAGAATTTGTTACTCCGATGAATGGTAAGTCTCTTCGTTTAAACGGGACAGTTCGTTGTTGAGATTTTCTGACTCCGATTATGGTAAGTCTCTTCGGTTTGACGGGACAATTCGTTGTAGAGATTTTGTGACTCCGTTGAATGGTAAGTCTCTTCGGTTTGACGGGACAGTTCGTTGTTGAGATTTTGCGACTCCGATGAATGGTAAGTCTCTTCGGTTAGACGGGATAGTTCGTTGTTGAGATTTTGTGACTTCGATGAATGGTAGGTCTCTTCGGTTTGACGGGACAGTTCGTTGTTGAGATTTGGTGACTCCGATGAATGGTAAGTCTCTTCGGTTTTATGGGACAGTTCGTTATTGAGGTTTTTTACTCCGATGAATGGTAAGTCTCTTCGGTTTGACGGGACAATTCGTTGTTGAGATTTTGTGACTCCGATGAATGGTAAGTCTCTTCGGTTTGACGAGACAGTTCGTTGTTGAGATTTTGTGACTCCGATGAATGGTAAGTCTTTTCGGTTTGACGGGACAGTTCGTTGTTTAGATTCTGTGACTCCAATGAATGGTAAGTCTCTTCGATTAGACGGGACAGTTCGTTGTTGAGATTTTGTGACTCCGATGACTGGTAAGTCTCTTCTATTTGACGGGACAGTTCGTTGTTGAGATTTTGTGACTCCGATGAATGGTAAGTCTCTTCGATTTGACGGGACAGTTCGTTGTTGAGATTTTGTTACTCCGATGAATGGTAAGTCTCTTCGGTTATACGGGACAGTTCGTTGTTGGGATTTTGTGACTCCGATGAATGGTAAGTCTCTTCGGTTTGACGGGACAGTTTGTTGTTGAGATTTTGTGACTCCAATGAATGGTAAGTCTCTTCGGTTAGACGGGACAGTTCGTTGTTGAGATTTTATGACTCCAATGAATGGTAAGTCTCTTCGGTTAGACGGGACAATTCGTTGTTGAGATTTTGTGACTCCGATGAATGGTAAGTCTCTTCGGTTTAACGGGACAGTTCGTTGTTGAGATTTTGTGACTCCAATGAATGGTAAGTCTCTTCGGTTAGACGGGATAGTTCGTTGTTGAGATTTTGTGACTTCGATGAATGGTACGTCTCTTCGGTTTGACGGGACAGTTCGTTGTTGATATTTTGTGACTCCGATGAATGGTAAGTCTCTTCGGTTTTATGGGACAGTTCGTTATTGAGGTTTTTTACTCCGATGAATGGTAAGTCTCTTTGGTTGGACGGGATAGTTCTTTGTTGAGAATATGTTACTCCGATGAATGGTAAGTCTCTTCGGTTTGATGGGACAGTTCGTTGTTGAGAATTTGTTACTCTGATGAATGGTAAGTCTCTTCGGTTAGACGGGACAGTTCGTTGTTGAGATTTTGTGACTCCGATGAATGGTAAGTCTCTTCGGTTTGACGGGACAGTTCGTTGTTGAGATTTTGTGACACCGATGAATGGTAAGTCTCTTCAGTTTTATGGGACAGTTCGTTGTTGAGGTTTTCTACTCCGATGAATGGTAAGTCTCTTCAGTTGGACGGGACAGTTCATTGTTGAGAATTTGTTACTCCGATGAATGGTAAGTCTCTGCGGTTTGATGGGACAGTTTGTTGTCGAGAATTTGTTACTCCGATGAATGGTAAGTCTCTTCGTTTAAACGGGACAGTTCGTTGTTGAGATTTTCTGACTCCGATTATGGTAAGTCTCTTCGGTTTGACGGGACAATTCGTTGTAGAGATTTTGTGACTCCGTTGAATGGTAAGTCTCTTCGGTTTGACGGGACAGTTCGTTGTTGAGATTTTGCGACTCCGATGAATGGTAAGTCTCTTCGGTTTGACGGGACAGTTTGTTGTTGAGATTTTGTGACTCCGATGAATGGTAAGTCTTTTCGGTTTGACGGGACAGTTCGTTGTTGAGATTTTGTGACTCTAATGAATGGTAAGTCTCTTCGATTAGACGGGACAGTTCGTTGTTGAGATTTTGTGACTCCGTTGACTAGTAAGTCTCTTCTATTTGACGGGACAGTTCGTTGTTGAGATTTTGTGACTCCGATGAATGATAAGTCTCTTCGGTTTGACGGGACAGTTTGTTGTTGAGATTTTGTTACTCCGATGAATGGTAAGTCTCTTCGGTTATACGGGACAGTTCGTTGTTGGGATTTTGTGACTCCGATGAATGGTAAGTCTCTTCGGTTTGACGAGACAGTTCGTTGTTGAGATTTTGTGACTCCAATGAATGGTAAGTCTCTTCGGTTAGATGGGACAGTTCGTTGTTGAGATTTTGTGACTCCAATGAATGGTAAGTCTCTTCGGTTAGACGGGACAGTTCGTTGTTGAGATTTTGTGACTCCGATGTATGGTAAGTCTCTTCGGTTTGACGGGACAGTTCGTTGTTGAGATTTTGTGACTCCGATTATGGTAAGTCTCTTCAGTTTGATGGGACAGTTCGTTGTTGAGATTTTGTGACTCCAATGAATGGTAAGTCTCTTCGGTTAGACGGGATAGTTCGTTGTTGAGATTTTGTGACTTCGATGAATGGTAAGTCTCTTCGATTTGACGGGACAGTTCGTTGTTGAGATTTTGTGACTCCGATGAATGGTAAGTCTCTTCGGTTTTATGGGACAGTTCGTTATTGAGGTTTTTTACTCCGATGAATGGTAAGTCTCTTCGGTTTGACGGGACAATTCGTTGTTGAGATTTTGTGACTCCGATGAATGGTAAGTCTCTTCGGTTTGACGAGACAGTTCGTTGTTGAGATTTTGTGACTCCGATGAATGGTAAGTCTTTTCGGTTTGACGGGACAGTTCTTTGTTGAGATTCTGTGACTCCAATGAATGGTAAGTCTCTTCGATTAGGCGGGACAGTTCGTTGTTGAGATTTTGTGACTCCTATGACTGGTAAGTCTCTTCTATTTGACGGGACAGTTCGTTGTTGAGATTTTGTGACTCCGATGAATGGTAAGTCTCTTCGGTTTGACGGGACAGTTCGTTGTTGAGATTTTGGGACTCCGATGAATGGTAAGTCTCTTCGGTTTTATGGAACAGTTCGTTGTTGAGGTTTTCTACTCCGATGAATGGTAAGTCTCTTCGGTTGGACGGGACAGTTCATTGTTGAGAATTTGTTACTCCGATGAATGGTAAGTCTCTGCGGTTTGATGGGACAGTTTGTTGTTGAGAATTTGTTACTCCGATGAATGGTAAGTCTCTTCGTTTAAACGGGACAGTTCGTTGTTGAGATTTTGTGACTCCGATTATGGTAAGTCTCTTCGGTTTGATGGGACAATTTGTTGTAGAGATTTTGTGACTCCGATGAATGGTAAGTCTCTTCGGTTTGACGGGACAGTTCGTTGTTGAGATTTTGTGACTCCGAAGAATGGTAAGTCTCTTCGGTTTGACGGGACAGTTCGTTGTTGAGATTTTGTGACTCCGATGAATGGTAAGTCTTTTCGGTTTGACGGGACAGTTCGTTGTTGAGATTTTGTGACTCCAACGAATGGTAAGTCTCTTCGATTAGACGGTACAGTTCGTTGTTGAGATTTTGTGACTCCGATGACTGGTAAGTCTCTTCTATTTGACGGGACAGTTCGTTGTTGAGATTTTGTGACTCCGATGAATGGTAAGTCTCTTCGGTTTGACGGGACAGTTCGTTGTTGAGATTTTGTTACTCCGATGAATAGTAAGTCTCTTCGGTTATACGGGACAGTTCGTTGTTGGGATTTTGTGACTCCGATGAATGGTAAGTCTCTTCGGTTTGACGGGACAGTTCGTTGTTAAGATTTTGTGACTCCAATGAATGGTAAGTCTCTTCGGTTAGATGGGACAGTTCGTTGTTGAGATTTTGTGACTCCAATGAATGGTAAGTCTCTTCGGTTAGACGGGACAGTTCGTTGTTGAGATTTTGTGACTCCGATGAATGGTAAGTCTCTTCGGTTTGACGGGACAGTTCGTTGTTGAGATTTTGTGACTCCAATGAATGGTAAGTCTCTTCGGTTAGACGGGATAGTTCGTTGTTGAGATTTTGTGACTTCGATGAATGGTAAGTCTCTTCGGTTTGACGGGACAGTTCGTTGTTGAGATTTTGTGACTCCGATGAATGGTAAGTCTCTTCGGTTTTATGGGACAGTTCGTTATTGAGGTTTTTTACTCCGATGAATGGTAAGTCTCTTCGGTTTGACGGGACAATTCGTTGTTCGGATTTTGTGACTCCGATGAATGGTAAGTCTCTTCGGTTTGACGAGACAGTTCGTTGTTGAGATTTTGTGACTCCGATGAATGGTAAGTCTTTTCGGTTTGACGGGACAGTTCGTTGTTGAGATTCTATGACTCCAATGAATGGTAAGTCTCTTCGATTAGACGGGACAGTTCGTTGTTGAGATTTTGTGACTCCGATGACTGGTAAGTCTCTTCTATTTGACGGGACAGTTCGTTGTTGAGATTTTGTGACTCCGATGAATGGTAAGTCTCTTCGGTTTGACGGGACAGTTCGTTGTTGAGATTTTGTTACTCCGATGAATGGTAAGTCTCTTCGGTTATACGGGACAGTTCGTTGTTGGGATTTTGTGACTTCGATGAATGGTAAGTCTCTTCGGTTTGACGGGTCAGTTCGTTGTTGAGATTTTGTGACTCCAATGAATGGTAAGTCTCTTCGGTTTGACGGGACAGTTCGTTGTTGAGATTTTGTTACTCCGATGAATGGTAAGTCTCTTCGGTTATACGGGACAGTTCGTTGTTGGGATTTTGTGACTCCGATGAATGGTAAGTCTCTTCGGTTTGACGGGACAGTTTGTTGTTGAGATTTTGTGACTCCAATGAATGGTAAGTCTCTTCGGTTAGACGGGACAGTTCGTTGTTGAGATTTTATGACTCCAATGAATGGTAAGTCTCTTCGGTTAGACGGGACAATTCGTTGTTGAGATTTTGTGACTCCGATGAATGGTAAGTCTCTTCGGTTTTATGGAACAGTTCGTTGTTGAGGTTTTCTACTCCGATGAATGGTAAGTCTCTTCGGTTGGACGGGACAGTTCATTGTTGAGAATTTGTTACTCCGATGAATGGTAAGTCTCTGCGGTTTGATGGGACAGTTTGTTGTTGAGAATTTGTTACTCCGATGAATGGTAAGTCTCTTCGTTTAAACGGGACAGTTCGTTGTTGAGATTTTGTGACTCCGATTATGGTAAGTCTCTTCGGTTTGATGGGACAATTCGTTGTAGAGATTTTGTGACTCCGATGAATGGTAAGTCTCTTCGGTTTGACGGGACAGTTCGTTGTTGAGATTTTGTGACTCCGAAGAATGGTAAGTCTCTTCGGTTTGACGGGACAGTTCGTTGTTGAGATTTTGTGACTCCGATGAATGGTAAGTCTTTTCGGTTTGACAGGACAGTTCGTTGTTGAGATTTTGTGACTCCAATGAATGGTAAGTCTCTTCGATTAGACGGGACAGTTCGTTGTTGAGATTTTGTGACTCCGATGACTGGTAAGTCTCTTCTATTTGACGGGACAGTTCGTTGTTGAGATTTTGTGACTCCGATGAATGGTAAGTCTCTTCGGTTTGACGGGACAGTTCGTTGTTGAGATTTTGTTACTCCGATGAATAGTAAGTCTCTTCGGTTATACGGGACAGTTCGTTGTTGGGATTTTGTGACTCCGATGAATGGTAAGTCTCTTCGGTTTGACGGGACAGTTCGTTGTTAAGATTTTGTGACTCCAATGAATGGTAAGTCTCTTCGGTTAGATGGGACAGTTCGTTGTTGAGATTTTGTGACTCCAATGAATGGTAAGTCTCTTCGGTTAGACGGGACAGTTCGTTGTTGAGATTTTGTGACTCCGATGAATGGTAAGTCTCTTCGGTTTGACGGGACAGTTCGTTGTTGAGATTTTGTGACTCCAATGAATGGTAAGTCTCTTCGGTTAGACGGGATAGTTCGTTGTTGAGATTTTGTGACTTCGATGAATGGTAAGTCTCTTCGGTTTGACGGGACAGTTCGTTGTTGAGATTTTGTGACTCCGATGAATGGTAAGTCTCTTCGGTTTTATGGGACAGTTCGTTATTGAGGTTTTTTACTCCGATGAATGGTAAGTCTCTTCGGTTTGACGGGACAATTCGTTGTTCGGATTTTGTGACTCCGATGAATGGTAAGTCTCTTCGGTTTGACGAGACAGTTCGTTGTTGAGATTTTGTGACTCCGATGAATGGTAAGTCTTTTCGGTTTGACGGGACAGTTCGTTGTTGAGATTCTATGACTCCAATGAATGGTAAGTCTCTTCGATTAGACGGGACAGTTCGTTGTTGAGATTTTGTGACTCCGATGACTGGTAAGTCTCTTCTATTTGACGGGACAGTTCGTTGTTGAGATTTTGTGACTCCGATGAATGGTAAGTCTCTTCGGTTTGACGGGACAGTTCGTTGTTGAGATTTTGTTACTCCGATGAATGGTAAGTCTCTTCGGTTATACGGGACAGTTCGTTGTTGGGATTTTGTGACTTCGATGAATGGTAAGTCTCTTCGGTTTGACGGGTCAGTTCGTTGTTGAGATTTTGTGACTCCAATGAATGGTAAGTCTCTTCGGTTTGACGGGACAGTTCGCTGTTGAGATTTTGTTACTCCGATGAATGGTAAGTCTCTTCGGTTATACGGGACAGTTCGTTGTTGGGATTTTGTGACTCCGATGAATGGTAAGTCTCTTCGGTTTGACGGGACAGTTTGTTGTTGAGATTTTGTGACTCCAATGAATGGTAAGTCTCTTCGGTTAGACGGGACAGTTCGTTGTTGAGATTTTATGACTCCAATGAATGGTAAGTCTCTTCGGTTAGACGGGACAATTCGTTGTTGAGATTTTGTGACTCCGATGAATGGTAAGTCTCTTCGGTTTTATGGGACAGTTCGTTATTGAGGTTTTTTACTCCGATGAATGGTAAGTCTCTTCGGTTTGACGGGACAATTCGTTGTTGAGATTTTGTGACTCCGATGAATGGTAAGTCTCTTCGGTTTGACGAGACAGTTCGTTGTTGAGATTTTGTGACTCCGATGAATGGTAAGTCTTTTCGGTTTGACGGGACAGTTCTTTGTTGAGATTCTGTGACTCCAATGAATGGTAAGTCTCTTCGATTAGGCGGGACAGTTCGTTGTTGAGATTTTGTGACTCCTATGACTGGTAAGTCTCTTCTATTTGACGGGACAGTTCGTTGTTGAGATTTTGTGACTCCGATGAATGGTAAGTCTCTTCGGTTTGACGGGACAGTTCGTTGTTGAGATTTTGGGACTCCGATGAATGGTAAGTCTCTTCGGTTTTATGGAACAGTTCGTTGTTGAGGTTTTCTACTCCGATGAATGGTAAGTCTCTTCGGTTGGACGGGACAGTTCATTGTTGAGAATTTGTTAGTCCGATGAATAGTAAGTCTCTGCGGTTTGATGGGACAGTTTGTTGTTGAGAATTTGTTACTCCGATGAATGGTAAGTCTCTTCGTTTAAACGGGACAGTTCGTTGTTGAGATTTTGTGACTCCGATTATGGTAAGTCTCTTCGGTTTGATGGGACAATTTGTTGTTGAGATTTTGTGACTCCGATGAATGGTAAGTCTCTTCGGTTTGACGGGACAGTTCGTTGTTGAGATTTTGTGACTCCGAAGAATGGTAAGTCTCTTCGGTTTGACGGGACAGTTCGTTGTTGAGATTTTGTGACTCCGATGAATGGTAAGTCTTTTCGGTTTGACGGGACAGTTCGTTGTTGAGATTTTGTGACTCCAATGAATGGTAAGTCTCTTCGATTAGACGGGACAGTTCGTTGTTGAGATTTTGTGACTCCGATGACTGGTAAGTCTCTTCTATTTGACGGGACAGTTCGTTGTTGAGATTTTGTGACTCCGATGAATGGTAAGTCTCTTCGGTTTGACGGGACAGTTCGTTGTTGAGATTTTGTTACTCCGATGAATAGTAAGTGTCTTCGGTTATACGGGACAGTTCGTTGTTGGGATTTTGTGACTCCGATGAATGGTAAGTCTCTTCGGTTTGACGGGACAGTTCGTTGTTAAGATTTTGTGACTCCAATGAATGGTAAGTCTCTTCGGTTAGATGGGACAGTTCGTTGTTGAGATTTTGTGACTCCAATGAATGGTAAGTCTCTTCGGTTAGACGGGACAGTTCGTTGTTGAGATTTTGTGACTCCGATGAATGGTAAGTCTCTTCGGTTTGACGGGACAGTTCGTTGTTGAGATTTTGTGACTCCAATGAATGGTAAGTCTCTTCGGTTAGACGGGATAGTTCGTTGTTGAGATTTTGTGACTTCGATGAATGGTAAGTCTCTTCGGTTTGACGGGACAGTTCGTTGTTGAGATTTTGTGACTCCGATGAATGGTAAGTCTCTTCGGTTTTATGGGACAGTTCGTTATTGAGGTTTTTTACTCCGATGAATGGTAAGTCTCTTCGGTTTGACGGGACAATTCGTTGTTCGGATTTTGTGACTCCGATGAATGGTAAGTCTCTTCGGTTTGACGAGACAGTTCGTTGTTGAGATTTTGTGACTCCGATGAATGGTAAGTCTTTTCGGTTTGACGGGACAGTTCGTTGTTGAGATTCTGTGACTCCAATGAATGGTAAGTCTCTTCGATTAGACGGGACAGTTCGTTGTTGAGATTTTGTGACTCCGATGACTGGTAAGTCTCTTCTATTTGACGGGACAGTTCGTTGTTGAGATTTTGTGACTCCGATGAATGGTAAGTCTCTTCGGTTTGACGGGACAGTTCGTTGTTGAGATTTTGTTACTCCGATGAATGGTAAGTCTCTTCGGTTATACGGGACAGTTCGTTGTTGATATTTTGTGACTTCGATGAATGGTAAGTCTCTTCGGTTTGACGGGTCAGTTCGTTGTTGAGATTTTGTGACTCCAATGAATGGTAAGTCTCTTCGGTTTGACGGGACAGTTCGTTGTTGAGATTTTGTTACTCCGATGAATGGTAAGTCTCTTCGGTTATACGGGACAGTTCGTTGTTGGGATTTTGTGACTCCGATGAATGGTAAGTCTCTTCGGTTTGACGGGACAGTTTGTTGTTGAGATTTTGTGACTCCAATGAATGGTAAGTCTCTTCGGTTAGACGGGACAGTTCGTTGTTGAGATTTTATGACTCCAATGAATGGTAAGTCTCTTCGGTTAGACGGGACAATTCGTTGTTGAGATTTTGTGACTCCGATGAATGGTAAGTCTCTTCGGTTTAACGGGACAGTTCGTTGTTGAGATTTTGTGACTCCAATGAATGGTAAGTCTCTTCGGTTAGACGGGATAGTTCGTTGTTGAGATTTTGTGACTTCGATGAATGGTACGTCTCTTCGGTTTGACGGGACAGTTCGTTGTTGATATTTTGTGACTCCGATGAATGGTAAGTCTCTTCGGTTTTATGGGACAGTTCGTTATTGAGGTTTTTTACTCCGATGAATGGTAAGTCTCTTTGGTTGGACGGGACAGTTCTTTGTTGAGAATATGTTACTCCGATGAATGGTAAGTCTCTTCGGTTTGATGGGACAGTTCGTTGTTGAGAATTTGTTACTCCGATGAATGGTAAGTCTCTTCGGTTAGACGGGACAGTTCGTTGTTGAGATTTTGTGACTCCGATGAATGGTAAGTCTCTTCGGTTTGACGGGACAGTTCGTTGTTGAGATTTTGTGACACCGATGAATGGTAAGTCTCTTCAGTTTTATGGGACAGTTCGTTGTTGAGGTTTTCTACTCCGATGAATGGTAAGTCTCTTCGGTTGGACGGGACAGTTCATTGTTGAGAATTTGTTACTCCGATGAATGGTAAGTCTCTGCGGTTTGATGGGACAGTTTGTTGTCGAGAATTTGTTACTCCGATGAATGGTAAGTCTCTTCGTTTAAACGGGACAGTTCGTTGTTGAGATTTTGTGACTCCGATTATGGTAAGTCTCTTCGGTTTGACGGGACAATTCCTTGTAGAGATTTTGTGACTCCGATGAATGGTAAGTCTCTTCGGTTTGACGGGACAGTTAGTTGTTGAGATTTTGCGACTCCGATGAATGGTAAGTCTCTTCGGTTTGACGGGACAGTTTGTTGTTGAGATTTTGTGACTCCGATGAATGGTAAGTCTTTTCGGTTTGACGGGACAGTTCGTTGTTTAGATTTTGTGACTCCAATGAATGGTAAGTCTCTTCGATTAGACGGGACAGTTCGTTGTTGAGATTTTGTGACTCCGTTGACTAGTAAGTCTCTTCTATTTGACGGGACAGTTCGTTGTTGAGATTTTGTGACTCTGATGAATGGTAAGTCTTTTCGGTTTGACGGGACAGTTCTTTGTTGAGATTTTGTGACTCCAATGAATGGTAAGTCTCTTCGATTAGACGGGACAGTTCGTTGTTGAGATTTTGTGACTCCGTTGACTAGTAAGTCTCTTCTATTTGACGGGACAGTTCGTTGTTGAGATTTTGTGACTCCGATGAATGGTAGGTCTCTTCGGTTTGACGGGACAGTTCGTTGTTGAGATTTTGTTACTCCGATGAATGGTAAGTCTCTTCGGGTATACGGGACAATTCGTTGTTGGGATTTTGTGATTCCGATGAATGGTAAGTCTCTTCGGTTTGACGGGACAGTTCGTTGTTGAGATTTTGTGACTCCAATGAATGGTAAGTCTCTTCGGTTAGATGGGACAGTTCGTTGTTGAGATTTTGTGACTCCAATGAATGGTAAGTCTCTTCGGTTAGACGGGACAGTTCGTTGTTGAGATTTTGTGACTCCGATGTATGGTAAGTCTCTTCGGTTTGACGGGACAGTTCGTTGTTGAGATTTTGTGACTCCGATTATGGTAAGTCTCTTCAGTTTGACGGGACAGTTCGTTGTTGAGATTTTGTGACTCCAATGAATGGTAAGTCTCTTCGGTTAGACGGGATAGTTCGTTGTTGAGATTTTGTGACTTCGATGAATGGTAAGTCTCTTCGGTTTGACGGGACAGTTCGTTGTTGAGATTTTGTGACTCCGATGAATGGTAAGTCTCTTCGGTTTTATGGGACAGTTCGTTATTGAGGTTTTTTACTCCGATGAATGGTAAGTCTCTTCGGTTTGACGGGACAATTCGTTGTTGAGATTTTGTGACTCCGATGAATGGTAAGTCTCTTCGGTTTGACGAGACAGTTCGTTGTTGAGATTTTGTGACTCCGATGAATGGTAAGTCTTTTCGGTTTGACGGGACAGTTCTTTGTTGAGATTCTGTGACTCCAATGAATGGTAAGTCTCTTCGATTAGGCGGGACAGTTCGTTGTTGAGATTTTGTGACTCCTATGACTGGTAAGTCTCTTCTATTTGACGGGACAGTTCGTTGTTGAGATTTTGTGACTCCGATGAATGGTAAGTCTCTTCGGTTTGACGGGACAGTTCGTTGTTGAGATTTTGGGACTCCGATGAATGGTAAGTCTCTTCGGTTTTATGGAACAGTTCGTTGTTGAGGTTTTCTACTCCGATGAATGGTAAGTCTCTTCGGTTGGACGGGACAGTTCATTGTTGAGAATTTGTTACTCCGATGAATGGTAAGTCTCTGCGGTTTGATGGGACAGTTTGTTGTTGAGAATTTGTTACTCCGATGAATGGTAAGTATCTTCGTTTAAACGGGACAGTTCGTTGTTGAGATTTTGTGACTCCGATTATGGTAAGTCTCTTCGGTTTGACGGGACAATTCGTTGTAGAGATTTTGTGACTCCGATGAATGGTAAGTCTCTTCGGTTTGACGGGACAGTTCATTGTTGAGATTTTGTGACTCCGAAGAATGGTAAGTCTCTTCGGTTTGACGGGACAGTTCGTTGTTAAGATTTTGTGACTCCGATGAATGGTAAGTCTTTTCGGTTTGACGGGACAGTTCGTTGTTGAGATTTTGTGACTCCAATGAATGGTAAGTCTCTTCGATTAGACGGGACAGTTCGTTGTTGAGATTTTGTGACTCCGATGACTGGTAAGTCTCTTCTATTTGACGGGACAGTTCGTTGTTGAGATTTTGTGACTCCGATGAATGGTAAGTCTCTTCGGTTTGACGGGACAGTTCGTTGTTGAGATTTTGTTACTCCGATGAATAGTAAGTCTCTTCGGTTATACGGGACAGTTCGTTGTTGGGATTTTGTGACTCCGATGAATGGTAAGTCTCTTCGGTTTGACGGGACAGTTCGTTGTTAAGATTTTGTGACTCCAATGAATGGTAAGTCTCTTCGGTTAGATGGGACAGTTCGTTGTTGAGATTTTGTGACTCCAATGAATGGTAAGTCTCTTCGGTTAGACGGGCCAGTTCGTTGTTGAGATTTTGTGACTCCGATGAATGGTAAGTCTCTTCGGTTTGACGGGACAGTTCGTTGTTGAGATTTTGTGACTCCAATGAATGGTAAGTCTCTTCGGTTAGACGGGATAGTTCGTTGTTGAGATTTTGTGACTTCGATGAATGGTAAGTCTCTTCGGTTTGACGGGACAGTTCGTTGTTGAGATTTTGTGACTCCGATGAATGGTAAGTCTCTTCGGTTTTATGGGACAGTTCGTTATTGAGGTTTTTTACTCCGATGAATGGTAAGTCTCTTCGGTTTGACGGGACAATTCGTTGTTCGGATTTTGTGACTCCGATGAATGGTAAGTCTCTTCGGTTTGACGAGACAGTTCGTTGTTGAGATTTTGTGACTCCGATGAATGGTAAGTCTTTTCGGTTTGACGGGACAGTTCGTTGTTGAGATTCTATGACTCCAATGAATGGTAAGTCTCTTCGATTAGACGGGACAGTTCGTTGTTGAGATTTTGTGACTCCGATGACTGGTAAGTCTCTTCTATTTGACGGGACAGTTCGTTGTTGAGATTTTGTGACTCCGATGAATGGTAAGTCTCTTCGGTTTGACGGGACAGTTCGTTGTTGAGATTTTGTTACTCCGATGAATGGTAAGTCTCTTCGGTTATACGGGACAGTTCGTTGTTGGGATTTTGTGACTTCGATGAATGGTAAGTCTCTTCGGTTTGACGGGTCAGTTCGTTGTTGAGATTTTGTGACTCCAATGAATGGTAAGTCTCTTCGGTTAGACGGGACAGTTCGTTGTTGAGATTTTATGACTCCAAAGAATGGTAAGTCTCTTCGGTTAGACGGGACAATTCGTTGTTGAGATTTTGTGACTCCGATGAATGGTAAGTCTCTTCGGTTTAACGGGACAGTTCGTTGTTGAGATTTTGTGACTCCAATGAATGGTAAGTCTCTTCGGTTAGACGGGATAGTTCGTTGTTGAGATTTTGTGACTTCGATGAATGGTACGTCTCTTCGGTTTGACGGGACAGTTCGTTGTTGATATTTTGTGACTCCGATGAATGGTAAGTCTCTTCGGTTTTATGGGACAGTTCGTTATTGAGGTTTTTTACTCCGATGAATGGTAAGTCTCTTTGGTTGGACGGGACAGTTCTTTGTTGAGAATATGTTACTCCGATGAATGGTAAGTCTCTTCGGTTTGATGGGACAGTTCGTTGTTGAGAATTTGTTACTCCGATGAATGGTAAGTCTCTTCGGTTAGACGGGACAGTTCGTTGTTGAGATTTTGTGACTCCGATGAATGGTAAGTCTCTTCGGTTTGACGGGACAGTTCGTTGTTGAGATTTTGTGACACCGATGAATGGTAAGTCTCTTCAGTTTTATGGGACAGTTCGTTGTTGAGGTTTTCTACTCCGATGAATGGTAAGTCTCTTCGGTTGGACGGGACAGTTCATTGTTGAGAATTTGTTACTCCGATGAATGGTAAGTCTCTGCAGTTTGATGGGACAGTTTGTTGTCGAGAATTTGTTACTCCGATGAATGGTAAGTCTCTTCGTTTAAACGGGACAGTTCGTTGTTGAGATTTTGTGACTCCGATTATGGTAAGTCTCTTCGGTTTGACGGGACAATTCGTTGTAGAGATTTTGTGACTCCGATGAATGGTAAGTCTCTTCGGTTTGACGGGACAGTTCGTTGTTGAGATTTTGCGACTCCCATGAATGGTATGTCTCTTCGGTTTGACGGGACAGTTTGTTGTTGAGATTTTGTGACTCCGATGAATGGTAAGTCTTTTCGGTTTGACGGGACAGTTCGTTGTTGAGATTTTGTGACTCCAATGAATGGTAAGTCTCTTCGATTAGAAGGGACAGTTCGTTGTTGAGATTTTGTGACTCCGTTGACTAGTAAGTCTCTTCTATTTGACGGGACAGTTCGTTGTTGAGATTTTGTGACTCCGATGAATGGTAAGTCTCTTCGGTTTGACGGGACAGTTCGTTGTTGAGATTTTGTTACTCCGATGAATGGTAAGTCTCCTCGGTTATACGGGACAGTTCGTTGTTGGGATTTTGTGACTCCAATGAATGGTAAGTCTCTTCGGTTTGACGGGACAGTTCGTTGTTGAGATTTTGTGACTCCAATGAATGGTAAGTCTCTTCGGTTAGATGGGACAGTTCGTTGTTGAGATTTTGTGACTCCAATGAATGGTAAGTCTCTTCGGTTAGACGGGACAGTTCGTTGTTGAGATTTTGTGACTCCGATGTATGGTAAGTCTCTTCGGTTTGACGGGACAGTTCGTTGTTGAGATTTTGTGACTCCGATTATGGTAAGTCACTTCAGTTTGACGGGACAGTTCGTTGTTGAGATTTTGTGACTCCAATGAATGGTAAGTCTCTTCGGTTAGACGGGATAGTTCGTTGTTGAGATTTTGTGACTTCGATGAATGGTAAGTCTCTTCGGTTTGACGGGACAGTTCGTTGTTGAGATTTTGTGACTCCGATGAATGGTAAGTCTCTTCGGTTTTATGGGACAGTTCGTTATTGAGGTTTTTTACTCCGATGAATGGTAAGTCTCTTCGGTTTGACGGGACAATTCGTTGTTGAGATTTTGTGACTCCGATGAATGGTAAGTCTCTTCGGTTTGACGAGACAGTTCGTTGTTGAGATTTTGTGACTCCGATGAATGGTAAGTCTTTTCGGTTTGACGGGACAGTTCTTTGTTGAGATTCTGTGACTCCAATGAATGGTAAGTCTCTTCGATTAGGCGGGACAGTTCGTTGTTGAGATTTTGTGACTCCTATGACTGGTAAGTCTCTTCTATTTGACGGGACAGTTCGTTGTTGAGATTTTGTGACTCCGATGAATGGTAAGTCTCTTCGGTTTGACGGGACAGTTCGTTGTTGAGATTTTGGGACTCCGATGAATGGTAAGTCTCTTCGGTTTTATGGAACAGTTCGTTGTTGAGGTTTTCTACTCCGATGAATGGTAAGTCTCTTCGGTTGGACGGGACAGTTCATTGTTGAGAATTTGTTAGTCCGATGAATGGTAAGTCTCTGCGGTTTGATGGGACAGTTTGTTGTTGAGAATTTGTTACTCCGATGAATGGTAAGTCTCTTCGTTTAAACGGGACAGTTCGTTGTTGAGATTTTGTGACTCCGATTATGGTAAGTCTCTTCGGTTTGACGGGACAATTCGTTGTAGAGATTTTGTGACTCCGATGAATGGTAAGTCTCTTCGGTTTGACGGGACAGTTCGTTGTTGAGATTTTGTGACTCCGAAGAATGGTAAGTCTCTTCGGTTTGACGGGACAGTTCGTTGTTGAGATTTTGTGACTCCGATGAATGGTAAGTCTTTTCGGTTTGACGGGACAGTTCGTTGTTGAGATTTTGTGACTCCAATGAATGGTAAGTCTCTTCGATTAGACGGGACAGTTCGTTGTTGAGATTTTGTGACTCCGATGACTGGTAAGTCTCTTCTATTTGACGGGACAGTTCGTTGTTGAGATTTTGTGACTCCGATGAATGGTAAGTCTCTTCGGTTTGACGGGACAGTTCGTTGTTGAGATTTTGTTACTCCGATGAATAGTAAGTCTCTTCGGTTTGACGGGACAGTTCGTTGTTGAGATTCTATGACTCCAATGAATGGTAAGTCTCTTCGATTAGACGGGACAGTTCGTTGTTGAGATTTTGTGACTCCGATGACTGGTAAGTCTCTTCTATTTGACGGGACAGTTCGTTGTTGAGATTTTGTGACTCCGATGAATGGTAAGTCTCTTCGGTTTGACGGGACAGTTCGTTGTTGAGATTTTGTTACTCCGATGAATGGTAAGTCTCTTCGGTTATACGGGACAGTTCGTTGTTGGGATTTTGTGACTTCGATGAATGGTAAGTCTCTTCTGTTTGACGGGTCAGTTCGTTGTTGAGATTTTGTGACTCCAATGAATGGTAAGTCTCTTCGGTTAGACGGGACAGTTCGTTGTTGAGATTTTATGACTCCAATGAATGGTAAGTCTCTTCGGTTAGACGGGACAATTCGTTGTTGAGATTTTGTGACTCCGATGAATGGTAAGTCTCTTCGGTTTAACGGGACAGTTCGTTGTTGAGATTTTGTGACTCCAATGAATGGTAAGTCTCTTCGGTTAGACGGGATAGTTCGTTGTTGAGATTTTGTGACTTCGATGAATGGTAAGTCTCTTCGGTTTGACGGGACAGTTCGTTGTTGAGATTTTGTGACTCCGATGAATGGTAAGTCTCTTCGGTTTTATGGGACAGTTCGTTATTGAGGTTTTTTACTCCGATGAATGGTAAGTCTCTTCGGTTTGACGGGACAATTCGTTGTTGAGATTTTGTGACTCCGATGAATGGTAAGTCTCTTCGGTTTGACGAGACAGTTCGTTGTTGAGATTTTGTGACTCCGATGAATGGTAAGTCTTTTCGGTTTGACGGGACAGTTCTTTGTTGAGATTCTGTGACTCCAATGAATGGTAAGTCTCTTCGATTAGGCGGGACAGTTCGTTGTTGAGATTTTGTGACTCCTATGACTGGTAAGTCTCTTCTATTTGACGGGACAGTTCGTTGTTGAGATTTTGTGACTCCGATGAATGGTAAGTCTCTTCGGTTTGACGGGACAGTTCGTTGTTGAGATTTTGGGACTCCGATGAATGGTAAGTCTCTTCGGTTTTATGGAACAGTTCGTTGTTGAGGTTTTCTACTCCGATGAATGGTAAGTCTCTTCGGTTGGACGGGACAGTTCATTGTTGAGAATTTGTTAGTCCGATGAATGGTAAGTCTCTGCGGTTTGATGGGACAGTTTGTTGTTGAGAATTTGTTACTCCGATGAATGGTAAGTCTCTTCGTTTAAACGGGACAGTTCGTTGTTGAGATTTTGTGACTCCGATTATGGTAAGTCTCTTCGGTTTGACGGGACAATTCGTTGTAGAGATTTTGTGACTCCGATGAATGGTAAGTCTCTTCGGTTTGACGGGACAGTTCGTTGTTGAGATTTTGTGACTCCGAAGAATGGTAAGTCTCTTCGGTTTGACGGGACAGTTCGTTGTTGAGATTTTGTGACTCCGATGAATGGTAAGTCTTTTCGGTTTGACGGGACAGTTCGTTGTTGAGATTTTGTGACTCCAATGAATGGTAAGTCTCTTCGATTAGACGGGACAGTTCGTTGTTGAGATTTTGTGACTCCGATGACTGGTAAGTCTCTTCTATTTGACGGGACAGTTCGTTGTTGAGATTTTGTGACTCCGATGAATGGTAAGTCTCTTCGGTTTGACGGGACAGTTCGTTGTTGAGATTTTGTTACTCCGATGAATAGTAAGTCTCTTCGGTTTGACGGGACAGTTCGTTGTTGAGATTCTATGACTCCAATGAATGGTAAGTCTCTTCGATTAGACGGGACAGTTCGTTGTTGAGATTTTGTGACTCCGATGACTGGTAAGTCTCTTCTATTTGACGGGACAGTTCGTTGTTGAGATTTTGTGACTCCGATGAATGGTAAGTCTCTTCGGTTTGACGGGACAGTTCGTTGTTGAGATTTTGTTACTCCGATGAATGGTAAGTCTCTTCGGTTATACGGGACAGTTCGTTGTTGGGATTTTGTGACTTCGATGAATGGTAAGTCTCTTCTGTTTGACGGGTCAGTTCGTTGTTGAGATTTTGTGACTCCAATGAATGGTAAGTCTCTTCGGTTAGACGGGACAGTTCGTTGTTGAGATTTTATGACTCCAATGAATGGTAAGTCTCTTCGGTTAGACGGGACAATTCGTTGTTGAGATTTTGTGACTCCGATGAATGGTAAGTCTCTTCGGTTTAACGGGACAGTTCGTTGTTGAGATTTTGTGACTCCAATGAATGGTAAGTCTCTTCGGTTAGACGGGATAGTTCGTTGTTGAGATTTTGTGACTTCGATGAATGGTACGTCTCTTCGGTTTGACGGGACAGTTCGTTGTTGATATTTTGTGACTCCGATGAATGGTAAGTCTCTTCGGTTTTATGGGACAGTTCGTTATTGAGGTTTTTTACTCCGATGAATGGTAAGTCTCTTTGGTTGGACGGGACAGTTCTTTGTTGAGAATATGTTACTCCGATGAATGGTAAGTCTCTTCGGTTTGATGGGACAGTTCGTTGTTGAGAATTTGTTACTCCGATGAATGGTAAGTCTCTTCGGTTAGACGGGACAGTTCGTTGTTGAGATTTTGTGACTCCGATGAATGGTAAGTCTCTTCGGTTTGACGGGACAGTTCGTTGTTGAGATTTTGTGACACCGATGAATGGTAAGTCTCTTCAGTTTTATGGGACAGTTCGTTGTTGAGGTTTTCTACTCCGATGAATGGTAAGTCTCTTCGGTTGGACGGGACAGTTCATTGTTGAGAATTTGTTACTCCGATGAATGGTAAGTCTCTGCAGTTTGATGGGACAGTTTGTTGTCGAGAATTTGTTACTCCGATGAATGGTAAGTCTCTTCGTTTAAACGGGACAGTTCGTTGTTGAGATTTTGTGACTCCGATTATGGTAAGTCTCTTCGGTTTGGCGGGACAATTCGTTGTAGAGATTTTGTGACTCCGATGAATGGTAAGTCTCTTCGGTTTGACGGGACAGTTCGTTGTTGAGATTTTGCGACTCCCATGAATGGTATGTCTCTTCGGTTTGACGGGACAGTTTGTTGTTGAGATTTTGTGACTCCGATGAATGGTAAGTCTTTTCGGTTTGACGGGACAGTTCGTTGTTGAGATTTTGTGACTCCAATGAATGGTAAGTCTCTTCGATTAGACGGGACAGTTCGTTGTTGAGATTTTGTTACTCCGATGAATGGTAAGTCTCCTCGGTTATACGGGACAGTTCGTTGTTGGGATTTTGTGACTCCGATGAATGGTAAGTCTCTTCGGTTTGACGGGACAGTTCGTTGTTGAGATTTTGTGACTCCAATGAATGGTAAGTCTCTTCGGTTAGATGGGACAGTTCGTTGTTGAGATTTTGTGACTCCAATGAATGGTAAGTCTCTTCGGTTAGACGGGACAGTTCGTTGTTGAGATTTTGTGACTCCGATGTATGGTAAGTCTCTTCGGTTTGACGGGACAGTTCGTTGTTGAGATTTTGTGACTCCGATTATGGTAAGTCACTTCAGTTTGACGGGACAGTTCGTTGTTGAGATTTTGTGACTCCAATGAATGGTAAGTCTCTTCGGTTAGACGGGATAGTTCGTTGTTGAGATTTTGTGACTTCGATGAATGGTAAGTCTCTTCGGTTTGACGGGACAGTTCGTTGTTGAGATTTTGTGACTCCGATGAATGGTAAGTCTCTTCGGTTTTATGGGACAGTTCGTTATTGAGGTTTTTTACTCCGATGAATGGTAAGTCTCTTCGGTTTGACGGGACAATTCGTTGTTGAGATTTTGTGACTCCGATGAATGGTAAGTCTCTTCGGTTTGACGAGACAGTTCGTTGTTGAGATTTTGTGACTCCGATGAATGGTAAGTCTTTTCGGTTTGACGGGACAGTTCTTTGTTGAGATTCTGTGACTCCAATGAATGGTAAGTCTCTTCGATTAGGCGGGACAGTTCGTTGTTGAGATTTTGTGACTCCTATGACTGGTAAGTCTCTTCTATTTGACGGGACAGTTCGTTGTTGAGATTTTGTGACTCCGATGAATGGTAAGTCTCTTCGGTTTGACGGGACAGTTCGTTGTTGAGATTTTGGGACTCCGATGAATGGTAAGTCTCTTCGGTTTTATGGAACAGTTCGTTGTTGAGGTTTTCTACTCCGATGAATGGTAAGTCTCTTCGGTTGGACGGGACAGTTCATTGTTGAGAATTTGTTAGTCCGATGAATAGTAAGTCTCTGCGGTTTGATGGGACAGTTTGTTGTTGAGAATTTGTTACTCCGATGAATGGTAAGTCTCTTCGTTTAAACGGGACAGTTCGTTGTTGAGATTTTGTGACTCCGATTATGGTAAGTCTCTTCGGTTTGACGGGACAATTCGTTGTAGAGATTTTGTGACTCCGATGAATGGTAAGTCTCTTCGGTTTGACGGGACAGTTCGTTGTTGAGATTTTGTGACTCCGAAGAATGGTAAGTCTCTTCGGTTTGACGGGACAGTTCGTTGTTGAGATTTTGTGACTCCGATGAATGGTAAGTCTTTTCGGTTTGACGGGACAGTTCGTTGTTGAGATTTTGTGACTCCAATGAATGGTAAGTCTCTTCGATTAGACGGGACAGTTCGTTGTTGAGATTTTGTGACTCCGATGACTGGTAAGTCTCTTCTATTTGACGGGACAGTTCGTTGTTGAGATTTTGTGACTCCGATGAATGGTAAGTCTCTTCGGTTTGACGGGACAGTTCGTTGTTGAGATTTTGTTACTCCGATGAATAGTAAGTCTCTTCGGTTATACGGGACAGTTCGTTGTTGGGATTTTGTGACTCCGATGAATGGTAAGTCTCTTCGGTTTGACGGGACAGTTCGTTGTTAAGATTTTGTGACTCCAATGAATGGTAAGTCTCTTCGGTTAGATGGGACAGTTCGTTGTTGAGATTTTGTGACTCCAATGAATGGTAAGTCTCTTCGGTTAGACGGGACAGTTCGTTGTTGAGATTTTGTGACTCCGATGAATGGTAAGTCTCTTCGGTTTGACGGGACAGTTCGTTGTTGAGATTTTGTGACTCCAATGAATGGTAAGTCTCTTCGGTTAGACGGGATAGTTCGTTGTTGAGATTTTGTGACTTCGATGAATGGTAAGTCTCTTCGGTTTGACGGGACAGTTCGTTGTTGAGATTTTGTGACTCCGATGAATGGTAAGTCTCTTCGGTTTTATGGGACAGTTCGTTATTGAGGTTTTTTACTCCGATGAATGGTAAGTCTCTTCGGTTTGACGGGACAATTCGTTGTTCGGATTTTGTGACTCCGATGAATGGTAAGTCTCTTCGTTTTGACGAGACAGTTCGTTGTTGAGATTTTGTGACTCCGATGAATGGTAAGTCTTTTCGGTTTGACGGGACAGTTCGTTGTTGAGATTCTATGACTCCAATGAATGGTAAGTCTCTTCGATTAGACGGGACAGTTCGTTGTTGAGATTTTGTGACTCCGATGACTGGTAAGTCTCTTCTATTTGACGGGACAGTTCGTTGTTGAGATTTTGTGACTCCGATGAATGGTAAGTCTCTTAGGTTTGACGGGACAGTTCGTTGTTGAGATTTTGTTACTCCGATGAATGGTAAGTCTCTTTGGTTATACGGGACAGTTCGTTGTTGGGATTTTGTGACTTCGATGAATGGTAAGTCTCTTCGGTTTGACGGGTCAGTTCGTTGTTGAGATTTTGTGACTCCAATGAATGGTAAGTCTCTTCGGTTAGACGGGATAGTTCGTTTTTAAGATTTTATGACTCCAATGAATGGTAAGTCTCTTCGGTTAGACGGGACAATTCGTTGTTGAGATTTTGTGACTCCGATGAATGGTAAGTCTCTTCGGTTTAACGGGACAGTTCGTTGTTGAGATTTTGTGACTCCAATGAATGGTAAGTCTCTTCGGTTAGACGGGATAGTTCGTTGTTGAGATTTTTTGACTTCGATGAATGGTAAGTCTCTTCGGTTTGACGGGACAGTTCGTTGTTGAGATTTTGTGACTCCGATGAATGGTAAGTCTCTTCGGTTTTATGGGACAGTTCGTTGTTGAGGTTTTTTACTCCGATGAATGGTAAGTCTCTTCGGTTGGACGGGACAGTTCTTTGTTGAGAATATGTTACTCCGATGAATGGTAAGTCTCTTCGGTTTGATGGGACAGTTCGTTGTTGAGAATTTGTTACTCCGATGAATGGTAAGTCTCTTCGGTTAGACGGGACAGTTCGTTGTTGAGATTTTGTGACTCCGATGAATGGTAAGTCTCTTCGGTTTGACGGGACAGTTCGTTGTTGAGATTTTGTGACACCGATGAATGGTAAGTCTCTTCAGTTTTATGGGACAGTTCGTTGTTGAGGTTTTCTACTCCGATGAATGGTAAGTCTCTTCGGTTGGACGGGACAGTTCATTGTTGAGAATTTGTTACTCCGATGAATGGTAAGTCTCTGCGGTTTGATGGGACAGTTTGTTGTTGAGAATTTGTTACTCCGATGAATGGTAAGTCTCTTCGTTTAAACGGGACAGTTCGTTGTTGAGATTTTGTGACTCCGATTATGGTAAGTCTCTTCGGTTTGACGGGACAATTCGTTGTAGAGATTTTGTGACTCCGATGAATGGTAAGTCTCTTCGGTTTGACGGGACAGTTCGTTGTTGAGATTTTGTGACTCCAATGAATGGTAAGTCTCTTCGGTTAGATGGGACAGTTCGTTGTTGAGATTTTGTGACTCCAATGAATGGTAAGTCTCTTCGGTTAGACGGGACAGTTCGTTGTTGAGATTTTGTGACTCCGATGTATGGTAAGTCTCTTCGGTTTGACGGGACAGTTTGTTGTTGAGATTTTGTGACTACGATTATGGTAAGTCTCTTCGGTTTGACGAGACAGTTCGTTGTTGAGATTTTGTGACTCCAATGAATGGTAAGTCTCTTCGGTTAGACGGGATAGTTCGTTGTTGAGATTTTGTGACTTCGATGAATGGTAAGTCTCTTCGGTTTGACGGGACAGTTCGTTGTTGAGATTTTGTGACTCTGATGAATGGTAAGTCTCTTCGGTTTTATGGGACAGTTCGTTATTGAAGTTTTTTACTCCGATGAATGGTAAGTCTCTTCGGTTTGACGGGACAATTCGTTGTTGAGATTTTGTGACTCCGATGAATGGTAAGTCTCTTCGGTTTGACGAGACAGTTCGTTGTTGAGATTTTGTGACTCCGATGAATGGTAAGTCTTTTCGGTTTGACGGGACAGTTCGTTGTTGAGATTCTGTGACTCCAATGAATGGTAAGTCTCTTCGATTAGACGGGACAGTTCGTTGTTGAGATTTTGTGACTCCGATGACTGGTAAGTCTCTTCTATTTGACGGGACAGTTCGTTGTTGAGATTTTGTGACTCCGATGAATGGTAAGTCTCTTAGGTTTGACGGGACAGTTCGTTGTTGAGATTTTGTGACTCCAATGAATGGTAAGTCTCTTCGGTTAGACGGGATAGTTCGTTGTTGAGATTTTGTGACTTCGATGAATGGTAAGTCTCTTCGGTTTGACGGGACAGTTCGTTGTTGAGATTTTGTGACTCCGATGAATGGTAAGTCTCTTCGGTTTTATGGGACAGTTCGTTGTTGAGGGTTTTTACTCCGATGAATGGTAAGTCTCTTCGGTTGGACGGGACAGTTCTTTGTTGAGAATATGTTACTCCGATGAATGGTAAGTCTCTTCGGTTTGATGGGAAAGTTCGTTGTTGAGAATTTGTTACTCCGATGAATGGTAAGTCTCTTCGGTTAGACGGGACAGTTCGTTGTTGAGATTTTGTGACTCCGATGAATGGTAAGTCTCTTCGGTTTGACGGGACAGTTCGTTGTTGAGATTTTGTGACACCGATGAATGGTAAGTCTCTTCAGTTTTATGGGACAGTTCGTTGTTGAGGTTTTCTACTCCGATGAATGGTAAGTCTCTTCGGTTGGACGGGACAGTTCATTGTTGAGAATTTGTTACTCCGATGAATGGTAAGTCTCTGCTGTTTGATGGGACAGTTTGTTGTTGAGATTTTGTTACTCAGATGAATGGTAAGTCTCTTCGTTTAAACGGGACAGTTCGTTGTTGAGATTTTGTGACTCCGATGAATGGTAAGTCTCTTCGGTTTGACGGGACAGTTCGTTGTTGAGATTTTGTGACTCCGATGAATGGTAAGTCTGTTCGGTTTTATGGGACAGTTCGTTATTGAGGTTTTTTACTCCGATGAATGGTAAGTCTCTTCGGTTTGACGGGACAATTCGTTGTTCGGATTTTGTGACTCCGATGAATGGTAAGTCTCTTCGTTTTGACGAGACAGTTCGTTGTTGAGATTTTGTGACTCCGATGAATGGTAAGTCTTTTCGGTTTGACGGGACAGTTCGTTGTTGAGATTCTATGACTCCAATGAATGGTAAGTCTCTTCGATTAGACGGGACAGTTCGTTGTTGAGATTTTGTGACTCCGATGACTGGTAAGTCTCTTCTATTTGACGGGACAGTTCGTTGTTGAGATTTTGTGACTCCGATGAATGGTAAGTCTCTTAGGTTTGACGGGACAGTTCGTTGTTGAGATTTTGTTACTCCGATGAATGGTAAGTCTCTTTGGTTATACGGGACAGTTCGTTGTTGGGATTTTGTGACTTCGATGAATGGTAAGTCTCTTCGGTTTGACGGGTCAGTTCGTTGTTGAGATTTTGTGACTCCAATGAATGGTAAGTCTCTTCGGTTAGACGGGATAGTTCGTTTTTAAGATTTTATGACTCCAATGAATGGTAAGTCTCTTCGGTTAGACGGGACAATTCGTTGTTGAGATTTTGTGACTCCGATGAATGGTAAGTCTCTTCGGTTTAACGGGACAGTTCGTTGTTGAGATTTTGTGACTCCAATGAATGGTAAGTCTCTTCGGTTAGACGGGATAGTTCGTTGTTGAGTTTTTTTGACTTCGATGAATGGTAAGTCTCTTCGGTTTGACGGGACAGTTCGTTGTTGAGATTTTGTGACTCCGATGAATGGTAAGTCTCTTCGGTTTTATGGGACAGTTCGTTGTTGAGGTTTTTTACTCCGATGAATGGTAAGTCTCTTCGGTTGGACGGGACAGTTCTTTGTTGAGAATATGTTACTCCGATGAATGGTAAGTCTCTTCGGTTTGATGGGACAGTTCGTTGTTGAGAATTTGTTACTCCGATGAATGGTAAGTCTCTTCGGTTAGACGGGACAGTTCGTTGTTGAGATTTTGTGACTCCGATGAATGGTAAGTCTCTTCGGTTTGACGGGACAGTTCGTTGTTGAGATTTTGTGACACCGATGAATGGTAAGTCTCTTCAGTTTTATGGGACAGTTCGTTGTTGAGGTTTTCTACTCCGATGAATGGTAAGTCTCTTCGGTTGGACGGGACAGTTCATTGTTGAGAATTTGTTACTCCGATGAATGGTAAGTCTCTGCGGTTTGATGGGACAGTTTGTTGTTGAGAATTTGTTACTCCGATGAATGGTAAGTCTCTTCGGTTTGACGGGACAGTTTGTTGTTGAGATTTTGTGACTACGATTATGGTAAGTCTCTTCGGTTTGACGAGACAGTTCGTTGTTGAGATTTTGTGACTCCAATGAATGGTAAGTCTCTTCGGTTAGACGGGATAGTTCGTTGTTGAGATTTTGTGACTTCGATGAATGGTAAGTCTCTTCGGTTTGACGGGACAGTTCGTTGTTGAGATTTTGTGACTCTGATGAATGGTAAGTCTCTTCGGTTTTATGGGACAGTTCGTTATTGAGGTTTTTTACTCCGATGAATGGTAAGTCTCTTCGGTTTGACGGGACAATTCGTTGTTGAGATTTTGTGACTCCGATGAATGGTAAGTCTCTTCGGTTTGACGAGACAGTTCGTTGTTGAGATTTTGTGACTCCGATGAATGGTAAGTCTTTTCGGTTTGACGGGACAGTTCGTTGTTGAGATTCTGTGACTCCAATGAATGGTAAGTCTCTTCGATTAGACGGGACAGTTCGTTGTTGAGATTTTGTGACTCCGATGACTGGTAAGTCTCTTCTATTTGATGGGACAGTTCGTTGTTGAGATTTTGTGACTCCGATGAATGGTAAGTCTCTTCGGTTTGACGGGACAGTTCGTTGTTGAGATTTTGTTACTCCGATGAATGGTAAGTCTCTTCGGTTATACGGGACAGTTCGTTGTTGGGATTTTGTGACTCCGATGAATGGTAAGTCTCTTCGGTTTGACGGGACAGTTCGTTGTTGAGATTTTGTGACTCCAACGAATGGTAAGTCTCTTCGGTTAGACGGGACAGTTCGTTGTTGAGAGATTATGACTACAATGAATGGTAAGTCTCTTCGGTTAGACGGGATAATTCGTTGTTGAGATTTTGTGACTCCGATGAATGGTAAGTCTCTTCGGTTTAACGGGACAGTTCGTTGTTGAGATTTTGTGACTCCAATGAATGGTAAGTCTCTTCGGTTAGACGGGATAGTTCGTTGTTGAGATTTTGTGACTTCGATGAATGGTAAGTCTCTTCGGTTTGACGGGACAGTTCTTTGTTGAGATTTTGTGACTCCGATGAATGGTAAGTCTCTTCGGTTTTATGGGACAGTTCGTTGTTGAGGGTTTTTACTCCGATGAATGGTAAGTCTCTTCGGTTGGACGGGACAGTTCTTTGTTGAGAATATGTTACTCCGATGAATGGTAAGTCTCTTCGGTTTGATGGGACAGTTCGTTGTTGAGAATTTGTTACTCCGATGAATGGTAAGTCTCTTCGGTTAGACGGGACAGTTCGTTGTTGAGATTTTGTGACTCCGATGAATGGTAAGTCTCTTCGGTTTGACGGGACAGTTCGTTGTTGAGATTTTGTGACTCCGATGAATGGTAAGTCTCTTCGGTTTTATGGGACAGTTCGTTGTTGAGGGTTTTTACTCCGATGAATGGTAAGTCTCTTCGGTTGGACGGGACAGTTCTTT
Organism: Lathyrus tuberosus; assembly: GCA_022829125.1. NCBI lineage: Eukaryota > Viridiplantae > Streptophyta > Magnoliopsida > Fabales > Fabaceae > Lathyrus > Lathyrus tuberosus. Next base: position 1,442,990 of record JALAZF010000784.1, on the reverse strand, counting down.
GTTGAGAATATGTTACTCCGATGAATGGTAAGTCTCTTCGGTTTGATGGGAAAGTTCGTTGTTGAGAATTTGTTACTCCGATGAATGGTAAGTCTCTTCGGTTAGACGGGACAGTTCGTTGTTGAGATTTTGTGACTCCGATGAATGGTAAGTCTCTTCGGTTTGACGGGACAGTCCGTTGTTGAGATTTTGTGACACCGATGAATGGTAAGTCTCTTCAGTTTTATGGGACAGTTCGTTGTTGAGGTTTTCTACTCCGATGAATGGTAAGTCTCTTCGGTTGGACGGGACAGTTCATTGTTGAGAATTTGTTACTCCGATGAATGGTAAGTCTCTGCTGTTTGATGGGACATTTTGTTGTTGAGATTTTGTTACTCAGATGAATGGTAAGTCTCTTCGTTTAAACGGGACAGTTCGTTGTTGAGATTTTGTGACTCCGATGAATGGTAAGTCTCTTCGGTTTGACGGGACAGTTCGTTGTTGAGATTTTGTGACTCCGATGAATGGTAAGTCTCTTCGGTTTTATGGGACAGTTCGTTATTGAGGTTTTTTACTCCGATGAATGGTAAGTCTCTTCGGTTTGACGGGACAATTCGTTGTTCGGATTTTGTGACTCCGATGAATGGTAAGTCTCTTCGTTTTGACGAGACAGTTCGTTGTTGAGATTTTGTGACTCCGATGAATGGTAAGTCTTTTCGGTTTGACGGGACAGTTCGTTGTTGAGATTCTATGACTCCAATGAATGGTAAGTCTCTTCGATTAGACGGGACAGTTCGTTGTTGAGATTTTGTGACTCCGATGACTGGTAAGTCTCTTCTATTTGACGGGACAGTTCGTTGTTGAGATTTTGTGACTCCGATGAATGGTAAGTCTCTTAGGTTTGACGGGACAGTTCGTTGTTGAGATTTTGTTACTCCGATGAATGGTAAGTCTCTTTGGTTATACGGGACAGTTCGTTGTTGGGATTTTGTGACTTCGATGAATGGTAAGTCTCTTCGGTTTGACGGGTCAGTTCGTTGTTGAGATTTTGTGACTCCAATGAATGGTAAGTCTCTTCGGTTAGACGGGATAGTTCGTTTTTAAGATTTTATGACTCCAATGAATGGTAAGTCTCTTCGGTTAGACGGGACAATTCGTTGTTGAGATTTTGTGACTCCGATGAATGGTAAGTCTCTTCGGTTTAACGGGACAGTTCGTTGTTGAGATTTTGTGACTCCAATGAATGGTAAGTCTCTTCGGTTAGACGGGATAGTTCGTTGTTGAGATTTTTTGACTTCGATGAATGGTAAGTCTCTTCGGTTTGACGGGACAGTTCGTTGTTGAGATTTTGTGACTCCGATAAATGGTAAGTCTCTTCGGTTTTATGGGACAGTTCGTTGTTAAGGTTTTTTACTCCGATGAATGGTAAGTCTCTTCGGTTGGACGGGACAGTTCTTTGTTGAGAATATGTTACTCCGATGAATGGTAAGTCTCTTCGGTTTGATGGGACAGTTCGTTGTTGAGAATTTGTTACTCCGATGAATGGTAAGTCTCTTCGGTTAGACGGGACAGTTCGTTGTTGAGATTTTGTGACTCCGATGAATGGTAAGTCTCTTCGGTTTGACGGGACAGTTCGTTGTTGAGATTTTGTGACACCGATGAATGGTAAGTCTCTTCAGTTTTATGGGACAGTTCGTTGTTGAGGTTTTTTACTCCGATGAATGGTAAGTCTCTTCGGTTGGACGGGACAGTTCATTGTTGAGAATTTGTTACTCCGATGAATGGTAAGTCTCTGCGGTTTGATGGGACAGTTTGTTGTTGAGAATTTGTTACTCCGATGAATGGTAAGTCTCTTCGGTTTGACGGGACAGTTTGTTGTTGAGATTTTGTGACTACGATTATGGTAAGTCTCTTCGGTTTGACGAGACAGTTCGTTGTTGAGATTTTGTGACTCCAATGAATGGTAAGTCTTTTCGGTTAGACGGGATAGTTCGTTGTTGAGATTTTGTGACTTCGATGAATGGTAAGTCTCTTCGGTTTGACGGGACAGTTCGTTGTTGAGATTTTGTGACTCTGATGAATGGTAAGTCTCTTCGGTTTTATGGGACAGTTCGTTATTGAGGTTTTTTACTCCGATGAATGGTAAGTCTCTTCGGTTTGACGGGACAATTCGTTGTTGAGATTTTGTGACTCCGATGAATGGTAAGTCTTTTCGGTTTGACGGGACAGTTCGTTGTTGAGATTCTGTGACTCCAATGAATGGTAAGTCTCTTCGATTAGACGGGACAGTTCGTTGTTGAGATTTTGTGACTCCGATGACTGGTAAGTCTCTTCGGTTAGACGGGCCAGTTCTTTGTTGAGATTTTGTGACTCCAATGAATGGTAAGTCTCTTCGGTTAGACGGGACAGTTCGTTGTTGAGATTTTGTGACTCCGATGACTGGTAAGTCTCTTCTATTTGATGGGACAGTTCGTTGTTGAGATTTTGTGACTCCGATGAATGGTAAGTCTCTTCGGTTTGACGGGACAGTTCGTTGTTGAGATTTTGTTACTCCGATGAATGGTAAGTCTCTTCGGTTATACGGGACAGTTCGTTGTTGGGATTTTGTGACTCCGATGAATGGTAAGTCTCTTCGGTTTGACGGGACAGTTCGTTGTTGAGATTTTGTGACTCCAACGAATGGTAAGTCTCTTCGGTTAGACGGGACAGTTCGTTGTTGAGAGATTATGACTACAATGAATGGTAAGTCTCTTCGGTTAGACGGGACAATTCGTTGTTGAGATTTTGTGACTCCGATGAATGGTAAGTCTCTTCGGTTTAACGGGACAGTTCGTTGTTGAGATTTTGTGACTCCAATGAATGGTAAGTCTCTTCGGTTAGACGGGATAGTTCGTTGTTGAGATTTTGTGACTTCGATGAATGGTAAGTCTCTTCGGTTTGACGGGACAGTTCTTTGTTGAGATTTTGTGACTCCGATGAATGGTAAGTCTCTTCGGTTTTATGGGACAGTTCGTTGTTGAGGGTTTTTACTCCGATGAATGGTAAGTCTCTTCGGTTGGACGGGACAGTTCTTTGTTGAGAATATGTTACTCCGATGAATGGTAAGTCTCTTCGGTTTGATGGGACAGTTCGTTGTTGAGAATTTGTTACTCCGATGAATGGTAAGTCTCTTCGGTTAGACGGGACAGTTCGTTGTTGAGATTTTGTGACTCCGATGAATGGTAAGTCTCTTCGGTTTGACGGGACAGTTCGTTGTTGAGATTTTGTGACTCCGATGAATGGTAAGTCTCTTCGGTTTTATGGGACAGTTCGTTGTTGAGGGTTTTTACTCCGATGAATGGTAAGTCTCTTCGGTTGGACGGGACAGTTCTTTGTTGAGAATATGTTACTCCGATGAATGGTAAGTCTCTTCGGTTTGATGGGAAAGTTCGTTGTTGAGAATTTGTTACTCCGATGAATGGTAAGTCTCTTCGGTTAGACGGGACATTTCGTTGTTGAGATTTTGTGACTCCGATGAATGGTAAGTCTCTTCGGTTTGACGGGAGTGTCCGTTGTTGAGATTTTGTGACACCGATGAATGGTAAGTCTCTTCAGTTTTATGGGACAGTTCGTTGTTGAGGTTTTCTACTCCGATGAATGGTAAGTCTCTTCGGTTGGACGGGACAGTTCATTGTTGAGAATTTGTTACTCCGATGAATGGTAAGTCTCTGCTGTTTGATGGGACAGTTTGTTGTTGAGATTTTGTTACTCAGATGAATGGTAAGTCTCTTCGTTTAAACGGGACAGTTCGTTGTTGAGATTTTGTGACTCCGATGAATGGTAAGTCTCTTCGGTTTGACGGGACAGTTCGTTGTTGAGATTTTGTGACTCCGATGAATGGTAAGTCTCTTCGGTTTTATGGGACAGTTCGTTATTGAGGTTTTTTACTCCGATGAATGGTAAGTCTCTTCGGTTTGACGGGACAATTCGTTGTTCGGATTTTGTGACTCCGATGAATGGTAAGTCTCTTCGTTTTGACGAGACAGTTCGTTGTTGAGATTTTGTGACTCCGATGAATGGTAAGTCTTTTCGGTTTGACGGGACAGTTCGTTGTTGAGATTCTATGACTCCAATGAATGGTAAGTCTCTTCGATTAGACGGGACAGTTCGTTGTTGAGATTTTGTGACTCCGATGACTGGTAAGTCTCTTCTATTTGACGGGACAATTCGTTGTTGAGATTTTGTGACTCCGATGAATGGTAAGTCTCTTAGGTTTGACGGGACAGTTCGTTGTTGAGATTTTGTTACTCCGATGAATGGTAAGTCTCTTTGGTTATACGGGACAGTTCGTTGTTGGGATTTTGTGACTTCGATGAATGGTAAGTCTCTTCGGTTTGACGGGTCAGTTCGTTGTTGAGATTTTGTGACTCCAATGAATGGTAAGTCTCTTCGGTTAGACGGGATAGTTCGTTTTTAAGATTTTATGACTCCAATGAATGGTAAGTCTCTTCGGTTAGACGGGACAATTCGTTGTTGAGATTTTGTGACTCCGATGAATGGTAAGTCTCTTCGGTTTAACGGGACAGTTCGTTGTTGAGATTTTGTGACTCCAATGAATGGTAAGTCTCTTCGGTTAGACGGGATAGTTCGTTGTTGAGATTTTTTGACTTCGATGAATGGTAAGTCTCTTCGGTTTGACGGGACAGTTCGTTGTTGAGATTTTGTGACTCCGATGAATGGTAAGTCTCTTCGGTTTTATGGGACAGTTCGTTGTTGAGGTTTTTTACTCCGATGAATGGTAAGTCTCTTCGGTTGGACGGGACAGTTCTTTGTTGAGAATATGTTACTCCGATGAATGGTAAGTCTCTTCGGTTTGATGGGACAGTTCGTTGTTGAGAATTTGTTACTCCGATGAATGGTAAGTCTCTTCGGTTAGACGGGACAGTTCGTTGTTGAGATTTTGTGACTCCGATGAATGGTAAGTCTCTTCGGTTTGACGGGACAGTTCGTTGTTGAGATTTTGTGACACCGATGAATGGTAAGTCTCTTCAGTTTTATGGGACAGTTCGTTGTTGAGGTTTTCTACTCCGATGAATGGTAAGTCTCTTCGGTTGGACGGGACAGTTCATTGTTGAGAATTTGTTACTCCGATGAATGGTAAGTCTCTGCGGTTTGATGGGACAGTTTGTTGTTGAGAATTTGTTACTCCGATGAATGGTAAGTCTCTTCGGTTTGACGGGACAGTTTGTTGTTGAGATTTTGTGACTACGATTATGGTAAGTCTCTTCGGTTTGACGAGACAGTTCGTTGTTGAGATTTTGTGACTCCAATGAATGGTAAGTCTCTTCGGTTAGACGTGATAGTTCGTTGTTGAGATTTTGTGACTTCGATGAATGGTAAGTCTCTTCGGTTTGACGGGACAGTTCGTTGTTGAGATTTTGTGACTCTGATGAATGGTAAGTCTCTTCGGTTTTATGGGACAGTTCGTTATTGAGGTTTTTTACTCCGATGAATGGTAAGTCTCTTCGGTTTGACGGGACAATTCGTTGTTGAGATTTTGTGACTCCGATGAATGGTAAGTCTCTTCGGTTTGACGAGACAGTTCGTTGTTGAGATTTTGTGACTCCGATGAATGGTAAGTCTTTTCGGTTTGACGGGACAGTTCGTTGTTGAGATTCTGTGACTCCAATGAATGGTAAGTCTCTTCGATTAGACGGGACAGTTCGTTGTTGAGATTTTGTGACTCCGATGACTGGTAAGTCTCTTCTATTTGATGGGACAGTTCGTTGTTGAGATTTTGTGACTCCGATGAATGGTAAGTCTCTTCGGTTTGACGGGACAGTTCGTTGTTGAGATTTTGTTACTCCGATGAATGGTAAGTCTCTTCGGTTATACGGGACAGTTCGTTGTTGGGATTTTGTGACTCCGATGAATGGTAAGTCTCTTCGGTTTGACGGGACAGTTCGTTGTTGAGATTTTGTGACTCCAACGAATGGTAAGTCTCTTCGGTTAGACGGGACAGTTCGTTGTTGAGAGATTATGACTACAATGAATGGTAAGTCTCTTCGGTTAGACGGGACAATTCGTTGTTGAGATTTTGTGACTCCGATGAATGGTAAGTCTCTTCGGTTTAACGGGACAGTTCGTTGTTGAGATTTTGTGACTCCAATGAATGGTAAGTCTCTTCGGTTAGACGGGATAGTTCGTTGTTGAGATTTTGTGACTTCGATGAATGGTAAGTCTCTTCGGTTTGACGGGACAGTTCTTTGTTGAGATTTTGTGACTCCGATGAATGGTAAGTCTCTTCGGTTTTATGGGACAGTTCGTTGTTGAGGGTTTTTACTCCGATGAATGGTAAGTCTCTTCGGTTGGACGGGACAGTTCTTTGTTGAGAATATGTTACTCCGATGAATGGTAAGTCTCTTCGGTTTGATGGGACAGTTCGTTGTTGAGAATTTGTTACTCCGATGAATGGTAAGTCTCTTCGGTTAGACGGGACAGTTCGTTGTTGAGATTTTGTGACTCCGATGAATGGTAAGTCTCTTCGGTTTGACGGGACAGTTCGTTGTTGAGATTTTGTGACACCGATGAATGGTAAGTCTCTTCAGTTTTATGGGACAGTTCGTTGTTGAGGTTTTCTACTCCGATGAATGGTAAGTCTCTTCGGTTGGACGGGACAGTTCATTGTTGAGAATTTGTTACTCCGATGAATGGTAAGTCTCTGCTGTTTGATGGGACAGTTTGTTGTTGAGAATTTGTTACTCAGATGAATGGTAAGTCTCTTCGTTTAAACGGGACAGTTCGTTGTTGAGATTTTGTGACTCCGATTATGGTAAGTCTCTTCGGTTTGACGGGACAATTCGTTGTAGAGATTTTGTGACTCCGAAGATGGTAAGTCTCTTCGGTTTGACGAGATAGTTTGTTGTTGAGATTTTGTGACTCCGATGAATGGTAAGTCTTTTCGGTTTGACGGGACAGTTCGTTGTTGAGATTTTGTGATCCAATGAATGGTAAGTCTCTTCAATTAGACGGGACAGTTCGTTGTTGAGATTTTGTGACTCCGTTGACTAGTAAGTCTCTTCTATTTGACGGGACAGTTCGTTGTTGAGATTTTGTGACTCCGATGAATGGTAAGTCTCTTCGGTTTGACGGGACAGTTCGTTGTTGAGATTTTGTGACTCCAATGAATGGTAAGTCTCTTCGGTTAGATGGGACAGTTCGTTGTTGAGATTTTGTGACTCCAATGAATGGTAAGTCTCTTCGGTTAGACGGGACAATTCGTTGTTGAGATTTTGTGACTCCGATGTATGGTAAGTCTCTTCGGTTTGACGGGAAATTCCTTGTTGAGATTTTGTGACTCCGATTATGGTAAGTCTCTTCGGTTTGACGGGACAATTCGTTGTTGAGATTTTGTGACTCCGATGAATGGTAAGTCTCTTCGGTTTGACGAGACAGTTCGTTGTTGAGATTTTGTGACTCCGATGAATGGTGAGTCTTTTCGGTTTGACTGGACAGTTCGTTGTTGAGATTCTGTGACTCCAATGAATGCTAAGTCTCTTCGATTAGACGCGACAGTTCGTTGTTGAGATTTTGTGACTCCGATGACTGGTAAGTCTCTTCTATTTGACGGGACAGTTCGTTGTTGAGATTTTGTGACTCCGATGAATGGTAAGTCTCTTCGGTTTGACGGGACAGTTCGTTGTTGAGATTTTGTTACTCCGATGAATGGTAAGTCTCTTCGGTTATACGGGACAGTTTATTGTTGGGATTTTGTGACTCCGATGAATGGTAAGTCTCTTCGGTTTGACGGGACAGTTCGTTGTTGAGATTTTGTGACTCCAACGAATGGTAAGTCTCTTCGGTTAGACGGGACAGTTCGTTGTTGAGATTTTGTGACTCCAATGAATGGTAAGTCTCTTCGGTTAGACGGGACAGTTCGTTGTTGAGATTTTGTGACTCCGATGAATGGTAAGTCTCTTCGGATTTATGGGACAGTTCGTTGTTGAGGTTTTTTACTCCGATGAATGGTAAGTCTCTTCGGTTGGACGGGACAGTTCTTTGTTGAGAATATGTTACTCCGATGAATGGTAAGTCTCTTCGGTTTGATGAGACAGTTCGTTGTTAAGAATTTGTTACTCCGATGAATGGTAAGTCTCTTCGGTTAGACGGGACAGTTCGTTGTTGAGATTTTGTGACTCCGATGAATGGTAAGTCTCTTCGGTTTGACGGGACAGTTCGTTGTTGAGATTTTGTGACACCGATGAATTTTAAGTCTCTTCAGTTTTATGGGACAGTTCGTTGTTGAGGTTTTCTACTCCGATGAATGGTAAGTCTCTTCGGTTGGACGGGACAGTTCATTGTTGAGAATTTGTTACTCCGATGAATGGTAAGTCTTTGCGGTTTGATGGGACAGTTTGTTGTTGAGAATTTGTTACTCCGATGAATGGTAAGTCTCTTCGTTTAAACGGGACAGTTTGTTGTTGAGATTTTGTGACTCCGATGAATGGTAAGTCTCTTCGGTTTGACGGGACAGTTCGTTGTTGAGATTTTGTGACTCCGAAGAATGGTAAGTCTCTTCGGTTTGACGGGACAGTTTGTTGTTGAGATTTTGTGACTCCGATGAATGGTAAGTCTTTTCGGTTTGACGGGACAGTTCGTTGTTGAGATTTTGTGACTCCAATGAATGGTAAGTCTCTTCGATTAGACGGGACAGTTCGTTGTTGAGATTTTGTGACTCCGTTGACTGGTAAGTCTCTTCTATTTGACGGGACAGTTCGTTGTTGAGATTTTGTGACTCCGATGAATGGTAAGTCTCTTCGGTTTGACGGGACAGTTCGTTGTTGAGATTTTGTTACTCCGATGAATGGTAAGTCTCTTCGGTTATACGGGACAGTTCGTTGTTGGGATTTTGTGACTCCGATGAATGGTAAGTCTCTTCGGTTTGACGGGACAGTTCGTTGTTGAGATTTTGTGACTCCAATGAATTGTAAGTCTCTTCGGTTAGATGGGACAGTTCGTTGTTGAGATTTTGTGACTCCAATGAATGGTAAGTCTCTTCGGTTAGACGAGACAGTTCGTTGTTGAGATTTTGTGACTCCGATGTATGGTAAGTCTCTTCGGTTTGACGGGACAGTTCGTTGTTGAGATTTTGTGACTCCGATTATGGTAAGTCTCTTCGGTTTGACGGGACAATTCGTTGTTGAGATTTTGTGACTCCGATGAATGGTAAGTCTCTTCGGTTTGACGAGACAGTTCGTTGTTGAGATTTTGTGACTCCGATGAATGGTAAGTCTTTTCGGTTTGACGGGACAGTTCGTTGTTGAGATTCTGTGACTCCAATGAATGGTAAGTCTCTTCGATTAGACGGGACAGTTCGTTGTTGAGATTTTGTGACTCCGATGACTGGTAAGTCTCTTCTATTTGACGGGACAGTTCGTTGTTGAGATTTTGTGACTCCGATGAATGGTAAGTCTCTTCGGTTTGACGGGACAGTTCGTTGTTGAGATTTTGTTACTCCGATGAATGGTAAATCTATTCGGTTATACGGGACAGTTTGTTGTTGGGATTTTGTGACTCCGATGAATGGTAAGTCTCTTCGGTTTGACGGGACAGTTCGTTGTTGAGATTTTGTGACTCCAACGAATGGTAAGTCTCTTCGGTTAGACGGGATAGTTCGTTGTTGAGATTTTGTGACTCCAATGAATGGTAAGTCTCTTCGGTTAGACGGGACAGTTCGTTGTTGAGATTTTGTGACTCCGATGAATGGTAAGTCTCTTCGGTTTTATGGGACAGTTCGTTGTTGAGATTTTGTTGCTCCGATGAATGGTAAGTCTCTTCGGTTATACGGGACAGTTTGTTGTTGGGATTATGTGACTCCGATGAATGGTAAGTCTCTACGGTTTGACGGGACAGTTCGTTGTTGAGATTTTGTGACTCCAACGAATGGTAAGTCTCTTCGGTTAGACGGGCCAGTTCGTTGTTGAGATTTTGTGACTCCAATGAATGGTAAGTCTCTTCGGTTAGACGGGACAGTTCGTTGTTGAGATTTTGTGACTCCGATGAATGGTAAGTCTCTTCGGTTTTATGGGACAGTTCGTTGTTGAGGTTTTTTACTCCGATGAATGGTAAGTCTCTTCGATTGGACGGGACAGTTCTTTGTTGAGAATATGTTACTCCGATGAATGGTAAGTCTCTTCGGTTTGATGGGACAGTTCGTTGTTGAGAATTTGTTACTCCGATGAATGGTAAGTCTCTTCGGTTAGACGGGACAGTTCGTTGTTAAGATTTTGTGACTCCGATGAATGGTAAGTCTCTTCGGTTTGACGGGACAGTTCGTTGTTGAGATTTTGTGACACCGATGAATTTTAAGTCTCTTCAGTTTTATGGGACAGTTCGTTGTTGAGGTTTTCTACTCCGATGAATGGTAAGTCTCTTCGGTTGGACGGGACAGTTCATTGTTGAGAATTTGTTACTCCGATGAATGGTAAGTCTCTGCGGTTTGATGGGATAGTTCGTTGTTGAGATTTTGTGACTCCGAAGAATGGTAAGTCTCTTCGGTTTGACGGGACAGTTTGTTGTTGGGATTTTGTGACTCCGATGAATGGTAAGTCTTTTCGGTTTGACGGGACAGTTCGTTGTTGAGATTTTGTGACTCCAATGAATGGTAAGTCTCTTCGATTAGACGGGACAGTTCGTTGTTGAGATTTTGTGACTCCGTTGACTGGTAAGTCTCTTCTATTTGATGGGACAGTTCGTTGTTGAGATTTTGTGACTCCGATGAATGGTAAGTCTCTTCGGTTTGACGGGATAGTTCGTTGTTGAGATTTTGTTACTCCGATGAATGGTAAGTCTCTTCGGTTATACGGGACAGTTTGTTGTTGGGATTTTGTGACTCCGATGAATGGTAAGTCTCTTCGGTTTGACGGGACAGTTCGTTGTTGAGATTTTGTGACTCCAACGAATGGTAAGTCTCTTCGGTTAGACGGGCCAGTTCGTTGTTGAGATTTTGTGACTCCAATGAATGGTAAGTCTCTTCGGTTAGACGGGACAGTTCGTTGTTGAGATTTTGTGACTCCGATGAATGGTAAGTCTCTTCGGTTTTATGGGACAGTTCGTTGTTGAGGTTTTTTACTCCGATGAATGGTAAGTCTCTTCGGTTGGACGGGACAGTTCTTTGTTGAGAATATGTTACTCCGATGAATGGTAAGTCTCTTCGGTTTGATGGGACAGTTCGTTGTTGAGAATTTGTTACTCCGATGAATGGTAAGTCTCTTCGGTTAGACGGGACAGTTCGTTGTTGAGATTTTGTGACTCCGATGAATGGTAAGTCTCTTCGGTTTGACGGGACAGTTCGTTGTTGAGATTTTGTGACACCGATGAATTTTAAGTCTCTTCAGTTTTATGGGACAGTTCGTTGTTGAGGTTTTCTACTCCGATGAATGGTAAGTCTCTTCGGTTGGACGGGACAGTTCATTGTTGAGAATTTGTTACTTCGATGAATGGTAAGTCTCTGCGGTTTGATGGGACAGTTTGTTGTTGAGAATTTGTTACTCCGATTAATGGTAAGTCTCTTCGTTTAAACGGGACAGTTCGTTGTTGAGATTTTGTGACTCCGATTATGGTAAGTCTCTTCGGTTTGACGGGACAATTCGTTGTAGAGATTTTGTGACTCCGATGAATGGTAAGTCTCTTCGGTTTGACGGGACAGTTCGTTGTTGAGATTTTGTGACTCCGAAGAATGGTAAGTCTCTTCGGTTTGACGGGACAGTTTGTTGTTGGGATTTTGTGACTCCGATGAATGGTAAGTCTTTTCGGTTTGACGGGACAGTTCGTTGTTGAGATTTTGTGACTCCAATGAATGGTAAGTCTCTTCGATTAGACGGGACAGTTCGTTGTTGAGATTTTGTGACTCCGTTGACTGGTAAGTCTCTTCTATTTGATGGGACAGTTCGTTGTTGAGATTTTGTGACTCCGATGAATGGTAAGTCTCTTCGGTTTGACGGGATAGTTCGTTGTTGAGATTTTGTTACTCCGATGAATGGTAAGTCTCTTCGGTTATACGGGACAGTTTGTTGTTGGGATTTTGTGACTCCGATGAATGGTAAGTCTCTTCGGTTTGACGGGACAGTTCGTTGTTGAGATTTTGTGACTCCAACGAATGGTAAGTCTCATCGGTTAGACGGGCCAGTTCGTTGTTGAGATTTTGTGACTCCAATGAATGGTAAGTCTCTTCGGTTAGACGGGACAGTTCGTTGTTGAGATTTTGTGACTCCGATGAATGGTAAGTCTCTTCGGTTTTATGGGACAGTTCGTTGTTGAGGTTTTTTACTCCGATGAATGGTAAGTCTCTTCGGTTGGACGGGACAGTTCTTTGTTGAGAATATGTTACTCCGATGAATGGTAAGTCTCTTCGGTTTGATGGGACAGTTCGTTGTTGAGAATTTGTTACTCCGATGAATGGTAAGTCTCTTCGGTTAGACGGGACAGTTCGTTGTTGAGATTTTGTGACTCCGATGAATGGTAAGTCTCTTCGGTTTGACGGGACAGTTCGTTGTTGAGATTTTGTGACACCGATGAATTTTAAGTCTCTTCAGTTTTATGGGACAGTTCGTTGTTGAGGTTTTCTACTCCGATGAATGGTAAGTCTCTTCGGTTGGACGGGACAGTTCATTGTTGAGAATTTGTTACTCCGATGAATGGTAAGTCTCTGCGGTTTGATGGGACAGTTTGTTGTTGAGAATTTGTTACTCCGATTAATGGTAAGTCTCTTCGTTTAAACGGGAAAGTTCGTTGTTGAGATTTTGTGACTCCGATTATGGTAAGTCTCTTCGGTTTGACGGGACAATTCGTTGTAGAGATTTTGTGACTCCGATGAATGGTAAGTCTCTTCGGTTTGACGGGACAGTTCGTTGTTGAGATTTTGTGACTCCGAAGAATGGTAAGTCTCTTCGGTTTGCCGGGACAGTTTGTTGTTGGGATTTTGTGACTCCGATGAATGGTAAGTCTTTTCGGTTTGACGGGACAGTTCGTTGTTGAGATTTTGTGACTCCAATGAATGGTAAGTCTCTTCGATTAGACGGGACAGTTCGTTGTTGAGATTTTGTGACTCCGTTGACTGGTAAGTCTCTTCTATTTGACGGGACAGTTCGTTGTTGAGATTTTGTGACTCCGATGAATGGTAAGTCTCTTCGGTTTGACGGGACAGTTCGTTGTTGAGATTTTGTGACTCCGATGAATGGTAAGTCTTTTCAGTTTGACGGGACAGTTCGTTGTTGAGATTCTGTGACTCCAATGAATGGTAAGTCTCTTCGATTAGACGGGACAGTTCGTTGTTGAGATTTTGTGACTCCGATGACTGGTAAGTCTCTTCTATTTGACGGGACAGTTCGTTGTTGAGATTTTGTGACTCCGATGAATGGTAAGTCTCTTCGGTTTGACGGGACAGTTCGTTGTTGAGATTTTGTTACTCCGATGAATGGTAAATCTCTTCGGTTATACGGGACAGTTTGTTGTTGGGATTTTGTGACTCCGATGAATGGTAAGTCTCTTCGGTTTGACGGGACAGTTCGTTGTTGTGATTTTGTGACTCCAACGAATGGTAAGTCTCTTCGGTTAGACGGGACAGTTCGTTGTTGAGATTTTGTGACTCCAATGAATGGTAAGTCTCTTCGGTTAGACGGGACAGTTCGTTGTTGAGATTTTGTGACTCCGATGAATGGTAAGTCTCTTCGGTTTTATGGGACAGTTCATTGTTGAGGGTTTTTACTCCGATGAATGGTTAGTCTCTTCGGTTGGACGGGACAGTTCTTTGTTGAGAATATGTTACTCCGATGAATGGTAAGTCTCTTCGGTTTGATGGGACAGTTCATTGTTGAGAATTTGTTACTCCGATGAATGGTAAGTCTCTTCGGTTAGACGGGCTAGTTCTTTGTTGAGATTTTGTGACTCCAATGAATGGTAAGTCTCTTCGGTTAGACGGGACAGTTCGTTGTTGAGATTTTGTGACTCCGATGAATGGTAAGTCTCTTCAGTTTTATGGGACAGTTCGTTGTTGAGGTTTTTTACTCCGATGAATGGTAAGTCTCTTCGGTTGGACGGGACAGTTCTTTGTTGAGAATATGTTACTCCGATGAATGGTAAGTCTCTTCGGTTTGATGGGACAGTTCGTTGTTGAGAATTTGTTACTCCGATGAATGGTAAGTCTCTTCGGTTAGACGGGACAGTTCGTTGTTGAGATTTTGTGACTCCGATGAATGGTAAGTCTCTTCGGTTTGACGGGACAGTTCGTTGTTGAGATTTTGTGACACCGATGAATTTTAAGTCTCTTCAGTTTTATGGGACAGTTCGTTGTTGAGGTTTTCTACTCCGATGAATGGTAAGTCTCTTCGATTGGACGGGACAGTTCATTGTTGAGAATTTATTACTTTGATGAATGGTAAGTCTCTGCGGTTTGATGGGACAGTTTGTTGTTGAGAATTTGTTACTCCGATGAATGGTAAGTCTCTTCGTTTAAACGGGACAGTTCGTTGTTGAGATTTTGTGACTCCGATTATGGTAAGTCTCTTCGGTTTGACGGGACAATTTGTTGTAGAGATTTTGTGACTCCGATGAATGGTAAGTCTCTTCGGTTTGACGGGACAGTTCGTTGTTGATATTTTGTTGCTCCGATGAATGGTAAGTCTCTTCGGTTATACGGGACAGTTTGTTGTTGGGATTTTGTGACTCCGATGAATGGTAAGTCTCTTCGGTTTGACGGGACAGTTCGTTGTTGAGATTTTGTGACTCCAACGAATGGTAAGTCTCTTCGGTTAGACGGGCCAGTTCTTTGTTGAGATTTTGTGACTCCAATGAATGGTAAGTCTCTTCGGTTAGACGGGACAGTTCGTTGTTGAGATTTTGTGACTCCGATGAATGGTAAGTCTTTTCGGTTTGACGGGACAGTTCGTTGTTGAGATTCTGTGACTCCAATGAATGGTAAGTCTCTTCGATTAGACGGGACAGTTCGTTGTTGAGATTTTGTGACTCCGATGACTGGTAAGTCTCTTCTATTTGACGGGACAGTTCGTTGTTGAGATTTTGTGACTCCGATGAATGGTAAGTCTCTTCGGTTTGACTGGACAGTTCGTTGTTGAGATTTTGTTACTCCGATGAATGGTAAATCTCTTCGGTTATACGGGACAGTTTGTTGTTGGGATTTTGTGACTCCGATGAATGGTAAGTCTCTTCGGTTTGACGGGACAGTTCGTTGTTGAGATTTTGTGACTCCAACGAATGGTAAGTCTCTTCGGTTAGACGGGACAGTTCGTTGTTGAGATTTTGTGACTCCAATGAATGGTAAGTCTCTTCGGTTAGACGGGACAGTTCGTTGTTGAGATTTTGTGACTCCGATGAGTGGTAAGTCTCTTCGGTTTTATGGGACAGTTCGTTGTTGAGGTTTTTTACTCCGATGAATGGTAAGTCTCTTCGGTTGGACGGGTCAGTTCTTTGTTGAGAATATGTTACTCCGATGAATGGTAAGTCTCTTCGGTTTGATGGGACAGTTCATTGTTGAGAATTTGTTACTCCGATTAATGGTAAGTCTCTTCGGTTAGACGGGCCAGTTCTTTGTTGAGATTTTGTGACTCCAATGAATGGTAAGTCTCTTCGGTTAGACGGGACAGTTCGTTGTTGAGATTTTGTGACTCCGATGAATGGTAAGTCTCTTCGGTTTTATGGGACAGTTCGTTGTTGAGGTTTTTTACTCCGATGAATGGTAAGTCTCTTCGGTTGAACGGGACAGTTCTTTGTTGAGAATATGTTACTCCGATGAATGGTAAGTCTCTTCGGTTTGATGGGACAGTTCGTTGTTGAGAATTTGTTACTCCGATGAATGGTAAGTCTCTTCGGTTAGACGGGACAGTTCGTTGTTGAGATTTTGTGACTCCGATGAATGGTAAGTCTCTTCGGTTTGACGGGACAGTTCGTTGTTGAGATTTTGTGACACCGATGAATTTTAAGTCTCTTCAGTTTTATGGGACAGTTCGTTGTTGAGGTTTTCTACTCCGATGAATGGTAAGTCTCTTCGGTTGGACGGGACAGTTCATTGTTGAGAATTTGTTACTCCGATGAATGGTAAGTCTCTGCGGTTTGATGGGACAGTTTGTTGTTGAGAATTTGTTACTTCGATGAATGGTAAGTCTCTTCGTTTAAACGGGACAGTTCGTTGTTGAGATTTTGTGACTCCGATTATGGTAAGTCTCTTCGGTTTGACGGGACAATTCGTTGTAGAGATTTTGTGACTCTGATGAATGGTAAGTCTCTTCGGTTTGACGGGACAGTTCGTTGTTGAGATTTTGTGACTCCGAAGAATGGTAAGTCTCTTCGGTTTTACGGGACAGTTTGTTGTTGGGATTTTGTGACTCCGATGAATGGTAAGTCTTTTCGGTTTGACGGGACAGTTCGTTGTTGAGATTTTGTGACTCCAATGAATGGTAAGTCTCTTCGATTAGACGGGACAGTTCGTTGTTGAGATTTTGTGACTCCGTTGACTGGTAAGTCTCTTCTATTTGACGGGACAGTTCGTTGTTGAGATTTTGTGACTCCGATGAATGGTAAGTCTCTTCGGTTTGACGGGACAGTTCGTTGTTGAGATTTTGTGACTCCGATGAATGGTAATTCTTTTCGGTTTGACGGGACAGTTCGTTGTTGAGATTCTGTGACTCCAATGAATGGTAAGTCTCTTCGATTAGACGGGACAGTTCGTTGTTGAGATTTTGTGACTCCGATGATTGGTAAGTCTCTTCTATTTGACGGGACAGTTCGTTGTTGAGATTTTGTGACTCCGATGAATGGTAAGTCTCTTCGGTTTGAAGGGACAGTTCGTTGTTGAGATTTTGTTACTCCGATGAATGGTAAGTCTCTTCGGTTATACGGGACAGTTTGTTGTTGGGATTTTGTGACTCCGATGAATGGTAAGTCTCTTCGGTTTGACGGGACAGTTCGTTGTTGAGATTTTGTGACTCCAACGAATGGTAAGTCTCTTCGGTTAGACGGGCCAGTTCGTTGTTGAGATTTTGTGACTCCAATGAATGGTAAGTCTCTTCGGTTAGACGGGACAGTTCGTTGTTGAAATTTTGTGACTCCGATGAATGGTAAGTCTCTTCTATTTGACGGGACAGTTCGTTGTTGAGATTTTGTGACTCCGATGAATGGTAAGTCTCTTCGGTTGGACGGGACAGTTCTTTGTTGAGAATATGTTACTCCGATGAATGGTAAGTCTCTTCGGTTTGATGGGACAGTTCGTTGTTGAGAATTTGTTACTCCGATGAATGGTAAGTCTCTTCGGTTAGACGGAACAGTTCGTTGTTGAGATTTTGTGACTCCGATGAATGGTAAGTCTCTTCGGTTTGACGGGACAGTTCGTTGTTGAGATTTTGTGACACCGATGAATTTTAAGTCTCTTCAGTTTTATGGGACAATTCGTTGTTGAGGTTTTCTACTCCGATGAATGGTAAGTCTCTTCGGTTGGACGGGACAGTTCATTGTTGAGAATTTGTTACTCCGATGAATGGTAAGTCTCTGCGGTTTGATGGGACAGTTTGTTGTTGAGAATTTGTTACTCCGATGAATGGTAAGTCTCTTCGTTTAAACGGGACAGTTCGTTGTTGAGATTTTGTGACTCCGATTATGGTAAGTCTCTTCGGTTTGACGGGACAATTTGTTGTAGAGATTTTGTGACTCCGATGAATGGTAAGTCTCTTCGGTTTGACGGGACAGTTCGTTGTTGAGATTTTGTTGCTCCGATGAATGGTAAGTCTCTTCGGTTATACGGGACAGTTTGTTGTTGGGATTTTGTGACTCCGATGAATGGTAAGTCTCTTCGGTTTGACGGGACAGTTCGTTGTTGAGATTTTGTGACTCCAACGAATGGTAAGTCTCTTCGGTTAGACGGGCCAGTTCTTTGTTGAGATTTTGTGACTCCAATGAATGGTAAGTCTCTTCGGTTAGACGGGACAGTTCGTTGTTGAGATTTTGTGACTCCGATGAATGGTAAGTCTTTTCGGTTTGACGGGACAGTTCGTTGTTGAGATTCTGTGACTCCAATGAATGGTAAGTCTCTTCGATTAGACGGGACAGTTCGTTGTTGAGATTTTGTGACTCCGATGACTGGTAAGTCTCTTCTATTTGACGGGACAGTTCGTTGTTGAGATTTTGTGACTCCGATGAATGGTAAGTCTCTTCGGTTTGACGGGACAGTTCGTTGTTGAGATTTTGTTACTCCGATGAATGGTAAATCTCTTCTGTTATACGGGACAGTTTGTTGTTGGGATTTTGTGACTCCGATGAATGGTAAGTCTCTTCGGTTTGACGGGACAGTTCGTTGTTGAGATTTTGTGACTTCAACGAATGTTAAGTCTCTTCGGTTAGACGGGACAGTTCGTTGTTGAGATTTTGTGACTCCGATTATGGTAAGTCTCTTCGGTTTGACGGGACAATTTGTTGTAGAGATTTTGTGACTCCGATGAATGGTAAGTCTCTTCGGTTTGACGGGACAGTTCGTTGTTGAGATTTTGTTGCTCCGATGAATGGTAAGTCTCTTCGGTTATACGGGACAGTTTGTTGTTGGGATGTTGTGACTCCGATGAATGGTAAGTCTCTTCGGTTTGACGGGACAGTTCGTTGTTGAGATTTTGTGACTCCAACGAATGGTAAGTCTCTTCGGTTAGACGGGCCAGTTCTTTGTTGAGATTTTGTGACTCCAATGAATGGTAAGTCTCTTCGGTTAGACGGGACAGTTCGTTGTTGAGATTTTGTGACTCCGATGAATGGTAAGTCTTTTCGGTTTGACGGGACAGTTCGTTGTTGAGATTCTGTGACTCCAATGAATGGTAAGTCTCTTCGATTAGACGGGACAGTTCGTTGTTGAGATTTTGTGACTCCGATGACTGGTAAGTCTCTTCTATTTGACGGGACAGTTCGTTGTTGAGATTTTGTGACTCCGATGAATGGTAAGTCTCTTCGGTTTGACGGGACAGTTCGTTGTTGAGATTTTGTTACTCCGATGAATGGTAAATCTCTTCGGTTATACGGGACAGTTTGTTGTTAGGATTTTGTGACTCCGATGAATGGTAAGTCTCTTCGGTTTGACGGGACAGTTCGTTGTTGAGATTTTGTGACTTCAACGAATGGTAAGTCTCTTCGGTTAGACGGGACAGTTCGTTGTTGAGATTTTGTGACTCCGATTATGGTAAGTCTCTTCGGTTTGACGGGACAATTTGTTGTAGAGATTTTGTGACTCCGATGAATGGTAAGTCTCTTCGGTTTGACGGGACAGTTCGTTGTTGAGATTTTGTTGCTCCGATGAATGGTAAGTCTCTTCGGTTATACGGGACAGTTTGTTGTTGGGATTTTGTGACTCCGATGAATGGTAAGTCTCTTCGGTTTGACGGGACAGTTCGTTGTTGAGATTTTGTGACTCCAACGAATGGTAAGTCTCTTCGGTTAGACGGGCCAGTTCTTTGTTGAGATTTTGTGACTCCAATGAATGGTAAGTCTCTTCGGTTAGACGGGACAGTTCGTTGTTGAGATTTTGTGACTCCGATGAATGGTAAGTCTTTTCGGTTTGACGGGACAGTTCGTTGTTGAGATTCTGTGACTCCAATGAATGGTAAGTCTCTTCGATTAGACGGGACAGTTCGTTGTTGAGATTTTGTGACTCCGATGACTGGTAAGTCTCTTCTATTTGACGGGACAGTTCGTTGTTGAGATTTTGTGACTCCGATGAATGGTAAGTCTCTTCGGTTTGACGGGACAGTTCGTTGTTGAGATTTTGTTACTCCGATGAATGGTAAATCTCTTCGGTTATACGGGACAGTTTGTTGTTGGGATTTTGTGACTCCGATGAATGGTAAGTCTCTTCGGTTTGACGGGACAGTTCGTTGTTGAGATTTTGTGACTTCAACGAATGGTAAGTCTCTTCGGTTAGACGGGACAGTTCGTTGTTGAGATTATGTGACTCCTATGAATGGTAAGTCTCTTCGGTTAGACGGGACAGTTCGTTGTTGAGATTTTGTGACTCCGATGAGTGGTAAGTCTCTTCGGTTTTATGGGACAGTTCGTTGTTGAGGTTTTTTACTCCGATGAATGGTAAGTCTCTTCGGTTGGACGGGACAGTTCTTTGTTGAGAATATGTTACTCCGATGAATGGTAAGTCTCTTCGGTTTGATGGGACAGTTCATTGTTGAGAATTTGTTACTCCGATTAATGGTAAGTCTCTTCGGTTAGACGGGCCAGTTCTTTGTTGAGATTTTGTGACTCCAATGAATGGTAAGTCTCTTCGGTTAGACGGGACAGTTCGTTGTTGAGATTTTGTGACTCCGATGAATGGTAAGTCTCTTCGGTTTTATGGGACAGTTCGTTGTTGAGATTTTGTGACTCCGATGAATGGTAATTCTTTTCGGTTTGACGGGACAGTTCGTTGTTGAGATTCTGTGACTCCAATGAATGGTAAGTCTCTTCGATTAGACGGGACAGTTCGTTGTTGAGATTTTGTGACTCCGATGATTGGTAAGTCTCTTCTATTTGACGGGACAGTTCGTTGTTGAGATTTTGTGACTCCGATGAATGGTAAGTCTCTTCGGTTTGAAGGGACAGTTCGTTGTTGAGATTTTGTTACTCCGATGAATGGTAAGTCTCTTCGGTTTTATGGGACAGTTCGTTGTTGAGGTTTTTTACTCCGATGAATGGTAAGTCTCTTCGGTTGGACGGGACAGTTCTTTGTTGAGAATATGTAACTCCGATGAATGGTAAGTCTCTTCGGTTTGATGGGACAGTTCGTTGTTGAGAATTTGTTACTCCGATGAATGGTAAGTCTCTTCGGTTAGACGGGACAGTTCGTTGTTGAGATTTTGTGACTCCGATGAATGGTAAGTCTCTTCGGTTTGACGGGACAGTTCGTTGTTGAGATTTTGTGACACCGATGAATTTTAAGCCTCTTCAATTTTATGGGACAGTTCGTTGTTGAGGTTTTCTACTCCGATGAATGGTAAGTCTCTTCGGCTGGACGGGACAGTTCATTGTTGAGAATTTGTTACTCCGATGAATGGTAAGTCTCTGCGGTTTGATGGGACAGTTTGTTGTTGAGAATTTGTTACTTCGATGAATGGTAAGTCTCTTCGTTTAAAAGGGACAGTTCGTTGTTGAGATTTTGTGACTCCGATTATGGTAAGTCTCTTCGGTTTGACGGGACAATTCGTTGTAGAGATTTTGTGACTCCGATGAATGGTAAGTCTCTTCGGTTTGACGGGACAGTTCGTTGTTGAGATTTTGTGACTCCGAAGAATGGTAAGTCTCTTCGGTTTTACGGGACAGTTTGTTGTTGGGATTTTGTGACTCCGATGAATGGTAAGTCTTTTCGGTTTGACGGGACAGTTCGTTGTTGAGATTTTGTGACTCCAATGAATGGCAAGTCTCTTCGATTAGACGGGACAGTTCGTTGTTGAGATTTTGTGACTCCGTTGACTGGTAAGTCTCTTCTATTTGACGGGACAGTTCGTTGTTGAGATTTTGTGACTCCGATGAATGGTAAGTCTCTTCGGTTTGACGGGACAGTTCGTTGTTGAGATTTTGTGACTCCGATGAATGGTAATTCTTTTCGGTTTGACGGGACAGTTCGTTGTTGAGATTCTGTGACTCCAATGAATGGTAAGTCTCTTCGATTAGACGGGACAGTTCGTTGTTGAGATTTTGTGACTCCGATGACTGGTAAGTCTCTTCTATTTGACGGGACAGTTCGTTGTTGAGATTTTGTGACTCTGATGAATGGTAAGTCTCTTCGGTTTGACGGGACAGTTCGTTGTTGAGATTTTGTGACTCCGTTGACTGGTAAGTCTCTTCGGTTATACGGGACAGTTTGTTGTTGGGATTTTGTGACTCCGATGAATGGTAAGTCTCTTCGGTTTGACGGGACAGTTCGTTGTTGAGATTTTGTGACTCCAACGAATGGTAAGTCTCTTCGGTTAGACGGGCCAGTTCGTTGTTGAGATTTTGTGACTCCAATGAATGGTAAGTCTCTTCGGTTAGACGGGACAGTTCGTTGTTGAAATTTTGTGACTCCGATGAATGGTAAGTCTCTTCTATTTGACGGGACAGTTCGTTGTTGAGATTTTGTGACTCCGATGAATGGTAAGTCTCTTCGGTTGGACGGGACAGTTCTTTGTAGAGAATATGTTACTCCGATGAATGGTAAGTCTCTTCGGTTTGATGGGACAGTTCGTTGTTGAGAATTTGTTACTCCGATGAATGGTAAGTCTCTTCGGTTAGACGGAACAGTTCGTTGTTGAGATTTTGTGACTCCGATGAATGGTAAGTCTCTTCGGTTTGACGGGACAGTTCGTTGTTGAGATTTTGTGACACCGATGAATTTTAAGTCTCTTCAGTTTTATGGGACAATTCGTTGTTGAGGTTTTCTACTCCGATGAATGGTAAGTCTCTTCGGTTGGACGGGACAGTTCATTGTTGAGAATTTGTTACTCCGATGAATGGTAAGTCTCTGCGGTTTGATGGGACAGTTTGTTGTTGAGAATTTGTTACTCCGATGAATGGTAAGTCTCTTCGTTTAAACGGGACAGTTCGTTGTTGAGATTTTGTGACTCCGATTATGGTAAGTCTCTTCGGTTTGACGGGACAATTTGTTGTAGAGATTTTGTGACTCCGATGAATGGTAAGTCTCTTCGGTTTGACGGGACAGTTCGTTGTTGAGATTTTGTTGCTCCGATGAATGGTAAGTCTCTTCGGTTAGACGGGCCAGTTTGTTGTTGGGATTTTGTGACTCCAATGAATGGTAAGTCTCTTCGGTTAGACGGGACAGTTCGTTGTTGAGATTTTGTGACTCCGATGAATGGTAAGTCTTTTCGGTTTGACGGGACAGTTCGTTGTTGAGATTCTGTGACTCCAATGAATGGTAAGTCTCTTCGATTAGACGGGACAGTTCGTTGTTGAGATTTTGTGACTCCGATGACTGGTAAGTCTCTTCTATTTGACGGGACAGTTCGTTGTTGAGATTTTGTGACTCCGATGAATGGTAAGTCTCTTCGGTTTGACGGGACAGTTCGTTGTTGAGATTTTGTTACTCCGATGAATGGTAAATCTCTTCGGTTATACGGGACAGTTTGTTGTTGGGATTTTGTGACTCCGATGAATGGTAAGTCTCTTCGGTTTGACGGGACAGTTCGTTGTTGAGATTTTGTGACTTCAACGAATGGTAAGTCTCTTCGGTTAGACGGGACAGTTCGTTGTTGAGATTATGTGACTCCTATGAATGGTAAGTCTCTTCGGTTAGACGGGACAGTTCGTTGTTGAGATTTTGTGACTCCGATGAGTGGTAAGTCTCTTCGGTTTTATGGGACAGTTCGTTGTTGAGGTTTTTTACTCCGATGAATGGTAAGTCTCTTCGGTTGGACGGGACAGTTCTTTGTTGAGAATATGTTACTCCGATGAATGGTAAGTCTCTTCGGTTTGATGGGACAGTTCATTGTTGAGAATTTGTTACTCCGATTAATGGTAAGTCTCTTCGGTTAGACGGGCCAGTTCTTTGTTGAGATTTTGTGACTCCAATGAATGGTAAGTCTCTTCTATTTGACGGGACAGTTCGTTGTTGAGATTTTGTGACTCCGATGAATGGTAAGTCTCTTCGGTTTGACGGGACAGTTCGTTGTTGAGATTTTGTGACTCCGATGAATGGTAATTCTTTTCGGTTTGACGGGACAGTTCGTTGTTGAGATTCTGTGACTCCAATGAATGGTAAGTCTCTTCGATTAGACGGGACAGTTCGTTGTTGAGATTTTGTGACTCCGATGATTGGTAAGTCTCTTCTATTTGACGGGACAGTTCGTTGTTGAGATTTTGTGACTCCGATGAATGGTAAGTCTCTTCGGTTTGAAGGGACAGTTCGTTGTTGAGATTTTGTTACTCCGATGAATGGTAAGTCTCTTCGGTTTTATGGGACAGTTCGTTGTTGAGGTTTTTTACTCCGATGAATGGTAAGTCTCTTCGGTTGGACGGGACAGTTCTTTGTTGAGAATATGTTACTCCGATGAATGGTAAGTCTCTTCGGTTTGATGGGACAGTTCGTTGTTGAGAATTTGTTACTCCGATGAATGGTAAGTCTCTTCGGTTAGACGGGACAGTTCGTTGTTGAGATTTTGTGACTCCGATGAATGGTAAGTCTCTTCGGTTTGACGGGACAGTTCGTTGTTGAGATTTTGTGACACCGATGAATTTTAAGCCTCTTCAATTTTATGGGACAGTTCGTTGTTGAGGTTTTCTACTCCGATGAATGGTAAGTCTCTTCGGCTGGACGGGACAGTTCATTGTTGAGAATTTGTTACTCCGATGAATGGTAAGTCTCTGCGGTTTGATGGGACAGTTTGTTGTTGAGAATTTGTTACTTCGATGAATGGTAAGTCTCTTCGTTTAAAAGGGACAGTTCGTTGTTGAGATTTTGTGACTCCGATTATGGTAAGTCTCTTCGGTTTGACGGGACAATTCGTTGTAGAGATTTTGTGACTCCGATGAATGGTAAGTCTCTTCGGTTTGACGGGACAGTTCGTTGTTGAGATTTTGTGACTCCGAAGAATGGTAAGTCTCTTCGGTTTTACGGGACAGTTTGTTGTTGGGATTTTGTGACTCCGATGAATGGTAAGTCTTTTCGGTTTGACGGGACAGTTCGTTGTTGAGATTTTGTGACTCCAATGAATGGCAAGTCTCTTCGATTAGACGGGACAGTTCGTTGTTGAGATTTTGTGACTCCGTTGACTGGTAAGTCTCTTCTATTTGACGGGACAGTTCGTTGTTGAGATTTTGTGACTCCGATGAATGGTAAGTCTCTTCGGTTTGACGGGACAGTTCGTTGTTGAGATTTTGTGACTCCGATGAATGGTAATTCTTTTCGGTTTGACGGGACAGTTCGTTGTTGAGATTCTGTGACTCCAATGAATGGTAAGTCTCTTCGATTAGACGGGACAGTTCGTTGTTGAGATTTTGTGACTCCGATGACTGGTAAGTCTCTTCTATTTGACGGGACAGTTCGTTGTTGAGATTTTGTGACTCCGATGAATGGTAAGTCTCTTCGGTTTGACGGGACAGTTCGTTGTTGAGATTTTGTGACTCCGTTGACTGGTAAGTCTCTTCGGTTATACGGGACAGTTTGTTGTTGGGATTTTGTGACTCCGATGAATGGTAAGTCTCTTCGGTTTGACGGGACAGTTCGTTGTTGAGATTTTGTGACTCCAACGAATGGTAAGTCTCTTCGGTTAGACGGGCCAGTTCGTTGTTGAGATTTTGTGACTCCAATGAATGGTAAGTCTCTTCGGTTAGACGGGACAGTTCGTTGTTGAAATTTTGGGACTCCGATGAATGGTAAGTCTCTTCTATTTGACGGGACAGTTCGTTGTTGAGATTTTGTGACTCCGATGAATGGTAAGTCTCTTCGGTTGGACGGGACAGTTCTTTGTTGAGAATATGTTACTCCGATGAATGGTAAGTCTCTTCGGTTTGATGGGACAGTTCGTTGTTGAGAATTTGTTACTCTGATGAATGGTAAGTCTCTTCGGTTAGACGGAACAGTTCGTTGTTGAGATTTTGTGACTCCGATGAATGGTAAGTCTCTTCGGTTTGACGGGACAGTTCGTTGTTGAGATTTTGTGACACCGATGAATTTTAAGTCTCTTCAGTTTTATGGGACAATTCGTTGTTGAGGTTTTCTACTCCGATGAATGGTAAGTCTCTTCGGTTGGACGGGACAGTTCATTGTTGAGAATTTGTTACTCCGATGAATGGTAAGTCTCTGCGGTTTGATGGGACAGTTTGTTGTTGAGAATTTGTTACTCCGATGAATGGTAAGTCTCTTCGTTTAAACGGGACAGTTCGTTGTTGAGATTTTGTGACTCCGATTATGGTAAGTCTCTTCGGTTTGACGGGACAATTTGTAGTAGAGATTTTGTGACTCCGATGAATGGTAAGTCTCTTCGGTTTGACGGGACAGTTCGTTGTTGAGATTTTGTTGCTCCGATGAATGGTAAGTCTCTTCGGTTATACGGGACAGTTTGTTGTTGGGATTTTGTGACTCCGATGAATGGTAAGTCTCTTCGGTTTGACGGGACAGTTCGTTGTTGAGATTTTGTGACTCCAACGAATGGTAAGTCTCTTCGGTTAGACGGGCCAGTTCTTTGTTGAGATTTTGTGACTCCAATGAATGGTAAGTCTCTTCGGTTAGACGGGACAGTTCGTTGTTGAGATTTTGTGACTCCGATGAATGGTAAGTCTTTTCGGTTTGACGGGACAGTTCGTTGTTGAGATTCTGTGACTCCAATGAATGGTAAGTCTCTTCGATTAGACGGGACAGTTCGTTGTTGAGATTTTGTGACTCCGATGACTGGTAAGTCTCTTCTATTTGACGGGACAGTTCGTTGTTGAGATTTTGTGACTCCGATGAATGGTAAGTCTCTTCGGTTTGACGGGACAGTTCGTTGTTGAGATTTTGTTACTCCGATGAATGGTAAATCTCTTCGGTTATACGGGACAGTTTGTTGTTGGGATTTTGTGACTCCGATGAATGGTAAGTCTCTTCGGTTTGACGGGACAGTTCGTTGTTGAGATTTTGTGACTTCAACGAATGGTAAGTCTCTTCGGTTAGACGGGACAGTTCGTTGTTGAGATTTTGTGACTCCGATTATGGTAAGTCTCTTCGGTTTGACGGGACAATTTGTTGTAGAGATTTTGTGACTCCGATGAATGGTAAGTCTCTTCGGTTTGACGGGACAGTTCGTTGTTGAGATTTTGTTGCTCCGATGAATGGTAAGTCTCTTCGGTTATACGGGACAGTTTGTTGTTGGGATTTTGTGACTCCGATGAATGGTAAGTCTCTTCGGTTTGACGGGACAGTTCGTTGTTGAGATTTTGTGACTCCAACGAATGGTAAGTCTCTTCGGTTAGACGGGCCAGTTCTTTGTTGAGATTTTGTGACTCCAATGAATGGTAAGTCTCTTCGGTTAGACGGGACAGTTCGTTGTTGAGATTTTGTGACTCCGATGAATGGTAAGTCTTTTCGGTTTGACGGGACAGTTCGTTGTTGAGATTCTGTGACTCCAATGAATGGTAAGTCTCTTCGATTAGACGGGACAGTTCGTTGTTGAGATTTTGTGACTCCGATGACTGGTAAGTCTCTTCTATTTGACGGGACAGTTCGTTGTTGAGATTTTGTGACTCCGATGAATGGTAAGTCTCTTCGGTTTGACGGGACAGTTCGTTGTTGAGATTTTGTTACTCCGATGAATGGTAAATCTCTTCGGTTATACGGGACAGTTTGTTGTTGGGATTTTGTGACTCCGATGAATGGTAAGTCTCTTCGGTTTGACGGGACAGTTCGTTGTTGAGATTTTGTGACTTCAACGAATGGTAAGTCTCTTCGGTTAGACGGGACAGTTCGTTGTTGAGATTTTGTGACTCCGATTATGGTAAGTCTCTTCGGTTTGACGGGACAATTTGTTGTAGAGATTTTGTGACTCCGATGAATGGTAAGTCTCTTCGGTTTGACGGGACAGTTCGTTGTTGAGATTTTGTTGCTCCGATGAATGGTAAGTCTCTTCGGTTATACGGGACAGTTTGTTGTTGGGATTTTGTGACTCCGATGAATGGTAAGTCTCTTCGGTTTGACGGGACAGTTCGTTGTTGAGATTTTGTGACTCCAACGAATGGTAAGTCTCTTCGGTTAGACGGGCCAGTTCTTTGTTGAGATTTTGTGACTCCAATGAATGGTAAGTCTCTTCGGTTAGACGGGACAGTTCGTTGTTGAGATTTTGTGACTCCGATGAATGGTAAGTCTTTTCGGTTTGACGGGACAGTTCGTTGTTGAGATTCTGTGACTCCAATGAATGGTAAGTCTCTTCGATTAGACGGGACAGTTCGTTCTTGAGATTTTGTGACTCCGATGACTGGTAAGTCTCTTCTATTTGACGGGACAGTTCGTTGTTGAGATTTTGTGACTCCGATGAATGGTAAGTCTCTTCGGTTTGACGGGACAGTTCGTTGTTGAGATTTTGTTACTCCGATGAATGGTAAATCTCTTCGGTTATACGGGACAGTTTGTTGTTGGGATTTTGTGACTCCGATGAATGGTAAGTCTCTTCGGTTTGACGGGACAGTTCGTTGTTGAGATTTTGTGACTTCAACGAATGGTAAGTCTCTTCGGTTAGACGGGACAGTTCGTTGTTGAGATTATGTGACTCCTATGAATGGTAAGTCTCTTCGGTTAGACGGGACAGTTCGTTGTTGAGATTTTGTGACTCCGATGAGTGGTAAGTCTCTTCGGTTTTATGGGACAGTTCGTTGTTGAGGTTTTTTACTCCGATGAATGGTAAGTCTCTTCGGTTGGACGGGACAGTTCTTTGTTGAGAATATGTTACTCCGATGAATGGTAAGTCTCTTCGGTTTGATGGGACAGTTCATTGTTGAGAATTTGTTACTCCGATTAATGGTAAGTCTCTTCGGTTAGACGGGCCAGTTCTTTGTTGAGATTTTGTGACTCCAATGAATGGTAAGTCTCTTCGGTTAGACGGGACAGTTCGTTGTTGAGATTTTGTGACTCCGATGAATGGTAAGTCTCTTCGGTTTTATGGGACAGTTCGTTGTTGAGGTTTTTTACTCCGATGAATGGTAAGTCTCTTCGGTTGGACGGGACAGTTCTTTGTTGAGAATATGTTACTCCGATGAATGGTAAGTCTCTTCGGTTTGATGGTACAGTTCGTTGTTGAGAATTTGTTACTCCGATGAATGGTAAGTCTCTTCGGTTAGACGGGACAGTTCGTTGTTGAGATTTTGTGACTCCGATGAATGGTAAGTCTCTTCGGTTTGACGGGACAGTTCGTTGTTGAGATTTTGTGACACCGATGAATTTTAAGTCTCTTCAGTTTTATGGGACAGTTCGTTGTTGAGGTTTTCTACTCCGATGAATGGTAAGTCTCTTCGGTTGGACGGGACAGTTCATTGTTGAGAATTTGTTACTCCGATGAATGGTAAGTCTCTGCGGTTTGATGGGACAGTTTGTTGTTGAGAATTTGTTACTCCGATGAATGGTAAGTCTCTTCGTTTAAACGGGACAGTTCGTTGTTGAGATTTTGTGACTCCGATTATGGTAAGTCTCTTCGGTTTGACGGGACAATTTGTTGTAGAGATTTTGTGACTCCGATGAATGGTAAGTCTCTTCGGTTTGACGGGACAGTTCGTTGTTGAGATTTTGTTGCTCCGATGAATGGTAAGTCTCTTCGGTTATACGGGACAGTTTGTTGTTGGGATTTTGTGACTCCGATGAATGGTAAGTCTCTTCGGTTTGACGGGACAGTTCGTTGTTGAGATTTTGTGACTCCAACGAATGGTAAGTCTCTTCGGTTAGACGGGCCAGTTCTTTGTTGAGATTTTGTGACTCCAATGAATGGTAAGTCTCTTCGGTTAGACGGGACAGTTCGTTGTTGAGATTTTGTGACTCCGATGAATGGTAAGTCTTTTCGGTTTGACGGGACAGTTCGTTGTTGAGATTCTGTGACTCCAATGAATGGTAAGTCTCTTCGATTAGACGGGACAGTTCGTTGTTGAGATTTTGTGACTCCGATGACTGGTAAGTCTCTTCTATTTGACGGGACAGTTCGTTGTTGAGATTTTGTGACTCCGATGAATGGTAAGTCTCTTCGGTTTGACGGGACAGTTCGTTGTTGAGATTTTGTTACTCCGATGAATGGTAAATCTCTTCGGTTATACGGGACAGTTTGTTGTTGGGATTTTGTGACTCCGATGAATGGTAAGTCTCTTCGGTTTGACGGGACAGTTCGTTGTTGAGATTTTGTGACTTCAACGAATGGTAAGTCTCTTCGGTTAGACGGGACAGTTCGTTGTTGAGATTTTGTGACTCCGATTATGGTAAGTCTCTTCGGTTTGACGGGACAATTTGTTGTAGAGATTTTGTGACTCCGATGAATGGTAAGTCTCTTCGGTTTGACGGGACAGTTCGTTGTTGAGATTTTGTTGCTCCGATGAATGGTAAGTCTCTTCGGTTATACGGGACAGTTTGTTGTTGGGATTTTGTGACTCCGATGAATGGTAAGTCTCTTCGGTTTGACGGGACAGTTCGTTGTTGAGATTTTGTGACTCCAACGAATGGTAAGTCTCTTCGGTTAGACGGGCCAGTTCTTTGTTGAGATTTTGTGACTCCAATGAATGGTAAGTCTCTTCGGTTAGACGGGACAGTTCGTTGTTGAGATTTTGTGACTCCGATGAATGGTAAGTCTTTTCGGTTTGACGGGACAGTTCGTTGTTGAGATTCTGTGACTCCAATGAATGGTAAGTCTCTTCGATTAGACGGGACAGTTCGTTGTTGAGATTTTGTGACTCCGATGACTGGTAAGTCTCTTCTATTTGACGGGACAGTTCGTTGTTGAGATTTTGTGACTCCGATGAATGGTAAGTCTCTTCGGTTTGACGGGACAGTTCGTTGTTGAGATTTTGTTACTCCGATGAATGGTAAATCTCTTCGGTTATACGGGACAGTTTGTTGTTGGGATTTTGTGACTCCGATGAATGGTAAGTCTCTTCGGTTTGACGGGACAGTTCGTTGTTGAGATTTTGTGACTTCAACGAATGGTAAGTCTCTTCGGTTAGACGGGACAGTTCGTTGTTGAGATTTTGTGACTCCGATTATGGTAAGTCTCTTCGGTTTGACGGGACAATTTGTTGTAGAGATTTTGTGACTCCGATGAATGGTAAGTCTCTTCGGTTTGACGGGACAGTTCGTTGTTGAGATTTTGTTGCTCCGATGAATGGTAAGTCTCTTCGGTTATACGGGACAGTTTGTTGTTGGGATTTTGTGACTCCGATGAATGGTAAGTCTCTTCGGTTTGACGGGACAGTTCGTTGTTGAGATTTTGTGACTCCAACGAATGGTAAGTCTCTTCGGTTAGACGGGCCAGTTCTTTGTTGAGATTTTGTGACTCCAATGAATGGTAAGTCTCTTCGGTTAGACGGGACAGTTCGTTGTTGAGATTTTGTGACTCCGATGAATGGTAAGTCTTTTCGGTTTGACGGGACAGTTCGTTGTTGAGATTCTGTGACTCCAATGAATGGTAAGTCTCTTCGATTAGACGGGACAGTTCGTTGTTGAGATTTTGTGACTCCGATGACTGGTAAGTCTCTTCTATTTGACGGGACAGTTCGTTGTTGAGATTTTGTGACTCCGATGAATGGTAAGTCTCTTCGGTTTGACGGGACAGTTCGTTGTTGAGATTTTGTTACTCCGATGAATGGTAAATCTCTTCGGTTATACGGGACAGTTTGTTGTTGGGATTTTGTGACTCCGATGAATGGTAAGTCTCTTCGGTTTGACGGGACAGTTCGTTGTTGAGATTTTGTGACTTCAACGAATGGTAAGTCTCTTCGGTTAGACGGGACAGTTCGTTGTTGAGATTTTGTGACTCCGATTATGGTAAGTCTCTTCGGTTTGACGGGACAATTTGTTGTAGAGATTTTGTGACTCCGATGAATGGTAAGTCTCTTCGGTTTGACGGGACAGTTCGTTGTTGAGATTTTGTTGCTCCGATGAATGGTAAGTCTCTTCGGTTATACGGGACAGTTTGTTGTTGGGATTTTGTGACTCCGATGAATGGTAAGTCTCTTCGGTTTGACGGGACAGTTCGTTGTTGAGATTTTGTGACTCCAACGAATGGTAAGTCTCTTCGGTTAGACGGGCCAGTTCTTTGTTGAGATTTTGTGACTCCAATGAATGGTAAGTCTCTTCGGTTAGACGGGACAGTTCGTTGTTGAGATTTTGTGACTCCGATGAATGGTAAGTCTTTTCGGTTTGACGGGACAGTTCGTTGTTGAGATTCTGTGACTCCAATGAATGGTAAGTCTCTTCGATTAGACGGGACAGTTCGTTGTTGAGATTTTGTGACTCCGATGACTGGTAAGTCTCTTCTATTTGACGGGACAGTTCGTTGTTGAGATTTTGTGACTCCGATGAATGGTAAGTCTCTTCGGTTTGACGGGACAGTTCGTTGTTGAGATTTTGTTACTCCGATGAATGGTAAATCTCTTCGGTTATACGGGACAGTTTGTTGTTGGGATTTTGTGACTCCGATGAATGGTAAGTCTCTTCGGTTTGACGGGACAGTTCGTTGTTGAGATTTTGTGACTTCAACGAATGGTAAGTCTCTTCGGTTAGACGGGACAGTTCGTTGTTGAGATTATGTGACTCCTATGAATGGTAAGTCTCTTCGGTTAGACGGGACAGTTCGTTGTTGAGATTTTGTGACTCCGATGAGTGGTAAGTCTCTTCGGTTTTATGGGACAGTTCGTTGTTGAGGTTTTTTACTCCGATGAATGGTAAGTCTCTTCGGTTGGACGGGACAGTTCTTTGTTGAGAATATGTTACTCCGATGAATGGTAAGTCTCTTCGGTTTGATGGGACAGTTCATTGTTGAGAATTTGTTACTCCGATTAATGGTAAGTCTCTTCGGTTAGACGGGCCAGTTCTTTGTTGAGATTTTGTGACTCCAATGAATGGTAAGTCTCTTCGGTTAGACGGGACAGTTCGTTGTTGAGATTTTGTGACTCCGATGAATGGTAAGTCTCTTCGGTTTTATGGGACAGTTCGTTGTTGAGGTTTTTTACTCCGATGAATGGTAAGTCTCTTCGGTTGGACGGGACAGTTCTTTGTTGAGAATATGTTACTCCGATGAATGGTAAGTCTCTTCGGTTTGATGGTACAGTTCGTTGTTGAGAATTTGTTACTCCGATGAATGGTAAGTCTCTTCGGTTAGACGGGACAGTTCGTTGTTGAGATTTTGTGACTCCGATGAATGGTAAGTCTCTTCGGTTTGACGGGACAGTTCGTTGTTGAGATTTTGTGACACCGATGAATTTTAAGTCTCTTCAGTTTTATGGGACAGTTCGTTGTTGAGGTTTTCTACTCCGATGAATGGTAAGTCTCTTCGGTTGGACGGGACAGTTCATTGTTGAGAATTTGTTACTCCGATGAATGGTAAGTCTCTGCGGTTTGATGGGACAGTTTGTTGTTGAGAATTTGTTACTTCGATGAATGGTAAGTCTCTTCGTTTAAACGGGACAGTTCGTTGTTGAGATTTTGTGACTCCGATTATGGTAAGTCTCTTCGGTTTGACGGGACAATTCGTTGTAGAGATTTTGTGACTCTGATGAATGGTAAGTCTCTTCGGTTTGACGGGACAGTTCGTTGTTGAGATTTTGTGACTCCGAAGAATGGTAAGTCTCTTCGGTTTTACGGGACAGTTTGTTGTTGGGATTTTGTGACTCCGATGAATGGTAAGTCTTTTCGGTTTGACGGGACAGTTCGTTGTTGAGATTTTGTGACTCCAATGAATGGTAAGTCTCTTCGATTAGACGGGACAGTTCGTTGTTGAGATTTTGTGACTCCGTTGACTGGTAAGTCTCTTCTATTTGACGGGACAGTTCGTTGTTGAGATTTTGTGACTCCGATGAATGGTAAGTCTCTTCGGTTTGACGGGACAGTTCGTTGTTGAGATTTTGTGACTCCGATGAATGGTAATTCTTTTCGGTTTGACGGGACAGTTCGTTGTTGAGATTCTGTGACTCCAATGAATGGTAAGTCTCTTCGATTAGACGGGACAGTTCGTTGTTGAGATTTTGTGACTCCGATGATTGGTAAGTCTCTTCTATTTGACGGGACAGTTCGTTGTTGAGATTTTGTGACTCTGATGAATGGTAAGTCTCTTCGGTTTGACGGGACAGTTCGTTGTTGAGATTTTGTTACTCCGATGAATGGTAAGTCTCTTCGGTTATACGGGACAGTTTGTTGTTGGGATTTTGTGACTCCGATGAATGGTAAGTCTCTTCGGTTTGACGGGACAGTTCGTTGTTGAGATTTTGTGACTCCAACGAATGGTAAGTCTCTTCGGTTAGACGGGCCAGTTCGTTGTTGAGATTTTGTGACTCCAATGAATGGTAAGTCTCTTCGGTTAGACGGGACAGTTCGTTGTTGAGATTTTGTGACTCCGATGAATGGTAAGTCTCTTCGGTTTTATGGGACAGTTCGTTGTTGAGGTTTTTTACTCCGATGAATGGTAAGTCTCTTCGGTTGGACGGGACAGTTCTTTGTTGAGAATATGTTACTCCGATGAATGGTAAGTCTCTTCGGTTTGATGGGACAGTTCATTGTTGAGAATTTGTTACTCCGATGAATGGTAAGTCTCTTCGGTTAGACGGGACAGTTCGTTGTTAAGATTTTGTGACTCCGATGAATGATAAGTCTCTTCGGTTTGACGGGACAGTTCGTTGTTGAGAATTTGTGACACCGATGAATTTTAAGTCTCTTCAATTTTATGGGACAGTTTGTTGTTGAGGTTTTCTACTCCGATGAATGGTAAGTCTCTTCGGTTGGACGGGACAGTTCATTGTTGAGAATTTGTTACTCCGATGAATGGTAAGTCTCTGCGGTTTGATGGGACAGTTTGTTGTTGAGAATTTGTTACTCCGATGAATGGTAAGTCTCTTCGTTTAAACGGGACAGTTCGTTGTTGAGATTTTGTGACTCCAACGAATGGTAAGTCTCTTCGGTTAGACGGGCCAGTTCGTTGTTGAGATTTTGTGACTCCAATGAATGGTAAGTCTCTTCGGTTAGACGGGACAGTTCGTTGTTGAGATTTTGTGACTCCGATGAATGGTAAGTCTCTTCAGTTTTATGGGAAAGTTCGTTGTTGAGGTTTTTTACTCCGATGAATGGTAAGTCGCTTCGGTTGGACGGGACAGTTCTTTGTTGAGAATATGTTACTCCGATGAATGGTAAGTCTCTTCGGTTTGATGGGACAGTTCGTTGTTGAGAATTTGTTACTCCGATGAATAGTAAGTCTCTTCGGTTAGACGGGACAGTTTGTTGTTGAGATTTTGTGACTCCGATGAATGGTAAGTCTCTTCGGTTTGACGGGACAGTTCGTTGTTGAGATTTTGTGACACCGATGAATTTTAAGTTTCT
The DNA here is from genome assembly GCA_022829125.1 of Lathyrus tuberosus. NCBI lineage: Eukaryota > Viridiplantae > Streptophyta > Magnoliopsida > Fabales > Fabaceae > Lathyrus > Lathyrus tuberosus. The sequence continues at coordinate 1,407,985 of JALAZF010000784.1, read as the reverse complement.
TCAGTTTTATGGGACAGTTCGTTGTTGAGGTTTTCTACTCCGATGAATGGTAAGTCTCTTCGGTTGGACGGGACAGTTCATTGTTGAGAATTTGTTACTCCGATGAATGGTAAGTCTCTGCGGTTTGATGGGACAGTTTGTTGTTGAGAATTTGTTACTCCGATGAATGGTAAGTCTCTTCGTTTAAACGGGACAGTTCGTTGTTGAGATTTTGTGACTCCGATTATGGTAAGTCTCTTCGGTTTGACGGGACAATTCGTTGTAGAGATTTTGTGACTCCGATGAATGGTAAGTCTCTTCGGTTTGACGGGGCAGTTCGTTGTTGAGATTTTGTGACTCCGAAGAATGGTAAGTCTCTTCGGTTTGACGGGACAGTTTGTTGTTGGGATTTTGTGACTCCGATGAATGGTAAGTCTTTTCGGTTTGACGGGACAGTTCGTTGTTGAGATTTTGTGACTCCAATGAATGGTAAGTCTCTTCGATTAGACGGGACAGTTCGTTGTTGAGATTTTGTGACTCCGTTGACTGGTAAGTCTCTTCTATTTGACGGGACAGTTCGTTGTTGAGATTTTGTGACTCCGATGAATGGTAAGTCTCTTCGGTTTGACGGGACAGTTCGTTGTTGAGATTTTGTGACTCCGATGAATGGTAATTCTTTTCGGTTTGACGGGACAGTTCGTTGTTGAGATTCTGTGACTCCAATGAATGGTAAGTCTCTTCGATTAGACGGGATAGTTCGTTGTTGAGATTTTGTGACTCTGGTGACTGGTAAGTCTCTTCTATTTGACGGGACAGTTCGTTGTTGAGATTTTGTGACTCCGATGAATGGTAAGTCTCTTCGGTTAGACGGGACAGTTCGTTGTTGAGATTTTGTGACTCCGATGAATGGTAAGTCTCTTCGGTTTTATGGGACAGTTCGTTGTTGAGGTTTTTTACTCCGATGAATGGTAAGTCTCTTCGGTTGGACGGGACAGTTCTTTGTTGAGAATATGTTACTCCGATGAATGGTAAGTCTCTTCGGTTTGATGGGACAGTTCGTTGTTGAGAATTTGTTACTCCGATGAATGGTAAGTCTCTTCGGTTAGACGAGACAGTTCGTTGTTGAGATTTTGTGACTCCGATGAATGGTAAGTCTCTTCGGTTTGACGGGACAGTTCGTTGTTGAGATTTTGTGACACCGATGAATTTTAAGTCTCTTCAGTTTTATGGGACAGTTCGTTGTTGAGGTTTTCTACTCCGATGAATGGTAAGTCTCTTCGGTTGGACGGGACAGTTCATTGTTGAGAATTTGTTACTCCGATGAATGGTAAGTCTCTGCGGTTTGATGGGACAGTTTGTTGTTGAGAATTTGTTACTTCGATGAATGGTAAGTCTCTTCGTTTAAACGGGACAGTTCGTTGTTGAGATTTTGTGACTCCGATTATGGTAAGTCTCTTCGGTTTGACGGGACAATTCGTTGTAGAGATTTTGTGACTCTGATGAATGGTAAGTCTCTTCGGTTTGACGGGACAGTTCGTTGTTGAGATTTTGTGACTCCGAAGAATGGTAAGTCTCTTCGGTTTTACGGGACAGTTTGTTGTTGGGATTTTGTGACTCCGATGAATGGTAAGTCTTTTCGGTTTGACGGGACAGTTCGTTGTTGAGATTTTGTGACTCCAATGAATGGTAAGTCTCTTCGATTAGACGGGACAGTTCGTTGTTGAGATTTTGTGACTCCGTTGACTGGTAAGTCTCTTCTATTTGACGGGACAGTTCGTTGTTGAGATTTTGTGACTCCGATGAATGGTAAGTCTCTTCGGTTTGACGGGACAGTTCGTTGTTGAGATTTTGTGACTCCGATGAATGATAATTCTTTTCGGTTTGACGGGACAGTTCGTTGTTGAGATTCTGTGACTCCAATGAATGGTAAGTCTCTTCGATTAGACGGGACAGTTCGTTGTTGAGATTTTGTGACTCAGATGATTGGTAAGTCTCTTCTATTTGACGGGACAGTTCGTTGTTGAGATTTTGTGACTCTGATGAATGGTAAGTCTCTTCGGTTTGACGGGACAGTTCGTTGTTGAGATTTTGTTACTCCGATGAATGGTAAGTCTCTTCGGTTATACGGGACAGTTTGTTGTTGGGATTTTGTGACTCCGATGAATGGTAAGTCTCTTCGGTTTGACGGGACAGTTCGTTGTTGAGATTTTGTGACTCCAACGAATGGTAAGTCTCTTCGGTTAGACGGGCCAGTTCGTTGTTGAGATTTTGTGACTCCAATGAATGGTAAGTCTCTTCGGTTAGACGGGACAGTTCGTTGTTGAGATTTTGTGACTCCGATGAATGGTAAGTCTCTTCGGTTTTATGGGACAGTTCGTTGTTGAGGTTTTTTACTCCGATGAATGGTAAGTCTCTTCGGTTGGACGGGACAGTTCTTTGTTGAGAATATGTTACTCCGATGAATGGTAAGTCTCTTCGGTTTGATGGGACAGTTCATTGTTGAGAATTTGTTACTCCGATGAATGGTAAGTCTCTTCGGTTAGACGGGACAGTTCGTTGTTAAGATTTTGTGACTCCGATGAATGATAAGTCTCTTCGGTTTGACGGGACAGTTCGTTGTTGAGATTTTGTGACACCGATGAATTTTAAGTCTCTTCAATTTTATGGGACAGTTCGTTGTTGAGGTTTTCTACTCCGATGAATGGTAAGTCTCTTCGGTTGGACGGGACAGTTCATTGTTGAGAATTTGTTACTCCGATGAATGGTAAGTCTCTGCGGTTTGATGGGACAGTTTGTTGTTGAGAATTTGTTACTCCGATGAATGGTAAGTCTCTTCGTTTAAACGGGACAGTTCGTTGTTGAGATTTTGTGACTCCAACGAATGGTAAGTCTCTTCGGTTAGACGGGCCAGTTCGTTGTTGAGATTTTGTGACTCCAATGAATGGTAAGTCTCTTCGGTTAGACGGGACAGTTCGTTGTTGAGATTTTGTGACTCCGATGAATGGTAAGTCTCTTCAGTTTTATGGGAAAGTTCGTTGTTGAGGTTTTTTACTCCGATGAATGGTAAGTCGCTTCGGTTGGACGGGACAGTTCTTTGTTGAGAATATGTTACTCCGATGAATGGTAAGTCTCTTCGGTTTGATGGGACAGTTCGTTGTTGAGAATTTGTTACTCCGATGAATGGTAAGTCTCTTCGGTTAGACGGGACAGTTTGTTGTTGAGATTTTGTGACTCCGATGAATGGTAAGTCTCTTCGGTTTGACGGGACAGTTCGTTGTTGAGATTTTGTGACACCGATGAATTTTAAGTTTCTTCAGTTTTATGGGACAGTTCGTTGTTGAGGTTTTCTACTCCGATGAATGGTAAGTCTCTTCGGTTGGACGGGACAGTTCATTGTTGAGAATTTGTTACTCCGATGAATGGTAAGTCTCTGCGGTTTGATGGGACAGTTTGTTGTTGAGAATTTGTTACTCCGATGAATGGTAAGTCTCTTCGTTTAAACGGGACAGTTCGTTGTTGAGATTTTGTGACTCCGATTATGGTAAGTCTCTTCGGTTTGACGGGACAATTCGTTGTAGAGATTTTGTGACTCCGATGAATGGTAAGTCTCTTCGGTTTGACGGGGCAGTTCGTTGTTGAGATTTTGTGACTCCGAAGAATGGTAAGTCTCTTCGGTTTGACGGGACAGTTTGTTGTTGGGATTTTGTGACTCCGATGAATGGTAAGTCTTTTCGGTTTGACGGGACAGTTCGTTGTTGAGATTTTGTGACTCCAATGAATGGTAAGTCTCTTCGATTAGACGGGACAGTTCGTTGTTGAGATTTTGTGACTCCGTTGACTGGTAAGTCTCTTCTATTTGACGGGACAGTTCGTTGTTGAGATTTTGTGACTCCGATGAATGGTAAGTCTCTTCGGTTTGACGGGACAGTTCGTTGTTGAGATTTTGTGACTCCGATGAATGGTAATTCTTTTCGGTTTGACGGGACAGTTCGTTGTTGAGATTCTGTGACTCCAATGAATGGTAAGTCTCTTCGATTAGACGGGATAGTTCGTTGTTGAGATTTTGTGACTCTGGTGACTGGTAAGTCTCTTCTATTTGACGGGACAGTTCGTTGTTGAGATTTTGTGACTCCGATGAATGGTAAGTCTCTTCGGTTAGACGGGACAGTTCGTTGTTGAGATTTTGTGACTCCGATGAATGGTAAGTCTCTTCGGTTTTATGGGACAGTTCGTTGTTGAGGTTTTTTACTCCGATGAATGGTAAGTCTCTTCGGTTGGACGGGACAGTTCTTTGTTGAGAATATGTTACTCCGATGAATGGTAAGTCTCTTCGGTTTGATGGGACAGTTCATTGTTGAGAATTTGTTACTCCGATGAATGGTAAGTCTCTTCGGTTAGACGGGACAGTTCGTTGTTAAGATTTTGTGACTCCGATGAATGGTAAGTCTCTTCGGTTTGACGGGACAGTTCGTTGTTGAGATTTTGTGACACCGATGAATTTTAAGTCTCTTCAGTTTTATGGGACAGTTCGTTGTTGAGGTTTTCTACTCCGATGAATGGTAAGTCTCTTCGGTTGGACGGGACAGTTCATTGTTGAGAATTTGTTACTCCGATGAATGGTAAGTCTCTGCGGTTTGATGGGACAGTTTGTTGTTGAGAATTTGTTACTCCGATGAATGGTAAGTCTCTTCGTTTAAACGGGACAGTTCGTTGTTGAGATTTTGTGACTCCGATGAATGGTAAGTCTCTTCGGTTTGACGAGACAGTTCGTTGTTGAGATTTTGTGACTCCGATGAATGGTAAGTCTTTTCGGTTTGACGGGACAGTTCGTTGTTGAGATTCTGTGACTCCAATGAATGGTAAGTCTCTTCGATTAGACGGGACAGTTCGTTGTTGAGATTTTGTGACTCCGATGATTGGTAAGTCTCTTCTATTTGACGGGACAGTTCGTTGTTGAGATTTTGTGACTCCGATGAATGGTAAGTCTCTTCGGTTTGACGGGACAGTTCGTTGTTGAGATTTTGTTGCTCCGATGAATGGTAAGTCTCTTCGGTTATACGGGACAGTTTGTTGTTGGGATTTTGTGGCTCCGATGAATGGTAAGTCTCTTCGGTTTGACGGGACAGTTCGTTGTTGAGATTTTGTGACTCCAACGAATGGTAAGTCTCTTCGGTTAGACGGGCCAGTTCGTTGTTGAGATTTTGTGACTCCAATGAATGGTAAGTCTCTTCGGTTAGACGGGACAGTTCGTTGTTGAGATTTTGTGACTCCGATGAATGGTAAGTCTCTTCAGTTTTATGGGACAGTTCGTTGTTGAGGTTTTTTACTCCGATGAATGGTAAGTCTCTTCGGTTGGACGGGACAGTTCTTTGTTGAGAATATGTTACTCCGATGAATGGTAAGTCTCTTCGATTTGATGGGACAGTTCGTTGTTGAGAATTTGTTACTCCGATGAATGGTAAGTCTCTTCGGTTAGACGGGACAGTTTGTTGTTGAGATTTTGTGACTCCGATGAATGGTAAGTCTCTTCGGTTTGACGGGACAGTTCGTTGTTGAGATTTTGTGACACCGATGAATTTTAAGTCTCTTCAGTTTTATGGGACAGTTCGTTGTTGAGGTTTTCTACTCCGATGAATGGTAAGTCTCTTCGGTTGGACGGGACAGTTCATTGTTGAGAATTTGTTACTCCGATGAATGGTAAGTCTCTGCGGTTTGATGGGACAGTTTGTTGTTGAGAATTTGTTACTCCGATGAATGGTAAGTCTCTTCGTTTAAACGGGACAGTTCGTTGTTGAGATTTTGTGACTCCGATTATGGTAAGTCTCTTCGGTTTGACGGGACAATTCGTTGTAGAGATTTTGTGACTCCGATGAATGGTAAGTCTCTTCGGTTTGACGGGGCAGTTCGTTGTTGAGATTTTGTGACTCCGAAGAATGGTAAGTCTCTTCGGTTTGACGGGACAGTTTGTTGTTGGGATTTTGTGACTCCGATGAATGGTAAGTCTTTTCGGTTTGACGGGACAGTTCGTTGTTGAGATTTTGTGACTCCAATGAATGGTAAGTCTCTTCGATTAGACGGGACAGTTCGTTTTTGAGATTTTGTGACTCCGTTGACTGGTAAGTCTCTTCTATTTGACGGGACAGTTCGTTGTTGAGATTTTGTGACTCCGATGAATGGTAAGTCTCTTCGGTTTGACGGGACAGTTCGTTGTTGAGATTTTGTGACTCCGATGAATGGTAATTCTTTTCGGTTTGACGGGACAGTTCGTTGTTGAGATTCTGTGACTCCAATGAATGGTAAGTCTCTTCGATTAGACGGGATAGTTCGTTGTTGAGATTTTGTGACTCCGGTGACTGGTAAGTCTCTTATATTTGACGGGACAGTTCGTTGTTGAGATTTTGTGACTCCGATGAATGGTAAGTCTCTTCGATTAGACGGGACAGTTCGTTGTTGAGATTTTGTTACTCCGATGAATGGTAAATCACTTCGGTTATACGGGACAGTTTGTTGTTGGCATTTTGTGACTCCGATGAATGGTAAGTCTCTTCGGTTTGACGGGACAGTTCGTTGTTGAGATTTTGTGACTCCAACGAATGGTAAGTCTCTTCGGTTAGACGGGACAGTTCGTTGTTGAGATTTTGTGACTCCAATGAATGGTAAGTCTCTTCGATTAGACGGGACAGTTCGTTGTTGAGATTTTGTGACTCCGATGAATGGTAAGTCTCTTCGGTTTTATGGGACAGTTCGTTGTTGAGGTTTTTTACTCCGATGAATGGTAAGCCTCTTCGGTTGGACGGGACAGTTCTTTGTTGAGAATATGTTACTCCGATGAATGGTAAGTCTCTTCGGTTTGATGGGACAGTTCATTGTTGAGAATTTGTTACTCCGATGAATGGTACGTCTCTTCGGTTAGACGGGACAGTTCGTTGTTGAGATTTTGTGACTCCGATGAATGGTAAGTCTCTTCGGTTTGACGGGACAGTTCGTTGTTGAGATTTTGTGACACCGATGAATGGTAAGTCTCTTCGGTTTTATGGGACAGTTCGTTGTTGAGGTTTTTTACTCCGATGAATGGTAAGCCTCTTCGGTTGGACGGGACAGTTCTTTGTTGAGAATATGTTACTCCGATGAATGGTAAGTCTCTTCGGTTTGATGGGACAGTTCATTGTTGAGAATTTGTTACTCCGATGAATGGTAAGTCTCTTCGGTTAGACGGGACAGTTCGTTGTTAAGATTTTGTGACTCCGATGAATGGTAAGTCTCTTCGGTTTGACGGGACAGTTCGTTGTTGAGATTTTGTGACACCGATGAATTTTAAGTCTCTTCAGTTTTATGGGATAGTTCGTTGTTGAGGTTTTCTACTCCGATGAATGGTAAGTCTCTTCGGTTGGACGGGACAGTTCATTGTTGAGAATTTGTTACTCCGATGAATGGTAAGTCTCTGCGGTTTGATGGGACAGTTTGTTGTTGAGAATTTGTTACTCCGATGAATGGTAAGTCTCTTCGTTTAAACGGGACAGTTCGTTGTTGAGATTTTGTGACTCCGATGAATGGTAAGTCTCTTCGGTTTGACGAGACAGTTCGTTGTTGAGATTTTGTGACTCCGATGAATGGTAAGTCTTTTCGGTTTGACGGGACAGTTCGTTGTTGAGATTCTGTGACTCCAATGAATGGTAAGTCTCTTCGATTAGACGGGACAGTTCGTTGTTGAGATTTTGTGACTCCGATGATTGGTAAGTCTCTTCTATTTGACGGGACAGTTCGTTGTTGAGATTTTGTGACTCCGATGAATGGTAAGTCTCTTCGGTTTGACGGGACAGTTCGTTGTTGAGATTTTGTTGCTCCGATGAATGGTAAGTCTCTTCGGTTATACGGGACAATTTGTTGTTGGGATTTTGTGACTCCGATGAATGGTAAGTCTCTTCGGTTTGACGGGACAGTTCGTTGTTGAGATTTTGTGACTCCGACGAATGGTAAGTCTCTTCGGTTAGACGGGCCAGTTCGTTGTTGAGATTTTGTGACTCCAATGAATGGTAAGTCTCTTCGGTTAGACGGGACAGTTCGTTGTTGAGATTTTGTGACTCCGATGAATGGTAAGTCTCTTCAGTTTTATGGGACAGTTCGTTGTTGAGGTTTTTTACTCCGATGAATGGTAAGTCTCTTCGGTTGGACGGGACAGTTCTTTGTTGAGAATATGTTACTCCGATGAATGGTAAGTCTCTTCGGTTTGATGGGACAGTTCGTTGTTGAGAATTTGTTACTCCGATGAATGGTAAGTCTCTTCGGTTAGACGGGACAGTTTGTTGTTGAGATTTTGTGACTCCGATGAATGGTAAGTCTCTTCGGTTTGACGGGACAGTTCGTTGTTGAGATTTTGTGACACCGATGAATTTTAAGTCTCTTCAGTTTTATGGGACAGTTCGTTGTTGAGGTTTTCTACTCCGATGAATGGTAAGTCTCTACGGTTGGACGGGACAGTTCATTGTTGAGAATTTGTTACTCCGATGAATGGTAAGTCTCTGCGGTTTGATGGGACAGTTTGTTGTTGAGAATTTGTTACTCCGATGAATGGTAAGTCTCTTCGTTTAAACGGGACAGTTCGTTGTTGAGATTTTGTGACTCCGATTATGGTAAGTCTCTTCGGTTTGACGGGACAATTCGTTGTAGAGATTTTGTGACTCCGATGAATGGTAAGTCTCTTCGGTTTGACGGGGCAGTTCGTTGTTGAGATTTTGTGACTCCGAAGAATGGTAAGTCTCTTCGGTTTGACGGGACAGTTTGTTGTTGGGATTTTGTGACTCCGATGAATGGTAAGTCTTTTCGGTTTGACGGGACAGTTCGTTGTTGAGATTTTGTGACTCCAATGAATGGTAAGTCTCTTCGATTAGACGGGACAGTTCGTTGTTGAGATTTTGTGACTCCGTTGACTGGTAAGTCTCTTCTATTTGACGGGACAGTTCGTTGTTGAGATTTTGTGACTCCGATGAATGGTAAGTCTCTTCGGTTTGACGGGACAGTTCGTTGTTGAGATTTTGTGACTCCGATGAATGGTAATTCTTTTCAGTTTGACGGGACAGTTCGTTGTTGAGATTCTGTGACTCCAATGAATGGTAAGTCTCTTCGATTAGACGGGACAGTTCGTTGTTGAGATTTTGTGACTCCGGTGACTGGTAAGTCTCTTCTATTTGACGGGACAGTTCGTTGTTGAGATTTTGTGACTCCGATGAATGGTAAGTCTCTTCGGTTTGACGGGACAGTTCGTTGTTGAGATTTTGTTACTCCGATGAATGGTAAATCTCTTCGGTTATACGGGACAGTTTGTTGTTGGGATTTTGTGACTCCGATGAATGGTAAGTCTCTTCGGTTTGACGGGACAGTTCGTTGTTGAGATTTTGTGACTCCAACGAATGGTAAGTCTCTTCGGTTAGACGGGACAGTTCGTTGTTGAGATTTTGTGACTCCAATGAATGGTAAGTCTCTTCGGTTAGACGGGACAGTTCGTTGTTGAGATTTTGTGACTCCGATGAATGGTAAGTCTCTTCGGTTTTATGGGACAGTTCGTTGTTGAGGTTTTTTACTCCGATGAATGGTAAGCCTCTTCGGTTGGACGGGACAGTTCTTTGTTGAGAATATGTTACTCCGATGAATGGTAAGTCTCTTCGGTTTGATGGGACAGTTCATTGTTGAGAATTTGTTACTCCGATGAATGGTACGTCTCTTCGGTTAGACGGGACAGTTCGTTGTTGAGATTTTGTGACTCCGATGAATGGTAAGTCTCTTCGGTTTGACGGGACAGTTCATTGTTGAGATTTTGTGACACCGATGAATGGTAAGTCTCTTCGGTTTTATGGGACAGTTCGTTGTTGAGGTTTTTTACTCCGATGAATGGTAAGCCTCTTCGGTTGGACGGGACAGTTCTTTGTTGAGAATATGTTACTCCGATGAATGGTAAGTCTCTTCGGTTTGATGGGACAGTTCATTGTTGAGAATTTGTTACTCCGATGAATGGTAAGTCTCTTCGGTTAGACGGTACAGTTCGTTGTTAAGATTTTGTGACTCCGATGAATGGTAAGTCTCTTCGGTTTGACGGGACAGTTCGTTGTTGAGATTTTGTGACACCGATGAATTTTAAGTCTCTTCAGTTTTATGGGACAGTTCGTTGTTGAGGTTTTCTACTCCGATGAATGGTAAGTCTCTTCGGTTGGACGGGACAGTTCATTGTTGAGAATTTGTTACTCCGATGAATGGTAAGTCTCTGCGGTTTGATGGGACAGTTTGTTGTTGAGAATTTGTTACTCCGATGAATGGTAAGTCTCTTCGTTTAAACGGGACAGTTCGTTGTTGAGATTTTGTGACTCCGATGAATGGTAAGTCTCTTCGGTTTGACGAGACAGTTCGTTGTTGAGATTTTGTGACTCCGATGAATGGTAAGTCTTTTCGGTTTGACGGGACAGTTCGTTGTTGAGATTCTGTGACTCCAATGAATGGTAAGTCTCTTCGATTAGACGGGACAGTTCGTTGTTGAGATTTTGTGACTCCGATGATTGGTAAGTCTCTTCTATTTGACGGGACAGTTCGTTGTTGAGATTTTGTGACTCCGATGAATGGTAAGTCTCTTCGGTTTGACGGGACAGTTCGTTGTTGAGATTTTGTTGCTCCGATGAATGGTAAGTCTCTTCGGTTATACAGGACAATTTGTTGTTGGGATTTTGTGACTCCGATAAATGGTAAGTCTCTTCGGTTTGACGGGACAGTTCGTTGTTGAGATTTTGTGACTCCAACGAATGGTAAGTCTCTTCGGTTAGACGGGCCAGTTCGTTGTTGAGATTTTGTGACTCCAATGAATGGTAAGTCTCTTCGGTTAGACGGGACAGTTCGTTGTTGAGATTTTGTGACTCCGATGAATGGTAAGTCTCTTCAGTTTTATGGGACAGTTCGTTGTTGAGGTTTTTTACTCCGATGAATGGTAAGTCTCTTCGGTTGGACGGGACAGTTCTTTGTTGAGAATATGTTACTCCGATGAATGGTAAGTCTCTTCGGTTTGATGGGACAGTTCGTTGTTGAGAATTTGTTACTCCGATGAATGGTAAGTCTCTTCGGTTAGATGGGACAGTTTGTTGTTGAGATTTTGTGACTCCGATGAATGGTAAGTCTCTTCGGTTTGACGGGACAGTTCGTTGTTTAGATTTTGTGACACCGATGAATTTTAAGTCTCTTCAGTTTTATGGGACAGTTCGTTGTTGAGGTTTTCTACTCCGATGAATGGTAAGTCTCTACGGTTGGACGGGACAGTTCATTGTTGAGAATTTGTTACTCCGATGAATGGTAAGTCTCTGCGGTTTGATGGGACAGTTTGTTGTTGAGAATTTGTTACTCCGATGAATGGTAAGTCTCTTCGTTTAAACGGGACAGTTCGTTGTTGAGATTTTGTGACTCCGATTATGGTAAGTCTCTTCGGTTTGACGGGACAATTCGTTGTAGAGATTTTGTGACTCCGATGAATGGTAAGTCTCTTCGGTTTGACGGGGCAGTTCGTTGTTGAGATTTTGTGACTCCGAAGAATGGTAAGTCTCTTCGGTTTGACGGGACAGTTTGTTGTTGGGATTTTGTGACTCCGATGAATGGTAAGTCTTTTCGGTTTGACGGGACAGTTCGTTGTTGAGATTTTGTGACTCCAATGAATGGTAAGTCTCTTCGATTAGACGGGACAGTTCGTTGTTGAGATTTTGTGACTCCGTTGACTGGTAAGTCTCTTCTATTTGACGGGACAGTTCGTTGTTGAGATTTTGTGACTCCGATGAATGGTAAGTCTCTTCGGTTTGACGGGACAGTTCGTTGTTGAGATTTTGTGACTCCGATGAATGGTAATTCTTTTCAGTTTGACGGGACAGTTCGTTGTTGAGATTCTGTGACTCCAATGAATGGTAAGTCTCTTCGATTAGACGGGACAGTTCGTTGTTGAGATTTTGTGACTCCGGTGACTGGTAAGTCTCTTCTATTTGACGGGACAGTTCGTTGTTGAGATTTTGTGACTCCGATGAATGGTAAGTCTCTTCGGTTTGACGGGACAGTTCGTTGTTGAGATTTTGTTACTCCGATGAATGGTAAATCTCTTCGGTTATACGGGACAGTTTGTTGTTGGGATTTTGTGACTCCGATGAATGGTAAGTCTCTTCGGTTTGACGGGACAGTTCGTTGTTGAGATTTTGTGACTCCAACGAATGGTAAGTCTCTTCGGTTAGACGGGACAGTCCGTTGTTGAGATTTTGTGACTCCAATGAATGGTAAGTCTCTTCGGTTAGACGGGACAGTTCGTTGTTGAGATTTTGTGACTCCGATGAATGGTAAGTCTCTTCGGTTTTATGGGACAGTTCGTTGTTGAGGTTTTTTACTCCGATGAATGGTAAGCCTCTTCGGTTGGACGGGACAGTTCTTTGTTGAGAATATGTTACTCCGATGAATGGTAAGTCTCTTCGGTTTGATGGGACAGTTCATTGTTGAGAATTTGTTACTCCGATGAATGGTAAGTCTCTTCGGTTAGACGGGACAGTTCGTTGTTGAGATTTTGTGACTCCGACGAATGGTAAGTCTCTTCGGTTTGACGGGACAGTTCGTTGTTGAGATTTTGTGACACCGATGAATGGTAAGTCTCTTCGGTTTTATGGGACAGTTCGTTGTTGAGGTTTTTTACTCCGATGAATGGTAAGCCTCTTCGGTTGGACGGGACAGTTCTTTGTTGAGAATATGTTACTCCGATGAATGGTAAGTCTCTTCGGTTTGATGGGACAGTTCATTGTTGAGAATTTGTTACTCCGATGAATGGTAAGTCTCTTCGGTTAGACGGGACAGTTCGTTGTTAAGATTTTGTGACTCCGATGAATGGTAAGTCTCTTCGGTTTGACGGGACAGTTCGTTGTTGAGATTTTGTGACACCGATGAATTTTAAGTCTCTTCAGTTTTATGGGACAGTTCGTTGTTGAGGTTTTCTACTCCGATGAATGGTAAGTCTCTTCGGTTGGACGGGACAGTTCATTGTTGAGAATTTGTTACTCCGATGAATGGTAAGTCTCTGCGGTTTGATGGGACAGTTTGTTGTTGAGAATTTGTTACTCCGATGAATGGTAAGTCTCTTCGTTTAAACGGGACAGTTCGTTGTTGAGATTTTGTGACTCCGATGAATGGTAAGTCTCTTCGGTTTGACGAGACAGTTCGTTGTTGAGATTTTGTGACTCCGATGAATGGTAAGTCTTTTCGGTTTGACGGGACAGTTCGTTGTTGAGATTCTGTGACTCCAATGAATGGTAAGTCTCTTCGATTAGACGGGACAGTTCGTTGTTGAGATTTTGTGACTCCGATGATTGGTAAGTCTCTTCTATTTGACGGGACAGTTCGTTGTTGAGATTTTGTGACTCCGATGAATGGTAAGTCTCTTCGGTTTGACGGGACAGTTCGTTGTTGAGATTTTGTTGCTCCGATGAATGGTAAGTCTCTTCGGTTATACGGGACAGTTTGTTGTTGGGATTTTGTGACTCCGATGAATGGTAAGTCTCTTCGGTTTGACGGGACAGTTCGTTGTTGAGATTTTGTGACTCCAACGAATGGTAAGTCTCTTCGGTTAGACGGGCCAGTTCGTTGTTGAGATTTTGTGACTCCAATGAATGGTAAGTCTCTTCGGTTAGACGGGACAGTTCGTTGTTGAGATTTTGTGACTCCGATGAATGGTAAGTCTCTTCAGTTTTATGGGACAGTTCGTTGTTGAGGTTTTTTACTCCGATGAATGGTAAGTCTCTTCGGTTGGACGGGACAGTTCTTTGTTGAGAATATGTTACTCCGATGAATGGTAAGTCTCTTCGGTTTGATGGGACAGTTCGTTGTTGAGAATTTGTTACTCCGATGAATGGTAAGTCTCTTCGGTTAGACGGGACAGTTTGTTGTTGAGATTTTGTGACTCCGATGAATGGTAAGTCTCTTCGGTTTGACGGGACAGTTCGTTGTTGAGATTTTGTGACACCGATGAATTTTAAGTCTCTTCAGTTTTATGGGACAGTTCGTTGTTGAGGTTTTCTACTCCGATGAATGGTAAGTCTCTACGGTTGGACGGGACAGTTCATTGTTGAGAATTTGTTACTCCGATGAATGGTAAGTCTCTGCGGTTTGATGGGACAGTTTGTTGTTGAGAATTTGTTACTCCGATGAATGGTAAGTCTCTTCGTTTAAACGGGACAGTTCGTTGTTGAGATTTTGTGACTCCGATTATGGTAAGTCTCTTCGGTTTGACGGGACAATTCGTTGTAGAGATTTTGTGACTCCGATGAATGGTAAGTCTCTTCGGTTTGACGGGGCAGTTCGTTGTTGAGATTTTGTGACTCCGAAGAATGGTAAGTCTCTTCGGTTTGACGGGACAGTTTGTTGTTGGGATTTTGTGACTCCGATGAATGGTAAGTCTTTTCGGTTTGACGGGACAGTTCGTTGTTGAGATTTTGTGACTCCAATGAATGGTAAGTCTCTTCGATTAGACGGGACAGTTCGTTGTTGAGATTTTGTGACTCCGTTGACTGGTAAGTCTCTTCTATTTGACGGGACAGTTCGTTGTTGAGATTTTGTGACTCCGATGAATGGTAAGTCTCTTCGGTTTGACGGGACAGTTCGTTGTTGAGATTTTGTGACTCCGATGAATGGTAATTCTTTTCGGTTTGACGGGACAGTTCGTTGTTGAGATTCTGTGACTCCAATGAATGGTAAGTCTCTTCGATTAGACGGGATAGTTCGTTGTTGAGATTTTGTGACTCCGGTGACTGGTAAGTCTCTTCTATTTGACGGGATAGTTCGTTGTTGAGATTTTGTGACTCCGATGAATGGTAAGTCTCTTCGGTTAGACGGGACAGTTCGTTGTTGAGATTTTGTGACTCCGATGAATGGTAAGTCTCTTCGGTTTTATGGGACAGTTCGTTGTTGAGGTTTTTTACTCCGATGAATGGTAAGTCTCTTCGGTTGGACGGGACAGTTCTTTGTTGAGAATATGTTACTCCGATGAATGGTAAGTCTCTTCGGTTTGATGGGACAGTTCGTTGTTGAGAATTTGTTACTCCGATGAATGGTAAGTCTCTTCGGTTAGACGGGACAGTTCGTTGTTGAGATTTTGTGACTCCGATGAATGGTAAGTCTCTTCGGTTTGACGGGACAGTTCGTTGTTGAGATTTTGTGACACCGATGAATTTTAAGTCTCTTCAGTTTTATGGGACAGTTCGTTGTTGAGGTTTTCTACTCCGATGAATGGTAAGTCTCTTCGGTTGGACGGGACAGTTCATTGTTGAGAATTTGTTACTCCGATGAATGGTAAGTCTCTGCGGTTTGATGGGACAGTTTGTTGTTGAGAATTTGTTACTCCGATGAATGGTAAGTCTCTTCGTTTAAACGGGACAGTTCGTTGTTGAGATTTTGTGACTCCGATTATGGTAAGTCTCTTCGGTTTGACGGGACAATTCGTTGTAGAGATTTTGTGACTCCGATGAATGGTAAGTCTCTTCGGTTTGACGGGACAGTTCGTTGTTGAGATTTTGTGACTCCGAAGAATGGTAAGTCTCTTCGGTTTGACGGGACAGTTTGTTGTTGGGATTTTGTGACTCCGATGAATGGTAAGTCTTTTCGGTTTGACGGGACAGTTCGTTGTTGAGATTTTGTGACTCCAATGAATGGTAAGTCTCTTCGATTAGACGGGACAGTTCGTTGTTGAGATTTTGTGACTCCGTTGACTGGTAAGTCTCTTCTATTTGACGGGACAGTTCGTTGTTGAGATTTTGTGACTCCGATGAATGGTAAGTCTCTTCGGTTTGACGGGACAGTTCGTTGTTGAGATTTTGTGACTCCGATGAATGGTAATTCTTTTCAGTTTGACGGGACAGTTCGTTGTTGAGATTCTGTGACTCCAATGAATGGTAAGTCTCTTCGATTAGACGGGACAGTTCGTTGTTGAGATTTTGTGACTCCGGTGACTGGTAAGTCTCTTCTATTTGACGGGACAGTTCGTTGTTGAGATTTTGTGACTCCGATGAATGGTAAGTCTCTTCGGTTTGACGGGACAGTTCGTTGTTGAGATTTTGTTACTCCGATGAATGGTAAATCTCTTCGGTTATACGGGGCAGTTTGTTGTTGGGATTTTGTGACTCCGATGAATGGTAAGTCTCTTCGGTTTGACGGGACAGTTCGTTGTTGAGATTTTGTGACTCCAACGAATGGTAAGTCTCTTCGGTTAGACGGGACAGTTCGTTGTTGAGATTTTGTGACTCCAATGAATGGTAAGTCTCTTCGGTTAGACGGGACAGTTCGTTGTTGAGATTTTGTGACTCCGATGAATGGTAAGTCTCTTCGGTTTTATGGGACAGTTCGTTGTTGAGGTTTTTTACTCCGATGAATGGTAAGCCTCTTCGGTTGGACGGGACAGTTCTTTGTTGAGAATATGTTACTCCGATGAATGGTAAGTCTCTTCGGTTTGATGGGACAGTTCATTGTTGAGAATTTGTTACTCCGATGAATGGTAAGTCTCTTCGGTTAGACGGGACAGTTCGTTGTTGAGATTTTGTGACTCCGATGAATGGTAAGTCTCTTCGGTTTGACGGGACAGTTCGTTGTTGAGATTTTGTGACACCGATGAATGGTAAGTCTCTTCGGTTTTATGGGACAGTTCGTTGTTGAGGTTTTTTACTCCGATGAATGGTAAGCCTCTTCGGTTGGACGGGACAGTTCTTTGTTGAGAATATGTTACTCCGATGAATGGTAAGTCTCTTCGGTTTGATGGGACAGTTCATTGTTGAGAATTTGTTACTCCGATGAATGGTAAGTCTCTTCGGTTAGACGGGACAGTTCGTTGTTAAGATTTTGTGACTCCGATGAATGGTAAGTCTCTTCGGTTTGACGGGACAGTTCGTTGTTGAGATTTTGTGACACCGATGAATTTTAAGTCTCTTCAGTTTTATGGGACAGTTCGTTGTTGAGGTTTTCTACTCCGATGAATGGTAAGTCTCTTCGGTTGGACGGGACAGTTCATTGTTGAGAATTTGTTACTCCGATGAATGGTAAGTCTCTGCGGTTTGATGGGACAGTTTGTTGTTGAGAATTTGTTACTCCGATGAATGGTAAGTCTCTTCTTAAACGGGACAGTTCGTTGTTGAGATTTTGTGACTCCGATAAATGGTAAGTCTCTTCGGTTTGACGAGACAGTTCGTTGTTGAGATTTTGTGACTCCGATGAATGGTAAGTCTTTTCGGTTTGACGGGACAGTTCGTTGTTGAGATTCTGTGACTCCAATGAATGGTAAGTCTCTTCGATTAGACGGGACAGTTCGTTGTTGAGATTTTGTGACTCCGATGATTGGTAAGTCTCTTCTATTTGACGGGACAGTTCGTTGTTGAGATTTTGTGACTCCGATGAATGGTAAGTCTCTTCGGTTTGACGGGACAGTTCGTTGTTGAGATTTTGTTGCTCCGATGAATGGTAAGTCTCTTCGGTTATACGGGACAGTTTGTTGTTGGGATTTTGTGACTCCGATGAATGGTAAGTCTCTTCGGTTTGACGGGACAGTTCGTTGTTGAGATTTTGTGACTCCAACGAATGGTAAGTCTCTTCGGTTAGACGGGCCAGTTCGTTGTTGAGATTTTGTGACTCCAATGAATGGTAAGTCTCTTCGGTTAGACGGGACAGTTCGTTGTCGAGATTTTGTGACTCCGATGAATGGTAAGTCTCTTCAGTTTTATGGGACAGTTCGTTGTTGAGGTTTTTTACTCCGATGAATGGTAAGTCTCTTCGGTTGGACGGGACAGTTCTTTGTTGAGAATATGTTACTCCGATGAATGGTAAGTCTCTTCGGTTTGATGGGACAGTTCGTTGTTGAGAATTTGTTACTCCGATGAGTGGTAAGTCTCTTCGGTTAGACGGGACAGTTTGTTGTTGAGATTTTGTGACTCCGATGAATGGTAAGTCTCTTC
Organism: Lathyrus tuberosus; assembly: GCA_022829125.1. Taxonomy (NCBI): domain Eukaryota; kingdom Viridiplantae; phylum Streptophyta; class Magnoliopsida; order Fabales; family Fabaceae; genus Lathyrus; species Lathyrus tuberosus. The sequence continues at coordinate 1,390,025 of JALAZF010000784.1, read as the reverse complement.
GGTTTGACGGGACAGTTCGTTGTTGAGATTTTGTGACACCGATGAATTTTAAGTCTCTTCAGTTTTATGGGACAGTTCGTTGTTGAGGCTTTCTACTCCGATGAATGGTAAGTCTCTACGGTTGGACGGGACAGTTCATTGTTGAGAATTTGTTACTCCGATGAATGGTAAGTCTCTGCGGTTTGATGGGACAGTTTGTTGTTGAGAATTTGTTACTCCGATGAATGGTAAGTCTCTTCGTTTAAACGGGACAGTTCGTTGTTGAGATTTTGTGACTCCGATTATGGTAAGTCTCTTCGGTTTGACGGGACAATTCGTTGTAGAGATTTTGTGACTCCGATGAATGGTAAGTCTCTTCGGTTTGACGGGGCAGTTCGTTGTTGAGATTTTGTGACTCCGAAGAATGGTAAGTCTCTTCGGTTTGACGGGACAGTTTGTTGTTGGGATTTTGTGACTCCGATGAATGGTAAGTCTTTTCGGTTTGACGGGACAGTTCGTTGTTGAGATTTTGTGACTCCAATGAATGGTAAGTCTCTTCGATTAGACGGGACAGTTCGTTGTTGAGATTTTGTGACTCCGTTGACTGGTAAGTCTCTTCTATTTGACGGGACAGTTCGTTGTTGAGATTTTGTGACTCCGATGAATGGTAAGTCTCTTCGGTTTGACGGGACAGTTCGTTGTTGAGATTTTGTGACTCCGATGAATGGTAATTCTTTTCGGTTTGACGGGACAGTTCGTTGTTGAGATTCTGTGACTCCAATGAATGGTAAGTCTCTTCGATTAGACGGGATAGTTCATTGTTGAGATTTTGTGACTCCGGTGACTGGTAAGTCTCTTCTATTTGACGGGATAGTTCGTTGTTGAGATTTTGTGACTCCGATGAATGGTAAGTCTCTTCGGTTAGACGGGACAGTTCGTTGTTGAGATTTTGTGACTCCGATGAATGGTAAGTCTCTTCGGTTTTATGGGACAGTTCGTTGTTGAGGTTTTTTACTCCGATGAATGGTAAGTCTCTTCGGTTGGACGGGACAGTTCTTTGTTGAGAATATGTTACTCCGATGAATGGTAAGTCTCTTCGGTTTGATGGGACAGTTCGTTGTTGAGAATTTGTTACTCCGATGAATGGTAAGTCTCTTCGGTTAGACGGGACAGTTCGTTGTTGAGATTTTGTGACTCCGATGAATGGTAAGTCTCTTCGGTTTGACGGGACAGTTCGTTGTTGAGATTTTGTGACACCGATGAATTTTAAGTCTCTTCAGTTTTATGGGACAGTTCGTTGTTGAGGTTTTCTACTCCGATGAATGGTAAGTCTCTTCGGTTGGACGGGACAGTTCATTGTTGAGAATTTGTTACTCCGATGAATGGTAAGTCTCTGCGGTTTGATGGGACAGTTTGTTGTTGAGAATTTGTTACTCCGATGAATGGTAAGTCTCTTCGTTTAAACGGGACAGTTCGTTGTTGAGATTTTGTGACTCCGATTATGGTAAGTCTCTTCGGTTTGACGGGACAATTCGTTGTAGAGATTTTGTGACTCCGATGAATGGTAAGTCTCTTCGGTTTGACGGGACAGTTCGTTGTTGAGATTTTGTGACTCCGAAGAATGGTAAGTCTCTTCGGTTTGACGGGACAGTTTGTTGTTGGGATTTTGTGACTCCGATGAATGGTAAGTCTTTTCGGTTTGACGGGACAGTTCGTTGTTGAGATTTTGTGACTCCAATGAATGGTAAGTCTCTTCGATTAGACGGGACAGTTCGTTGTTGAGATTTTGTGACTCCGTTGACTGGTAAGTCTCTTCTATTTGACGGGACAGTTCGTTGTTGAGATTTTGTGACTCCGATGAATGGTAAGTCTCTTCGGTTTGACGGGACAGTTCGTTGTTGAGATTTTGTGACTCCGATGAATGGTAATTCTTTTCAGTTTGACGGGACAGTTCGTTGTTGAGATTCTGTGACTCCAATGAATGGTAAGTCTCTTCGATTAGACGGGACAGTTCGTTGTTGAGATTTTGTGACTCCGGTGACTGGTAAGTCTCTTCTATTTGACGGGACAGTTCGTTGTTGAGATTTTGTGACTCCGATGAATGGTAAGTCTCTTCGGTTTGACGGGACAGTTCGTTGTTGAGATTTTGTTACTCCGATGAATGGTAAATCTCTTCGGTTATACGGGGCAGTTTGTTGTTGGGATTTTGTGACTCCGATGAATGGTAAGTCTCTTCGGTTTGACGGGACAGTTCGTTGTTGAGATTTTGTGACTCCAACGAATGGTAAGTCTCTTCGGTTAGACGGGACAGTTCGTTGTTGAGATTTTGTGACTCCAATGAATGGTAAGTCTCTTCGGTTAGACGGGACAGTTCGTTGTTGAGATTTTGTGACTCCGATGAATGGTAAGTCTCTTCGGTTTTATGGGACAGTTCGTTGTTGAGGTTTTTTACTCCGATGAATGGTAAGCCTCTTCGGTTGGACGGGACAGTTCTTTGTTGAGAATATGTTACTCCGATGAATGGTAAGTCTCTTCGGTTTGATGGGACAGTTCATTGTTGAGAATTTGTTACTCCGATGAATGGTAAGTCTCTTCGGTTAGACGGGACAGTTCGTTGTTGAGATTTTGTGACTCCGATGAATGGTAAGTCTCTTCGGTTTGACGGGACAGTTCGTTGTTGAGATTTTGTGACACCGATGAATGGTAAGTCTCTTCGGTTTTATGGGACAGTTCGTTGTTGAGGTTTTTTACTCCGATGAATGGTAAGCCTCTTCGGTTGGACGGGACAGTTCTTTGTTGAGAATATGTTACTCCGATGAATGGTAAGTCTCTTCGGTTTGATGGGACAGTTCATTGTTGAGAATTTGTTACTCCGATGAATGGTAAGTCTCTTCGGTTAGACGGGACAGTTCGTTGTTAAGATTTTGTGACTCCGATGAATGGTAAGTCTCTTCGGTTTGACGGGACAGTTCGTTGTTGAGATTTTGTGACACCGATGAATTTTAAGTCTCTTCAGTTTTATGGGACAGTTCGTTGTTGAGGTTTTCTACTCCGATGAATGGTAAGTCTCTTCGGTTGGACGGGACAGTTCATTGTTGAGAATTTGTTACTCCGATGAATGGTAAGTCTCTGCGGTTTGATGGGACAGTTTGTTGTTGAGAATTTGTTACTCCGATGAATGGTAAGTCTCTTCTTAAACGGGACAGTTCGTTGTTGAGATTTTGTGACTCCGATGAATGGTAAGTCTCTTCGGTTTGACGAGACAGTTCGTTGTTGAGATTTTGTGACTCCGATGAATGGTAAGTCTTTTCGGTTTGACGGGACAGTTCGTTGTTGAGATTCTGTGACTCCAATGAATGGTAAGTCTCTTCGATTAGACGGGACAGTTCGTTGTTGAGATTTTGTGACTCCGATGATTGGTAAGTCTCTTCTATTTGACGGGACAGTTCGTTGTTGAGATTTTGTGACTCCGATGAATGGTAAGTCTCTTCGGTTTGACGGGACAGTTCGTTGTTGAGATTTTGTTGCTCCGATGAATGGTAAGTCTCTTCGGTTATACGGGACAGTTTGTTGTTGGGATTTTGTGACTCCGATGAATGGTAAGTCTCTTCGGTTTGACGGGACAGTTCGTTGTTGAGATTTTGTGACTCCAACGAATGGTAAGTCTCTTCGGTTAGACGGGCCAGTTCGTTGTTGAGATTTTGTGACTCCAATGAATGGTAAGTCTCTTCGGTTAGACGGGACAGTTCGTTGTCGAGATTTTGTGACTCCGATGAATGGTAAGTCTCTTCAGTTTTATGGGACAGTTCGTTGTTGAGGTTTTTTACTCCGATGAATGGTAAGTCTCTTCGGTTGGACGGGACAGTTCTTTGTTGAGAATATGTTACTCCGATGAATGGTAAGTCTCTTCGGTTTGATGGGACAGTTCGTTGTTGAGAATTTGTTACTCCGATGAGTGGTAAGTCTCTTCGGTTAGACGGGACAGTTTGTTGTTGAGATTTTGTGACTCCGATGAATGGTAAGTCTCTTCGGTTTGACGGGACAGTTCGTTGTTGAGATTTTGTGACACCGATGAATTTTAAGTCTCTTCAGTTTTATGGGACAGTTCGTTGTTGAGGCTTTCTACTCCGATGAATGGTAAGTCTCTACGGTTGGACGGGACAGTTCATTGTTGAGAATTTGTTACTCCGATGAATGGTAAGTCTCTGCGGTTTGATGGGACAGTTTGTTGTTGAGAATTTGTTACTCCGATGAATGGTAAGTCTCTTCGTTTAAACGGGACAGTTCGTTGTTGAGATTTTGTGACTCCGATTATGGTAAGTCTCTTCGGTTTGACGGGACAATTCGTTGTAGAGATTTTGTGACTCCGATGAATGGTAAGTCTCTTCGGTTTGACGGGGCAGTTCGTTGTTGAGATTTTGTGACTCCGAAGAATGGTAAGTCTCTTCGGTTTGACGGGACAGTTTGTTGTTGGGATTTTGTGACTCCGATGAATGGTAAGTCTTTTCGGTTTGACGGGACAGTTCGTTGTTGAGATTTTGTGACTCCAATGAATGGTAAGTCTCTTCGATTAGACGGGACAGTTCGTTGTTGAGATTTTGTGACTCCGTTGACTGGTAAGTCTCTTCTATTTGACGGGACAGTTCGTTGTTGAGATTTTGTGACTCCGATGAATGGTAAGTCTCTTCGGTTTGACGGGACAGTTCGTTGTTGAGATTTTGTGACTCCGATGAATGGTAATTCTTTTCGGTTTGACGGGACAGTTCGTTGTTGAGATTCTGTGACTCCAATGAATGGTAAGTCTCTTCGATTAGACGGGATAGTTCGTTGTTGAGATTTTGTGACTCCGGTGACTGGTAAGTCTCTTCTATTTGACGGGACAGTTCATTGTTGAGATTTTGTGACTCCGATGAATGGTAAGTCTCTTCGGTTAGACGGGACAGTTCGTTGTTGAGATTTTGTGACTCCGATGAATGGTAAGTCTCTTCGGTTTTATGGGACAGTTCGTTGTTGAGGTTTTTTACTCCGATGAATGGTAAGTCTCTTCGGTTGGACGGGACAGTTCTTTGTTGAGAATATGTTACTCCGATGAATGGTAAGTCTCTTCGGTTTGATGGGACAGTTCGTTGTTGAGAATTTGTTACTCCGATGAATGGTAAGTCTCTTCGGTTAGACGGGACAGTTCGTTGTTGAGATTTTGTGACTCCGATGAATGGTAAGTCTCTTCGGTTTGACGGGACAGTTCGTTGTTGAGATTTTGTGACACCGATGAATTTTAAGTCTCTTCAGTTTTATGGGACAGTTCGTTGTTGAGGTTTTCTACTCCGATGAATGGTAAGTCTCTTCGGTTGGACGGGACAGTTCATTGTTGAGAATTTGTTACTCCGATGAATGGTAAGTCTCTGCGGTTTGATGGGACAGTTTGTTGTTGAGAATTTGTTACTCCGATGAATGGTAAGTCTCTTCGTTTAAACGGGACAGTTCGTTGTTGAGATTTTGTGACTCCGATTATGGTAAGTCTCTTCGGTTTGACGGGACAATTCGTTGTAGAGATTTTGTGACTCCGATGAATGGTAAGTCTCTTCGGTTTGACGGGGCAGTTCGTTGTTGAGATTTTGTGACTCCGAAGAATGGTAAGTCTCTTCGGTTTGACGGGACAGTTTGTTGTTGGGATTTTGTGACTCCGATGAATGGTAAGTCTTTTCGGTTTGACGGGACAGTTCGTTGTTGAGATTTTGTGACTCCAATGAATGGTAAGTCTCTTCGATTAGACGGGACAGTTCGTTGTTGAGATTTTGTGACTCCGTTGACTGGTAAGTCTCTTCTATTTGACGGGACAGTTCGTTGTTGAGATTTTGTGACTCCGATGAATGGTAAGTCTCTTCGGTTTGACGGGACAGTTCGTTGTTGAGATTTTGTGACTCCGATGAATGGTAATTCTTTTCGGTTTGACGGGACAGTTCGTTGTTGAGATTCTGTGACTCCAATGAATGGTAAGTCTCTTCGATTAGACGGGACAGTTCGTTGTTGAGATTTTGTGACTCCGGTGACTGGTAAGTCTCTTCTATTTGACGGGACAGTTCATTGTTGAGATTTTGTGACTCCGATGAATGGTAAGTCTCTTCGGTTAGACGGGACAGTTCGTTGTTGAGATTTTGTGACTCCGATGAATGGTAAGTCTCTTCGGTTTTATGGGACAGTTCGTTGTTGAGGTTTTTTACTCCGATGAATGGTAAGTCTCTTCGGTTGGACGGGACAGTTCGTTGTTGAGATTTTGTGACTCCAACGAATGGTAAGTCTCTTCGGTTAGACGGGACAGTTCGTTGTTGAGATTTTGTGACTCCAATGAATGGTAAGTCTCTTCGGTTAGACGGGACAGTTCGTTGTTGAGATTTTGTGACTCCGATGAATGGTAAGTCTCTTCGGTTTTATGGGACAGTTCGTTGTTGAGGTTTTTTACTCCGATGAATGGTAAGCCTCTTCGGTTGGACGGGACAGTTCTTTGTTGAGAATATGTTACTCCGATGAATGGTAAGTCTCTTCGGTTTGATGGGACAGTTCATTGTTGAGAATTTGTTACTCCGATGAATGGTAAGTCTCTTCGGTTAGACGGGACAGTTCGTTGTTGAGATTTTGTGACTCCGATGAATGGTAAGTCTCTTCGGTTTGACGGGACAGTTCGTTGTTGAGATTTTGTGACACCGATGAATTTTAAGTCTCTTCAGTTTTATGGGACAGTTCGTTGTTGAGGTTTTCTACTCCGATGAATGGTAAGTCTCTTCGGTTGGACGGGACAGTTCATTGTTGAGAATTTGTTACTCCGATGAATGGTAAGTCTCTGCGGTTTGATGGGACAGTTTGTTGTTGAGAATTTGTTACTCCGATGAATGGTAAGTCTCTTCGTTTAAACGGGACAGTTCGTTGTTGAGATTTTGTGACTCCGATGAATGGTAAGTCTCTTCGGTTTGACGAGACAGTTCGTTGTTGAGATTTTGTGACTCCGATGAATGGTAAGTCTTTTCGGTTTGACGGGACAGTTCGTTGTTGAGATTCTGTGACTCCAATGAATGGTAAGTCTCTTCGATTAGACGGGACAGTTCGTTGTTGAGATTTTGTGACTCCGATGATTGGTAAGTCTCTTCTATTTGACGGGACAGTTCGTTGTTGAGATTTTGTGACTCCGATGAATGGTAAGTCTCTTCGGTTTGACGGGACAGTTCGTTGTTGAGATTTTGTTGCTCCGATGAATGGTAAGTCTCTTCGGTTATACGGGACAGTTTGTTGTTAGGATTTTGTGACTCCGATGAATGGTAAGTCTCTTCGGTTTGACGGGACAGTTCGTTGTTGAGATTTTGTGACTCCAACGAATGGTAAGTCTCTTCGGTTAGACGGGCCAGTTCGTTGTTGAGATTTTGTGACTCCAATGAATGGTAAGTCTCTTCGGTTAGACGGGACAGTTCGTTGTTGAGATTTTGTGACTCCGATGAATGGTAAGTCTCTTCAGTTTTATGGGACAGTTCGTTGTTGAGGTTTTTTACTCCGATGAATGGTAAGTCTCTTCGGTTGGACGGGACAGTTCTTTGTTGAGAATATGTTACTCCGATGAATGGTAAGTCTCTTCGGTTTGATGGGACAGTTCGTTGTTGAGAATTTGTTACTCTGATGAATGGTAAGTCTCTTCGGTTAGACGGGACAGTTCGTTGTTGAGATTTTGTGACTCCGATGAATGGTAAGTCTCTTCGGTTTGACGGGACAGTTCGTTGTTGAGATTTTGTGACACCGATGAATTTTAAGTCTCTTCAGTTTTATGGGACAGTTCGTTGTTGAGGTTTTCTACTCCGATGAATGGTAAGTCTCTTCGGTTGGACGGGACAGTTCATTGTTGAGAATTTGTTACTCCGATGAATGGTAAGTCTCTGCGGTTTGATGGGACAGTTTGTTGTTGAGAATTTGTTACTCCGATGAATGGTAAGTCTCTTCGTTTAAACGGGACAGTTCGTTGTTGAGATTTTGTGACTCCGATTATGGTAATTCTCTTCGGTTTGACGGGACAATTTGTTGTAGAGATTTTGTGACTCCGATGAATGGTAAGTCTCTTCGGTTAGACGGGACAGTTCGTTGTTGAGATTTTGTGACTCCGATGAATGGTAAGTCTCTTCGGTTTGACGGGACAGTTCGTTGTTGAGATTTTGTGACACCGATGAATTTTAAGTCTCTTCAGTTTTATGGGACAGTTCGTTGTTGAGGTTTTCTACTCCGATGAATGGTAAGTCTCTTCGGTTGGACGGGACAGTTCATTGTTGAGAATTTGTTACTCCGATGAATGGTAAGTCTCTGCGGTTTGATGGGACAGTTTGTTGTTGAGAATTTGTTACTCCGATGAATGGTAAGTCTCTTCGTTTAAACGGGACAGTTCGTTGTTGAGATTTTGTGACTCCGATGAATGGTAAGTCTCTTCGGTTTGACGAGACAGTTCGTTGTTGAGATTTTGTGACTCCGATGAATGGTAAGTCTTTTCGGTTTGACGGGACAGTTCATTGTTGAGATTCTGTGACTCCAATGAATGGTAAGTCTCTTCGATTAGACGGGACAGTTCGTTGTTGAGATTTTGTGACTCCGATGATTGGTAAGTCTCTTCTATTTGACGGGACAGTTCGTTGTTGAGATTTTGTGACTCCGATGAATGGTAAGTCTCTTCGGTTTGACGGGACAGTTCGTTGTTGAGATTTTGTTGCTCCGATGAATGGTAAGTCTCTTCGGTTATACGGGACAGTTTGTTGTTGGGATTTTGTGACTCCGATGAATGGTAAGTCTCTTCGGTTTGACGGGACAGTTCGTTGTTGAGATTTTGTGACTCCAACGAATGGTAAGTCTCTTCGGTTAGACGGGCCAGTTCGTTGTTGAGATTTTGTGACTCCAATGAATGGTAAGTCTCTTCGGTTAGACGGGACAGTTCGTTGTTGAGATTTTGTGACTCCGATGAATGGTAAGTCTCTTCAGTTTTATGGGACAGTTCGTTGTTGAGGTTTTTTACTCCGATGAATGGTAAGTCTCTTCGGTTGGACGGGACAGTTCTTTGTTGAGAATATGTTACTCCGATGAATGGTAAGTCTCTTCGGTTTGATGGGACAGTTCGTTGTTGAGAATTTGTTACTCCGATGAATGGTAAGTCTCTTCGGTTAGACGGGACAGTTCGTTGTTGAGATTTTGTGACTCCGATGAATGGTAAGTCTCTTCGGTTTGACGGGACAGTTCGTTGTTGAGATTTTGTGACACCGATGAATTTTAAGTCTCTTCAGTTTTATGGGACAGTTCGTTGTTGAGGTTTTCTACTCCGATGAATGGTAAGTCTCTTCGGTTGGACGGGACAGTTCATTGTTGAGAATTTGTTACTCCGATGAATGGTAAGTCTCTGCGGTTTGATGGGACAGTTTGTTGTTGAGAATTTGTTACTCCGATGAATGGTAAGTCTCTTCGTTTAAACGGGACAGTTCGTTGTTGAGATTTTGTGACTCCGATTATGGTAAGTCTCTTCGGTTTGACGGGACAATTTGTTGTAGAGATTTTGTGACTCCGATGAATGGTAAGTCTCTTCGGTTTGACGGGACAGTTCGTTGTTGAGATTTTGTGACTCCGAAGAATGGTAAGTCTCTTCGGTTTGACGGGACAGTTTGTTGTTGGGATTTTGTGACTCCGATGAATGGTAAGTCTTTTCGGTTTGACGGGACAGTTCGTTGTTGAGATTTTGTGACTCCAATGAATGGTAAGTCTCTTCGATTAGACGGGACAGTTCGTTGTTGAGATTTTGTGACTCCGTTGACTGGTAAGTCTCTTCTATTTGACGGGACAGTTCGTTGTTGAGATTTTGTGACTCCGATGAATGGTAAGTCTCTTCGGTTTGACGGGACAGTTTGTTGTTGGGATTTTGTGACTCCGATGAATGGTAAGTCTTTTCGGTTTGACGGGACAGTTCGTTGTTGAGATTTTGTGACTCCAATGAATGGTAAGTCTCTTCGATTAGACGGGACAGTTCGTTTTTGAGATTTTGTGACTCCGTTGACTTGTAAGTCTCTTCTATTTGACGGGACAGTTCGTTGTTGAGATTTTGTGACTCCGATGAATGGTAAGTCTCTTCGGTTTGACGGGACAGTTCGTTGTTGAGATTTTGTGACTCCGATGAATGGTAATTCTTTTCGGTTTGACGGGACAGTTCGTTGTTGAGATTCTGTGACTCCAATGAATGGTAAGTCTCTTCGATTAGACGGGACAGTTCGTTGTTGAGATTTTGTGACTCCGGTGACTGGTAAGTCTCTTCTATTTGACGGGACAGTTCGTTGTTGAGATTTTGTGACTCCGATGAATGGTAAGTCTCTTCGGTTTGACGGGACAGTTCGTTGTTGAGATTTTGTTACTCCGATGAATGGTAAATCTCTTCAGTTATACGGGACAGTTTGTTGTTGGGATTTTGTGACTCCTATGAATGGTAAGTCTCTTCGGTTTGACGGGACAGTTCGTTGTTGAGATTTTGTGACTCCAACGAATGGTAAGTCTCTTCGGTTAGACGGGACAGTTCGTTGTTGAGATTTTGTGACTCCAATGAATGGTAAGTCTCTTCGGTTAGACGGGACAGTTCGTTGTGGAGATTTTGTGACTCCGATGAATGGTAAGTCTCTTCGGTTTTATGGGACAGTTCGTTGTTGAGGTTTTTTACTCCGATGAATGGTAAGTCTCTTCGGTTGGACGGGACAGTTCTTTGTTGAGAATATGTTACTCCGATGAATGGTAAGTCTCTTCGGTTTGATGGGACAGTTCATTGTTGAGAATTTGTTACTCCGATGAATGGTAAGTCTCTTCGGTTAGACGGGACAGTTCGTTGTTGAGATTTTGTGACTCCGATGAATGGTAAGTCTCTTCGGTTTGACGGGACAGTTCGTTGTTGAGATTTTGTGACACTGATGAATTTTAAGTCTCTTCAGTTTTATGGGACAGTTCGTTGTTGAGGTTTTCTACTCCGATGAATGGTAAGTCTCTTCGGTTGGATGGGACAGTTCATTGTTGAGAATTTTTTACTCCGATGAATGGTAAGTCTCTGCGGTTTGATGGGACAGTTTGTTGTTGAGAATTTGTTACTCCGATGAATGGTAAGTCTCTTCGTTTAAACGGGACAGTTCGTTGTTGAGATTTTGTGACTCCGATGAATGGTAAGTCTCTTCGGTTTGACGAGACAGTTCGTTGTTGAGATTTTGTGACTCCGATGAATGGTAAGTCTTTTCGGTTTGACGGGACAGTTCGTTGTCGAGATTCTGTGACTCCAATGAATGGTAAGTCTCTTCGATTAGACGGGACAGTTCGTTGTTGAGATTTTGTGACTCCGATGACTGGTAAGTCTCTTCTAATTGACGGGACAGTTCGTTGTTTAGATTTTGTGACTCCGATGAATGGTAAGTCTCTTCGGTTTGACGGGACAGTTCGTTGTTGAGATTTTGTTGCTCCGATGAATGGTAAGTCTCTTCGGTTATACGGGACAGTTTGTTGTTGGGATTTTGTGACTCCGATGAATGGTAAGTCTCTTCGGTTTGATGGGACAGTTCGTTGTTGAGATTTTGTGACTCCAACGAATGGTAAGTCTCTTCGGTTAGACGGGCCAGTTCGTTGTTGAGATTTTGTGACTCCAATGAATGGTAAGTCTCTTCCGTTAGACGGGACAGTTCGTTGTTGAGATTTTGTGACTCCGATGAATGGTAAGTCTCTTCAGTTTTATGGGACAGTTCGTTGTTGAGGTTTTTTACTCCGATGAATGGTAAGTCTCTTCGGTTGGACGGGACAGTTCTTTGTTGAGAATATGTTACTCCGATGAATGGTAAGTCTCTTCGGTTTGATGGGACAGTTCGTTGTTGAGAATTTGTTACTCCGATGAATGGTAAGTCTCTTCGGTTAGACGGGACAGTTCGTTGTTGAGATTTTGTGACTCCGATGAATGGTAAGTCTCTTCGGATTGACGGGACAGTTCGTTGTTGAGATTTTGTGACACCGATGAATTTTAAGTCTCTTCAGTTTTATGGGACAGTTCGTTGTTGAGGTTTTCTACTCCGATGAATGGTAAGTCTCTTCGGTTGGACGGGACAGTTCATTGTTGAGAATTTGTTACTCCGATGAATGGTAAGTCTCTGCGGTTTGATGGGACAGTTTGTTGTTGAGAATTTGTTACTCCGATGAATGGTAAGTCTCTTCGTTTAAATGGGACAGTTCGTTGTTGAGATTTTGTGACTCCGATTATGGTAAGTCTCTTCGGTTTGACGGGACAATTCGTTGTAGAGATTTTGTGACTCCGAGGAATGGTAAGTCTCTTCGATTTGACGGGACAGTTCGTTGTTGAGATTTTGTGACTCCGAAGAATGGTAAGTCTCTTCGGTTTGACGGGACAGTTTGTTGTTGGGATTTTGTGACTCCGATGAATGGTAAGTCTTTTCGGTTTGACGGGACAGTTCGTTGTTGAGATTTTGTGACTCCAATGAATGGTAAGTCTCTTCGATTAGACGGGACAGTTCGTTGTTGAGATTTTGTGACTCCTATACTGGTAAGTCTCTTCTATTTGACGGAACAGTTCGTTGTTGAGATTTTGTGACTCCGATGAATGGTAAGTCTCTTCGGTTTGACGGGACAGTTCGTTGTTGAGATTTTGTTACTCCGATGAATGGTAAGTCTCTTCGGTTATACGGGACAGTTCGTTGTTGGGATTTTGTGACTCCGATGAATGGTAAGTCTCTTCGGTTTGACGGGACAGTTCGTTGTTGAGATTTTGTGACTCCAATGAATGGTAAGTCTCTTCGGTTAGATGGGACAGTTCGTTGTTGAGATTTTGTGACTCCAATGAATGGCAAGTCTCTTCGGTTAGACGGGACAGTTCGTTGTTGAGATTTTGTGACTCCGATGAATGGTAAGTCTCTTCGGTTTGACGGGACAGTTCGTTGTTGAGATTTTGTGACTCCGATTATGGTAAGTCTCTTCGGTTTGACGGGACAATTCGTTGTAGAGATTTTGTGACTCCGATGAATGGTAAGTCTCTTCGGTTTGACGGGACAGTTCGTTGTGGAGATTTTGTGACTCCGAAGAATGGTAAGTCTCTTCGGTTTGACGGGACAGTTTGTTGTTGAGATTTTGTGACTCCGATGAATGGTAAGTCTTTTCGGTTTGACGGGACAGTTCGTTGTTGAGATTTTGTGACTCCAATGAATGGTAAGTCTCTTCGATTAGACGGGACAGTTCGTTGTTGAGATTTTGTGACTCCGTTGACTGGTAAGTCTCTTCTATTTGACGGGACAGTTCGTTGTTGAGATTTTGTGACTCCGATGAATGGTAAGTCTCTTCGGTTTGACGGGACAGTTCGTTGTTGAGATTTTGTTACTCCGATGAATGGTAAGTCTCTTCGGTTATACGGGACAGTTCGTTGTTGGGATTTTGTGACTCCGATGAATGGTAAGTCTCTTCGGTTTGACGGGACAGTTCGTTGTTGAGATTTTGTGACTCCAATGAATGGTAAGTCTCTTCGGTTAGATGGGACAGTTCGTTGTTGAGATTTTGTGACTCCAATGAATGGTAAGTCTCTTCGGTTAGACGGGACAGTTCGTTGTTGAGATTTTGTAACTCCGATGAATGGTAAGTCTCTTCGGTTTGACGGGACAGTTCGTTGTTGAGATTTTGTGACTCCGATTATGGTAAGTCTCTTCGGTTTGACGGGACAATTCGTTGTTGAGATTTTGTGACTCCGATGAATGGTAAGTCTCTTCGGTTTGACGAGACAGTTCGTTGTTGAGATTTTGTGACTCCGATGAATGGTAAGTCTTTTCGGTTTGACGGGACAGTTCGTTGTTGAGATTCTGTGACTCCAATGAATGGTAAGTCTCTTCGATTAGACGGAACAGTTCGTTGTTGAGGTTTTGTGACTCCGATGACTGGTAAGTCTCTTCTATTTGACGGGACAGTTCGTTGTTGAGATTTTGTGACTCCGATGAATGGTAAGTCTCTTCGGTTTGACGGGATAGTTCGTTGTTGAGATTTTGTTACTCCGATGAATGGTAAGTCTCTTCGGTTATACGGGACAGTTTGTTCTTGGGATTTTGTGACTCTGATGAATGGTAAGTCTCTTCGGTTTGACGGGACAGTTCGTTGTTGAGATTTTGTGACTCCAACGAATGGTAAGTCTCTTCGGTTAGACGGGACAGTTCGTTGTTGAGATTTTGTGACTCCAATGAATGGTAAGTCTCTTCGGTTAGACGGGACAGTTCGTTGTTGAGATTTTGTGACTCCGATGAATGGTAAGTCTCTTCGGTTTGACGGGACAGTTCGTTGTTGAGATTTTGTGACTCCAATGAATGGTAAGTCTCTTCGGTTAGACGGGACAGTTCGTTGTTGAGATTTTGTGACTTCGATGAATGGTAAGTCTCTTCGGTTTGACGGGACAGTTCGTTGTTGAGATTTTGTGACTCCAATAAATGGTAAGTCTCTTCGGTTTTATGGGATAGTTCGTTGTTGAGGTTTTTTATTCTGATGAATGGTAAGTCTCTTCGGTTGGACGGGACAGTTCTTTGTTGAGAATATGTTACTCTGATGAATGGTAAGTCTCTTCGGTTTGATGGGACAGTTCGTTGTTGAGATTTTGTGACTCCAACGAATGGTAAGTCTCTTCGGTTAGACGGGACAGTTCGTTGTTGAGATTTTGTGACTCCAATGAATGGTAAGTCTCTTCGGTTAGACGGGACAGTTCGTTGTTGAGATTTTGTGACTTCGATGAATGGTAAGTCTCTTCGGTTTGACGGGACAGTTCGTTGTTGAGATTTTATGACTCCAATGAATGGTAAGTCTCTTCGGTTAGATGGGATAGTTCGTTGTTGAGATTTTGTGACTTCGATGAATGGTAAGTCTCTTCGGTTTGACGGGACAGTTCGTTGTTTAGATTTTGTGACACCGATGAATGGTAAGTCTCTTCAGTTTTATGGGACAGTTCGTTGTTGAGGTTTTCTACTCCGATGAATGGTAAGTCTCTTCGGTTGGACGGGACAGTTCATTGTTGAGAATTTGTTACTCCGATGAATGCTAAGTCTCTGCAGTTTGATGGGACAGTTTGTTGTTGAGAATTTGTTACTCCGATGAATGGTAAGTCTCTTCGTTTAAACGGGACATTTCGTTGTTGAGATTTTGTGACTCCGATTATGGTAAGTCTCTTCGGTTTGACGGGATAATTCGTTGTAGAGATTTTGTGACTCCGATGAATGGTAAGTCTCTTCGGTTTGACGGGACACTTCGTTGTTGAGATTTTGTGACTCCGAAGAATGGTAAGTCTCTTCGGTTTGACGGGACAGTTCGTTGTTGAGATTTTGTGACTCCGATGAATGGTAAGTCTTTTCGGTTTGACGGGACAGTTCGTTGTTGAGATTTTGTGACTCCAATGAATGGTAAGTCTCTTCGATTAGACGGGACAGTTCGTTGTTGAGATTTTGTGACTCCGTTGACTGGTAAGTCTCTTCTATTTGACGGGACAGTTCGTTGTTGAGATTTTGTGACTCCGATGAATGGTAAGTCTCTTCGGTTTGACGGGACAGTTCATTGTTGAGATTTTGTTACTCCGATGAATGGTAAGTCTCTTCGGTTATAAGGGACAGTTCGTTGTTGGGATTTTGTGACTCCGATGAATGGTAAGTCTCTTCGGTTTGACGGGACAGTTCGTTGTTGAGATTTTGTGACTCCAATGAATGGTAAGTCTCTTCGGTTAGACGGGACAGTTCGTTGTTGAGATTTTGTGACTCCGATGAATGGTAAGTCTCTTCGGTTTAACGGGACAGTTCGTTGTTGAGATTTTGTGACTCCAATGAATGGTAAGTCTCTTCGGTTAGACGGGATAGTTCGTTGTTGAGATTTTGTGACTTCGATGAATGGTAAGTCTCTTCGGTTTGACGGGACAGTTCGTTGTAGAGATTTTGTGACTCCGATGAATGGTAAGTATCTTCGGTTTTATGGGACAGTTCGTTATTGAGGTTTTTTACTCCGATGAATGGTAAGTCTCTTCGGTTGGACGAGACAGTTCTTTGTTGAGAATATGTTACTCCGATGAATGGTAAGTCTCTTCGGTTTGATGGGACAGTTCGTTGTTGAGAATTTGTTACTCCGATGAATGGTAAGTCTCTTCGGTTAGACGGGACAGTTCGTTGTTGAGATTTTGTGACTCCGATGAATGGTAAGTCTCTTCGGTTTGAGGGGACAGTTCATTGTTGAGATTTTGTGACACCGATGAATGGTAAGTCTCTTCGGTTTTATGGGACAGTTCGTTGTTGAGGTTTTCTACTCCGATGAATGGTAAGTCTCTTCGGTTGGACGGGACAGTTCATTGTTGAGAATTTGTTACTCCGATGAATGGTAAGTCTCTGCGGTTTGATGGGACCGTTTGTTGTTGAGTATTTGTTACTCCGATGAATGGTAAGTATTTTCGGTTTGACGGGACAGTTCGTTGTTGAGATTCTGTGACTCCAATGAATGGTAAGTCTCTTCGGTTTGACGGGACAGTTCGTTGTTGAGATTTTGTGACTCCGATAAATGGTAAGTCTCTTCGGTTTTATGGGACAGTTCGTTGTTGAGGTTTTTTATTCCGATGAATGGTAAGTCTCTTCGGTTGGACGGGACAGTTCTTTGTTGAGAATATGTTACTCCGATGAATGGTAAGTCTCTTCGGTTTGATGGGACAGTTCGTTGTTGAGAATTTGTTACTCTGATGAATGGTAAGTCTCTTCAGTTAGACGGGATAGTTCGTTGTTGAGATTTTGTGACTCCGATGAATGGTAAGTCCCTTCGGTTTAACGGGACAGTTCGTTGTTGAGATTTTGTGACACCGATGAATGGTAAGTCTCTTCAGTTTTATGGGACAGTTCGTTGTTGAGGTTTTCTACTCCGATGAATGGTAAGTCTCTTCGGTTGGACGGGACAGTTCATTGTTGATAATTTGTTACTCCGATGAATGGTAAGTCTCTGCGGTTTGATGGGACAGTTTGTTGTTGAGAATTTGTTACTCCGATGAATGGTAAGTCTCTTCGTTTAAACGGGACAGTTCGTTGTTGAGACTTTGTGACTCCGATTATGGTAAGTCTCTTCGGTTTGACGGGACAATTCGTTGTTGAGATTTTGTGACTCCGATGAATAGTAAGTCTCTTCGGTTTGACGGGACAGTTCGTTGTTGAGATTTTGTGACTCCGAAGAATGGTAAGTCTCTTCGGTTTGACGGGACAGTTCGTTGTTGAGATTTTGTGACTCCGATGAATGGTAAGTCTTTTCGGTTTGACGGGACAGTTCGTTGTTGAGATTTTGTGACTCCAATGAATGGTAAGTCTCTTCGATTAGACGGGACAGTTCGTTGTTGAGATTTTGTGACTCCGTTGACTGGTAAGTCTCTTCTATTTGACGGGACAGTTTGTTGTTGAGATTTTGTGACTCCGATGAATGGTAAGTCTCTTCGGTTTGACGGGACAGTTCGTTGTTGAGATTTTGTTACTCCGATGAATGGTAAGTCTCTTCGGTTATACGGGACAGTTCGTTGTTAGGATTTTGTGACACCGATGAATGGTAAGTCTCTTCGGTTTTATGGGACAGTTCGTTGTTGAGGTTTTCTACTCCGATGAATGGTAAGTCTCTTCGGTTTGACGGGACAGTTCGTTGTTGAGATTTTGTTACTCCGATGAATGGTAAGTCTCTTCAGTTATACGGGACAGTTCGTTGTTGGGATTTTGTGACTCCGATGAATGGTAAGTCTCTTCGGTTTGACGGGACAGTTCGTTGTTGAGATTTTGTGACTCCAATGAATGGTAAGTCTCTTCGGTTAGATGGGACAGTTCGTTGTTGAGATTTTGTGACTCCAATGAATGGTAAGTCTCTTCGGTTAGACAGGACAGTTCGTTGTTGAGATTTTGTTACTCCGATGAATGGTAAGTCTCTTCGGTTTGACGGGACAGTTCGTTGTTGAGATTTTGTGACTCCAATGAATGGTAAGTCTCTTAGGTTAGACGGGATAGTTCGTTGTTGAGATTTTGTGACTTCGATGAATGGTAAGTCTCTTCGGTTTGACGGGACAGTTCGTTGTAGAGATTTTGTGACTCCGATGAATGGTAAGTATCTTCGGTTTTATGGGACAGTTCGTTATTGAGGTTTTTTACTCCGATGAATGGTAAGTCTCTTCGGTTGGACGAGACAGTTCTTTGTTGAGAATATGTTACTCCGATGAATGGTAAGTCTCTTCGGTTTGATGGGACAGTTCGTTGTTGAGAATTTGTTACTCCGATGAATGGTAAGTCTCTTCGGTTAGACGGGACAGTTCGTTGTTGAGATTTTGTGACTCCGATGAATGGTAAGTCTCTTCGGTTTGAGGGGACAGTTCATTGTTGAGATTTTGTGACACCGATGAATGGTAAGTCTCTTCGGTTTTATGGGACAGTTCGTTGTTGAGGTTTTCTACTCCGATGAATGGTAAGTCTCTTCGGTTGGACGGGACAGTTCATTGTTGAGAATTTGTTACTCCGATGAATGGTAAGTCTCTGCGGTTTGATGGGACCGTTTGTTGTTGAGTATTTGTTACTCCGATGAATGGTAAGTATTTTCGGTTTGACGGGACAGTTCGTTGTTGAGATTCTGTGACTCCAATGAATGGTAAGTCTCTTCGGTTTGACGGGACAGTTCGTTGTTGAGATTTTGTGACTCCGATAAATGGTAAGTCTCTTCGGTTTTATGGGACAGTTCGTTGTTGAGGATTTTTATTCCGATGAATGGTAAGTCTCTTCGGTTGGACGGGACAGTTCTTTGTTGAGAATATGTTACTCCGATGAATGGTAAGTCTCTTCGGTTTGATGGGACAGTTCGTTGTTGAGAATTTGTTACTCTGATGAATGGTAAGTCTCTTCAGTTAGACGGGATAGTTCGTTGTTGAGATTTTGTGACTCCGATGAATGGTAAGTCCCTTCGGTTTAACGGGACAGTTCGTTGTTGAGATTTTGTGACACCGATGAATGGTAAGTCTCTTCAGTTTTATGGGACAGTTCGTTGTTGAGGTTTTCTACTCCGATGAATGGTAAGTCTCTTCGGTTGGACGGGACAGTTCATTGTTGAGAATTTGTTACTCCGATGAATGGTAAGTCTCTGCGGTTTGATGGGACAGTTTGTTGTTGAGAATTTGTTACTCCGATGAATGGTAAGTCTCTTCGTTTAAACGGGACAGTTCGTTGTTGAGACTTTGTGACTCCGATTATGGTAAGTCTCTTCGGTTTGACGGGACAATTCGTTGTTGAGATTTTGTGACTCCGATGAATAGTAAGTCTCTTCGGTTTGACGGGACAGTTCGTTGTTGAGATTTTGTGACTCCGAAGAATGGTAAGTCTCTTCGGTTTGACGGGACAGTTCGTTGTTGAGATTTTGTGACTCCGATGAATGGTAAGTCTTTTCGGTTTGACGGGACAGTTCGTTGTTGAGATTTTGTGACTCCAATGAATGGTAAGTCTCTTCGATTAGACGGGACAGTTCGTTGTTGAGATTTTGTGACTCCGTTGACTGGTAAGTCTCTTCTATTTGACGGGACAGTTTGTTGTTGAGATTTTGTGACTCCGATGAATGGTAAGTCTCTTCGGTTTGACGGGACAGTTCGTTGTTGAGATTTTGTTACTCCGATGAATGGTAAGTCTCTTCGGTTATACGGGACAGTTCGTTGTTAGGATTTTGTGACACCGATGAATGGTAAGTCTCTTCGGTTTTATGGGACAGTTCGTTGTTGAGGTTTTCTACTCCGATGAATGGTAAGTCTCTTCGGTTTGACGGGACAGTTCGTTGTTGAGATTTTGTTACTCCGATGAATGGTAAGTCTCTTCAGTTATACGGGACAGTTCGTTGTTGGGATTTTGTGACTCCGATGAATGGTAAGTCTCTTCGGTTTGACGGGACAGTTCGTTGTTGAGATTTTGTGACTCCAATGAATGGTAAGTCTCTTCGGTTAGATGGGACAGTTCGTTGTTGAGATTTTGTGACTCCAATGAATGGTAAGTCTCTTCGGTTAGACAGGACAGTTCGTTGTTGAGATTTTGTTACTCCGATGAATGGTAAGTCTCTTCGGTTTGACGGGACAGTTCGTTGTTGAGATTTTGTGACTCCAATGAATGGTAAGTCTCTTCGGTTAGACGGGATAGTTCGTTGTTGAGATTTTGTGACTTCGATGAATGGTAAGTCTCTTCGGTTTGACGGGACAGTTCGTTGTTGAGATTTTGTGACTCCGATGAATGGTAAGTCTCTTCGGTTTTATGGGACAGTTCGTTATTGAGGTTTTTTACTCCGATGAATGGTAAGTCTCTTCGGTTGGACGAGACAGTTCTTTGTTGAGAATATGTTACTCCGATGAATGGTAAGTCTCTTCGGTTTGATGGGACAGTTCGTTGTTGAGAATTTGTTACTCCGATGAATGGTAAGTCTCTTCGGTTAGACGGGACAGTTCGTTGTTGAGATTTTGTGACTCCGATGAATGGTAAGTCTCTTCGGTTTGATGGGACAGTTCATTGTTGAGATTTTGTGACACCGATGAATGGTAAGTCTCTTCGGTTTTATGGGACAGTTCGTTGTTGAGGTTTTCTACTCCGATGAATGGTAAGTCTCTTCGGTTGGACGGGACAGTTCATTGTTGAGAATTTGTTACTCCGATGAATGGTAAGTCTCTGCGGTTTGATGGGACCGTTTGTTGTTGAGAATTTGTTACTCCGATGAATGGTAAGTCTCTTCGTTTATACAGGACAGTTCGTTGTTGAGATTTTGTGACTCCGATTATGGTAAGTCTCTTCGGTTTGACGGGACAGTTCGTTGTTGAGATTTTGTGACTCCGATGATTGGTAAGTCTCTTCGGTTTGACGAGACAGTTCGTTGTTGAGATTTTGTGACTCCGATGAATGGTAAGTCTTTTCGGTTTGACGGGACAGTTCGTTGTTGAGATTCTGTGACTCCAATGAATGGTAAGTCTCTTCGATTAGACGGGACAGTTCGTTGTTGAGATTTTGTGACTCCGATGACTGGTAAGTCTCTTCTATTTGACGGGACAGTTCGTTGTTGAGATTTTGTGACTCCGATGAATGGTAAGTCTCTTCGGTTTGACGGGACAGTTCTTTGTTGAGATTTTGTTACTCCGATGAATGGTAAGTCTCTTTGGTTATACGGGACAGTTTGTTGTTGGAATTTTGTTACTCTGATGAATGGTAAGTCTCTTCGGTTAGACGGGACAGTTCGTTGTTGAGATTTTGTGACTCCGATGAATGGTAAGTCTCTTCGGTTTGACGGGACAGTTCGTTGTTGAGATTTTGTGACTCCAATGAATGGTAAGTCTCTTCGGTTAGACGGGATAGTTCGTTGTTGAGATTTTGTGACTTCGATGAATGGTAAGTCTCTTCGGTTTGACGGGACAGTTCGTTGTTGAGATTTTGTGACTCCGATAAATGGTAAGTCTCTTCGGTTTTATGGGACAGTTCGTTGTTGAGGTTTTTTATTCCGATAAATGGTAAGTCTCTTCGGTTGGACGGGACAGTTCTTTGTTGAGAATATGTTACTCCGATGAATGGTAAGTCTCTTCGGTTTGATGGGACAGTTCGTTGTTGAGAATTTGTTACTCTGATGAATGGTAAGTCTCTTCGGTTAGACGGGACAGTTCGTTGTTGAGATTTTGTGACTCCGATGAATGGTAAGTCCCTTCGGTTTAACGGGACAGTTCGTTGTTGAGATTTTGTGACACCGATGAATGGTAAGTCTCTTCAGTTTTATGGGACAGTTCGTTGTTGAGGTTTTCTACTCCGATGAATGGTAAGTCTCTTCGGTTGGACGGGACAGTTCATTGTTGAGAATTTGTTACTCCGATGAATGGTAAGTCTCTGCGGTTTGATGGGACAGTTTGTTGTTGAGAATTTGTTACTCCGATGAATGGTAAGTCTCTTCGTTTAAACGGGACAGTTCGTTGTTGAGATTTTGTGACTCCGATTATGGTAAGTCTCTTCGGTTTGACGGGACAATTCGTTGTTGAGATTTTGTGACTCCGATGAATGGTAAGTCTCTTCGGTTTGACGGGATAGTTCGTTGTTGAGATTTTGTGACTCCGAAGAATGGTAAGTCTCTTCGGTTTGACGGGACAGTTCGTTGTTGAGATTTTGTGACTCCGATGAATGGTAAGTCTTTTCGGTTTGACGGGACAGTTCGTTGTTGAGATTTTGTGACTCCAATGAATGGTAAGTCTCTTTGATTAGACGGGACAGTTCGTTGTTGAGATTTTGTGACTCCGTTGACTGGTAAGTCTCTTCTATTTGACGGGACAGTTTGTTGTTGAGATTTTGTGACTCCGATGAATGGTAAATCTCTTCGGTTTGACGGGACAGTTCGTTGTTGAGATTTTGTTACTCCGATGAATGGTAAGTCTCTTCGGTTATACGGGACAGTTCGTTGTTAGGATTTTGTGACACCGATGAATGGTAAGTCTCTTCGGTTTTATGGGACAGTTCGTTGTTGAGGTTTTCTACTCCGATGAATGGTAAGTCTCTTCGGTTTGACGGGACAGTTCGTTGTTGAGATTTTGTTACTCCGATGAATGGTAAGTCTCTTCGGTTATACGGGACAGTTCGTTGTTGGGATTTTGTGACTCCGATGAATGGTAAGTCTCTTCGGTTTGACGGGATAGTTCGTTGTTGAGATTTTGTGACTCCAATGAATGGTAAGTCTCTTCGGTTAGATGGGACAGTTCGTTGTTGAGATTTTGTGACTCCAATGAATGGTAAGTCTCTTCGGTTAGACGGGACAGTTCGTTGTTGAGATTTTGTGACTCCGATGAATGGTAAGTCTCTTCGGTTTGACGGGACAGTTCATTGTTGAGATTTTGTGACACCGATGAATGGTAAATCTCTTCGGTTTTATGGGACAGTTCTTTGTTGAGGTTTTCTACTCCGATGAATGGTAAGTCTCTTCGGTTGGACGGGACAGTTCATTGTTGAGAATTTGTTACTCCGATGAATGGTAAGTCTCTGCGGTTTGATGGGACTGTTTGTTGTTGAGAATTTGTTACTCCGATGAATGGTAAGTCTCTTCGTTTATACGGGACAGTTCGTTGTTGAGATTTTGTGACTCCGATTATGGTAAGTCTCTTCGGTTTGACGGGACAATTCGTTGTTGAGATTTTGTGACTCCGATGAATGGTAAGTCTCTTCGGTTTGACGAGACAGTTCGTTGTTGATATTTTGTGACTCCGATGAATGGTAAGTCTTTTCGGTTTGACGGGACAGTTCGTTGTTGAGATTCTGTGACTCCAATGAATGGTAAGTCTCTTCGATTAGACGGGACAGTTCGTTGTTGAGATTTTGTGACTCCGATGACTGGTAAGTCTCTTCTATTTGACGGGACAGTTCGTTGTTGAGATTTTTTGACTCCGATGAATGGTAAGTCTCTTCGGTTTGACGGGACAGTTCGTTGTTGAGATTTCGTTACTCCGATGAATGGTAAGTCTCTTCGGTTATACGGGACAGTTTGTTGTTGGAATTTTGTGACTCCGATGAATGGTAAGTCTCTTCGATTAGACGGGACAGTTCGTTGTTGAGATTTTGTGACTCTAATGAATGCTAAGTCTCTTCGGTTTGACGGAACAGTTCGTTGTTGAGATTTTGTGACTCCAATGAATGGTAAGTCTCTTCGGTTAGACGGGATAGTTCGTTGTTGAGATTTTGTGACTTCGATGAATGGTAAGTCTCTTCGGTTTGACGGGACAGTTCGTTGTTGAGATTTTGTGACTCCGATAAATGGTAAGTCTCTTCGGTTTTATGGGACAGTTCGTTGTTGAGGTTTTTTATTCCGATGAATGGTAAGTCTCTTTGGTTGGACGGGACAGTTCTTTGTTGAGAATATGTTACTCCGATGAATGGTAAGTCTCTTCGGATTGATGGGACAGTTCGTTGTTGAGAATTTGTTACTCTGATGAATGGTAAGTCTCTTCGGTTAGACGGGACAGTTCGTTGTTGAGATTTTGTGACTCCGATGAATGGTAAGTCTCTTCGGTTTAACGGGACAGTTCGTTGTTGAGATTTTGTGAAACCGATGAATGGTAAGTCTCTTCAGTTTTATGGGACAGTTCGTTGTTGAGGTTTTCTACTCCGATGAATGGTAAGTCTCTTCGGTTGGACGGGACAGTTCATTGTTGAGAATTTGTTGCTCCGATGAATGGTAAGTCTCTGCGGTTTGATGGGACAGTTTGTTGTTGAGAATTTGTTACTCCGATGAATGGTAAGTCTCTTCGTTTAAACGGGACAGTTCTTTGTTGAGATTTTGTGACTCCGATTATGGTAAGTCTCTTCGGTTTGACGGGACAATTCGTTGTTGAGATTTTGTGACTCCGATGAATGGTAAGTCTCTTCGGTTTGACGGGACAGTTCGTTGTTGAGATTTTGTGACTCCGAAGAATGGTAAGTCTCTTCGGTTTGACGGGACAGTTCGTTGTTGAGATTTTGTGACTCCGATGAATGGTAAGTCTTTTCGGTTTGACGGGACAGTTCGTTGTTGAGATTTTGTGACTCCAATGAATGGTAAGTCTCTTCGATTAGACGGGACAGTTCGTTGTTGAGATTTTGTGACTCCGTTGACTGGTAAGTCTCTTCTATTTGACGGGACAGTTTGTTGTTGAGATTTTGTGACTCCGATGAATGGTAAGTCTCTTCGGTTTGACGGGACAGTTCGTTGTTGAGATTTTGTTACTCCGATGAATGGTAAGTCTCTTCGGTTATACGAGACAGTTCGTTGTTGGGATTTTGTGACACCGATGAATGGTAAGTCTCTTCGGTTTTATGGGACAGTTCGTTGTTGAGGTTTTCTACTCCGATGAATGGTAAGTCTCTTCGGTTTGACGGGACAGTTCGTTGTTGAGATTTTGTTACTCCGATGAATGGTAAGTCTCTTCGGTTATACGGGACAGTTCGTTATTGGGATTTTGTGACTCCGATGAATGGTAAGTCTCTTCGGTTTGACGGGACAGTTCGTTGTTGAGATTTTGTGACTCCAATGAATGGTAAGTCTCTTCGGTTAGATGGGACAGTTCGTTGTTGAGATTTTGTGACTCCAATGAATGGTAAGTCTCTTCGGTTAGACGGGACAATTCGTTGTTGAGATTTTGTGACTCCGATGAATGGTAAGCCTCTTTGGTTTGACGGGACAGTTCGTTGTTGAGATTTTGTGACTCCAATGAATGGTAAGTCTCTTCGGTTAAACGGGATAGTTCGTTGTTGAGATTTTGTGACTTCGATGAATGGTAAGTCTCTTCGGTTTGACGGGACAGTTCGTTGTTGAGATTTTGTGACTCCGATGAATGGTAAGTCTCTTCGGTTTTATGGGACAGTTCGTTATTGAGGTTTTTTACTCCGATGAATGGTAAGTCTCTTCGGTTGGACGAGACAGTTCTTTGTTGAGAATATGTTACTCCGATGAATGGTAAGTCTCTTCGGTTTGATGGGACAGTTCGTTGTTAAGAATTTGTTACTCCGATGAATGGTAAGTCTCTTCGGTTAGACGGGACAGTTCGTTGTTGGGATTTTGTGACACCGATGAATGGTAAGTCTCTTCGATTTTATGGGACAGTTCGTTGTTGAGGTTTTCTACTCCGATGAATGGTAAGTCTCTTCGGTTTTTACGGGACAGTTCGTTGTTGAGATTTTGTTACTCCGATGAATGGTAAGTCTCTTCGGTTATACGGGACAGTTCGTTGTTGGGATTTTGTGACTCCGATGAATGGTAAGTCTCTTCGGTTTGACGGGACAGTTCGTTGTTGAGATTTTGTTACTCCAATGAATGGTAAGTCTCTTCGGTTAGATGAGACAGTTCGTTGTTGAGATTTTGTGACTCCAATGAATGGTAAGTCTCTTCGGTTAGACGGGACAGTTCGTTGTTGAGATTTTGTGACTCCGATGAATGGTAAGTCTCTTCGGTTTGACGGGACAGTTCATTGTTGAGAGTTTGTGACACCGATGAATGGTAAGTCTCTTCGGTTTTATGGGACAGTTCGTTGTTGAGGTTTTCTACTCCGATGAATGGTAAGTCTCTTCGGTTGGACGGGACAGTTCATTGTTGAGAATTTGTTACTCCGATGAATGGTAAGTCTCTGCGGTTTGATGGGACCGTTTGTTGTTGAGAATTGGTTACTCCGATGAATGGTAAGTCTCTTCGTTTATACGGGACAGTTCGTTGTTGAGATTTTGTGACTCCGATTATGGTAAGTCTCTTCGGTTTGAAGGGACAATTCGTTGTTGAGATTTTGTGACTCCGATGAATGGTAAGTCTCTTCGGTTTGACGAGACAGTTCGTTGTTGAGATTTTGTGACTCCAATGAATGGTAAGTCTTTTCGGTTTGACGGGACAGTTCGTTGTTGAGATTCTGTGACTCCAATGAATGGTAAGTCTCTTCGATTAGACGGGACAGTTCATTGTTGAGATTTTGTAACTCCGATGACTGGTAAGTCTCTTCTATTTGACGGGACAGTTCGTTGTTGAGATTTTGTGACTCCGATGAATGGTAAGTCTCTTCGGTTTGACGGGACAGTTCGTTGTTGAGATTTTGTTACTCCGATGAATGGTAAGTCTCTTCGGTTATACGGGACAGTTTGTTGTTGGAATTTTGTGACTCCGATGAATGGTAAGTCTCTTTGGTTTGACGGGACAGTTCGTTGTTGAGATTTTGTGACTCCAACGAATGGTAAGTCTCTTCGGTTAGATGGGACAGTTCGTTGTTTAGATTTTGTGACTCCAATGAATGGTAAGTCTCTTCGGTTAGACGGGACAGTTCGTTGTTGAGATTTTGTGACTCCGATGAATGGTAAGTCTCTTCGGTTTGACGGGACAGTTCATTGTTGAGATTTTGTGACACCGATGAATGGTAAGTCTCTTCGGTTTTATGGGACAGTTCGTTGTTGAGGTTTTCTACTCCGATGAATGGTAAGTCTCTTCGGTTGGACGGGACAGTTCATTGTTGAGAATTTGTTACTCCGATGAATGGTAAGTCTCTGTGGTTTGATGGGACCGTTTGTTGTTGAGAATTGGTTACTCCGATGAATGGTAAGTCTCTTCGTTTATACGGGACAGTTCGTTGTTGAGATTTTGTGACTCCGATTATGGTAAGTCTCTTCGGTTTGAAGGGACAATTCGTTGTTGAGATTTTGTGACTCCGATGAATGGTAAGTCTCTTCGGTTTGACGAGACAGTTCGTTGTTGAGATTTTGTGACTCCAATGAATGGTAAGTCTTTTCGGTTTGACGGGACAGTTCGTTGTTGAGATTCTGTGACTCCAATGAATGGTAAGTCTCTTCGATTAGACGGGACAGTTCATTGTTGAGATTTTGTAACTCCGATGACTGGTAAGTCTCTTCTATTTGACGGGACAGTTCGTTGTTGAGATTTTGTGACTCCGATGAATGGTAAGTCTCTTCGGTTTGACGGGACAGTTCGTTGTTGAGATTTTGTTACTCCGATGAATGGTAAGTCTCTTCGGTTATACGGGACAGTTTGTTGTTGGAATTTTGTGACTCCGATGAATGGTAAGTCTCTTTGGTTTGACGGGACAGTTCGTTGTTGAGATTTTGTGACTCCAACGAATGGTAAGTCTCTTCGGTTAGATGGGACAGTTCGTTGTTTAGATTTTGTGACTCCAATGAATGGTAAGTCTCTTCAGTTAGACGGGACAGTTCGTTGTTGAGATTTTGTGACTCCGATGAATGGTAAGTCTCTTCGGTTTGACGGGACAGTTCGTTGTTGAGATTTTGTGACTCCAATGAATGGTAAGTCTCTTCGGTTAGACGGGATAGTTCGTTGTTGAGATTTTGTGACTTCGATGAATGGTAAGTCTCTTCGGTTTGACGGGACAGTTCGTTGTTGAGATTTTGTGACTCCGATAAATGGTAAGTCTCTTCGGTTTTATGGGACAGTTCGTTGTTGAGGTTTTTTATTCCGATGAATGGTAAGTCTCTTCGGTTGGACGTGACAATTCTTTGTTGAGAATATGTTACTCCGATGAATGGTAAGTCTCTTCGGTTTGATGGGACAGTTCGTTGTTGAGAATTTGTTACTCCGATGAATGGTAAGTCTCTTCAGTTAGACGGGACAGTTCGTTGTTGAAATTTTGTGACTCCGATGAATGGTAAGTCTCTTCGGTTTAACGGGACAGTTCGTTGTTGAGATTTTGTGACACCGATGAATGGTAAGTCTCTTCAGTTTTATGGGACAGTTCGTTGTTGAGGTTTTCTACTCCGATGAATGGTAAGTCTGTTCGGTTGGACGGGACAGTTCATTGTTGAGAATTTGTTACTCCGATGAATGGTAAGTCTCTGCGGTTTGATGGGACAGTTTGTTGTTGAGAATTTGTTACTCCGATGAATGGTAAGTCTCTTCGTTTAAACGGGACAGTTCGTTGTTGAGATTTAGTGACTCCGATTATGGTAAGTCTCTTTGGTTTGACGGGACAATTCGTTGTTGAGATTTTGTGACTCCGATGAATGGTAAGTCTCTTCGGTTTGACGGGACAGTTCGTTGTTGAGATTTTGTGACTCCGAAGAATGGTAAGTCTCTTCGGTTTGACGGGACAGTTCGTTGTTGAGATTTTGTGACTCCGATGAATGGTAAGTCTTTTCGGTTTGACGGGACAGTTCGTTGTTGAGATTTTGTGACTCCAATGAATGGTAAGTCTCTTCGATTAGACGGGACAGTTCGTTGTTGAGATTTTGTGACTCCGTTGACTGGTAAGTCTCTTCTATTTGACGGGACAGTTTGTTGTTGAGATTTTGTGACTCCGATGAATGGTAAGTCTCTTCGGTTTGACGGGACAGTTCGTTGTTGAGATTTTGTTACTCCGGTGAATGGTAAGTCTCTTCGGTTATACGGGACAGTTCGTTGTTGGGATTTTGTGATACCGATGAATGGTAAGTCTCTTCAGTTTTATGGGACAGTTCGTTGTTGAGGTTTTCTACTCCGATGAATGGTAAGTCTCTTCGGTTGGACGGGACAGTTCATTGTTGAGAATTTGTTACTCCGATGAATGGTAAGTCTCTGCGGTTTGATGGGACAGTTTGTTATTGAGAATTTGTTACTCCGATGAATGGTAAGTCTCTTCGTTTAAACGGGACAGTTCGTTGTTGAGATTTTGTGACTCCGATTATGGTAAGTCTCTTCAGTTTGACGGGACAATTCGTTGTTGAGATTTTGTGACTCTGATGAATGGTAAGTCTCTTCGGGTTGACGGGACAGTTCGTTGTTGAGATTTTGTGACTCCGAAGAATGGTAAGTCTCTTCGGTTTGACGGGACAGTTCGTTGTTGAGATTTTGTGACTCCGATGAATGGTAAGTCTTTTCGGTTTGACGGGACAGTTCGTTGTTGAGATTTTGTGACTCCAATGAATGGTAAGTCTCTTCGATTAGACGGGACAGTTCGTTGTTGAGATTTTGTGACTCCGTTGACTGGTAAGTCTCTTCTATTTGACGGGACAGTTCGTTGTTGAGATTTTGTGACTCCGATGAATGGTAAGTCTCTTCGGTTTGACGGGACAGTTCGTTGTTGAGATTTTGTTACTCCGATGAATGGTAAGTCTCTTCGGTTATACGGGACAGTTCGTTGTTGGGATTTTGTGACTCCGATGAATGGTAAGTCTCTTCGGTTTGACGGGACAGTTCGTTGTTGAGATTTTGTGACTCCAATGAATGGTAAGTCTCTTCGGTTAGATGGGACAGTTCGTTGTTGAGATTTTGTGACTCCAATGAATGGTAAGTCTCTTCGGTTAGACGGGACAGTTCGTTGTTGAAATTTTGTGACTCCGATGAATGGTAAGTCTCTTCGGTTTGACGGGACAGTTCGTTGTTGAGATTTTGTGACTCCAATGAATGGTAAGTCTCTTCGGTTAGACGGGATAGTTCGTTGTTGAGATTTTGTGACTTCGATGAATGGTAAGTCTCTTCGGTTTGACGGGACAGTTCATTGTTGAGATTTTGTGACTCCGATGAATGGTAAGTCTCTTCGGTTTTATGGGACAGTTCGTTATTGAGGTTTTTTACTCCGATGAATGGTAAGTCTCTTCGGTTGGACGAGACAGTTCTTTGTTGAGAATATGTTACTCCGATGAACGGTAAGTTCTTCGGTTTGATGGGACAGTTCGTTGTTGAGAATTTGTTACTCCGATGAATGGTAAGTCTCTTCGGTTAGACGGGACAGTTCGTTGTTGAGATTTTGTGAGTCCGATGAATGGTAAGTCTCTTCGGTTTGACGGGACAGTTCATTGTTGAGATTTTGTGACTCCGATAAATGGTAAGTCTCTTCGGTTTGACGGGACAGTTCGTTGTTGAGATTTTGTGACTCCAATGAATGGTAAGTCTCTTCGGTTTTATGGGACAGTTCGTTATTGAGGTTTTTTACTCCGATGAATGGTAAGTCTCTTCGGTTGGACGAGACAGTTCTTTGTTGAGAATATGTTACTCCGATGAATGGTAAGTCTCTTCGGTTTGATGGGACAGTTCGTTGTTGAGATTTTGTGACTCCGATGAATGGTAAGTCTCTTCGGTTTGACGGGACAGTTCGTTGTTGAGATTTTGTTACTCCGATGAATGGTAAGTCTCTTCGGTTATACGGGACAGTTCGTTGTTGGGATTTTGTGACTCCGATGAATGGTAAGTCTCTTCGGTTTGACGGGACAGTTCGTTGTTGAGATTTTGTGACTCCAATGAATGGTAAGTCTCTTCGGTTAGATGGGACAGTTCGTTGTTGAGATTTTGTGACTCCAATGATTGGTAAGTCTCTTCGGTTAGACGGGACAGTTCGTTGTTGAGATTTTGTGACTCCGATGAATGGTAAGTCTCTTCGGTTTGACGGGACAGTTCGTTGTTGAGATTTTGTGACTCCAATGAATGGTAAGTCTCTTCGGTTAGACGGGATAGTTCGTTGTTGAGATTTTGTGACTCCGATGAATGGTAAGTCTCTTCGGTTTGATGGGACAGTTCGTTGTTGAGATTTTGTGACTCCGAAGAATGGTAAGTCTCTTCGGTTTGACGGGACAGTTCGTTGTTGAGATTTTGTGACTCCGATGAATGGTAAGTCTTTTCGGTTTGACGGGACAGTTCGTTGTTGAGATTTTGTGACTCCAATGAATGGTAAGTCTCTTCGATTAGACGGGACAGTTCGTTGTTGAGATTTTGTGACTCCGTTGACTGGTAAGTCTCTTCTATTTGACGGGACAGTTTGTTGTTGAGATTTTGTGACTCCGATGAATGGTAAGTCTCTTCGGTTTGACGGGACAGTTCGTTGTTGAGATTTTGTTACTCCGATGAATGGTAAGTCTCTTCGGTTATACGGGACAGTTCGTTGTTGGGATTTTGTGACACCGATGAATGGTAAGTCTCTTCAGTTTTATGGGACAGTTCGTTGTTGAGGTTTTCTACTCCGATGAATGGTAAGTCTCTTCGGTTGGACGGGACAGTTCATTGTTGAGAATTTGTTACTCCGATGAATGGTAAGTCTCTGCGGTTTGATGGGACAGTTTGTTATTGAGAATTTGTTACTCCGATGAATGGTAAGTCTCTTCGTTTAAACGGGACAGTTCGTTGTTGAGATTTTGTGACTCCGATTATGGTAAGTCTCTTCGGTTTGACGGGACAATTCGTTGTTGAGATTTTGTGACTCTGATGAATGGTAAGTCTCTTCGGGTTGACGGGACAGTTCGTTGTTGAGATTTTGTGACTCCGAAGAATGGTAAGTCTCTTCGGTTTGACGGGACAGTTCGTTGTTGAGATTTTGTGACTCCGATGAATGGTAAGTCTTTTCGGTTTGACGGGACAGTTCGTTGTTGAGATTTTGTGACTCCAATGAATGGTAAGTCTCTTCGATTAGACGGGACAGTTCGTTGTTGAGATTTTGTGACTCCGTTGACTGGTAAGTCTCTTCTATTTGACGGGACAGTTCGTTGTTGAGATTTTGTGACTCCGATGAATGGTAAGTCTCTTCGGTTTGACGGGACAGTTCGTTGTTGAGATTTTGTTACTCCGATGAATGGTAAGTCTCTTCGGTTATACGGGACAGTTCGTTGTTGGGATTTTGTGACTCCGATGAATGGTAAGTCTCTTCGGTTTGACGGGACAGTTCGTTGTTGAGATTTTGTGACTCCAATGAATGGTAAGTCTCTTCGGTTAGATGGGACAGTTCGTTGTTGAGATTTTGTGACTCCAATGAATGGTAAGTCTCTTCGGTTAGACGGGACAGTTCGTTGTTGAAATTTTGTGACTCCGATGAATGGTAAGTCTCTTCGGTTTGACGGGACAGTTCGTTGTTGAGATTTTGTAACTCCAATGAATGGTAAGTCTCTTCGGTTAGACGGGATAGTTCGTTGTTGAGATTTTGTGACTTCGATGAATGGTAAGTCTCTTCGGTTTGACGGGACAGTTCATTGTTGAGATTTTGTGACTCCGATGAATGGTAAGTCTCTTCGGTTTGACGGGACAGTTCGTTGTTGAGATTTTGTGACTCCGAAGAAGGGTAAGTCTCTTCGGTTTGACGGGACAGTTCGTTGTTGAGATTTTGTGACTCCGATGAATGGTAAGTCTTTTCGGTTTGACGGGACAGTTCGTTGTTGAGATTTTGTGACTCCAATGAATGGTAAGTCTCTTCGATTAGACAGGACAGTTCGTTGTTGAGATTTTGTGACTCCGTTGACTGGTAAGTCTCTTCTATTTGACGGGACAGTTTGTTGTTGAGATTTTGTGACTCCGATGAATGGTAAGTCTCTTCGGTTTGACGGGACAGTTCGTTGTGGAGATTTTGTTACTCCGATGAATGGTAAGTCTCTTCGGTTAGACGGGACAGTTCGTTGTTGGGATTTTGTGACACCGATGAATGGTAAGTCTCTTCAGTTTTATGGGACAGTTCGTTGTTGAGGTTTTCTACTCCGATGAATGGTAAGTCTCTTCGGTTGGACGGGACAGTTCATTGTTGAGAATTTGTTACTCCGATGAATGGTAAGTCTCTGCGGTTTGATGGGACAGTTTGTTATTGAGAATTTGTTACTCCGATGAATGGTAAGTCTCTTCGTTTAAACGGGACAGTTCGTTGTTGAGATTTTGTGACTCCGATTATGGTAAGTCTCTTCGGTTTGACGGGACAATTCGTTGTTGAGATTTTGTGACTCTGATGAATGGTAAGTCTCTTCGGGTTGACGGGACAGTTCGTTGTTGAGATTTTGTGACTCCGAAGAATGGTAAGTCTCTTCGGTTTGACGGGACAGTTCGTTGTTGAGATTTTGTGACTCCGATGAATGGTAAGTCTTTTCGGTTTGACGGGACAGTTCGTTGTTGAGATTTTGTGACTCCAATGAATGGTAAGTCTCTTCGATTAGACGGGACAGTTCGTTGTTGAGATTTTGTGACTCCGTTGACTGGTAAGTCTCTTCTATTTGACGGGACAGTTCGTTGTTGAGATTTTGTGACTCCGATGAATGGTAAGTCTCTTCGGTTTGACGGGACAGTTCGTTGTTGAGATTTTGTTACTCCGATGAATGGTAAGTCTCTTCGGTTATACGGGACAGTTCGTTGTTGGGATTTTGTGACTCCGATGAATGGTAAGTCTCTTCGGTTTGACGGGACAGTTCGTTGTTGAGATTTTGTGACTCCAATGAATGGTAAGTCTCTTCGGTTAGATGGGACAGTTCGTTGTTGAGATTTTGTGACTCCAATGAATGGTAAGTCTCTTCGGTTAGACGGGACAGTTCGTTGTTGAAATTTTGTGACTCCGATGAATGGTAAGTCTCTTCGGTTTGACGGGACAGTTCGTTGTTGAGATTTTGTGACTCCAATGAATGGTAAGTCTCTTCGGTTAGACGGGATAGTTCGTTGTTGAGATTTTGTGACTTCGATGAATGGTAAGTCTCTTCGGTTTGACGGGACAGTTCATTGTTGAGATTTTGTGACTCCGATGAATGGTAAGTCTCTTCGGTTTTATGGGACAGTTCGTTATTGAGGTTTTTTACTCCGATGAATGGTAAGTCTCTTCGGTTGGACGAGACAGTTCTTTGTTGAGAATATGTTACTCCGATGAACGGTAAGTTCTTCGGTTTGATGGGACAGTTCGTTGTTGAGAATTTGTTACTCCGATGAATGGTAAGTCTCTTCGGTTAGACGGGACAGTTCGTTGTTGAGATTTTGTGAGTCCGATGAATGGTAAGTCTCTTCGGTTTGACGGGACAGTTCATTGTTGAGATTTTGTGACTCCGATAAATGGTAAGTCTCTTCGGTTTGACGGGACAGTTCGTTGTTGAGATTTTGTGACTCCAATGAATGGTAAGTCTCTTCGGTTTTATGGGACAGTTCGTTATTGAGGTTTTTTACTCCGATGAATGGTAAGTCTCTTCGGTTGGACGAGACAGTTCTTTGTTGAGAATATGTTACTCCGATGAATGGTAAGTCTCTTCGGTTTTATGGGACAGTTCGTTGTTGAGATTTTGTGACTCCGATGAATGGTAAGTCTCTTCGGTTTGACGGGACAGTTCGTTGTTGAGATTTTGTTACTCCGATGAATGGTAAGTCTCTTCGGTTATACGGGACAGTTCGTTGTTGGGATTTTGTGACTCCGATGAATGGTAAGTCTCTTCGGTTTGACGGGACAGTTCGTTGTTGAGATTTTGTGACTCCAATGAATGGTAAGTCTCTTCGGTTAGATGGGACAGTTCGTTGTTGAGATTTTGTGACTCCAATGATTGGTAAGTCTCTTCGGTTAGACGGGACAGTTCGTTGTTGAGATTTTGTGACTACGATGAATGGTAAGTCTCTTCGGTTTGACGGGACAGTTCGTTGTTGAGATTTTGTGACTCCAATGAATGGTAAGTCTCTTCGGTTAGACGGGATAGTTCGTTGTTGAGATTTTGTGACTTCGATGAATGGTAAGTCTCTTCGGTTTGACGGGACGGTTCGTTGTTGAGATTTTGTGACTCCGATGAATGGTAAGTCTCTTCGGTTTTATGGGACAGTTCGTTATTGAGGTTTTTTACTCCGATGAATGGTAAGTCTCTTCGGTTGGACGAGACAGTTCTTTGTTGAGAATATGTTACTCCGATGAATGGTAAGTCTCTTCGGTTTGATGGGACAGTTCGTTGTTGAGATTTTGTTACTCCGATGAATGGTAAGTCTCTTCGGTTATACGGGACAGTTTGTTGTTGGAATTTTGTGACTCCGATGAATGGTAAGTCTCTTCGGTTAGACGGGACAGTTCGTTGTTGAGATTTTGTGACTCCGATGAATGGTAAGTCTCTTCGGTTTGACGGGACAGTTCGTTGTTGAGATTTTGTGACTCCAATGAATGGTAAGTCTCTTCGGTTAGACGGGATAGTTCGTTGTTGAGATTTTGTGACTTCGATGAATGGTAAGTCTCTTCGGTTTGACGGGACAGTTCGTTGTTGAGATTTTGTGACTACGATAAATGGTAAGTCTCTTCGGTTTTATGGGACAGTTCGTTGTTGAGGTTTTTTATTCCGATGAATGGTAAGTCTCTTCGGTTGGACGGGACAGTTCTTTGTTGAGAATATGTTACTCCGATGAATGGTAAGTCTCTTCGGTTTGATGGGACAGTTCGTTGTTGAGAATTTGTTACTCCGATGAATGGTAAGTCTCTTCGGTTAGACGGGACTGTTCGTTGTTGAGATTTTGTGACTCCGATGAATGGTAAGTCTCTTCGGTTTAACGGGACAGTTCGTTGTTGAGATTTTGTGACACCGATGAATGGTAAGTCTCTTCAGTTTTATGGGACAGTTCGTTGTTGAGGTTTTCTACTCCGATGAATGGTAAGTCTCTTCGGTTGGACGGGATAGTTCATTGTTGAGAATTTGTTACTCCGATGAATGGTAAGTCTCTGCGGTTTGATGGGACAGTTTGTTGTTGAGAATTTGTTACTCCAATGAATGGTAAGTCTCTTCGTTTCAACGGGACAGTTCGTTGTTGAGATTTTGTGACTCCGATTATGGTAAGTCTCTTCGGTTTGACGGGACAATTCGTTGTTGAGATTTTGTGACTCCGATGAATGGTAAGTCTCTTCGGTTTGACGGGACAGTTCGTTGTTGAGATTTTGTGACTCCGAAGAATGGTAAGTCTCTTCGGTTTGACGGGACAGTTCGTTGTTGAGATTTTGTGACTCCGATGAATGGTAAGTCTTTTCGGTTTGACGGGACAGTTCGTTGTTGAGATTTTGTGACTCCAATGAATGGTAAGTCTCTTCGATTAGAGGGGACAGTTCGTTGTTGAGATTTTGTGACTCCGTTGACTGGTAAGTCTCTTCTATTTGACGGGACAGTTCGTTGTTGAGATTTTGTGACTCCGATGAATGGCAAGTCTCTTCGGTTTGACGGGACAGTTCGTTGTTGAGATTTTGTTACTCCGATGAATGGTAAGTCTCTTCGGTTATACGGGACAGTTCGTTGTTGGGATTTTGTGACACCGATGAATGGTAAGTCTCTTCGGTTTTATGGGACAGTTCGTTGTTGAGGTTTTCTACTCCGATGAATGGTAAGTCTCTTCGGTTTGACGGGACAGTTCGTTGTTGAGATTTTGTTACTCCGATGAATGGTAAGTCTCTTCGGTTATACGGGACAGTTCGTTGTTGGGATTTTGTGACTCCGATGAATGGTAAGTCTCTTCGGTTTGACGGGACAGTTCATTGTTGAGATTTTGTGACTCCAATGAATGGTAAGTCTCTTCGGTTAGATGGGACAGTTCGTTGTTGAGATTTTGTGACTCCAATGAATGGTAAGTCTCTTCGGTTAGACGGGACAGTTCGTTGTTGAGATTTTGTGACTCCGATGAATGGTAAGTCTCTTCGGTTTGACGGGACAGTTCGTTGTTGAGATTTTGTGACTCCAATGAATGGTAAGTCTCTTCGGTTAGACGGGATAGTTCGTTGTTGAGATTTTGTGACTTCGATGAATGGTAAGTCTCTTCGGTTTGACGGGACAGTTCGTTGTTGAGATTTTGTGACTCCGATGAATGGTAAGTCTCTTCGGTTTTATGGGACAGTTCGTTATTGAGGTTTTTTACTCCGATGAATAGTAAGTCTCTTCGGTTGGACGAGACAGTTCTTTGTTGAGAATATGTTACTCCGATGAATGGTAAGTCTCTTCGGTTTGATGGGACAGTTCGTTGTTGAGAATTTGTTACTCTGATGAATGGTAAGTCTCTTCGGTTAGACGGGACAGTTCGTTGTTGAGATTTTGTGACTCCGATGAATGGTAAGTCTCTTCGGTTTGACGGGACAGTTCATTGTTGAGATTTTGTGACACCGATGAATGGTAAGTCTCTTCGGTTTTATGGGACAGTTCGTTGTTGAGGTTTTCTACTCCGATGAATGGTAAGTCTCTTCGGTTGGACGGGACAGTTCATTGTTGAGAATTTGTTACTCCGATGAATGGTAAGTCTCTGCGGTTTGATGGGACCGTTTGTTGTTGAGAATTGGTTACTCCGATGAATGGTAAGTCTCTTCGTTTATACGGGACAGTTCGTTGTTGAGATTTTGTGACTCCGATTATGGTAAGTCTCTTCGGTTTTACGGGACAATTCGTTGTTGAGATTTTGTGACTCCGATGAATGGTAAGTCTCTTCGATTTGACGAGACAGTTCGTTGTTGAGATTTTGTGACTCCGATGAATGGTAAGTCTTTTCGGTTTGACGGGACAGTTCGTTGTTGAGATTCTATGACTCCAATGAATGGTAAGTCTCTTCGATTAGACGGGACAGTTCGTTGTTGAGATTTTGTGACTCCGATGACTGGTAAGTCTCTTCTATTTGACGGGACAGTTCGTTGTTGAGATTTTGTGACTCCGATGAATGGTAAGTCTCTTCGGTTTGACGGGACAGTTCGTTGTTGAGATTTTGTTACTCCGATGAATGGTAAGTCTCTTCGGTTATACGGGACAGTTTGTTGTTGGAATTTTGTGACTCCGATGAATGGTAAGTCTCTTCGGTTTGACGGGACAGTTCGTTGTTGAGATTTTGTGACTCCAACGAATGGTAAGTCTCTTCGGTTAGATGGGACAGTTCGTTGTTGAGATTTTGTGACTCCAATGAATGGTAAGTCTCTTCGGTTAGACGGGACAGTTCGTTGTTGAGATTTTGTGACTCCGATGAATGGTAAGTCTCTTCGGTTTGACGAGACAGTTCGTTGTTGAGATTTTGTGACTCCAATGAATGGTAAGTCTCTTCGGTTAGACGGGATAGTTCGTTGTTGAGATTTTGTGACTCCGATTATGGTAAGTCTCTTCGGTTTGACGGGATAATTCGTTGTTGAGATTTTGTGACTCCGATGAATGGTAAGTCTCTTCGGTTTGACGCGACAGTTCGTTGTTGAGATTTTGTGACTCCAATGAATGGTAAGTCTCTTCGGTTTGACGGGACAGTTCGTTGTTGAGATTTTGTGACTCCGATGAATGGTATGTCTTTTCGGTTTGACGGGACAGTTCGTTGTTGAGATTTTGTGACTCCAATGAATGGTAAGTCTCTTCGATTAGACGGGACAGTTCGTTGTTGAGATTTTGTGACTCTGTTGACTGGTAAGTCTCTTCTATTTGACGGGACAGTTCGTTGTTGAGATTTTGTGACTCCGATGAATGGTAAGTCTCTTCGGTTTGACGGGACAGTTCGTTGTTGAGATTTTGTTACTCCGATGAATGGTAAGTCTCTTCGGTTATATGGGACAGTTCGTTGTTGGGATTTTGTGACACCGATGAATGGTAAGTCTCTTCGGTTTTATGGGACAGTTCATTGTTGAGGTTTTCTACTCCGATGAATGGTAAGTCTCTTCGGTTTGACGGGACAGTTCGTTGTTGAGATTTTGTTACTCCGATGAATGGTAAGTCTCTTCGGTTATACGGGACAGTTCGTTGTTGGGATTTTGTGACTCCGATGAATGGTAAGTCTCTTCGGTTTGACGGGACAGTTCGTTGTTGAGATTTTGTGTCTCCAATGAATGGTAAGTCTCTTCGGTTAGATGGGACAGTTCGTTGTTGAGATTTTGTAACTCCAATGAATGGTAAGTCTCTTCGGTTAGACGGGACAGTTCGTTGTTGAGATTTTGTGACTCCGATGAATGGTAAGTCTCTTCGGTTTGACGGGACAGTTCGTTGTTGAGATTTTGTGACTCCAATGAATGGTAAGTCTCTTCGGTTAGACGGGATAGTTCGTTGTTGAGATTTTGTGACTTCGATGAATGGTAAGTCTCTTCGGTTTGACGGGACAGTTCGTTGTTGAGATTTTGTGACTCCGATGAATGGTAAGTCTCTTCGGTTTTATGGGACAGTTCGTTATTGAGGTTTTTTACTCCGATGAATGGTAAGTCTCTTCGGTTGGACGAGACAGTTCTTTGTTGAGAATATGTTACTCCGATGAATGGTAAGTCTCTTCGGTTTGATGGGACAGTTCGTTGTTGAGATTTTGTTACTCCGATGAATGGTAAGTCTCTTCGGTTATACGGGACAGTTTGTTGTTGGAATTTTGTGACTCCGATGAATGGTAAGTCTCTTCGGTTTGACGGGACAGTTCGTTGTTGAGATTTTGTGACTCCAACGAATGGTAAGTCTCTTCGGTTAGATGGGACAGTTCGTTGTTGAGATTTTGTGACTCCAATGAATGGTAAGTCTCTTCGGTTAGACGGGACAGTTCGTTGTTGAGATTTTGTGACTCCGATGAATGGTAAGTCTCTTCGGTTTGACGAGACAGTTCGTTGTTGAGATTTTGTGACTCCAATGAATGGTAAGTCTCTTCGGTTAGACGGGATAGTTCGTTGTTGAGATTTTGTGACTCCGATGAATGGTAAGTCTCTTCGGTTTGACGGGACAGTTCGTTGTTGAGATTTTGTGACTCCAATGAATGGTAAGTCTCTTCGGTTAGACGGGATAGTTCGTTGTTGAGATTTTGTGTCTCCAATGAATGGTAAGTCTCTTCGGTTAGATGGGACAGTTCGTTGTTGAGATTTTGTGACTCCAATGAATGGTAAGTCTCTTCGGTTAGACGGGACAGTTCGTTGTTGAGATTTTGTGACTCCGATGAATGGTAAGTCTCTTCGGTTTGACGGGACAGTTCGTTGTTGAGATTTTGTGACTCCAATGAATGGTAAGTCTCTTCGGTTAGACGGGTTAGTTCGTTGTTGAGATTTTGTGACTTCGATGAATGGTAAGTCTCTTCGGTTTGACGGGACAGTTCGTTGTTGAGATTTTGTGACTCCGATGAATGGTAAGTCTCTTCGGTTTTATGGGACAGTTCGTTATTGAGGTTTTTTACTCCGATGAATGGTAAGTCTCTTCGGTTGGACGAGACAGTTCTTTGTTGAGAATATGTTACTCCGATGAATGGTAAGTCTCTTCGGTTTGATGGGACAGTTCGTTGTTGAGATTTTGTTACTCCGATGAATGGTAAGTCTCTTCGGTTATACGGGACAGTTTGTTGTTGGAATTTTGTGACTCCGATGAATGGTAAGTCTCTTCGGTTTGACGGGACAGTTCGTTGTTGAGATTTTGTGACTCCAACGAATGGTAAGTCTCTTCGGTTAGATGGGACAGTTCGTTGTTGAGATTTTGTGACTCCAATGAATGGTAAGTCTCTTCGGTTAGACGGGACAGTTCGTTGTTGAGATTTTGTGACTCCGATGAATGGTAAGTCTCTTCGGTTTGACGAGACAGTTCGTTGTTGAGATTTTGTGACTCCAATGAATGGTAAGTCTCTTCGGTTAGACGGGATAGTTCGTTGTTGAGATTTTGTGACTCCGATTATGGTAAGTCTCTTCGGTTTGACGGGATAATTCGTTGTTGAGATTTTGTGACTCCGATGAATGGTAAGTCTCTTCGGTTTGACGCGACAGTTCGTTGTTGAGATTTTGAGACTCCGAAGAATGGTAAGTCTCTTCGGTTTGACGGGACAGTTCGTTGTTGAGATTTTGTGACTCCGATGAATGGTATGTCTTTTCGGTTTGACGGGACAGTTCGTTGTTGAGATTTTGTGACTCCAATGAATGGTAAGTCTCTTCGATTAGACGGGACAGTTCGTTGTTGAGATTTTGTGACTCTGTTGACTGGTAAGTCTCTTCTATTTGACGGGACAGTTCGTTGTTGAGATTTTGTGACTCCGATGAATGGTAAGTCTCTTCGGTTTGACGGGACAGTTCGTTGTTGAGATTTTGTTACTCCGATGAATGGTAAGTCTCTTCGGTTATATGGGACAGTTCGTTGTTGGGATTTTGTGACACCAATGAATGGTAAGTCTCTTCGGTTTTATGGGACAGTTCGTTGTTGAGGTTTTCTACTCCGATGAATGGTAAGTCTCTTCGGTTTGACGGGACAGTTCGTTGTTGAGATTTTGTTACTCCGATGAATGGTAAGTCTCTTCGGTTATACGGGACAGTTCGTTGTTGGGATTTTGTGTCTCCGATGAATGGTAAGTCTCTTCGGTTTGACGGGACAGTTCGTTGTTGAGATTTTGTGTCTCCAATGAATGGTAAGTCTCTTCGGTTAGATGGGACAGTTCGTTGTTGAGATTTTGTGACTCCAATGAATGGTAAGTCTCTTCGGTTAGACGGGACAGTTCGTTGTTGAGATTTTGTGACTCCGATGAATGGTAAGTCTCTTCGGTTTGACGGGACAGGTCGTTGTTAAGATTTTGTGACTCCAATGAATGGTAAGTCTCTTCGGTTAGACGGGATAGTTCGTTGTTGAGATTTTGTGACTTCGATGAATGGTAAGTCTCTTCGGTTTGACGGGACAGTTCGTTGTTGAGATTTTGTGACTCCGATGAATGGTAAGTCTCTTCGGTTTTATGGGACAGTTCGTTATTGAGGTTTTTTACTCCGATGAATGGTAAGTCTCTTCGGTTGGATGAGACAGTTCTTTGTTGAGAATATGTTACTCCGATGAATGGTACGTCTCTTCGGTTTGATGGGACAGTTCGTTGTTGAGAATTTGTTACTCCGATGAATGGTAAGTCTCTTCGGTTAGACGGGACAGTTCGTTGTTGAGATTTTGTGACTCCGATGAATGGTAAGTCTCTTCGGTTTGACGGGACAGTTCATTGTTGAGATTTTGTGACACCGATGAATGGTAAGTCTCTTCGGTTTTATGGGACAGTTCGTTGTTGAGGTTTTCTACTCCGATGAATGGTAAGTCTCTTCGGTTGGACGGGACAGTTCATTGTTGAGAATTTGTTACTCCGATGAATGGTAAGTCTCTGCGGTTTGATGAGGCCGTTTGTTGTTGAGAATTGGTTACTCCGATGAATGGTAAGTCTCTTCGTTTATACGGGATAGTTCGTTGTTGAGATTTTGTGACTCCGATTATGGTAAGTCTCTTCGGTTTGACGGGACAATTCGTTGTTGAGATTTTGTGACTCCGATGAATGGTAAGTCTCTTCGGTTTGACGAGACAGTTCGTTGTTGAGATTTTGTGACTCCGATGAATGGTAAGTCTTTTCGGTTTGACGGGACAGTTCGTTGTTGAGATTATGTGACTCCAATGAATGGTAAGTCTCTTAGATTAGACGGGACAGTTCGTTGTTGAGATTTTGTGACTCCTATGAATGGTAAGTCTCTTCGGTTCGACGAGACAGTTCGTTGTTGAGATTTTGTGACTCCAATGAATGGTAAGTCTCTTCGGTTAGACGGGATAGTTCGTTGTTGAGATTTTGTGACTCCGATTATGGTAAGTCTCTTCGGTTTGACGGGATAATTTGTTGTTGAGATTTTGTGACTCCGATGAATGGTAAGTCTCTTCGGTTTGACGGGACAGTTCGTTGTTGAGATTTTGTGACTCCGAAGAATGGTAAGTCTCTTCGGTTTGACGGGATAGTTCGTTGTTGAGATTTTGTGACTCCGATGAATGGTAAGTCTTTTCGGTTTGACGGGACAGTTCGTTGTTGAGATTTTGTGACTCCGATTATGGTAAGTCTCTTCGGTTTGACGGGACAATTCGTTGTTGAGATTTTGTGACTCCGATGAATGGTAAGTCTCTTCGGTTTGACGAGACAGTTCGTTGTTGAGATTTTGTGACTCCGATGAATGGTAAGTCTTTTCGGTTTGACGGGACAGTTCGTTGTTGAGATTCTGTGACTCCAATGAATGGTAAGTCTCTTAGATTAGACGGGACAGTTCGTTGTTGAGATTTTGTGACTCCGATGAATGGTAAGTCTCTTCGGTTCGACGAGACAGTTCGTTGTTGAGATTTTGTGACTCCAATGAATGGTAAGTCTCTTCGGTTAGACGGGATAGTTCGTTGTTGAGATTTTGTGACTCCGATTATGGTAAGTCTCTTCGGTTTGACGGGATAATTCGTTGTTGAGATTTTGTGACTCCGATGAATGGTAAGTCTCTTCGGTTTGACGGGACAGTTCGTTGTTGAGATTTTGTGACTCCGAAGAATGGTAAGTCTCTTCGGTTTGACGGGACAGTTCGTTGTTGAGATTTTGTGACTCCGATGAATGGTAAGTCTTTTCGGTTTGACGGGACAGTTCGTTGTTGAGATTTTGTGACTCCAATGAATGGTTAGTCTCTTCAATTAGACGGGACAGATCGTTGTTGAGATTTTGTGACTCCGATGACTGGTAAGTCTCTTCTATTTGACGGGATAGTTCGTTGTTGAGATTTTGTGACTCCGATGAATGGTAAGTCTCTTCGGTTTGACGGGACAGTTCGTTGTTGAGATTTTGTTACTCCGATGAATGGTAAGTCTCTTCGGTTATACGGGACAGTTTGTTGTTGGAATTTTGTGACTCCGATGAGTGGTAAGTCTCTTCGGTTTGACGGGACAGTTCGTTGTTGAGATTTTGTGACTCCAACGAATGGTAAGTCTCTTCGGTTAGATGGGATAGTTCGTTGTTGAGACTTTGTGACTCCAATGAATGGCAAGTCTCTTCGGTTAGACGGGACAGTTCGTTGTTGAGATTTTGTGACTCCGATGAATGGTAAGTCTCTTCGGTTTGACGAGACAGTTCGTTGTTGAGATTTTGTGACTCCAATGAATGGTAAGTCTCTTCGGTTAGACGGGATAGTTCGTTGTTGAGATTTTGTGACTCCGATTATGGTAAGTCTCTTCGGTTTGACGGGATAATTCGTTGTTGAGATTTTGTGACTCCGATGAATGGTAAGTCTCTTCGGTTTGACGGGACAGTTCGTTGTTGAGATTTTTTGACTCCGAAGAATGGTAAGTCTCTTCGGTTTGACGGGACAGTTCGTTGTTGAGATTTTGTGACTCCGATGAATGGTATGTCTTTTCGGTTTGACGGGACAGTTCGTTGTTGAGATTTTGTGACTCCAATGAATGGTAAGTCTCTTCGATTAGACGGGACAGTTCGTTGTTGAGATTTTGTGACTCCGTTGACTGGTAAGTCTCTTCTATTTGACGGGACAGTTCGTTGTTGAGATTTTGTGACTCCGATGAATGGTAAGTCTCTTCGGTTTGATGGGACAGTTCGTTGTGGAGATTTTGTTACTCCGATGAATGGTAAGTCTCTTCGGTTATACGGGACAGTTCGTTGTTGGGATTTTGTGACACCGATGAATGGTAAGTCTCTTCGGTTTTATGGGACAGTTCGTTGTTGAGGTTTTCTACTCCGATGAATGGTAAGTCTCTT
The DNA here is from genome assembly GCA_022829125.1 of Lathyrus tuberosus. Classification (NCBI taxonomy): domain Eukaryota; kingdom Viridiplantae; phylum Streptophyta; class Magnoliopsida; order Fabales; family Fabaceae; genus Lathyrus; species Lathyrus tuberosus. The sequence goes on along the minus strand of JALAZF010000784.1, from coordinate 1,345,370 downwards.
CGGTTTGACGGGACAGTTCGTTGTTGAGATTTTGTTACTCCGATGAATGGTAAGTCTCTTCGGTTATACGGGACAGTTCGTTGTTGGGATTTTGTGACTCCGATGAATGGTAAGTCTCTTCGGTTTGACGGGACAGTTCGTTGTTGAGATTTTTTGACTCCAATGAATGGTAAGTCTCTTCGGTTAGATGGGACAGTTCGTTGTTGAGATTTTGTGACTCCAATGAATGGTAAGTCTCTTCGGTTAGACGGGACAGTTCGTTGTTGAGATTTTGTGACTCCGATGAATGGTAAGTCTCTTCGGTTTGACGGGACAGTTCGTTGTTTAGATTTTGTGACTCCAATGAATGGTAAGTCTCTTCGGTTAGACGGGATAGTTCGTTGTTGAGATTTTGTGACTTCGATGAATGGTAAGTCTCTTCGGTTTGACGGGACAGTTCGTTGTTGAGATTTTGTGACTCCGAAGAATGGTAAGTCTCTTCGGTTTTATGGGACAGTTCGTTATTGAGGTTTTTTACTCCGATGAATGGTAAGTCTCTTCGGTTGGACGAGACAGTTCTTTGTTGAGAATATGTTACTCCGAAGAATGGTAAGTCTCTTCAGTTTGATGGGACAGTTCGTTGTTGAGAATTTGTTACTCCGATGAATGGTAAGTCTCTTCGGTTAGATGGGACAGTTCGTTGTTGAGATTTTGTGACTCCGATGAATGGTAAGTCTCTTCGGTTTGACGGGACAGTTCATTGTTGAGATTTTGTGACACCGATGAATGGTAAGTCTCTTCGGTTTTATGGGACAGTTCGTTGTTGAGGTTTTCTACTCCGATGAATGGTAAGTCTCTTCGGTTGGACGGGACAGTTCATTGTTGAGAATTTGTTACTCCGATGAATGGTAAGTCTCTGCGGTTTGATGGGACCGTTTGTTGTTGAGAATTGGTTACTCTGATGAATGGTAAGTCTCTTCGTTTATACGGGACAGTTCGTTGTTGAGATTTTGTGACTCCGATTATGGTAAGTCTCTTCGGTTTGACGGGACAATTCGTTGTTGAGATTTTGTGACTCCGATGAATGGTAAGTCTCTTCGGTTTGACGAGACAGTTTGTTGTTGAGATTTTGTGACTCCGATGAATGGTAAGTCTTTTCGGTTTGACGGGACAGTTCGTTGTTGAGATTCTGTGACTCCAATGAATGGTAAGTCTCTTAGATTAGACGGGACAGTTCGTTGTTGAGATTTTGTGATTCCGATGAATGGTAAGTCTCTTGGGTTTGACGAGACAGTTCGTTGTTGAGATTTTGTGACTCCAATGAATGGTAAGTCTCTTCGGTTAGACGGGATAGTTCGTTGTTGAGATTTTGTGACTCCGATTATGGTAAGTCTCTTCGGTTTGACGGGATAATTCGTTGTTGAGATTTTGTGACTCCGATGAATGGTAAGTCTCTTCGGTTTGACGGGACAGTTCGTTGTTGAGATTTTGTGACTCCGAAGAATGGTAAGTCTCTTCGGTTTGACGGGACAGTTCGTTGTTGAGATTTTGTGACTCCGATGAATGGTAAGTCTTTTCGGTTTGACGGGACAGTTCGTTGTTGAGATTTTGTTACTCCGATGAATGGTAAGTCTCTTCGATTAGACGGGACAGTTCGTTGTTGGGATTTTGTGACTCCGATGAATGGTAAGTCTCTTCGGTTTGACGGGACAGTTCGTTGTTGAGATTTTGTGACTCCGATAATGGTAAGTCTCTTCGGTTTGACGGGACAGTTCGTTGTTGAGATTTTGTGACTCCGATGAATGGTAAGTCTCTTCGGTTAGACGGGACAGTTCGTTGTTGAGATTTTGTGACTCCGATGAATGGTAAGTTTCTTCGGTTTGACGGGACAGTTCGTTGTTGAGATTTTGTGACTCCAATGAATGGTAAGTCTCTTCGGTTAGACGGGATAGTTCGTTGTTGAGATTTTGTGACTTCGATGAATGGTAAGTCTCATCGGTTTGACGGGACAGTTCGTTGTTGAGATTTTGTGACTCCGATGAATGGTAAGTCTCTTCGGTTTGACGGGACAGTTCGTTGTTTAGATTTTGTGACTCCAATGAATGGTAAGTCTCTTCGGTTAGACGGGATAGTTCGTTGTTGAGATTTTGTGACTCCGATTATGGTAAGTCTCTTCGGTTTGACGGGATAATTCGTTGTCGAGATTTTGTGACTCCGATGAATGGTAAGTCTCTTCGGTTTGACGGGACAGTTCGTTGTTGAGATTTTTTGACTCCGAAGAATGGTAAGTCTCTTCGGTTTGACGGGACAGTTCGTTGTTGAGATTTTGTGACTCCGATGAATGGTATGTCTTTTCGGTTTGACGGGACAGTTCGTTGTTGAGATTTTGTGACTCCAATGAATGGTAAGTCTCTTCGATTAGACGGGACAGTTCGTTGTTGAGATTTTGTGACTCCGTTGACTGGTAAGTCTCTTCTATTTGACGGGACAGTTCGTTGTTGAGATTTTGTGACTCCGATGAATGGTAAGTCTCTTCGGTTTGATGGGACAGTTCGTTGTGGAGATTTTGTTACTCCGATGAATGGTAAGTCTCTTCGGTTATACGGGACAGTTCGTTGTTGGGATTTTGTGACACCGATGAATGGTAAGTCTCTTCGGTTTTATGGGACAGTTCGTTGTTGAGGTTTTCTACTCCGATGAATGGTAAGTCTCTTCGGTTTGACGGGACAGTTCGTTGTTGAGATTTTGTTACTCCGATGAATGGTAAGTCTCTTCGGTTATACGGGACAGTTCGTTGTTGGGATTTTGTGACTCCGATGAATGGTAAGTCTCTTCGGTTTGACGGGACAGTTCGTTGTTGAGATTTTTTGACTCCAATGAATGGTAAGTCTCTTCGGTTAGATGGGACAGTTCGTTGTTGAGATTTTGTGACTCCAATGAATGGTAAGTCTCTTCGGTTAGACGGGACAGTTCGTTGTTGAGATTTTGTGACTCCGATGAATGGTAAGTCTCTTCGGTTTGACGGGACAGTTCGTTGTTTAGATTTTGTGACTCCAATGAATGGTAAGTCTCTTCGGTTAGACGGGATAGTTCGTTGTTGAGATTTTGTGACTTCGATGAATGGTAAGTCTCTTCGGTTTGACGGGACAGTTCGTTGTTGAGATTTTGTGACTCCGAAGAATGGTAAGTCTCTTCGGTTTTATGGGACAGTTCGTTATTGAGGTTTTTTACTCCGATGAATGGTAAGTCTCTTCGGTTGGACGAGACAGTTCTTTGTTGAGAATATGTTACTCCGAAGAATGGTAAGTCTCTTCAGTTTGATGGGACAGTTCGTTGTTGAGAATTTGTTACTCCGATGAATGGTAAGTCTCTTCGGTTAGATGGGACAGTTCGTTGTTGAGATTTTGTGACTCCGATGAATGGTAAGTCTCTTCGGTTTGACGGGACAGTTCATTGTTGAGATTTTGTGACACCGATGAATGGTAAGTCTCTTCGGTTTTATGGGACAGTTCGTTGTTGAGGTTTTCTACTCCGATGAATGGTAAGTCTCTTCGGTTGGACGGGACAGTTCATTGTTGAGAATTTGTTACTCCGATGAATGGTAAGTCTCTGCGGTTTGATGGGACCGTTTGTTGTTGAGAATTGGTTACTCTGATGAATGGTAAGTCTCTTCGTTTATACGGGACAGTTCGTTGTTGAGATTTTGTGACTCCGATTATGGTAAGTCTCTTCGGTTTGACGGGACAATTCGTTGTTGAGATTTTGTGACTCCGATGAATGGTAAGTCTCTTCGGTTTGACGAGACAGTTTGTTGTTGAGATTTTGTGACTCCGATGAATGGTAAGTCTTTTCGGTTTGACGGGACAGTTCGTTGTTGAGATTCTGTGACTCCAATGAATGGTAAGTCTCTTAGATTAGACGGGACAGTTCGTTGTTGAGATTTTGTGATTCCGATGAATGGTAAGTCTCTTGGGTTTGACGAGACAGTTCGTTGTTGAGATTTTGTGACTCCAATGAATGGTAAGTCTCTTCGGTTAGACGGGATAGTTCGTTGTTGAGATTTTGTGACTCCGATTATGGTAAGTCTCTTCGGTTTGACGGGATAATTCGTTGTTGAGATTTTGTGACTCCGATGAATGGTAAGTCTCTTCGGTTTGACGGGACAGTTCGTTGTTGAGATTTTGTGACTCCGAAGAATGGTAAGTCTCTTCGGTTTGACGGGACAGTTCGTTGTTGAGATTTTGTGACTCCGATGAATGGTAAGTCTTTTCGGTTTGACGGGACAGTTCGTTGTTGAGATTTTGTTACTCCGATGAATGGTAAGTCTCTTCGATTAGACGGGACAGTTCGTTGTTGGGATTTTGTGACTCCGATGAATGGTAAGTCTCTTCGGTTTGACGGGACAGTTCGTTGTTGAGATTTTGTGACTCCGATAATGGTAAGTCTCTTCGGTTTGACGGGACAGTTCGTTGTTGAGATTTTGTGACTCCGATGAATGGTAAGTCTCTTCGGTTAGACGGGACAGTTCGTTGTTGAGATTTTGTGACTCCGATGAATGGTAAGTTTCTTCGGTTTGACGGGACAGTTCGTTGTTGAGATTTTGTGACTCCAATGAATGGTAAGTCTCTTCGGTTAGACGGGATAGTTCGTTGTTGAGATTTTGTGACTTCGATGAATGGTAAGTCTCATCAGTTTGACGGGACAGTTCGTTGTTGAGATTTTGTGACTCCGATGAATGGTAAGTCTCTTCGGTTTTATGGGACAGTTCGTTATTGAGGTTTTTTACTCCGATGAATGGTAAGTCTCTTCGGTTGGACGAGACAGTTCTTTGTTGAGAATATGTTACTCCGATGAATGGTAAGTCTCTTCGGTTTGATGGGACAGTTCGTTGTTGAGAATTTGTTACTCCGATGAATGGTAAGTCTCTTCGGTTAGACGGGACAATTCGTTGTTGAGATTTTGTGACTCCGATGAATGGTAAGTCTCTTCGGTTTGACGGGACAGTTCATTGTTGAGATTTTGTGACACCGATGAATGGTAAGTCTCTTCGGTTTTATGGGACAGTTCGTTGTTGAGGTTTTCTACTCCGATGAATGGTAAGTCTCTTCGGTTGGACGGGACAGTTCATTGTTGAGAATTTGTTACTCCGATGAATGGTAAGTCTCTGCGGTTTGATGGGACCGTTTGTTGTTGAGAATTGGTTACTCCGATGAATGGTAAGTCTCTTCGTTTATACGGGACAGTTCGTTGTTGAGATTTTGTGACTCCGATTATGGTAAGTCTCTTCGGTTTGACGGGACAATTCGTTGTTGAGATTTTGTGACTCCGATGAATGGTAAGTCTCTTCGGTTTGACGAGACAGTTCGTTGTTGAGATTTTGTGACTCCGATGAATGGTAAGTCTTTTCGGTTTGACGGGACAGTTCGTTGTTGAGATTCTGTGACTCCAATGAATGGTAAGTCTCTTCGATTAGACGGGACAGTTCGTTGTTGAGATTTTGTGACTCCGATGACTGGTAAGAGTCTTCTATTTGACGGGACAGTTCGTTGTTGAGATTTTGTGACTCCGATGAATGGTAAGTCTCTTCGGTTTGACGGGACAGTTCGTTGTTGAGATTTTGTTACTCCGATGAATGGTAAGTCTCTTCGGTTATACGGGACAGTTTGTTGTTGGAATATTGTGACTCCGATGAATTGTAAGTCTCTTCGGTTTGACAGGACAGTTCGTTGTTGGGATTTTGTGACTCCAACGAATGGTAAGTCTCTTCGGTTAGATGGGACATTTCGTTGTTGAGATTCTGTGACTCCAATGAATGGTAAGTCTCTTAGATTAGACGGGACAGTTCGTTGTTGAGATTTTGTGATTCCGATGAATGGTAAGTATCTTGGGTTTGACGAGACAGTTCGTTGTTGAGATTTTGTGACTCCAATGAATGGTAAGTCTCTTCGGTTAGACGGGATAGTTCGTTGTTGAGAATTTGTGACTCCGATTATGGTAAGTCTCTTCGGTTTGACGGGATAATTCGTTGTTGAGATTTTGTGACTCCGATGAATGGTAAGTCTCTTCGGTTTGACGGGACAGTTCGTTGTTGAGATTTTGTGACTCCGAAGAATGGTAAGTCTCTTCGGTTTGACGGGACAGTTCGTTGTTGAGATTTTGTGACTTCGATGAATGGTAAGTCTTTTCGGTTTGACGGGACAGTTCGTTGTTGAGATTTTGTTACTCCGATGAATGGTAAGTCTCTTCGATTAGACGGGACAGTTCGTTGTTGGGATTTTGTGACTCCGATGAATGGTAAGTCTCTTCGGTTTGACGGGACAGTTCGTTGTTGAGATTTTGTGACTCCGATGAATGGTAAGTCTCTTCGGTTTGACGGGACAGTTCGTTGTTGAGATTTTGTGACTCCGATGAATGGTAAGTCTCTTCGGTTAGACGGGACAGTTCGTTGTTGAGATTTTGTGACTCCGATGAATGGTAAGTTTCTTCGGTTTGACGGGACAGTTCGTTGTTGAGATTTTGTGACTCCAATGAATGGTAAGTCTCTTCGGTAAGACGGGATAGTTCGTTGTTGAGATTTTGTGACTTCGATGAATGGTAAGTCTCTTCGGTTTGACGGGACAGTTCGTTGTTGAGATTTTGTGACTCCGATGAATGGTAAGTCTCTTCGGTTTTATGGGACAGTTCGTTATTGAGGTTTTTTACTCCGATGAATGTTAAGTCTCTTCGGTTGGACGAGACAGTTCTTTGTTGAGAATATGTTACTCCGATGAATGGTAAGTCTCTTCGGTTTGATGGGACAGTTCGTTGTTGAGAATTTGTTACTCCGATGAATGGTAAGTCTCTTCGGTTAGACGGGACAATTCGTTGTTGAGATTTTGTGACTCCGATGAATGGTAAGTCTCTTCGGTTTGACGGGACAGTTCATTGTTGAGATTTTGTGACACCGATGAATGGTAAGTCTCTTCGGTTTTATGGGACAGTTCGTTGTTGAGGTTTTCTACTCCGATGAATGGTAAGTCTCTTCGGTTGGACGGGACAGTTCATTGTTGAGAATTTGTTACTCCGATGAATGGTAAGTCTCTGCGGTTTGATGGGACCATTTGTTGTTGAGAATTGGTTACTCCGATGAATGGTAAGTCTCTTCGTTTATACGGGACAGTTCGTTGTTGAGATTTTGTGACTCCGATTATGGTAAGTCTCTTCGGTTTGACGGGACAATTCGTTGTTGAGATTTTGTGACTCCGATGAATGGTAAGTCTCTTCGGTTTGACGAGACACTTCGTTGTTGAGATTTTGTGACTCCGATGAATGGTAAGTCTTTTCGGTTTGACGGGACAGTTCGTTGTTGAGATTCTGTGACTCCAATGAATGGTAAGTCTCTTCGATTAGACGGGACAGTTCGTTGTTGAGATTTTGTGACTCCGATGACTGGTAAGAGTCTTCTATTTGACGGGACAGTTCGTTGTTGAGATTTTGTGACTCCGATGAATGGTAAGTCTCTTCGGTTTGACGGGACAGTTCGTTGTTGAGATTTTGTTACTCCGATGAATGGTAAGTCTCTTCGGTTATACGGGACAGTTTGTTGTTGGAATTTTGTGACTCCGATGAATTGTAAGTCTCTTCGGTTTGACGGGACAGTTCGTTGTTGAGATTTTGTTACTCCAACGAATGGTAAGTCTCTTCGGTTAGATGGGACAGTTCGTTGTTGAGATTTTGTGACTCCAATGAATGGTAAGTCTCTTCGGTTAGACGGGACAGTTCGTTGTTGAGATTTTGTGACTCCGATGAATGGTAAGTCTCTTCGGTTTGACGGGACAGTTCGTTGTTGAGATTTTGTGACTCCAATGAATGGTAAGTCTCTTCGGTTAGACGGGATAGTTCGTTGTTGAGATTTTGTGACTTCGATGAATGGTAAGTCTCTTCGGTTTGACGGGACAGTTCGTTGTTGAGATTTTGTGACTCCGATAAATGGTAAGTCTCTTCGGTTTTATGGGACAGTTCGTTGTTGAGGTTTTTTATTCCGATGAATGGTAAGTCTCTTCGGTTGGGCGGGACAATTCTTTGTTGAGAATATGTTACTCCGATGAATGGTAAGTCTCTTCGGTTTGATGGGACAGTTCGTTGTTGAGAATTTGTTACTCCGATGAATGGTAAGTCTCTTCGGTTAGACGGGACAATTCGTTGTTGAGATTTTGTGACTCCGATGAATGGTAAGTCTCTTCAGTTTGACGGGACAGTTCATTATTGAGATTTTGTGACACCGATGAATGGTAAGTCTCTTCGGTTTTATGGGACAGTTCGTTGTTGAGGTTTTCTACTCCGATGAATGGTAAGTCTCTTCGGTTGGACGGGACAGTTCATTGTTGAGAATTTGTTACTCCGATGAATGGTAAGTCTCTGCGGTTTGATGGGACCGTTTGTTGTTGAGAATTGGTTACTCCGATGAATGGTAAGTCTCTTCGTTTATACGGGACAGTTCGTTGTTGAGATTTTGTGACTCCGATTATGGTAAGTCTCTTCGGTTTGACGGGACAATTCGTTGTTGAGATTTTGTGACTCCGATGAATGGTAAGTCTCTTCGGTTTGACGAGACACTTCGTTGTTGAGATTTTGTGACTCCGATGAATGGTAAGTCTTTTCGGTTTGACGGGACAGTTCGTTGTTGAGATTCTGTGACTCCAATGAATGGTAAGTCTCTTCGATTAGACGGGACAGTTCGTTGTTGAGATTTTGTGACTCCGATGACTGGTAAGAGTCTTCTATTTGACGGGACAGTTCGTTGTTGAGATTTTGTGACTCCGATGAATGGTAAGTCTCTTCGGTTTGACGGGACAGTTCGTTGTTGAGATTTTGTTACTCCGATGAATGGTAAGTCTCTTCGGTTATACGGGACAGTTTGTTGTTGGAATTTTGTGACTCCGATGAATTGTAAGTCTCTTCGGTTTGACGGGACAGTTCGTTGTTGAGATTTTGTTACTCCAACGAATGGTAAGTCTCTTCGGTTAGATGGGACAGTTCGTTGTTGAGATTTTGTGACTCCAATGAATGGTAAGTCTCTTCGGTTAGACGGGACAGTTCGTTGTTGAGATTTTGTGACTCCGATGAATGGTAAGTCTCTTCGGTTTGACGGGACAGTTCGTTGTTGAGATTTTGTGACTCCAATGAATGGTAAGTCTCTTCGGTTAGACGGGATAGTTCGTTGTTGAGATTTTGTGACTTCGATGAATGGTAAGTCTCTTCGGTTTGACGGGACAGTTCGTTGTTGAGATTTTGTGACTCCGATAAATGGTAAGTCTCTTCGGTTTTATGGGACAGTTCGTTGTTGAGGTTTTTTATTCCGATGAATGGTAAGTCTCTTCGGTTGGGCGGGACAATTCTTTGTTGAGAATATGTTACTCCGATGAATGGTAAGTCTCTTCGGTTTGATGGGACAGTTCGTTGTTGAGAATTTGTTACTCCGATGAATGGTAAGTGTCTTCGGTTAGACGGGATAATTCGTTGTTGAGATTTTGTGACTCCGATGAATGGTAAGTCTCTTCGGTTTGACGGGACAGTTCGTTGTTGAGATTTTGTGACACCGATGAATGGTAAGTCTCTTCGGTTTTATGGGACAGTTCGTTGTTGAGGTTTTCTGCTCCGATGAATGGTAAGTCTCTTCGGTTGGACGGGACAGTTCATTGTTGAGAATTTGTTACTCCGATGAATGGTAAGTCTCTGCGGTTTGATGGGACAGTTTGTTGTTGAGAATTTGTTACTCCGATGAATGGTAAGTCTCTTCGTTTATACGGGACAGTTCGTTGTTGAGATTTTGTGACTCCGATTATGGTAAGTCTCTTCGGTTTGACGGGACAATTCGTTGTTGAGATTTTGTGACTCCGATGAATGGTAAGTCTCTTCGGTTTGACGGGACAGTTCGTTGTTGAGATTTTGTGACTCCGATGACTGGTAAGTCTCTTCTATTTGACGGGACAGTTCGTTGTTGAGATTTTATGACTCCGATGAATGGTAAGTCTCTTCGGTTTGACGGGACAGTTCGTTGTTGAGATTTTGTTACTCCGATGAATGGTAAGTCTCTTCGGTTATACGGGACAGTTTGTTGTTGGAATTTTGTGACTCCGATGAATGGTAAGTCTCTTCGGTTAGACGGGACAGTTCGTTGTTGAGATTTTGTGACTCCGATGAATGGTAAGTCTCTTCGGTTTGACGGGACAGTTCGTTGTTGAGATTTTGTGACTCCAATGAATGGTAAGTCTCTTCGGTTAGACGGGATAGTTCGTTGTTGAGATTTTGTGACTTCGATGAATGGTAAGTCTCTTCGGTTTGACGGGACAGTTCGTTGTTGAAATTTTGTGACTCCGATATATGGTAAGTCTCTTCGGTTTTATGGGACAGTTCGTTGTTGAGGTTTTTTATTCCGATGAATGGTAAGTCTCTTCGGTTGGACGGGACAGTTCTTTGTTGAGAATATGTTACTCCGATGAATGGTAAGTCTCTTCGGTTTGATGGGACAGTTCGTTGTTGACAATTTGTTACTCCGATGAATGGTAAGTCTCTTCGGTTAGACGGGACAGTTCGTTGTTGAGATTTTGTGACTCCGATGAATGGTAAGTCTCTTCGGTTTAACGGGACAGTTCGTTGTTGAGATTTTGTGACACCGATGAATGGTAAGTCTCTTCAGTTTTATGGGACAGTTCGCTGTTGAGGTTTTCTACTCCGATGAATGGTTAGTCTCTTCGGTTGGACGGGACAGTTCATTGTTGAGAATTTGTTACTCCGATGAATGGTAAGTCTCTGCGGTTTGATGGGACAGTTTGTTGTTGAGAATTTGTTACTCCGATGAATGGTAAGTCTCTTCGTTTAAACGGGACAGTTCGTTGTTGAGATTTTGTGACTCCGATTATGGTAAGTCTCTTCGGTTTGACGGGACAATTCGTTGTTGAGATTTTGTGACTCCGATGAATGGTAAGTCTCTTCGGTTTTATGGGACAGTTCGTTGTTGAGGTTTTCTGCTCCGATGAATGGTAAGTCTCTTCGGTTGGACGGGACAGTTCATTGTTGAGAATTTGTTACTCCGATGAATGGTAAGTCTCTGCGGTTTGATGGGACAGTTTGTTGTTGAGAATTTGTTACTCCGATGAATGGTAAGTCTCTTCGTTTATACGGGACAGTTCGTTGTTGAGATTTTGTGACTCCGATTATGGTAAGTCTCTTCGGTTTGACGGGACAATTCGTTGTTGAGATTTTGTGACTCCGATGAATGGTAAGTCTCTTCGGTTTGACGGGACAGTTCGTTGTTGAGATTTTGTGACTCCGATGACTGGTAAGTCTCTTCTATTTGACGGGACAGTTCGTTGTTGAGATTTTATGACTCCGATGAATGGTAAGTCTCTTCGGTTTGACGGGACAGTTCGTTGTTGAGATTTTGTTACTCCGATGAATGGTAAGTCTCTTCGGTTATACGTGACAGTTTGTTGTTGGAATTTTGTGACTCCGATGAATGGTAAGTCTCTTCGGTTAGACGGGACAGTTCGTTGTTGAGATTTTGTGACTCCGATGAATGGTAAGTCTCTTCGGTTTGACGGGACAGTTCGTTGTTGAGATTTTGTGACTCCAATGAATGGTAAGTCTCTTCGGTTAGACGGGATAGTTCGTTGTTGAGATTTTGTGACTTCGATGAATGGTAAGTCTCTTCGGTTTGACGGGACAGTTCGTTGTTGAAATTTTGTGACTCCGATATATGGTAAGTCTCTTCGGTTTTATGGGACAGTTCGTTGTTGAGGTTTTTTATTCCGATGAATGGTAAGTCTCTTCGGTTGGACGGGACAGTTCTTTGTTGAGAATATGTTACTCCGATGAATGGTAAGTCTCTTCGGTTTGATGGGACAGTTCGTTGTTGACAATTTGTTACTCCGATGAATGGTAAGTCTCTTCGGTTAGACGGGACAGTTCGTTGTTGAGATTTTGTGACTCCGATGAATGGTAAGTCTCTTCGGTTTAACGGGACAGTTCGTTGTTGAGATTTTGTGACACCGATGAATGGTAAGTCTCTTCAGTTTTATGGGACAGTTCGCTGTTGAGGTTTTCTACTCCGATGAATGGTTAGTCTCTTCGGTTGGACGGGACAGTTCATTGTTGAGAATTTGTTACTCCGATGAATGGTAAGTCTCTGCGGTTTGATGGGACAGTTTGTTGTTGAGAATTTGTTACTCCGATGAATGGTAAGTCTCTTCGTTTAAACGGGACAGTTCGTTGTTGAGATTTTGTGACTCCGATTATGGTAAGTCTCTTCGGTTTGACGGGACAATTCGTTGTTGAGATTTTGTGACTCCGATGAATGGTAAGTCTCTTCGGTTTTATGGGACAGTTCGTTGTTGAGGTTTTCTGCTCCGATGAATGGTAAGTCTCTTCGGTTGGACGGGACAGTTCATTGTTGAGAATTTGTTACTCCGATGAATGGTAAGTCTCTGCGGTTTGATGGGACAGTTTGTTGTTGAGAATTTGTTACTCCGATGAATGGTAAGTCTCTTCGTTTATACGGGACAGTTCGTTGTTGAGATTTTGTGACTCCGATTATGGTAAGTCTCTTCGGTTTGACGGGACAATTCGTTGTTGAGATTTTGTGACTCCGATGAATGGTAAGTCTCTTCGGTTTGACGGGACAGTTCGTTGTTGAGATTTTGTGACTCCGATGACTGGTAAGTCTCTTCTATTTGACGGGACAGTTCGTTGTTGAGATTTTATGACTCCGATGAATTGTAAGTCTCTTCGGTTTGACGGGACAGTTCGTTGTTGAGATTTTGTTACTCCGATGAATGGTAAGTCTCTTCGGTTATACGGGACAGTTTGTTGTTGGAATTTTGTGACTCCGATGAATGGTAAGTCTCTTCGGTTAGACGGGACAGTTCGTTGTTGAGATTTTGTGACTCCGATGAATGGTAAGTCTCTTCGGTTTGACGGGACAGTTCGTTGTTGAGATTTTGTGACTCCAATGAATGGTAAGTCTCTTCGGTTAGACGGGATAGTTCGTTGTTGAGATTTTGTGACTTCGATGAATGGTAAGTCTCTTCGGTTTGACGGGACAGTTCGTTGTTGAAATTTTGTGACTCCGATATATGGTAAGTCTCTTCGGTTTTATGGGACAGTTCGTTGTTGAGGTTTTTTATTCCGATGAATGGTAAGTCTCTTCGGTTGGACGGGACAGTTCTTTGTTGAGAATATGTTACTCCGATGAATGGTAAGTCTCTTCGGTTTGATGGGACAGTTCGTTGTTGAGAATTTGTTACTCCGATGAATGGTAAGTCTCTTCGGTTAGACGGGACAGTTCGTTGTTGAGATTTTGTGACTCCGATGAATGGTAAGTCTCTTCGGTTTAACGGGACAGTTCGTTGTTGAGATTTTGTGACACCGATGAATGGTAAGTCTCTTCAGTTTTATGGGACAGTTCGTTGTTGAGGTTTTCTACTCCGATGAATGGTTAGTCTCTTCGGTTGGACGGGACAGTTCATTGTTGAGAATTTGTTACTCCGATGAATGGTAAGTCTCTGCGGTTTGATGGGACAGTTTGTTGTTGAGAATTTGTTACTCCGATGAATGGTAAGTCTCTTCATTTAAACGGGACAGTTCGTTGTTGAGATTTTGTGACTCCGATTATGGTAAGTCTCTTCGGTTTGACGGGACAATTCGTTGTTGAGATTTTGTGACTCCGATGAATGGTAAGTCTCTTCGGTTTGACGGGACAGTTCGTTGTTGAGATTTTGTGACTCCGAAGAATGGTAAGTCTCTTCGGTTTGACGGGACAGTTCGTTGTTGAGATTTTGTGACTCCGATGAATGGTAAGTCTTTTCGGTTTGACGGGAGAGTTCGTTGTTGAGATTTTGTGACTCCAATGAATGGTAAGTCTCTTCGATTAGACGGGACAGTTCGTTGTTGAGATTTTGTGACTCCGTTGACTGGTAAGTCTCTTCTATTTGACGGGACAGTTCGTTGTTGAGATTTTGTGACTCCGATGAATGGTAAGTCTCTTCGGTTTGACGGGACAGTTCTTTGTTGAGATTTTGTTACTCCGATGAATGGTAAGTCTCTTCGGTTATACGGGACAGTTCGTTGTTGGGATTTTGTGACTCCGATGAATGGTAAGTCTCTTCGGTTTGACGGGACAGTTCGTTGTTGAGATTTTGTGACTCCAATGAATGGTAAGTCTGTTCGGTTAGATGGGACAGTTCGTTGTTGAGATTTTGTGACTCCAATGAATGGTAAGTCTCTTCGGTTAGTCGGGACAGTTCGTTGTTGAGATTTTGTGACTCCGATGAATGGTAAGTCTCTTTGGTTTGACGGGACAGTTCGTTGTTGAGATTTAGTGACTCCAATGAATGGTAAGTCTCTTCGGTTAGACGGGATAGTTCGTTGTTGAGATTTTGTGACTTCGATGAATGGTAAGTCTCTTCGGTTTGACGGGACAGTTCGTTGTTGAGATTTTGTTATTCCGATGAATGGTAAGTCTCTTCGGTTTTATGGGACAGTTCGTTATTGAGGTTTTTTACTCCGATGAATGGTAAGTCTCTTCGGTTTGACGAGACAGTTCGTTGTTGAGATTTTGCGACTCCAATGAATGGTAAGTCTCTTCGGTTAGACGGGATAGTTCGTTGTTGAGATTTTGTGACTTCGATGAATGGTAAGTCTCTTCGGTTTGACGGGACAGTTCGTTGTTGAGATTTTGTGACTCCGATAAATGATAAGTCTCTTCGGTTTTATGGGACAGTTCGTTGTTGAGGCTTTTTATTCCGATGAATGGTAAGTCTCTTCGGTTGGACGGGACAGTTCTTTGTTGAGAATATGTTACTCCGATGAATGGTAAGTCTCTTCGGTTTGATGGGACAGTTCGTTGTTGAGAATTTGTTACTCCGATGAAAGGTAAGTCTCTTCGGTTAGACGGGACAGTTCGTTGTTGAGATTTTGTGACTCCGATGAATGGTAAGTCTCTTCAGTTTAACGGGACAGTTCGTTGTTGAGATTTTGTGACACTGATGAATGGTAAGTCTCTTCAGTTTTATGGGACAGTTCGTTGTTGAGGTTTTCTACTCCGATGAATGGTAAGTCTCTTCGGTTGGACGGGACAGTTCATTGTTGAGAATTTGTTACTCCGATGAATGGTAAGTCTCTGCGGTTTGATGGGACAGTTTGTTGTTGAGAATTTGTTACTCCGATGAATGGTAAGTCTCTTCGTTTAAACGGGACAGTTCGTTGTTGAGATTTTGTGACTCCGATTATGGTAAGTCTCTTCGGTTTGACGGGACAATTCGTTGTTGAGATTTTGTGACTCCGATGAATGGTAAGTCTCTTCGGTTTGACGGGACAGTTCGTTGTTGAGATTTTGTAATCCGAAGAATGGTAAGTCTCTTCGGTTTGACGGGACAGTTCGTTGTTGAGATTTTGTGACTCCGATGAATGGTAAGTCTTTTCGGTTTGACGGGACAGTTCGTTGTTGAGATTTTGTGACTCCAATGAATGGTAAGTCTCTTCGATTAGACGGGACAGTTCGTTGTTGAGATTTTGTGACTCCGTTGACTGGTAAGTCTCTTCTATTTGACGGGACAGTTCGTTGTTGAGATTTTGTGACTCCGATGAATGGTAAGTCTCTTCGGTTTGACGGGACAGTTCGTTGTTGAGATTTTGTTACTCCGATGAATGGTAAGTCTCTTCGGTTATACGGGACAGTTCGTTGTTGGGATTTTGTGACTCCGATGAATGGTAAGTCTCTTCGGTTTGACGGGACAGTTCGTTGTTGAGATTTTGTGACTCCAATGAATGGTAAGTCTGTTCGGTTAGATGGGACAGTTCGTTGTTGAGATTTTGTGACTCCAATGAATGGTAAGTCTCTTCGGTTAGTCGGGACAGTTCGTTGTTGAGATTTTGTGACTCCGATGAATGGTAAGTCTCTTTGGTTTGACGGAACAGTTCGATGTTGAGATTTAGTGACTCCAATGAATGGTAAGTCTCTTCGGTTAGACGGGATAGTTCGTTGTTGAGATTTTGTGACTTCGATGAATGGTAAGTCTCTTCGGTTTGACGGGACAGTTCGTTGTTGAGATTTTGTTATTCCGATGAATGGTAAGTCTCTTCGGTTTTATGGGACAGTTCGTTATTGAGGTTTTTTACTCCGATGAATGGTAAGTCTCTTCGGTTTGACGAGACAGTTCGTTGTTGAGATTTTGTGACTCCAATGAATGGTAAGTCTCTTCGGTTAGACGGGATAGTTCGTTGTTGAGATTTTGTGACTTCGATGAATGGTAAGTCTCTTCGGTTTGACGGGACAGTTCGTTGTTGAGATTTTGTGACTCCGATAAATGGTAAGTCTCTTCGGTTTTATGGGACAGTTCGTTGTTGAGGTTTTTTATTCCGATGAATGGTAAGTCTCTTCGGTTGGACGGGACAGTTCTTTGTTGAGAATATGTTACTCCGATGAATGGTAAGTCTCTTCGGTTTGAAGGGACAGTTCGTTGTTGAGAATTTGTTACTCCGATGAATGGTAAGTCTCTTCGGTTAGACGGGACAGTTCGTTGTTGAGATTTTGTGACTCCGATGAATGGTAAGTCTCTTCGGTTTAACGGGACAGTTCGTTATTGAGATTTTGTGACACCGATGAATGGTAAGTCTCTTCAGTTTTATGGGACAGTTCGTTGTTGAGGTTTTCTACTCCGATGAATGGTAAGTCTCTTCGGTTGGACGGGACAGTTCATTGTTGAGAATTTGTTACTCCGATGAATGGTAAGTCTCTGCGGTTTGATGGGACAGTTTGTTGTTGAGAATTTGTTACTCCGATGAATGGTAAGTCTCTTCGTTTAAACGGGACAGTTCGTTGTTGAGATTTTTTGACTCCGATTATGGTAAGTCTCTTCGGTTTGACGGGACAATTCGTTGTTGAGATTTTGTGACTCCGATGAATGGTAAGTCTCTTCGGTTTGACGGGACAGTTCGTTGTTGAGATTTTGTGATCCGAAGAATGGTAAGTCTCTTCGGTTTGACGGGACAGTTCGTTGTTGAGATTTTGTGACTCCGATGAATGGTAAGTCTTTTCGGTTTGACGGGAGAGTTCGTTGTTGAGATTTTGTGACTCCAATGAATGGTAAGTCTCTTCGATTAGACGGGACAGTTCGTTGTTGAGATTTTGTGACTCCGTTGACTGGTAAGTCTCTTCTATTTGACGGGACAGTTCGTTGTTGAGATTTTGTGACTCCGATGAATGGTAAGTCTCTTCGGTTTGACGGGACAGTTCGTTGTTGAGATTTTATTACTCCGATGAATGGTAAGTCTCTTCGGTTATACGGGACAGTTCGTTGTTGGGATTTTGTGACACCGATGAATGGTAAGTCTCTTCGGTTTTATGGGACAGTTCGTTGTTGAGGTTTTCTACTCCGATGAATGGTAAGTCTCTTCGGTTTGACGGGACAGTTTGTTGTTGAGATTTTGTTACTCCGATGAATGGTAAGTCTCTTCGGTTATACGGGACAGTTCGTTGTTGGGATTTTGTGACTCCGATGAATGGTAAGTCTCTTCGGTTTGACGGGACAGTTCGTTGTTGAGATTTTGTGACTCCAATGAATGGTAAGTCTCTTCGGTTAGATGGAACAGTTCGTTGTTGAGATTTTGTGACTCCAATGAATGGTAAGTCTCTTCGGTTAGAAGGGACAGTTTGTTGTTGAGATTTTGTGACTCCGATGAATGGTAAGTCTATTCGGTTTGACGGGACAGTTCGTTGTTGAGATTTTGTGACTCCAATGAATGGTAAGTCTCTTCGGTTAGACGAGATAGTTCGTTGTTGAGATTTTGTGACTTCGATGAATGGTAAGTCTCTTCGGTTTGATGGGACAGTTCGTTGTTGAGATTTTGTGACTCCGATGAATGTTAAGTCTCTTCGGTTTTATGGGACAGTTCATTATTGAGGTTTTTTACTCCGATGAATGGTAAGTCTCTTCGGTTGGACGAGACAGTTCTTTGTTGAGAATATGTTACTCCGATGAATGGTAAGTCTCTTCGGTTTGATGGGACAGTTCGTTGTTGAGAATTTGTTACTCCGATGAATGGTAAGTCTCTTCGGTTAGACGAGACAGTTTGTTGTTGAGATTTTGTGACTCCGATGAATGGTAAGTCTCTTCGGTTTGACGGGACAGTTCATTGTTGAGATTTTGTGACACCGATGAATGGTAAGTCTCTTCGGTTTTATGGGACAGTTCGTTGTTGAGGTTTTCTACTCCGATGAATGGTAAGTCTCTTCGGTTGGACGGGACAGTTCATTGTTGAGAATTTGTTACTCCGATGAATGGTAAGTCTCTGCGGTTTGATGGGACCGTTTGTTGTTGAGAATTTGTTACTCCGATGAATGGTAAGTCTCTTCGTTTATACGGGACAGTTCGTTGTTGAGATTTTGTGACTCCGATTATGGTAAGTCTCTTCGGTTTGACGGGACAATTCGTTGTTGAGATTTTGTGACTCCGATGAATGGTAAGTCTCTTCGGTTTGACGAGACAGTTCGTTGTTGAGATTTTGTGACTCCGATGAATGGTAAGTCTTTTCGGTTTGACGGGACAGTTCGTTGTTGAGATTCTGTGACTCCAATGAATGGTAAGTCTCTTCGATTAGACGGGACAGTTCGTTGTTGAGATTTTGTGACTCCGTTGACTGGTAAGTCTCTTCTATTTGACGGGACAGTTCGTTGTTGAGATTTTGTGACTCCGATGAATGGTAAGTCTCTTCGGTTTGACGGGACAGTTCGTTGTTGAGATTTTATTACTCCGATGAATGGTAAGTCTCTTCGGTTATACGGGACAGTTCGTTGTTGGGATTTTGTGACACCGATGAATGGTAAGTCTCTTCGGTTTTATGGGACAGTTCGTTGTTGAGGTTTTCTACTCCGATGAATGGTAAGTCTCTTCGGTTTGACGGGACAGTTTGTTGTTGAGATTTTGTTACTCCGATGAATGGTAAGTCTCTTCGGTTATACGGGACAGTTCGTTGTTGGGATTTTGTGACTCCGATGAATGGTAAGTCTCTTCGGTTTGACGGGACAGTTCGTTGTTGAGATTTTGTGACTCCAATGAATGGTAAGTCTCTTCGGTTAGATGGAACAGTTCGTTGTTGAGATTTTGTGACTCCAATGAATGGTAAGTCTCTTCGGTTAGAAGGGACAGTTTGTTGTTGAGATTTTGTGACTCCGATGAATGGTAAGTCTATTCGGTTTGACGGGACAGTTCGTTGTTGAGATTTTGTGACTCCAATGAATGGTAAGTCTCTTCGGTTAGACGAGATAGTTCGTTGTTGAGATTTTGTGACTTCGATGAATGGTAAGTCTCTTCGGTTTGATGGGACAGTTCGTTGTTGAGATTTTGTGACTCCGATGAATGTTAAGTCTCTTCGGTTTTATGGGACAGTTCATTATTGAGGTTTTTTACTCCGATGAATGGTAAGTCTCTTCGGTTGGACGAGACAGTTCTTTGTTGAGAATATGTTACTCCGATGAATGGTAAGTCTCTTCGGTTTGATGGGACAGTTCGTTGTTGAGAATTTGTTACTCCGATGAATGGTAAGTCTCTTCGGTTAGACGAGACAGTTTGTTGTTGAGATTTTGTGACTCCGATGAATGGTAAGTCTCTTCGGTTTGACGGGACAGTTCATTGTTGAGATTTTGTGACACCGATGAATGGTAAGTCTCTTCGGTTTTATGGGACAGTTCGTTGTTGAGGTTTTCTACTCCGATGAATGGTAAGTCTCTTCGGTTGGACGGGACAGTTCATTGTTGAGAATTTGTTACTCCGATGAATGGTAAGTCTCTGCGGTTTGATGGGACCGTTTGTTGTTGAGAATTTGTTACTCCGATGAATGGTAAGTCTCTTCGTTTATACGGGACAGTTCGTTGTTGAGATTTTGTGACTCCGATTATGGTAAGTCTCTTCGGTTTGACGGGACAATTCGTTGTTGAGATTTTGTGACTCCGATGAATGGTAAGTCTCTTCGGTTTGACGAGACAGTTCGTTGTTGAGATTTTGTGACTCCGATGAATGGTAAGTCTTTTCGGTTTGACGGGACAGTTCGTTGTTGAGATTCTGTGACTCCAATGAATGGTAAGTCTCTTCGATTAGACGGGACAGTTCGTTGTTGAGATTTTGTGACTCCGATGACTGGTAAGTCTCTTCTATTTGACGGGACAGTTCGTTGTTGAGATTTTATGACTCCGATGAATGGTAAGTCTCTTCGGTTTGACGGGACAGTTCGTTGTTGAGATTTTGTTACTCCGATGAATGGTAAGTCTCTTCGGTTATACGGGACAGTTTGTTGTTGGAATTTTGTGACTCCGATGAATGGTAAGTCTCTTCGGTTAGACGGGACAGTTCGATGTTGAGATTTTGTGACTCCGATGAATGGTAAGTCTCTTCGGTTTGACGGGACAGTTCGTTGTTGAGATTTTGTGACTCCAATGAATGGTAAGTCTCTTCGGTTAGACGGGATAGTTCGTTGTTGAGATTTTGTGACTTCGATGAATGGTAAGTCTCTTCGGTTTGACGGGACAGTTCGTTGTTGAAATTTTGTGACTCCGATATATGGTAAGTCTCTTCGGTTTTATGGGACAGTTCGTTGTTGAGGTTTTTTATTCCGATGAATGGTAAGTCTCTTCGGTTGGACGGGACAGTTCTTTGTTGAGAATATGTTACTCCGATGAATGGTAAGTCTCTTCGGTTTGATGGGACAGTTCGTTGTTGAGAATTTGTTACTCCGATGAATGGTAAGTCTCTTCGGTTAGACGGGACAGTTCGTTGTTGAGATTTTGTGACTCCGATGAATGGTAAGTCTCTTCGGTTTAACGGGACAGTTCGTTGTTGAGATTTTGTGACACCGATGAATGGTAAGTCTCTTCAGTTTTATGGGACAGTTCGTTGTTGAGGTTTTCTACTCCGATGAATGGTAAGTCTCTTCGGTTGGACGGGACAGTTCATTGTTGAGAATTTGTTACTCCGATGAATGGTAAGTCTCTGCGGTTTGATGGGACAGTTTGTTGTTGAGAATTTGTTACTCCGATGAATGGTAAGTCTGTTCGTTTAAACGGGACAGTTCGTTGTTGAGATTTTGTGACTCCGATTATGGTAAGTCTCTTCGGTTTGACGGGACAATTCGTTGTTGAGATTTTGTGACTCCGATGAATGGTAAGTCTCTTCGGTTTGACGGGACAGTTCGTTGTTGAGATTTTGTGACTCCGAAGAATGGTAAGTCTCTTCGGTTTGACGGGACAGTTCGTTGTTGAGATTTTGTGACTCCGATGAATGGTAAGTCTTTTCGGTTTGACGGGAGAGTTCGTTGTTGAGATTTTATGACTCCAATGAATGGTAAGTCTCTTCGATTAGACGGGACAGTTCGTTGTTGAGATTTTGTGACTCCGTTGACTGGTAAGTCTCTTCTATTTGACGGGACAGTTCGTTGTTGAGATTTTGTGACTCCGATGAATGGTAAGTCTCTTCGGTTTGACGGGACAGTTCGTTGTTGAGATTTTGTTACTCCGATGAATGGTAAGTCTCTTCGGTTATACGGGACAGTTCGTTGTTGGGATTTTGTGACTCCGATGAATGGTAAGTCTCTTCGGTTTGACGGGACAGTTCGTTGTTGAGATTTTGTGACTCCAATGAATGGTAAGTCTCTTCGGTTAGATGGGACAGTTCGTTGTTGAGATTTTGTAACTCCAATGAATGGTAAGTCTCTTCGGTTAGACGGGACAGTTCGTTGTTGAGATTTTGTGACTCCGACGAATGGTAAGTCTCTTTGGTTTGACGGGACAGTTCGTTGTTGAGATTTAGTGACTCCAATGAATGGTAAGTCTCTTCGGTTAGACGGGATAGTTCGTTGTTGAGATTTTGTGACTTCGATGAATGGTAAGTCTCTTCGGTTTGACGGGACAGTTCGTTGTTGAGATTTTGTGATTCCGATGAATGGTAAGTCTCTTCGGTTTTATGGGACAGTTCGTTATTGGGGTTTTTTACTCCGATGAATGGTAAGTCTCTTCGGTTTGACGAGACAGTTCGTTGTTGAGATTTTGTGACTCCGATGAATGGTATGTCTTTTCGGTTTGACGGGACAGTTCGTTGTTGAGATTCTGTGACTCCAATGAATGGTAAGTCTCTTCAATTAGACGGGACAGTTCGTTGTTGAGATTTTGTGACTCCGATGACTGGTAACTCTCTTCTATTTGACGGGACAGTTTGTTGTTGAGATTTTGTGACTCCGATGAATGGTAAGTCTCTTGGGTTTGACGGGACAGTTCGTTGTTGAGATTTTGTTACTCCGATGAATGGTAAGTCTCTTCGGTTATACGGGACAGTTTATTGTTGGAATTTTGTGACTCCGATGAATGGTAAGTCTCTTCGGTTTGACGGGACAGTTCGTTGTTGAGATTTTGTGACTCCAACGAATGGTAAGTCTCTTCGGTTAGACGGGACAGTTCGTTGTTGAGATTTTGTGACTCCAATGAATGGTAAGTCTCTTCGGTTAGACGGGACAGTTCGTTGTTGAGATTTTGTGACTCCGATGAATGGTAAGTCTCTTCGGTTTGACGGGACAGTTCGTTGTTGAGATTTTGTGACTCCAATGAATGGTAAGTCTCTTCGGTTAGACGGGATAGTTCGTTGTTGAGATTTTGTGACTTCGATGAATGGTAAGTCTCTTCGGTTTGACGGGACAGTTCGTTGTTGAGATTTTGTGACTCCAGTGAATGGTAAGTCTCTTCGGTTTTATGGGACAGTTCGTTGTTGAGGTTTTTTACTCCGATGAATGGTAAGTCTCTTCGGTTGGACGGGACAGTCTTTGTTGAGAATATGTTACTCCGATGAATGGTAAGTCTCTTCGGTTTGATGGGACAGTTCGTTGTTGAGAATTTGTTACTCCGATGAATGGTAAGTCTCTTCGGTTAGACGAGACAGTTTGTTGTTGAGATTTTGTGACTCCGATGAATGGTAAGTCTCTTCGGTTTGACGGGACAGTTCATTGTTGAGATTTTGTGACACCGATGAATGGTAAGTCTCTTCGGTTTTATGGGACAGTTCGTTGTTGAGGTTTTCTACTCCGATGAATGGTAAGTCTCTTCGGTTGGACGGGACAGTTCATTGTTGAGAATTTGTTACTCCGATGAATGGTAAGTCTCTGCGGTTTGATGGGACCGTTTGTTGTTGAGAATTTGTTACTCCGATGAATGGTAAGTCTCTTCGTTTATACGGGACAGTTCGTTGTTGAGATTTTGTGACTCCGATTATGGTAAGTCTCTTCGGTTTGACGGGACAATTCGTTGTTGAGATTTTGTGACTCCGATGAATGGTAAGTCTCTTCGGTTTGACGAGACAGTTCGTTGTTGAGATTTTGTGACTCCGATGAATGGTAAGTCTTTTCGGTTTGACGGGACAGTTCGTTGTTGAGATTCTGTGACTCCAATGAATGGTAAGTCTCTTCGATTAGACGGGACAGTTCGTTGTTGAGATTTTGTGACTCCGATGACTGGTAAGTCTCTTCTATTTGACGGGACAGTTCGTTGTTGAGATTTTATGACTCCGATGAATGGTAAGTCTCTTCGGTTTGACGGGACAGTTCGTTGTTGAGATTTTGTTACTCCGATGAATGGTAAGTCTCTTCGGTTATACGGGACAGTTTGTTGTTGGAATTTTGTGACTCCGATGAATGGTAAGTCTCTTCGGTTAGACGGGACAGTTCGTTGTTGAGATTTTGTGACTCCGATGAATGGTAAGTCTCTTCGGTTTGACGGGACAGTTCGTTGTTGAGATTTTGTGACTCCAATGAATGGTAAGTCTCTTCGGTTAGACGGGATAGTTCGTTGTTGAGATTTTGTGACTTCGATGAATGGTAAGTCTCTTCGGTTTGACGGGACAGTTCGTTGTTGAAATTTTGTGACTCCGATATATGGTAAGTCTCTTCGGTTTTATGGGACAGTTCGTTGTTGAGGTTTTTTATTCCGATGAATGGTAAGTCTCTTCGGTTGGACGGGACAGTTCTTTGTTGAGAATATGTTACTCCGATGAATGGTAAGTCTCTTCGGTTTGATGGGACAGTTCGTTGTTGAGAATTTGTTACTCCGATGAATGGTAAGTCTCTTCGGTTAGACGGGACAGTTCGTTGTTGAGATTTTGTGACTCCGATGAATGGTAAGTCTCTTCGGTTTAACGGGACAGTTCGTTGTTGAGATTTTGTGACACCGATGAATGGTAAGTCTCTTCAGTTTTATGGGACAGTTCGTTGTTGAGGTTTTCTACTCCGATGAATGGTAAGTCTCTTCGGTTGGACGGGACAGTTCATTGTTGAGAATTTGTTACTCCGATGAATGGTAAGTCTCTGCGGTTTGATGGGACAGTTTGTTGTTGAGAATTTGTTACTCCGATGAATGGTAAGTCTCTTCGTTTAAACGGGACAGTTCGTTGTTGAGATTTTGTGACTCCGATTATGGTAAGTCTCTTCGGTTTGACGGGACAATTCGTTGTTGAGATTTTGTGACTCCGATGAATGGTAAGTCTATTCGGTTTGACGGGACAGTTCGTTGTTGAGATTTTGTGACTCCGAAGAATGGTAAGTCTCTTCGGTTTGACGGGACAGTTCGTTGTTGAGATTTTGTGACTCCGATGAATGGTAAGTCTTTTCGGTTTGACGGGAGAGTTCGTTGTTGAGATTTTGTGACTCCAATGAATGGTAAGTCTCTTCGATTAGACGGGACAGTTCGTTGTTGAGATTTTGTGACTCCGTTGACTGGTAAGTCTCTTCTATTTGACGGGACAGTTCGTTGTTGAGATTTTGTGACTCCGATGAATGGTAAGTCTCTTCGGTTTGACGGGACAGTTCGTTGTTGAGATTTTGTTACTCCGATGAATGGTAAGTCTCTTCGGTTATACGGGACAGTTCGTTGTTGGGATTTTGTGACTCCGATGAATGGTAAGTCTCTTCGGTTTGACGGGACAGTTCGTTGTTGAGATTTTGTGACTCCAATGAATGGTAAGTCTCTTCGGTTAGATGGGACAGTTCGTTGTTGAGATTTTGTAACTCCAATGAATGGTAAGTCTCTTCGGTTAGACGGGACAGTTCGTTGTTGAGATTTTGTGACTCCGATGAATGGTAAGTCTCTTTGGTTTGACGGGACAGTTCGTTGTTGAGATTTAGTGACTCCAATGAATGGTAAGTCTCTTCGGTTAGACGGGATAGTTCGTTGTTGAGATTTTGTGACTTCGATGAATGGTAAGTCTCTTCGGTTTGACGGGACAGTTCGTTGTTGAGATTTTGTGATTCCGATGAATGGTAAGTCTCTTCGGTTTTATGGGACAGTTCGTTATTGGGGTTTTTTACTCCGATGAATGGTAAGTCTCTTCGGTTTGACGAGACAGTTCGTTGTTGAGATTTTGTGACTCCGATGAATGGTATGTCTTTTCGGTTTGACGGGACAGTTCGTTGTTGAGATTCTGTGACTCCAATGAATGGTAAGTCTCTTCAATTAGACGGGACAGTTCGTTGTTGAGATTTTGTGACTCCGATGACTGGTAACTCTCTTCTATTTGACGGGACAGTTTGTTGTTGAGATTTTGTGACTCCGATGAATGGTAAGTCTCTTGGGTTTGACGGGACAGTTCGTTGTTGAGATTTTGTTACTCCGATGAATGGTAAGTCTCTTCGGTTATACGGGACAGTTTATTGTTGGAATTTTGTGACTCCGATGAATGGTAAGTCTCTTCGGTTTGACGCGACAGTTCGTTGTTGAGATTTTGTGACTCCAACGAATGGTAAGTCTCTTCGGTTAGACGGGACAGTTCGTTGTTGAGATTTTGTGACTCCAATGAATGGTAAGTCTCTTCGGTTAGACGGGACAGTTCGTTGTTGAGATTTTGTGACTCCGATGAATGGTAAGTCTCTTCGGTTTGACGGGACAGTTCGTTGTTGAGATTTTGTGACTCCAATGAATGGTAAGTCTCTTCGGTTAGACGGGATAGTTCGTTGTTGAGATTTTGTGACTTCGATGAATGGTAAGTCTCTTCGGTTTGACGGGACAGTTCGTTGTTGAGATTTTGTGACTCCAGTGAATGGTAAGTCTCTTCGGTTTTATGGGACAGTTCGTTGTTGAGGTTTTTTACTCCGATGAATGGTAAGTCTCTTCGGTTGGACGGGACAGTCTTTGTTGAGAATATGTTACTCCGAAGAATGGTAAGTCTCTTCGGTTTGATGGGACAGTTCGTTGTTGAGAATTTGTTACTCCGATGAATGGTAAGTCTCTTTGGTTAGACGGGACAGTTCGTTGTTGAGATTTTGTGACTCCGATGAATGGTAAGTCTCTTCGGTTTAACGGGACAGTTCGTTGTTGAGATTTTGTGACACCGATGAATGGTAAGTATCTTCAGTTTTATGGGACAGTTCGTTGTTGAAGTTTTCTACTCCGATGAATGGTAAGTCTCTTCGGTTGGACGGGACAGTTCATTGTTGAGAATTTGTTACTCCGATGAATGGTAAGTCTCTGTGGTTTGATGGGACATTTTGTTGTTGGGAATTTGTTACTCTGATGAATGGTAAGTCTCTTCGTTTAAATGGGACAGTTCGTTGTTGAGATTTTGTGACTCCGATTATGGTAAGTCTCTTCGGTTTGACGGGACAATTCGTTGTTGAGATTTTGTGACTCCGATGAATGGTAAGTCTCTTCGGTTTGACGGGACAGTTCGTTGTTGATATTTTGTGACTCCGAAGAATGGTAAGTCTCTTCGGTTTGACGGGACAGTTCGTTGTTGAGATTTTGTGACTCCGATGAATGGTAAGTCTTTTCGGTTTGACGGGACAGTTCGTTGTTGAGATTTTGTGACTCCAATGAATGGTAAGTCTCTTCGGTTAGACGGGATAGTTCGTTGTTGAGATTTTGTGACTCCGATGAATGGTAAGTCTTTTCGGTTTGACAGGACAGTTCGTTGTTGAGATTTTGTGACTCCAACGAATGGTAAGTCTCTTCGATTAGACGGGACAGTTCGTTGTTGACATTTTGTGACTCCAATGAATGGTAAGTCTCTTCGGTTAGACGGGACAGTTCGTTGTTGAGATTTTGTGACTCCGATGAATGGTAAGTTTCTTCGGTTTGACGGGACAGTTCGTTGTTGAGATTTTGTGACTCCAATGAATGGTAAGTCTCTTCGGTTAGACGGGATAGTTCGTTGTTGAGATTTTGTGACTTCGATGAATGGTAAGTCTCTTCGGTTTGACGGGACAGTTCGTTGTTGAAATTTTGTGACTCCGATATATGGTAAGTCTCTTCGGTTTTATGGGACAGTTCGTTGTTGAGGTTTTTTATTCCGATGAATGGTAAGTCTCTTCGGTTGGACAGGACAGTTCTTTGTTGAGAATATGTTACTCCGATGAATGGTAAGTCTCTTCGGTTTGATGGGACAGTTCGTTGTTGAGAATTTGTTACTCCGATGAATGGTAAGTCTCTTCGGTTAGACGGGACAGTTCGTTGTTGAGATTTTGTGACTCCGATGAATGGTAAGTCTCTTCGGTTTAACGGGACAGTTCGTTGTTGAGATTTTGTGACACCGATGAATGGTAAATCTCTTCAGTTTTATGGGACAGTTCGTTGTTGAGGTTTTCTACTCCGATGAATGGTAAGTCTCTTCGGTTGGACGGGGCAGTTCATTGTTGAGAATTTGTTACTCCGATGAATGGTAAGTCTCTGCGGTTTGATGGGACAGTTTGTTGTTGAGAATTTGTTACTCCGATGAATGGTAAGTCTCTTCGTTTAAACGGGACAGTTCGTTGTTGAGATTTTGTGACTCCGATTATGGTAAGTCTCTTCGGTTTGACGGGACAATTCGTTGTTAAGATTTTGTGACTCCGATGAATGGTAAGTCTCTTCGGTTTGACGGGACAGTTCGTTGTTGAGATTTTGTGACTCCGAAGAATGGTAAGTCTCTTCGGTTTGACGGGACAGTTTGTTGTTGAGATTTTGTGACTCCGATGAATGGTAAGTCTATTAGGTTTGACGGGAGAGTTCGTTGTTGAGATTTTGTGACTCCAATGAATGGTAAGTCTCTTCGATTAGACGGGACAGTTCGTTGTTGAGATTTTGTGACTCCGTTGACTGGTAAGTCTCTTCTATTTGACGGGACAGTTCGTTGTTGAGATTTTGTGACTCCGATGAATGGTAAGTCTCTTCGGTTTGACGGGACAGTTCGTTGTTGAGATTTTGTGACTCCAATGAATGGTAAGTCTCTTCGGTTAGATGGGACAGTTCGTTGTTGAGATTTTGTAACTCCAATGAATGGTAAGTCTCTTCGGTTAGACGGGATAGTTCGTTGTTGAGATTTTGTGACTCCGATGAATGGTAAGTCTCTTTGGTTTGACGGGACAGTTCGTTGTTAAGATTTAGTGACTCCAATGAATGGTAAGTCTCTTCGGTTAGACGGGATAGTTCGTTGTTGAGATTTTGTGACTTCGATGAATGGTAAGTCTCTTCGGTTTGACGGGACAGTTCGTTGTTGAGATTTTGTGATTCCGATGAATGGTAAGTCTCTTCGGTTTTATGAGACAGTTCGTTATTGAGGTTTTTTACTCCGATGAATGGTAAGTCTCTTCGGTTTGACGAGACAGTTCGTTGTTGAGATTTTGTGACTCTGATGAATGGTATGTCTTTTCGGTTTGACGGGACAGTTCGTTGTTGAGATTCTGTGACTCCAATGAATGGTAAGTCTCTTCAATTAGACGGGACAGTTCGTTGTTGAGATTTTGTGACTCCGATGACTGGTAACTCTCTTCTATTTGACGGGACAGTTCGTTGTTGAGATTTTGAGACTCCGATGAATGGTAAGTCTCTTGGGTTTGACGGGACAGTTCGTTGTTGAGATTTTGTTACTCCGATGAATGGTAAGTCTCTTCGGTTATACGGGACAGTTTATTGTTGGAATTTTGTGACTCCGATGAATGGTAAGTCTCTTCGGTTTGACGGGACAGTTCGTTGTTGAGATTTTGTGACTCCAACGAATGGTAAGTCTCTTCGGTTAGACGGGACAGTTCGTTGTTGAGATTTTCTGACTCCAATGAATGGTAAGTCTCTTCGGTTAGACGGGACAGTTCGTTGTTGAGATTTTGTGACTCCGATGAATGGTAAGTCTCTTCGGTTTGACGGGACAGTTCGTTGTTGATATTTTGTGACTCCAATGAATGGTAAGTCTCTTCGGTTAGACGGGATAGTTCGTTGTTGAGATTTTGTGACTTCGATGAATGGTAAGTCTCTTCGGTTTGACGGGACAGTTCGTTGTTGAGATTTTGTGACTCCAGTGAATGGTAAGTCTCTTCGGTTTTATGGGACAGTTCGTTGTTGAGGTTTTTTACTCCGATGAATGGTAAGTCTCTTCGGTTGGACGGGACAGTCTTTGTTGAGAATATGTTACTCCGATGAATGGTAAGTCTCTTCGGTTTGATGGGACAGTTCGTTGTTGAGATTTTGTGACTCCAATGAATGGTAAGTCTCTTCGGTTAGATGGGACAGTTCGTTGTTGAGATTTTGTAACTCCAATGAATGGTAAGTCTCTTCGGTTAGACGGGACAGTTCGTTGTTGAGATTTTGTGACACCGATGAATGGTAAGTATCTTCAGTTTTATGGGACAGTTCGTTGTTGAAGTTTTCTACTCCGATGAATGGTAAGTCTCTTCGGTTGGACGGGACAGTTCATTGTTGAGAATTTGTTACTCCGATGAATGGTAAGTCTCTGCGGTTTGATGGGACAGTTTGTTGTTGAGAATTTGTTACTCCGATGAATGGTAAGTCTCTTCGTTTAAACGGGACAGTTCGTTGTTGAGATTTTGTGACTCCGATTATGGTAAGTCTCTTCGGTTTGACGGGACAATTCGTTGTTGAGATTTTGTGACTCCGATGAATGGTAAGTCTCTTCGGTTTGACGGGACAGTTCGTTGTTGAGATTTTGTGAGTCCGAAGAATGGTAAGTCTCTTCGGTTTGACGGGACAGTTCGTTGTTGAGATTTTGTGACTCCGATGAATGGTAAGTCTTTTCGGTTTGACGGGACAGTTCGTTGTTGAGATTTTGTGACTCCAATGAATGGTAAGTCTCTTCGGTTAGACGGGATAGTTCGTTGTTGAGATTTTGTGACTCCGATGAATGGTAAGTCTTTTCGGTTTGACGGGACAGTTCGTTGTTGAGATTTTGTGACTCCAACGAATGGTAAGTCTCTTCGGTTAGACGGGACAGTTCGTTGTTGACATTTTGTGACTCCAATGAATGGTAGTCTCTTCGGTTAGACGGGACAGTTCGTTGTTGAGATTTTGTGACTCCGATGAATGGTAAGTTTTTTCGGTTTGACGGGACAGTTCGTTGTTGAGATTTTGTGACTCCAATGAATGGTAAGTCTCTTCGGTTAGACGGGATAGTTCGTTGTTGAGATTTTGTGACTTCGATGAATGGTAAGTCTCTTCGGTTTGACGGGACAGTTCGTTGTTGAAATTTTGTGACTCCGATATATGGTAAGTCTCTTCGGTTTTATGGGACAGTTCGTTGTTGAGGTTTTTTATTCCGATGAATGGTAAGTCTCTTCGGTTGGACGGGACAGTTCTTTGTTGAGAATATGTTACTCCGATGAATGGTAAGTCTCTTCGGTTTGATGGGACAGTTCGTTGTTGAGAATTTGTTACTCCGATGAATGGTAAGTCTCTTCGGTTAGACGGGACAGTTCGTTGTTGAGATTTTGTGACTCCGATGAATGGTAAGTCTCTTCGGTTTAACGGGACAGTTCGTTGTTGAGATTTTGTGACACCGATGAATGGTAAATCTATTCAGTTTTATGGGACAGTTCGTTGTTGAGGTTTTCTACTCCGATGAATGGTAAGTCTCTTCGGTTGGACGGGGCAGTTCATTGTTGAGAATTTCTTACTCCGATGAATGGTAAGTCTCTGCGGTTTGATGGGACAGTTTGTTGTTGAGAATTTGTTACTCCGA
The DNA here is from genome assembly GCA_022829125.1 of Lathyrus tuberosus. Classification (NCBI taxonomy): domain Eukaryota; kingdom Viridiplantae; phylum Streptophyta; class Magnoliopsida; order Fabales; family Fabaceae; genus Lathyrus; species Lathyrus tuberosus. The sequence continues at coordinate 1,314,390 of JALAZF010000784.1, read as the reverse complement.
TGAATGGTAAGTCTCTTCGTTTAAACGGGACAGTTCGTTGTTGAGATTTTGTGACTCCGATTATGGTAAGTCTCTTCGGTTTGACGGGACAATTCGTTGTTGAGATTTTGTGACTCCGATGAATGGTAAGTCTCTTCGGTTTGACGGGACAGTTCGTTGTTGAGATTTTGTGACTCCGAAGAATGGTAAGTCTCTTCGGTTTGACGGGACAGTTCGTTGTTGAGATTTTGTGACTCCGATGAATGGTAAGTCTTTTCGGTTTGACGGGAGAGTTCGTTGTTGAGATTTTGTGACTCCAATGAATGGTAAGTCTCTTCGATTAGACGGGACAGTTCGTTGTTGAGATTTTGTGACTCCGTTGACTGGTAAGTCTCTTCTATTTGACAGGACAGTTCGTTGTTGAGATTTTGTGACTCCGATGAATGGTAAGTCTCTTCGGTTTGACGGGACAGTTCGTTGTTGAGATTTTGTGACTCCAATGAATGGTAAGTCTCTTCGATTAGACGGGACAGTTCGTTGTTGAGATTTTGTGACTCCGTTGACTGGTAAGTCTCTTCTATTTGACGGGACAGTTCGTTGATGAGATTTTGTGACTCCAATGAATGGTAAGTCTTTTCGGTTTGACGGGAGAGTTCGTTGTTGAGATTTTGTGACTCCAATGAATGGTAAGTCTCTTCGATTAGACGGGACAGTTCGTTGTTGAGATTTTGTGACTCCGTTGAGTGGTAAGTCTCTTCTATTTGACGGGACAGTTCGTTGTTGAGATTTTGTGACTCCGATGAATGGTAAGTCTCTTCGGTTTGACGGGACAGTTCGTTGTTGAGATTTTGTGACTCCAATGAATGGTAAGTCTCTTCGGTTAGACGGGATAGTTCGTTGTTGAGATTTTGTGACTTCGATGAATGGTAAGTCTCTTCGGTTTGACGGGACAGTTCGTTGTTGAGATTTTGTGACTCCAGTGAATGGTAAGTCTCTTCGGTTTTATGGGACAGTTCGTTGTTGAGGTTTTTTACTCCGATGAATGGTAAGTCTCTTCGGTTGGACGGGACAGTCTTTGTTGAGAATATGTTACTCCGATGAATGGTAAGTCTCTTCGGTTTGATGGGACAGTTCGTTGTTGAGAATTTGTTACTCCGATGAATGGTAAGTCTCTTCGGTTAGAAGGGACAGTTCGTTGTTGAGATTTTGTGACTCCGATGAATGGTAAGTCTCTTCGGTTTAACGGGACAGTTCGTTGTTGAGATTTTGTGACACCGATGAATGGTAAGTCTCTTCAGTTTTATGGGACAGTTCGTTGTTGAGGTTTTCTACTCCGATGAATGGTAAGTCTCTTCGGTTGGACGGGACAGTTCATTGTTGAGAATTTGTTACTCCGATGAATGGTAAGTCTCTGCGGTTTGATGGGACAGTTTGTTGTTGAGAATTTGTTACTCCGATGAATGGTAAGTCTCTTCGTTTAAACGGGACAGTTCGTTGTTGAGATTTTGTGACTCCGATTATGGTAAGTCTCTTCAGTTTGACGGGACAATTCGTTGTTGAGATTTTGTGACTCCGATGAATGGTAAGTCTCTTCGGTTTGACGGGACAGTTCGTTGTTGAGATTTTGTGACTCCGAAGAATGGTAAGTCTCTTCGGTTTGACGGGACAGTTCGTTGTTGAGATTTTGTGACTCCGATGAATGGTAAGTCTTTTCGGTTTGACAGGAGGGTTCGTTGTTGAGATTTTGTGACTCCAATGAATGGTAAGTCTCTTCGATTAGACGGGACAGTTCGTTGTTGAGATTTTGTGACTCCGTTGACTGGTAAGTCTCTTCTATTTGACGGGACAGTTCGTTGTTGAGATTTTGTGACTCCGATGAATGGTAAGTCTCTTCGGTTTGACGGGACAGTTCGTTGTTGAGATTTTGTGACTCCAATGAATGGTAAGTCTCTTCGATTAGACGGGACAGTTCGTTGTTGAGATTTTGTGACTCCGTTGACTGGTAAGTCTCTTCTATTTGACGGGACAGTTCGTTGTTGAGATTTTGTCACTCCGATGAATGGTAAGTCTTTTCGGTTTGACGGGAGAGTTCGTTGTTGAGATTTTGTGACTCCAATGAATGGTAAGTCTCTTCGATTAGACGGGACAGTTCGTTGTTGAGATTTTGTGACTCCGTTGACTGGTAAGTCTCTTCTATTTGACGGGACAGTTCGTTGTTGAGATTTTGTGACTCCGATGAATGGTAAGTCTCTTCAGTTTGACGGGACAGTTCGTTGTTGAGATTTTGTGACTCCAATGAATGGTAAGTCTCTTCGGTTAGACGGGATAGTTTGTTGTTGAGATTTTGTGACTTCGATGAATGGTAAGTCTCTTCGGTTTGACGGGACAGTTCGTTGTTGAGATTTTGTGACTCCAGTGAATGGTAAGTCTCTTTGGTTTTATGGGACAATTTGTTGTTGAGGTTTTTTACTCCGATGAATGGTAAGTCTCTTCGGTTGGACGGGACAGTCTTTGTTGAGAATATGTTACTCCGATGAATGGTAAGTCTCTTCGGTTTGATGGGACAGTTCGTTGTTGAGAATTTGTTACTCCGATGAATGGTAAGTCTCTTCGGTTAGACGGGACAGTTCGTTGTTGAGATTTTGTGACTCCGATGAATGGTAAGTCTCTTCGGTTTAACGGGACAGTTCGTTGTTGAGATTTTGTGACACCGATGAATGGTAAGTCTCTTCAGTTTTATGGGACAGTTCGTTGTTGAGGTTTTCTACTCCGATGAATGGTAAGTCTCTTCGGTTGGATGGGACAGTTCATTGTTGAGAATTTGTTACTCCGATGAATGGTAAGTCTCTGCGGTTTGATGGGACAGTTTGTTGTTGAAAATTTGTTACTCCGATGAATGGTAAGTCTCTTCGTTTAAACGGGACAGTTCGTTGTTGAGATTTTGTGACTCCGATTATGGTAAGTCTCTTCGGTTTGACGGGACAATTCGTTGTTGAGATTTTGTGTCTCCGATGAATGGTAAGTCTCTTCGGTTTGACGGGACAGTTCGTTGTTGAGATTTTGTGACTCCGAAGAATGGTAAGTCTCTTCGGTTAGACGGGACAGTTCGTTGTTGAGATTTTGTGACTCCGATGACTGGTAAGTCTCTTCTATTTGACGGGACAGTTCGTTGTTGAGATTTTGTGACTCCGATGAATGGTAAGTCTCTTCGGTTTGACGGGACAGTTCGTTGTTGAGATTTTGTGACTCCAATGAATGGTAAGTCTCTTCGATTAGACGGGACAGTTCGTTGTTGAGATTTTGTGACTCCGTTGACTGGTAAGTCTCTTCTATTTGACGGGACAGTTCGTTGATGAGATTTTGTGACTCCAATGAATGGTAAGTCTTTTCGGTTTGACGGGAGAGTTCGTTGTTGAGATTTTGTGACTCCAATGAATGGTAAGTCTCTTCGATTAGACGGGACAGTTCGTTGTTGAGATTTTGTGACTCCGTTGACTGGTAAGTCTCTTCTATTTGACGGGACAGTTCGTTGTTGAGATTTTGTGACTCCGATGAATGGTAAGTCTCTTCGGTTTGACGGGACAGTTCGTTGTTGAGATTTTGTGACTCCAATGAATGGTAAGTCTCTTCGGTTAGACGGGATAGTTCGTTGTTGAGATTTTGTGACTTCAATGAATGGTAAGTCTCTTCAGTTTGACGGGACAGTTCGTTGTTGAGATTTTGTGACTCCAGTGAATGGTAAGTCTCTTCGGTTTTATGGGACAGTTCGTTGTTGAGGTTTTTTACTCCGATGAATGGTAAGTCTCTTCGGTTGGACGGGACAGTCTTTGTTGAGAATATGTTACTCCGATGAATGGTAAGTCTCTTCGGTTTGATGGGACAGTTCGTTGTTGAGAATTTGTTACTCCGATGAATGGTAAGTCTCTTCGGTTAGACGGGACAGTTCGTTGTTGAGATTTTGTGACTCCGATGAATGGTAAGTCTCTTCGGTTTAACGGGACAGTTCGTTGTTGAGATTTTGTGACACCGATGAATGGTAAGTCTCTTCAGTTTTATGGGACAGTTCGTTGTTGAGGTTTTCTACTCCGATGAATGGTAAGTCTCTTCGGTTGGACGGGACAGTTCATTGTTGAGAATTTGTTACTCCGATGAATGGTAAGTCTCTGCGGTTTGATGGGACAGTTTGTTGTTGAGAATTTTTTACTCCGATGAATGGTAAGTCTCTTCGTTTAAACGGGACAGTTCGTTGTTGAGATTTTGTGACTCCGATTATGGTAAGTCTCTTCGGTTTGACGGGACAATTCGTTGTTGAGATTTTGTGACTCCGATGAATGGTAAGTCTCTTCGGTTTGACGGGACAGTTCGTTGTTGAGATTTTGTGACTCCGAAGAATGGTAAGTCTCTTCGGTTTGACGGGACAGTTCGTTGTTGAGATTTTGTGACTCCGATGAATGGTAAGTCTTTTCGGTTTGACAGGAGGGTTCGTTGTTGAGATTTTGTGACTCCAATGAATGGTAAGTCTCTTCGATTAGACGGGACAGTTCGTTGTTGAGATTTTGTGACTCCGTTGACTGGTAAGTCTCTTCTATTTGACGGGACAGTTCGTTGTTGAGATTTTGTGACTCCGATGAATGGTAAGTCTCTTCGGTTTGACGGGACAGTTCGTTGTTGAGATTTTGTGACTCCAATGAATGGTAAGTCTCTTCGATTAGACGGGACAGTTCATTGTTGAGATTTTGTGACTCCGTTGACTGGTAAGTCTCTTCTATTTGACGGGACCGTTCGTTGTTGAGATTTTGTCACTCCGATGAATGGTAAGTCTTTTCGGTTTGACGGGAGAGTTCGTTGTTGAGATTTTGTGACTCCAATGAATGGTAAGTCTCTTCGATTAGACGGGACAGTTCGTTGTTGAGATTTTGTGACTCCGTTGACTGGTAAGTCTCTTCTATTTGACGGGACAGTTCGTTGTTGAGATTTTGTGACTCCGATGAATGGTAAGTCTCTTCGGTTTGACGGGACAGTTCGTTGTTGAGATTTTGTGACTCCAATGAATGGTAAGTCTCTTCGGTTAGACGGGATAGTTTGTTGTTGAGATTTTGTGACTTCGATGAATGGTAAGTCTCTTCGGTTTGACGGGACAGTTCGTTGTTGAGATTTTGTGACTCCAGTGAATGGTAAGTCTCTTCGGTTTTATGGGACAATTTGTTGTTGAGGTTTTTTACTCCGATGAATGGTAAGTCTCTTCGGTTGGACGGGACAGTCTTTGTTGAGAATATGTTACTCCGATGAATGGTAAGTCTCTTCGGTTTGATGGGACAGTTCGTTGTTGAGAATTTGTTACTCCGATGAATGGTAAGTCTCTTCGGTTAGACGGGACAGTTCGTTGTTGAGATTTTGTGACTCCGATGAATGGTAAGTCTCTTCGGTTTAACGGGACAGTTCGTTGTTGAGATTTTGTGACACCGATGAATGGTAAGTCTCTTCAGTTTTATGGGACAGTTCGTTGTTGAGGTTTTCTACTCCGATGAATGGTAAGTCTCTTCGGTTGGATGGGACAGTTCATTGTTGAGAATTTGTTACTCCGATGAATGGTAAGTCTCTGCGGTTTGATGGGACAGTTTGTTGTTGAGAATTTGTTACTCCGATGAATGGTAAGTCTCTTCGTTTAAACGGGACAGTTCGTTGTTGAGATTTTGTGACTCCGATTATGGTAAGTCTCTTCGGTTTGACGGGACAATTCGTTGTTGAGATTTTGTGACTCCGATGAATGGTAAGTCTCTTCGGTTTAACGGGACAGTTCGTTGTTGAGATTTTGTGACTTCGATGAATGGTAAGTCTCTTCAGTTTGACGGGACAGTTCGTTGTTGAGATTTTGTGACTCCAGTGAATGGTAAGTCTCTTCGGTTTTATGGGACAGTTCGTTGTTGAGGTTTTTTACTCCGATGAATGGTAAGTCTCTTCGGTTGGACGGGACAGTCTTTGTTGAGAATATGTTACTCCGATGAATGGTAAGTCTCTTCGGTTTGAGGGGACAGTTCGTTGTTGAGAATTTGTTACTCCGATGAATGGTAAGTCTCTTCGGTTAGACGGGACAGTTCGTTGTTGAGATTTTGTGACTCCGATGAATGGTAAGTCTCTTCGGTTTAACGGGACAGTTCGTTGTTGAGATTTTGTGACACCGATGAATGGTAAGTCTCTTCAGTTTTATGGGACAGTTCGTTGTTGAGGTTTTCTACTCCGATGAATGGTAAGTCTCTTCGGTTTGACAGGAGGGTTCGTTGTTGAGATTTTGTGACTCCAATGAATGGTAAGTCTCTTCGATTAGACGGGACAGTTCGTTGTTGAGATTTTGTGACTCCGTTGACTGGTAAGTCTCTTCTATTTGGCGGGACAGTTCGTTGTTGAGATTTTGTGACTCCGATGAATGGTAAGTCTCTTCGGTTTGACGGGACCGTTCGTTGTTGAGATTTTGTGACTCCAATGAATGGTAAGTCTCTTCGATTAGACGGGACAGTTCGTTGTTGAGATTTTGTGACTCCGTTGACTGGTAAGTCTCTTCTATTTGACGGGACAGTTCGTTGTTGAGATTTTGTCACTCCGATGAATGGTAAGTCTTTTCGGTTTGACGGGAGAGTTCGTTGTTGAGATTTTGTGACTCCAATGAATGGTCAGTCTCTTCGATTAGACGGGACAGTTCGTTGTTGAGATTTTGTGACTCCGTTGACTGGTAAGTCTCTTCTATTTGACGGGAGAGTTCGTTGTTGAGATTTTGTGACTCCGATGAATGGTAAGTCTCTTCGGTTTGACGGGACAGTTCGTTGTTGAGATTTTGTGACTCCAATGAATGGTAAGTCTCTTCGGTTAGACGGGATAGTTTGTTGTTGAGATTTTGTGACTTCGATGAATGGTAAGTCTCTTCTGTTTGACGGGACAGTTCGTTGTTGAGATTTTGTGACTCCAGTGAATGGTAAGTCTCTTCGGTTTTATGGGACAATTTGTTGTTGAGGTTTTTTACTCCGATGAATGGTAAGTCTCTTCGGTTGGACGGGACAGTCTTTGTTGAGAATATGTTACTCCGATGAATGGTAAGTCTCTTCGGTTTGATGGGACAGTTCGTTGTTGAGAATTTGTTACTCCGATGAATGGTAAGTCTCTTCGGTTAGACGGGAGAGTTCGTTGTTGAGATTTTGTGACTCCGATGAATGGTAAGTCTCTTCGGTTTAACGGGACAGTTCGTTGTTGAGATTTTGTGACACCGATGAATGGTAAGTCTCTTCAGTTTTATGGGACAGTTCGTTGTTGAGGTTTTCTACTCCGATGAATGGTAAGTCTCTTCGGTTGGACGGGACAGTTCATTGTTGAGAATTTGTTACTCCGATGAATGGTAAGTCTCTGCGGTTTGATGGGACAGTTTGTTGTTGAGAATTTTTTACTCCGATGAATGGTAAGTCTCTTCGTTTAAACGGGACAGTTCGTTGTTGAGATTTTGTGACTCCGATTATGGTAAGTCTCTTCGGTTTGACGGGACAATTCGTTGTTGAGATTTTGTGACTCCGATGAATGGTAAGTCTCTTCGGTTTGACGGGACAGTTCGTTGTTGAGATTTTGTGACTCCGAAGAATGGTAAGTCTCTTCGATTTGACGGGACAGTTCGTTGTTGAGATTTTGTGACTCCGATGAATGGTAAGTCTTTTCGGTTTGACAGGAGGGTTCGTTGTTGAGATTTTGTGACTCCAATGAATGGTAAGTCTCTTCGATTAGACGGGACAGTTCGTTGTTGAGATTTTGTGACTCCGTTGACTGGTAAGTCTCTTCTATTTGACGGGACAGTTCGTTGTTGAGATTTTGTCACTCCGATGAATGGTAAGTCTTTTCGGTTTGACGGGAGAGTTCGTTGTTGAGATTTTGTGACTCCAATGAATGGTAAGTCTCTTCGATTAGACGGGACAGTTCGTTGTTGAGATTTTGTGACTCCGTTGACTGGTAAGTCTCTTCTATTTGACGGGACAGTTCGTTGTTGAGATTTTGTGACTCCGATGAATGGTAAGTCTCTTCGGTTTGACGGGACAGTTCGTTGTTGAGATTTTGTGACTCCAATGAATGGTAAGTCTCTTCGGTTAGACGGGATAGTTTGTTGTTGAGATTTTGTGACTTCGATGAATGGTAAGTCTCTTCGGTTTGACGGGACAGTTCGTTGTTGAGATTTTGTGACTCCAGTGAATGGTAAGTCTCTTCGGTTTTATGGGACAATTTGTTGTTGAGGTTTTTTACTCCGATGAATGGTAAGTCTCTTCGGTTGGACGGGACAGTCTTTGTTGAGAATATGTTACTCCGATGAATGGTAAGTCTCTTCGGTTTGATGGGACAGTTCGTTGTTGAGAATTTGTTACTCCGATGAATGGTAAGTCTCTTCGGTTAGACGGGACAGTTCGTTGTTGAGATTTTGTGACTCCGATGAATGGTAAGTCTCTTCGGTTTAACGGGACAGTTCGTTGTTGAGATTTTGTGACACCGATGAATGGTAAGTCTCTTCAGTTTTATGGGACAGTTCGTTGTTGAGGTTTTCTACTCCGATGAATGGTAAGTCTCTTCGGTTGGATGGGACAGTTCATTGTTGAGAATTTGTTACTCCGATGAATGGTAAGTCTCTGCGGTTTGATGGGACAGTTTGTTGTTGAGAATTTGTTACTCCGATGAATGGTAAGTCTCTTCGTTTAAACGGGACAGTTCGTTGTTGAGATTTTGTGACTCCGATTATGGTAAGTCTCTTCGGTTTGACGGGACAATTCGTTGTTGAGATTTTGTGACTCCGATGAATGGTAAGTCTCTTCGGTTTGACGGGACAGTTCGTTGTTGAGGTTTTGTGACTCCGAAGAATGGTAAGTCTCTTCGGTTTGACGGGACAGTTCGTTGTTGAGATTTTGTGACTCCGATGAATGGTAAGTCTTTTCGGTTTAACGGGAGAGTTCGTTGTTGAGATTTTGTGACTCCAATGAATGGTAAGTCTCTTCGATTAGACGGGACAGTTTGTTGTTGAGATTTTGTGACTCCGTTGACTGGTAAGTCTTTTCTATTTGACGGGACAGTTCGTTGTTGAGATTTTGTGACTCCGATGAATGGTAAGGCTCTTCGGTTTGACGGGACAGTTCGTTGTTGAGATTTTGTGACTCCAATGAATGGTAAGTCTCTTCGATTAGACGGGACAGTTCGTTGTTGAGATTTTGTGACTCCGTTGACTGGTAAGTCTCTTCTATTTGACGGGACAGTTCGTTGTTGAGATTTTGTGACTCCGATGAATGGTAAGTCTTTTCGGTTTGACGGGAGAGTTCGTTGTTGAGATTTTGTGACTCCAATGAATGGTAAGTCTCTTCGATTAGACGGGACAGTTCGTTGTTGAGATTTTGTGACTCCGTTGACTGGTAAGTCTCTTCTATTTGACGGGACAGTTCGTTGTTGAGATTTTGTGACTCCGATGAATGGTAAGTCTCTTCGGTTTGACGGGACAGTTCGTTGTTGAGATTTTGTGTCTCCAATGATTGGTAAGTCTCTTCGGTTAGACGGGATAGTTTGTTGTTGAGATTTTGTGACTTCGATGAATGGTAAGTCTCTTCGGTTTGACGGGACAGTTCGTTGTTGAGATTTTGTGACTCCAGTGAATGGTAAGTCTCTTCGGTTTTATGGGACAGTTTGTTGTTGAGGTTTTTTACTCCGATGAATGGTAAGTCTCTTCGGTTGGACGGGACAGTCTTTGTTGAGAATATGTTACTCCGATGAATGGTAAGTCTCTTCGGTTTGATGGGACAGTTCGTTGTTGATAATTTGTTACTCCGATGAATGGTAAGTCTCTTCGGTTAGACGGGACAGTTCGTTGTTGAGATTTTGTGACTCCGATGAATGGTAAGTCTCTTCGGTTTAACGGGACAGTTCGTTGTTGAGATTTTGTGACACCGATGAATGGTAAGTCTCTTCAGTTATATGGGACAGTTCGTTGTTGAGGTTTTCTACTCTGATGAATGGTAAGTCTCTTCGGTTGGACGGGACAGTTCATTGTTGAGAATTTATTACTCCGATGAATGGTAAGTCTCTGCGGTTTGATGGGACAGTTTGTTGTTGAGAATTTGTTACTCTGATGAATGGTAAGTCTCTTCGTTTAAACGGGACAGTTCGTTGTTGAGATTTTGTGACTCCGATTATGGTAAGTCTCTTCGGTTTGACGGGACAATTCGTTGTTGAGATTTTGTGACTCCGATGAATGGTAAGTCTCTTCGGTTTGACGGGACAGTTCGTTGTTGAGATTTTGTGACTCCGAAGAATGGTAAGTCTCTTCGGTTTGACGAGACAGTTCGTTGTTGAGATTTTGTGACTCCGATGAATGGTAAGTCTTTTCGGTTTGACGGGACAGTTTGTTGTTGAGATTTTGTGACTCCAATGAATGGTAAGTCTCTTCGGTTAGACGGGATAGTTCGTTGTTGAGATTTTGTGACTCCGATGAATGGTAAGTCTTTTCGGTTTGACGGGACAGTTCGTTGTTGAGATTTTGTGACTCCAACGAATGGTAAGTCTCTTCGGTTAGACGGGACAGTTCGTTGTTGAGATTTTGTGACTCCAATGAATGGTAAGTCTCTTCGGTTAGACGGGACAGTTCGTTGTTGAGATTTTGTGACTCCGATGAATGGTAAGTCTCTTCGGTTTGACGGGACAGTTCGTTGTTGAGATTTTGTGACTCCAATGAATGGTAAGTCTCTTCGGTTAGACGGGATAGTTCGTTGTTGAGATTTTGTGACTTCGATGAATGGTAAGTCTCTTCGGTTTGACGGGACAGTTCGTTGTTGAAATTTTGTGACTCCGATATATGGTAAGTCTCTTCGGTTTTATGGGACAGTTCGTTGTTGAGGTTTTTTATTCCGATGAATGGTAAGTCTCTTCGGTTGGACGGGACAGTTCTTTGTTGAGAATATGTTACTCCGATGAATGGTAAGTCTCTTCGGTTTGATGGGACAGTTCGTTGTTGAGAATTTGTTACTCCGATGAATGGTAAGTCTCTTCGGTTAGACGGGACAGTTCGTTGTTGAGATTTTGTGACTCCGATGAATGGTAAGTCTCTTCGGTTTAACGGGACAGTTCGTTGTTGAGATTTTGTGACACCGATGAATGGCAAGTCTCTTCAGTTTTATGGGACAGTTCGTTGTTGAGGTTTTCTACTCCGATGAATGGTAAGTCTCTTCGGTTGGACGGGACAGTTCATTGTTGAGAATTTGTTACTCCGATGAATGGTAAGTCTCTGCGGTTTGATGGGACAGTTTGTTGTTGAGAATTTGTTACTCCGATGAATGGTAAGTCTCTTCGTTTAAACGGGACAGTTCGTTGTTGAGATTTTGTGACTCCGATTATGGTAAGTCTCTTCGGTTTGACGGGACAATTCGTTGTTGAGATTTTGTGACTCCGATGAATGGTAAGTCTCTTCGGTTTGACGGGACAGTTCGTTGTTGAGATTTTGTGACTCCGAAGAATGGTAAGTCTCTTCGGTTTGACGGGACAGTTCGTTGTTGAGATTTTGTGACTCCGATGAATGGTAAGTCTTTTCGGTTTGACGGGACAGTTCGTTGTTGAGATTTTGTGACTCCAATGAATGGTAAGTCTCTTCGATTAGACGGGACAGTTCGTTGTTGAGATTTTGTGACTCCGTTGACTGGTAAGTCTCTTCTATTTGACGGGACAGTTCGTTGTTGAGATTTTGTGACTCCGATGAATGGTAAGTCTCTTCGGTTTGACGGGACAGTTCGTTGTTGAGATTTTGTTACTCCGATGAATGGTAAGTCTCTTCGGTTATACGGGACAGTTCGTTGTTGGGATTTTGTGACACCGATGAATGGTAAGTCTCTTCGGTTTTATGGGACAGTTCGTTGTTGAGGTTTTCTACTCCGATGAATGGTAAGTCTCTTCGGTTTGACGGGACAGTTCGTTTTTGAGATTCTGTGACTACGATGAATGGTAAGTCTCTTCGGTTATACGGGACAGTTCGTTGTTGGGATTTTGTGACTCCGATGAATGGTAAGTCTCTTTGGTTTGACGGGACAGTTCGTTGTTGAGATTTTGAGACTCCAATGAATGGTATGTCTCTTCGGTTAGACGGGATAGTTCGTTGTTGAGATTTTGTGACTCCAATGAATGGTAAGTCTCTTCGGTTAGACGGGACAGTTCGTTGTTGAGATTTTGTGACTCCGATGAATGGTAAGTCTCTTCGGTTTTATGGGACAGTTCGTTATTGAGGTTTTTTACTCCGATGAATGGTAAGTCTCTTCGGTTTGACGAGACAGTTCGTTGTTGAGATTTTGTGACTCCGATGAATGGTAAGTCTTTTCGGTTTGACGGGACAGTTCGTTGTTGAGATTCTGTGACTCCAATGAATGGTAAGTCTCTTCGATTAGACGGGACAGTTCGTTGTTGAGATTTTGTGACTCCGATGACTGGTAAGTCTCTTCTATTTGACGGGACAGTTCGTTGCTGAGATTTTGTGACTCCGATGAATGGTAAGTCTCTTCGGTTTGACGGGACAGTTCGTTGTTGAGATTTTGTTACTCCGATGAATGGTAAGTCTCTTCGGTTATACGGGACAGTTTGTTGTTGGAATTTTGTGACTCCGATGAATGGTAAGTCTCTTCGGTTTGACGGGACAGTTCGTTGTTGAGATTTTGTGACTCCAACGAATGGTAAGTCTCTTCGGTTAGACGGGACAGTTCGTTGTTGAGATTTTGTGACTCCAATGAATGGTAAGTCTCTTCGGTTAGACGGGACAGTTCGTTGTTGAGATTTTGTGACTCCGATGAATGGTAAGTCTCTTCGGTTTGACGGGACAGTTCGTTGTTGAGATTTTGTGACTCCAATGAATGGTAAGTCTCTTCGGTTAGATGGGATAGTTCGTTGTTGAGATTTTGTGACTTCGATGAATGGTAAGTCTCTTCGGTTTGACGGGACAGTTCGTTGTTGAGATTTTGTGACTCCAGTGAATGGTAAGGCTCTTCGGTTTTATGGGACAGTTCGTTGTTGAGGTTTTTTACTTCGATGAATGGTAAGTCTCTTCGGTTGGACGGGACAGTCTTTGTTGAGAATATGTTACTCCGATGAATGGTAAGTCTCTTCGGTTTGATGGGACAGTTCGTTGTTGAGAATTTGTTACTCCGATGAATGGTAAGTCTCTTCGGTTAGACGGGACAGTTCGTTGTTGAGATTTTGTGACTCCAATGAATGGTAAGTCTCTTCGATTAGACGGGACAGTTCGTTGTTGAGATTTTGTGACTCCGTTGACTGGTAAGTCTCTTCTATTTGACGGGACAGTTCGTTGTTGAGATTTTGTGACTCCGATGAATGGTAAGTCTTTTCGGTTTGACGGGAGAGTTCGTTGTTGAGATTTTGTGACTCCAATGAATGGTAAGTCTCTTCGATTAGACGGGACAGTTCGTTGTTGAGATTTTGTGACTCCGTTGACTGGTAAGTCTCTTCTATTTGACGGGAGAGTTCGTTGTTGAGATTTTGTGACTCCGATGAATGGTAAGTCTCTTCGGTTTGACGGGACAGTTCGTTGTTGAGATTTTGTGACTCCAATGAATGGTAAGTCTCTTCGGTTAGATGGGATAGTTTGTTGTTGAGATTTTGTGACTTCGATGAATGGTAAGTCTCTTCGGTTTGATGGGACAGTTCGTTGTTGAGATTTTGTGACTCCAGTGAATGGTAAGTCTCTTCGGTTTTATGGCACAGTTTGTTGTTGAGGTTTTTTACTCCGATGAATGGTAAGTCTCTTCGGTTGGACGGGACAGTCTTTGTTGAGAATATGTTACTCCGATGAATGGTAAGTCTCTTCGGTTTGATGGGACAGTTCGTTGTTGAGAATTTGTTACTCTGATGAATGGTAAGTCTCTTCGGTTAGACGGTACAGTTCGTTGTTGAGATTTTGTGACTCCGATGAATGGTAAGTCTCTTCGGTTTAACGGGACAGTTCGTTGTTGAGATTTGGTGACACCGATGAATGGTAAGTCTCTTCAGTTTTATGGGACAGTTCGTTGTTGAGGTTTTCTACTCCGATGAATGGTAAGTCTCTTCGGTTGGACGGGACAGTTCATTGTTGAGAATTTGTTACTCCGATGAATGGTAAGTCTCTGCGGTTTGATGGGACAGTTTGTTGTTGAGAATTTGTTACTCCGATGAATGGTAAGTCTCTTCGTTTAAACGGGACAGTTCGTTGTTGAGATTTTGTGACTCCGATTATGGTAAGTCTCTTCGGTTTGACAGGACAATTCGTTGTTGAGATTTTGTGACTCCGATGAATGGTAAGTCTCTTCGGTTTGACGGGACAGTTCGTTGTTGAGATTTTGTGACTCCGAAGAATGGTAAGTCTCTTCGGTTTGACGGGACAGTTCGTTGTTGAGATTTTGTGACTCCGATGAATGGTAAGTTTTTTCGGTTTGACGGGACAGTTCGTTGTTGAGATTTTGTGACTCCAATGAATGGTAAGTCTCTTCGGTTAGACGGGATAGTTCGTTGTTGAGATTTTGTGACTCCGATGAATGGTAAGTCTTTTCGTTTTGACGGGACAGTTCGTTGTTGAGATTTTGTGACTCCAACGAATGGTAAGTCTCTTCGGTTAGACGGGACAGTTCGTTGTTGAGATTTTGTGACTCCAATGAATGGTAAGTCTCTTCGGTTAGACGGGACAGTTCGTTGTTGAGATTTTGTGACTCCGATGAATGGTAAGTCTCTTCGGTTTGACGGGACAGTTCGTTGTTGAGATTTTGTGACTCCAATAAATGGTAAGTCTCTTCGGTTAGACGGGATAGTTCGTTGTTGAGATTTTGTGACTTCGATGAATGGTAAGTCTCTTCGGTTTGACGGGACAGTTCGTTGTTGAAATTTTGTGACTCCGATATATGGTAAGTCTCTTCGGTTTTATGGGACAGTTCGTTGTTGTGGTTTTTTATTCCGATGAATGGTAAGTCTCTTCGGTTGGACGGGACAGTTCTTTGTTGAGAATATGTTACTCCGATGAATGGTAAGTCTCTTCTATTTGACGGGACAGTTCGTTGTTGAGATTTTGTGACTCCGATGAATGGTAAGTCTCTTCGGTTTGACGGGACAGTTCGTTGTTGAGATTTTGTGACTCCGATGAATGGTAAGTCTCTTCGGTTTAACGGGACAGTTCGTTGTTGAGATTTTGTGACACCGATGAATGGTAAGTCTCTTCAGTTTTATGGGACAGTTCGTTGTTGAGGTTTTCTACTCCGATGAATGGTAAGTCTCTTCGGTTGGACGGGACAGTTCATTGTTGAGAATTTGTAACTCCGATGAATGGTAAGTCTCTGCGGTTTGATGGGACAGTTTGTTGTTGAGAATTTGTTACTCCGATGAATGGTAAGTCTCTTCGTTTAAACGGGACAGTTCGTTGTTGAGATTTTGTGACTCCGATTATGGTAAGTCTCTTCGGTTTGACGGGACAATTCGTTGTTGAGATTTTGTGACTCCGATGAATGGTAAGTCTCTTCGGTTTGACGGGACAGTTCGTTGTTGAGATTTTGTGACTCCGAAGAATGGTAAGTCTCTTCGGTTTGACGGGACAGTTCGTTGTTGAGATTTTGTGACTCCGATGAATGGTAAGTCTTTTCGGTTTGACGGGAGAGTTCGTTGTTGAGATTTTGTGACTCCAATGAATGGTAAGTCTCTTCGATTAGACGGGACAGTTCGTTGTTGAGATTTTGTGACTCCGTTGACTGGTAAGTCTCTTCTATTTGACGGGACAGTTCGTTGTTGAGATTTTGTGACTCCGATGAATGGTAAGTCTCTTCGGTTTGACGGGACAGTTCGTTGTTGAGATTTTGTTACTCCGATGAATGGTAAGTCTCTTCGGTTATACGGGACAGTTCGTTGTTGGGATTTTGTGACTCCGATGAATGGTAAGTCTCTTCGGTTTGACGGGACAGTTCGTTGTTGAGATTTTGTGACTCCAATGAATGGTAAGTCTCTTCGGTTAGATGGGACAGTTCGTTGTTGAGATTTTGTCACTCCAATGAATGGTAAGTCTCTTCGGTTAGACGGGACAGTTCGTTGTTGAGATTTTGTGACTCCGATGAATGGTAAGTCTCTTTGGTTTGACGGGACAGTTCGTTGTTGAGATTTAGTGACTCCAATGAATGGTAAGTCTCTTCGGTTAGACGGGATAGTTCGTTGTTGAGATTTTGTGACTTCGATGAATGGTAAGTCTCTTCGGTTTGACGGGACAGTTCGTTGTTGAGATTTTGTGACTCCGATGAATGGTAAGTCTCTTCGGTTTTATGGGACAGTTCGTTATTGAGGTTTTTTACTCCGATGAATGGTAAGTCTCTTCGGTTTGACGAGACAGTTCGTTGTTGAGATTTTGTGACTCCGATGAATGGTAAGTCTTTTCGGTTTGACGGGACAGTTCGTTGTTGAGATTCTGTGACTCCAATGAATGGTAAGTCTCTTCGATTAGACGGGACAGTTCGTTGTTGAGATTTTGTGACTCCGATGACTGGTAAGTCTCTTCTATTTGACGGGACAGTTCGTTGTTGAGATTTTGTGACTCCGATGAATGGTAAGTCTCTTCGGTTTGACGGGACAGTTCGTTGTTGAGATTTTGTTACTCCGATGAATGGTAAGTCTCTTCGGTGATACGGGACAGTTTGTTGTTGGAATTTTGTGACTCCGATGAATGGTAAGTCTCTTCGGTTTGACGGGACAGTTCGTTGTTGAGATTTTGTGACTCCAACGAATGGTAAGTCTCTTCGGTTAGACGGGACATTCGTTGATGAGATTTTGTGACTCCAAGGAATGGTAAGTCTCTTCGGTTAGACGGGACAGTTCGTTGTTGAGATTTTGTGACTCCGATGAATGGCAAGTCTCTTCGGTTTGACGGGACAGTTCGTTATTGAGATTTTGTGACTCCAATGAATGGTAAGTCTCTTCGGTTAGATGGGATAGTTCGTTGTTGAGATTTTGTGACTTCGATAAATGGTAAGTCTCTTCGGTTTGACGGGACAGTTCGTTGTTGAGATTTTGTGACTCCAGTGAATGGTAAGTCTCTTCGGTTTTATGGGACAGTTCGTTGTTGAGGTTTTTTACTTCGATGAATGGTAAGTCTCTTCGGTTGGACGGGACAGTCTTTGTTGAGAATATGTTACTCCGATGAATGGTAAGTCTCTTCGGTTTGATGGGACAGTTCGTTGTTGAGAATTTGTTACTCCGATGAATGGTAAGTCTCTTCGGTTAGACGGGACAGTTCGTTGTTGAGATTTTGTGACTCCGATGAATGGTAAGTCTCTTCGGTTTAACGGGACAGTTCGTTGTTGAGATTTTGTGACACCGATGAATGGTAAGTCTCTTCAGTTTTATGGGACAGTTCGTTGTTGAGGTTTTCTACTCCGATGAATGGTAAGTCTCTTCGGTTGGACGGGACAGTTCATTGTTGAGAATTTGTTACTCCGATGAATGGTAAGTCTCTGCGGTTTGATGGGACAGTTTGTTGTTGAGAATTTGTTACTCCGATGAATGGTAAGTCTCTTCGTTTAAACGGGACAGTTCGTTGTTGAGATTTTGTGACTCCGATTATGGTAAGTCTCTTCGGTTTGATGGGACAATTCGTTGTTGAGATTTTGTGACTCCGATGAATGGTAAGTCTCTTCGGTTTGACGGGACAGTTCGTTGTTGAGATTTTGTGACTCCGAAGAATGGTAAGTCTCTTCGGATTGACGGGACAGTTCGTTGTTGAGATTTTGTGACTCCGATGAATGGTAAGTCTTTTCGGTTTGACGGGACAGTTCGTTGTTGAGATTTTGTGACTCCAATGAATGGTAAGTCTCTTCGATTAGACGGGACAGTTCGTTGTTGAGATTTTGTGACTCCGTTGACTGGTAAGTCTCTTCTATTTGACGGGACAGTTCGTTGTTGAGATTTTGTGACTCCGATGAATGGTAAGTCTCTTCGGTTTGACGGGACAGTTCTTTGTTGAGATTTTGTTACTCCGATGAATGGTAAGTCTCTTCGGTTATACGGGACAGTTCGTTGTTGGGATTTTGTGACTCCGATGAATGGTAAGTCTCTTCGGTTTGACGGGACAGTTCGTTGTTGAGATTTTGTGACTCCAATGAATGGTAAGTCTCTTCGGTTAGATGGGACAGTTCGTTGTTGAGATTTTGTGACTCCAATGAATGGTAAGGCTCTTCGGTTAGACGGGACAGTTCGTTGTTGAGATTTTGTGACTCCGATGAATGGTAAGTCTCTTTGGTTTGACGGGACAGTTCGTTGTTGAGATTTAGTGACTCCAATGAATGGTAAGTCTCTTCGGTTAGACGGTATAGTTCGTTGTTGAGATTTTGTGACTTCGATGAATGGTAAGTCTCTTCGGTTTGACGGGACAGTTTGTTGTTGAGATTTTGTGACTCCGATGAATGGTAAGTCTCTTCGGTTTTATGGGACAGTTCGTTATTGAGGTTTTTTACTCCGATGAATGGTAAGTCTCTTCGGTTGGACGATACAGTTCTTGGTTGAGAATATGTTACTCCGATGAATGGTAAGTCTCTGCGGTTTGATGGGACAGTTCGTTGTTGAGAATTTGTTACTCCGATGAATGGTAAGTCTCTTCGAATAGACGGGACAGTTCGTTGTTGAGATTTTGTGACTCCGATGAATGGTAAGTCTCTTCGATTTGACGGGACAGTTCATTGTTGAGATTTTGTGACACCGACGAATGGTAAGTCTCTTCGGTTAGACGGGACAGTTCGTTGTTGAGATTTTGTGACTCCAATGAATGGTAAGTCTCTTCGGTTAGACGAGACAGTTCGTTGTTGAGATTTTGTGACTCCGATGAATGGTAAGTCTCTTCGGTTTGACGGGACAGTTCGTTGTCGAGATTTTGTGACTCCAATGAATGGTAAGTCTCTTCGGTTAGACGGGATAGTTCGTTGTTGAGATTTTGTGACTTCGATGAATGGTAAGTCTCTTCGGTTTGACGGGACAGTTCGTTGTTGAGATTTTCTGACTCCGATGAATGGTAAGTCTCTTCGGTTTTATGGGACAGTTCGTTATTGAGATTTTGTGACTCCAATGAATGGTAAGCCTCTTCGGTTTTATGGGACAGTTCGTTGTTGAGGTTTTTTACTCCGATGAATGGTAAGTCTCTTCGGTTGGACGGGACAGTTCTTTGTTGAGAATATGTTACTCCGATGAATGGTAAGTCTCTTCGGTTTGATGGGACAGTTCGTTGTTGAGATTTTGTGACTCCAACGAATGGTAAGTCTCTTCGGTTAGATGGGACAGTTCGTTGTTGAGATTTTGTGACTCCAATGAATGGTAAGTCTCTTCGGTTTTATGGGACAGTTCGTTGTTGAGGTTTTTTACTCCGATGAATGGTAAGTCTCTTCGGTTGGACGGGACAGTCTTTGTTGAGAATATGTTACTCCGATGAATGGTAAGTCTCTTCGATTTGATGGGACAGTTCGTTGTTGAGAATTTGTTACTCCGATGAATGGTAAGTCTCTTCGGTTAGACGGGACAGTTCGTTGTTGAGATTTTGTGACTCCGATGAATGGTAAGTCTCTTCGGTTTGACGGGACAGTTCGTTGTTTAGATTTTGTGACACCGATGAATGGTAAGTCTCTTCAGTTTTATGGGACAGTTCGTTGTTGAGAATTTGTTACTCCGATGAATGGTAAGTCTCTGCGGTTTGATGGGACAGTTTGTTGTTGAGAATTTGTTACTCCGATGAATGGTAAGTCTCTTCGTTTAAACGGGACAGTTCGTTGTTGAGATTTTGTGACTCCGATTATGGTAAGTCTCTTCGGTTTGACGGGACAATTCGTTGTAGAGATTTTGTGACTCCGATGAATGGTAAGTCTCTTCGGTTTGACGGGACAGTTCGTTGTTGAGATTTTGTGACTCCGAAGAATGGTAAGTCTCTTCGGTTTGACGGGACAGTTCGTTGTTGAGATTTTGTGACTCCAATGAATGGTAAGTCTCTTCGATTAGACGGGACAGTTCGTTGTTGAGATTTTGTGACTCCGTTGACTGGTAAGTCTCTTCTATTTGACGGGACAGTTCGTTGTTGAGATTTTGTGACTCCGATGAATGGTAAGTCTCTTCGGTTTGACGGGACAGTTCTTTGTTGAGATTTTGTTACTCCGATGAATGGTAAGTCTCTTCGGTTATACGGGACAGTTCGTTGTTGGGATTTTGTGACTCCGATGAATGGTAAGTCTCTTCGGTTTGACGGGACAGTTCGTTGTTGAGATTTTGTGACTCCAATGAATGGTAAGTCTCTTCGGTTAGATGGGACAGTTCGTTGTTGAGATTTTGTGACTCCAATGAATGGTAAGGCTCTTCGGTTAGACGGGACAGTTCGTTGTTGAGATTTTGTGACTCCGATGAATGGTAAGTCTCTTTGGTTTGACGGGACAGTTCGTTGTTGAGATTTAGTGACTCCAATGAATGGTAAGTCTCTTCGGTTAGACGGTATAGTTCGTTGTTGAGATTTTGTGACTTCGATGAATGGTAAGTCTCTTCGGTTTGACGGGACAGTTTGTTGTTGAGATTTTGTGACTCCGATGAATGGTAAGTCTCTTCGGTTTTATGGGACAGTTCGTTATTGAGGTTTTTTACTCCGATGAATGGTAAGTCTCTTCGGTTGGACGATACAGTTCTTGGTTGAGAATATGTTACTCCGATGAATGGTAAGTCTCTGCGGTTTGATGGGACAGTTCGTTGTTGAGAATTTGTTACTCCGATGAATGGTAAGTCTCTTCGAATAGACGGGACAGTTCGTTGTTGAGATTTTGTGACTCCGATGAATGGTAAGTCTCTTCGATTTGACGGGACAGTTCATTGTTGAGATTTTGTGACACCGACGAATGGTAAGTCTCTTCGGTTAGACGGGACAGTTCGTTGTTGAGATTTTGTGACTCCAATGAATGGTAAGTCTCTTCGGTTAGACGAGACAGTTCGTTGTTGAGATTTTGTGACTCCGATGAATGGTAAGTCTCTTCGGTTTGACGGGACAGTTCGTTGTCGAGATTTTGTGACTCCAATGAATGGTAAGTCTCTTCGGTTAGACGGGATAGTTCGTTGTTGAGATTTTGTGACTTCGATGAATGGTAAGTCTCTTCGGTTTGACGGGACAGTTCGTTGTTGAGATTTTCTGACTCCGATGAATGGTAAGTCTCTTCGGTTTTATGGGACAGTTCGTTATTGAGATTTTGTGACTCCAATGAATGGTAAGCCTCTTCGGTTTTATGGGACAGTTCGTTGTTGAGGTTTTTTACTCCGATGAATGGTAAGTCTCTTCGGTTGGACGGGACAGTTCTTTGTTGAGAATATGTTACTCCGATGAATGGTAAGTCTCTTCGGTTTGATGGGACAGTTCGTTGTTGAGATTTTGTGACTCCAACGAATGGTAAGTCTCTTCGGTTAGATGGGACAGTTCGTTGTTGAGATTTTGTGACTCCAATGAATGGTAAGTCTCTTCGGTTTTATGGGACAGTTCGTTGTTGAGGTTTTTTACTCCGATGAATGGTAAGTCTCTTCGGTTGGACGGGACAGTCTTTGTTGAGAATATGTTACTCCGATGAATGGTAAGTCTCTTTGATTTGATGGGACAGTTCGTTGTTGAGAATTTGTTACTCCGATGAATGGTAAGTCTCTTCGGTTAGACGGGACAGTTCGTTGTTGAGATTTTGTGACTCCGATGAATGGTAAGTCTCTTCGGTTTGACGGGACAGTTCGTTGTTTAGATTTTGTGACACCGATGAATGGTAAGTCTCTTCAGTTTTATGGGACAGTTCGTTGTTGAGAATTTGTTACTCCGATGAATGGTAAGTCTCTGCGGTTTGATGGGACAGTTTGTTGTTGAGAATTTGTTACTCCGATGAATGGTAAGTCTCTTCGTTTAAACGGGACAGTTCGTTGTTGAGATTTTGTGACTCCGATTATGGTAAGTCTCTTCGGTTTGACGGGACAATTCGTTGTAGAGATTTTGTGACTCCGATGAATGGTAAGTCTCTTCGGTTTGACGGGACAGTTCGTTGTTGAGATTTTGTGACTCCGAAGAATGGTAAGTCTCTTCGGTTTGACGGGACAGTTCGTTGTTGAGATTTTGTGACTCCGATGAATGGTAAGCCTTTTCGGTTTGACGGGACAGTTCGTTGTTGAGATTTTGTGACTCCAATGAATGGTAAGTCTCTTCGATTAGACGGGACAGTTCGTTGTTGAGATTTTGTGACTCCATTGACTGGTAAGTCTCTTCTATTTGACGGGACAGTTCGTTGTTGAGATTTTGTGACTCCTATGAATGGTAAGTCTCTTCGGTTTGACGGGACAGTTCGTTGTTGAGATTTTGTTACTCCGATGAATGGTAAGTTTCTTCGGTTGTACGGGACAGTTCGTTGTTGGGATTTTGTGACTCCGATGAATGGTAAGTCTCTTCGGTTTGACGGGACAGTTCGTTGTTGAGATTTTGTGACTCCAATGAATGGTAAGTCTCTTCGGTTAGATGGGACAGTTCGTTGTTGAGATTTTGTGACTTCAATGAATGGTAAGTCTCTTCGGTTAGACGGGACAGTTCGTTGTTGAGATTTTGTGACTCCGATGAATGGTAAGTCTCTTCGGTTTGACGGGACAGTTCGTTGTTGAGCTTTTGTGACTCCAATGAATGGTAAGTCTCTTCGGTTAGACGGGATAGTTCGTTGTTGAGATTTTGTGACTTCGATGAATGGTAAGTCTCTTCGGTTTGACGGGACAATTCGTTGTTGAGATTTTGTGACTCCGATGAATGGTAAGTCTCTTCGGTTTTATGGGACAGTTCGTTATTGAGGTTTTTTACTCCGATGAATGGTAAGTCTCTTCGGTTGGACGAGACAGTTCTTTGTTGAGAATATGTTACTCCGATGAATGGTAAGTCTCTTCGGTTTGATGGGACAGTTCGTTGTTGAGAATTTGTTACTCCGATGAATGGTAAGTCTCTTCAGTTAGACGGGACAGTTCGTTGTTGAGATTTTGTGACTCCGATGAATGGTAAGTCTCTTCGGTTTGACGGGACAGTTCATTGTTGAGATTTTGTGACACCGATGAATGGTAAGTCTCTTCGGTTTTATGGGACAGTTCGTTGTTGAGGTTTTCTACTCCGATGAATGGTAAGTCTCTTCGGTTGGACGGGACAGTTCATTGTTGAGAATTTGTTACTCCGATGAATGGTAAGTCTCTGCGGTTTGATGGGACCGTTTGTTGTTGAGAATTTGTTACTCCGATGAATGGTAAGTCTCTTCGTTTATACGGGACAGTTCGTTGTTGAGATTTTGTGACTCCGATTATGGTAAGTCTCTTCGGTTTGACGGGACAATTCGTTGTTGAGATTTTGTGACTCCGATGAATGGTAAGTCTCTTCGGTTTGACGAGACAGTTCGTTGTTGAGATTTTGTGACTCCGATGAATGGTAAGTCTTTTCGGTTTGACGGGACAGTTCGTTGTTGAGATTCTGTGACTCCAATGAATGGTAAGTCTCTTCGATTAGACGGGACAGTTCGTTGTTGAGATTTTGTGACTCCGATGACTGGTAAGTCTCTTCTATTTGACGGGACAGTTCGTTGTTGAGATTTTGTGACTCCGATGAATGGTAAGTCTCTTCGGTTTGACGGGACAGTTCGTTGTTGAGATTTTGTTACTCCGATGAATGGTAAGTCTCTTCGGTTATACGGGACAGTTTGTTGTTGGAATTTTGTGACTCCGATGAATGGTAAGTCTCTTCGGTTTGACGGGACAGTTCGTTGTTGAGATTTTGTGACTCCAACGAATGGTAAGTCTCTTCGGTTAGACGGGACAGTTCGTTGTTGAGATTTTGTGACTCCAATGAATGGTAAGTCTCTTCGGTTAGACGGGACAGTTCGTTGTTGAGATTTTGTGACTCCGATGAATTGTAAGTCTCTTCGGTTTGACGGGACAGTTCGTTGTTGAGATTTTGTGACTCCAATGAATGGTAAGTCTCTTCGGTTAGACGGGATAGTTCGTTGTTGAGATTTTGTGACTTCGATGAATGGTAAGTCTCTTCGGTTTGACGGGACAGTTCGTTGTTGAGATTTTGTGACTCCGATGAATGGTAAGTCTCTTCGGTTTTATGGGACAGTTCGTTATTGAGGTTTTTTACTCCGATGAATGGTATGTCTCTTCGGTTGGATGAGACAGTTCTTTGTTGAGAATATGCTACTACGATGAATGGTAAGTCTCTTCGGTTTGATGGGACAGTTCGTTGTTGAGAATTTGTTACTCCGATGAATTGTAAGTCTCTTCGGTTTTATGGGACAGTTCGTTGTTGAGGTTTTTTATTCCGATGAATGGTAAGTCTCTTCGGTTGGACGAGACAGTTCTTTGTTGAGAATATGTTACTCCGATGAATGGTAAGTCTCTTCGGTTTGATGGGACAGTTCGTTGTTGAGAATTTGTTACTCCGATGAATGGTAAGTCTCTTCGGTTAGACGGGACAGTTCGTTGTTGAGATTTTGTGACTCCGATGAATGGTAAGTCTGTTCGGTTTAACGGGACAGTTCGTTGTTGAGATTTTGAGACACCGATGAATGGTAAGCCTCTTCAGTTTAATGGGACAGTTCGTTGTTGATGTTTTCTACCCCGATGAATGGTAAGTCTCTTCGGTTGGACGGGACAGTTCATTGTTGAGAATTTGTTACTCCGATGAATGGTAAGTCTCTGCGGTTTGATGGGACAGTTTGTTGTTGAGAATTTGTTACTCCGATGAATGGTAAGTCTCTTCGTTTAGACGGGACAGTTCGTTGTTGAGATTTTGTGACTACGATTATGGTAAGTCTCTTCGGTTTAACGGGACAATTCGTTGTTGAGATTTTGTGACTCCGATGAATGGTAAGTCTCTTCGGTTTGACGGGACAGTTCGTTGTTGAGATTTTGTGACTCCGAAGAATGGTAAGTCTCTTTGGTTTGACGGGACAGTTCGTTGTTGAGATTTTGTGACTCCGATGAATGGTAAGTCTTTTCGCTTTGACGGGACAGTTCGTTGTTGAGATTTTGTGACTCCAATGAATGGTAAGTCTCTTCGATTAGACGGGACAGTTCGTTGTTGAGATTTTGTGACTCCGTTGACTGGTAAGTCTCTTCTATTTGACGGGACAGTTCGTTGTTGAGATTTTGTGACTCCGATGAATGGTAAGTCTCTTCGGTTTGACGGGACAGTTCGTTGTTGAGATTTTGTTACTCCGATGAATGGTAAGTCTCTTCGGTTATACGGGACAGTTCGTTGTTGGGATTTTGTGACTCCGATGAATGGTAAGTCTCTTCGGTTTGACGGGACAGTTCGTTGTTGAGATTTTGTGACTCCAATGAATGGTAAGTCTCTTCGGTTAGATGGGACAGTTCGTTGTTGAGATTTTGTGACTCCAATGAATGCTAAGTCTCTTCGGTTAGACGGGACAGTTCGTTGTTGAGATTTTGTGACTCCGATGAATGGTAAGTCTCTTTGGTTTGACGGGACAGTTCGTTGTTGAGATTTTGTGACTCCAATGAATGGTAAGTCTCTTCGGTTAGACGGGATAGTTCGTTGTTGAGATTTTGTGACTTCGATGAATGGTAAGTCTCTTCGGTTTGACGGGACAGTTCGTTGTTGAGATTTTGTGACTCCGATGAATGGTAAGTCTCTTCGGTTTTATGGGACAGTTCGTTATTGAGGTTTTTTACTCCGATGAATGGTAAGTCTCTTCGGTTGGACGAGACAGTTCTTTATTGAGAATATGTTACTCCGATGAATGGTAAGTCTCTTCGGTTTGATGGGACAGTTCGTTGTTGAGAATTTGTTACTCCGATGAATGGTAAGTCTCTTCGGTTAGACGAGACAGTTCGTTGTTGAGATTTTGTGACTCCGATGAATGGTAAGTCTCTTCGGTTTGACGGGACAGTTCATTGTTGAGATTTTGTGACACCGATGAATGGTAAGTCTCTTCAGTTTTATGGGACAGTTCGTTGTTGAGGTTTTCTACTCCGATTAATGGTAAGTCTCTTCGGTTTGACGGGACAGTTCGTTGTTGAGATTTTGTTACTCCGATGAATGGTAAGTCTCTTCGGTTATATGGGAAAGTTTGTTGTTGGAATTTTGTGACTCCGATGAATGGTAAGTCTCTTCGGTTTGACGGGACAGTTCGTTGTTGAGATTTTGTGACTCCAACGAATGGTAAGTCTCTTCGGTTAGACGGGACAGTTCGTTGTTGAGATTTTGTGACTCCAATGAATGGTAAGTCTCTTCGGTTAGACGGGACAGTTCGTTGTTGAGATTTTGTGACTCCGATGAATGGTAAGTCTCTTCGGTTTGACGGGACAGTTCGTTGTTGAGATTTTGTGACTCCAATGAATGGTAAGTCTCTTCGGTTAGACGGGATAGTTCGTTGTTGATATTTTGTGACTTCGATGAATGGTAAGTCTCTTCGGTTTGACGGGACAGTTCGTTGTTGAGATTTTGTGACTCCGATAAATGGTAAGTCTCTTCGGTTTTATGGGACAGTTCGTTGTTGAGGTTTTTTATTCCGATGAATGGTAAGTCTCTTCGGTTGGACGGGACAGTTCTTTGTTGAGAATATGTTACTCCGATGAATGGTAAGTCTCTTCGGTTTGATGGGACAGTTCGTTGTTGAGAATTTGTTACTCCGATGAATGGTAAGTCTCTTCGGTTAGACGGGACAGTTCGTTGTTGAGATTTTGTGACTCCGATGAATGGTAAGTCTCTTCGGTTTAACGGGACAGTTCGTTGTTGAAATTTTGTGACACCGATGAATGGTAAGTCTCTTCAGTTTTATGGGACAGTTCGTTGTTGAGGTTTTCTACTCCGATTAATGGTAAGTCTCTTCGGTTAGACGGGACAATTCGTTGTTGAGATTTTATTACTCCGATGAATGGTAAGTCTCTTCGGTTATATGGGACAGTTTGTTGTTGGAATTTTGTGACTCCGATGAATGGTAAGTCTCTTCGGTTTGACGGGACAGTTCGTTGTTGAGATTTTGTGACTCCAACGAATGGTAAGTCTCTTCGGTTAGACGGGACAGTTCGTTGTTGAGATTTTGTGACTCCAATGAATGGTAAGTCTCTTCGGTTAGACGGGACAGTTCGTTGTTGAGATTTTGTGACTCCGATGAATGGTAAGTCTCTTCGGTTTGACGGGACAGTTCGTTGTTGAGATTTTGTGACTCCAATGAATGGTAAGTCTCTTCGGTTAGACGGGATAGTTCGTTGTTGATATTTTGTGACTTCGATGAATGGTAAGTCTCTTCGGTTTGACGGGACAGTTCGTTGTTGAGATTTTGTGACTCCGATAAATGGTAAGTCTCTTCGGTTTTATGGGACAGTTCGTTGTTGAGGTTTTTTATTCCGATGAATGGTAAGTCTCTTCGGTTGGACGGGACAGTTCTTTGTTGAGAATATGTTACTCCGATGAATGGTAAGTCTCTTCGGTTTGATGGGACAGTTCGTTGTTGAGAATTTGTTACTCCGATGAATGGTAAGTCTCTTCGGTTAGACGGGACAGTTCGTTGTTGAGATTTTGTGACTCCGATGAATGGTAAGTCTCTTCGGTTTAACGGGACAGTTCGTTGTTGAAATTTTGTGACACCGATGAATGGTAAGTCTCTTCAGTTTTATGGGACAGTTCGTTGTTGAGGTTTTCTACTCCGATTAATGGTAAGTCTCTTCGGTTAGACGGGACAGTTCGTTGTTGAGATTTTATTACTCCGATGAATGGTAAGTCTCTTCCGTTATATGGGACAGTTTGTTGTTGGAATTTTGTGACTCCGATGAATGGTAAGTCTCTTCGGTTTGACGGGACAGTTCGTTGTTGAGATTTTGTGACTCCAACGAATGGTAAGTCTCTTCGGTTAGACGGGACTGTTCGTTGTTGAGATTTTGTGACTCCAATGAATGGTAAGTCTCTTCGGTTAGACGGGACAGTTCGTTGTTGAGATTTTGTGACTCCGATGAATGGTAAGTCGCTTCGGTTTGACGGGACAGTTCGTTGTTGAGATTTTGTGACTCCAATGAATGGTAAGTCTCTTCGGTTAGACGGGATAGTTCGTTGTTGAGATTTTGTGACTTCGATGAATGGTAAGTCTCTTCGGTTTGACGGGACAGTTCGTTGTTGACATTTTGTGACTCCGATAAATGGTAAGTCTCTTCGGTTTTATGGGACAGTTCGTTGTTGAGGTTTTTTATTCCGATGAATGGTAAGTCTCTTCGGTTGGACGGGACAGTTCTTTGTTGAGAATATATTACTCCGATGAATGGTAAGTCTCTTCGGTTTGATGGGACAGTTCGTTGTTGAGAATTTGTTACTCCGATGAATGGTAAGTCTCTTCGGTTAGACGGGACAGTTCGTTGTTGAGATTTTGTGACTCCGATGAATGGTAAGTCTCTTCGGTTTAACGGGACAGTTCGTTGTTGAAATTTTGTGACACCGATGAATGGTAAGTCTCTTCAGTTTTATGGGACAGTTCGTTGTTGAGGTTTTCTACTCCGATGAATGGTAAGTCTCTTCGGTTGGACGGGACAGTTCATTGTTGAGAATTTGTTACTCCGATGAATGGTAAGTCTCTGCGGTTTGATGGGACAGTTTGTTGTTGAGAATTTGTTACTCCGATGAATGGTAAGTCTCTTCGTTTAAACGGGACAGTTCGTTGTTGAGATTTTGTGACTCCGATTATGGTAAGTCTCTTCGGTTTGACGGGACAATTCGTTGTTGAGATTTTGTGACTCCGATGAATGGTAAGTCTCTTCGGTTTGATGGGACAGTTCGTTGTTGAGATTTTGTGACTCCGAAGAATGGTAAGTCTCTTCGGTTTGACGGGACAGTTCGTTGTTGAGATTTTGTGACTCCGATGAATGGTAAGTCTTTTCGGTTTGACGGGACAGTTCGTTGTTGAGATTTTGTGACTCCAATGAATGGTAAGTCTCTTCGATTAGACGGGACAGTTCGTTGTTGAGATTTTGTGACTCCGTTGACTGGTAAGTCTCTTCTATTTGACGGGACAGTTCATTGTTGAGATTTTGTGACTCCGATGAATGGTAAGTCTCTTCGGTTTGACGGGACAGTTCGTTGTTGAGATTTTGTGACTCCAATGAATGGTAAGTCTCTTCGATTAGACGGGACAGTTCGTTGTTGAGATTTTGTGACTCCGTTGACTGGTAAGTCTCTTCTATTTGACGGGACAGTTCATTGTTGAGATTTTGTGACTCCGATGAATGGTAAGTCTCTTAGGTTTGACGGGACAGTTCGTTGTTGAGATTTTGTTACTCCGATGAATGGTAAGTCTCTTCGGTTATACGGGACAGTTCGTTGTTGGGATTTTGTGACTCCGATGAATGGTAAGTCTCTTCGGTTTGACGGGACAGTTCGTTGTTGAGATTTTGTGACTCCGATAAATGGTAAGTCTCTTCGGTTTTATGGGACAGTTCGTTGTTGAGGTTTTTTATTCCGATGAATGGTAAGTCTCTTCGGTTGGACGGGACAGTTCTTTGTTGAGAATATGTTACTCCGATGAATGGTAAGTCTCTTCGGTTTAACGGGACAGTTCGTTGTTGAAATTTTGTGACACCGATGAATGGTAAGTCTCTTCAGTTTTATGGGACAGTTCGTTGTTGAGGTTTTCTACTCCGATTAATGGTAAGTCTCTTCGGTTAGACGGGACAGTTCGTTGTTGAGATTTTATTACTCCGATGAATGGTAAGTCTCTTCGGTTATATGGGACAGTTTGTTGTTGGAATTTTGTGACTCCGATGAATGGTAAGTCTCTTCGGTTTGACGGGACAGTTCGTTGTTGAGATTTTGTGACTCCAACGAATGGTAAGTCTCTTCGGTTAGACGGGACAGTTCGTTGTTGAGATTTTGTGACTCCAATGAATGGTAAGTCTCTTCGGTTAGACGGGACAGTTCGTTGTTGAGATTTTGTGACTCCGATGAATGGTAAGTCTCTTCGGTTTGACGGGACAGTTCGTTGTTGAGATTTTGTGACTCCAATGAATGGTAAGTCTCTTCGGTTAGACGGGATAGTTCGTTGTTGATATTTTGTGACTTCGATGAATGGTAAGTCTCTTCGGTTTGACGGGACAGTTCGTTGTTGAGATTTTGTGACTCCGATAAATGGTAAGTCTCTTCGGTTTTATGGGACAGTTCGTTGTTGAGGTTTTTTATTCCGATGAATGGTAAGTCTCTTCGGTTGGACGGGACAGTTCTTTGTTGAGAATATGTTACTCCGATGAATGGTAAGTCTCTTCGGTTTGATGGGACAGTTCGTTGTTGAGAATTTGTTACTCCGATGAATGGTAAGTCTCTTCGGTTAGACGGGACAGTTCGTTGTTGAGATTTTGTGACTCCGATGAATGGTAAGTCTCTTCGGTTTAACGGGACAGTTCGTTGTTGAAATTTTGTGACACCGATGAATGGTAAGTCTCTTCAGTTTTATGGGACAGTTCGTTGTTGAGGTTTTCTACTCCGATTAATGGTAAGTCTCTTCGGTTAGACGGGACAGTTCGTTGTTGAGATTTTATTACTCCGATGAATGGTAAGTCTCTTCCGTTATATGGGACAGTTTGTTGTTGGAATTTTGTGACTCCGATGAATGGTAAGTCTCTTCGGTTTGACGGGACAGTTCGTTGTTGAGATTTTGTGACTCCAACGAATGGTAAGTCTCTTCGGTTAGACGGGACTGTTCGTTGTTGAGATTTTGTGACTCCAATGAATGGTAAGTCTCTTCGGTTAGACGGGACAGTTCGTTGTTGAGATTTTGTGACTCCGATGAACGGTAAGTCGCTTCGGTTTGACGGGACAGTTCGTTGTTGAGATTTTGTGACTCCAATGAATGGTAAGTCTCTTCGGTTAGACGGGATAGTTCGTTGTTGAGATTTTGTGACTTCGATGAATGGTAAGTCTCTTCGGTTTGACGGGACAGTTCGTTGTTGACATTTTGTGACTCCGATAAATGGTAAGTCTCTTCGGTTTTATGGGACAGTTCGTTGTTGAGGTTTTTTATTCCGATGAATGGTAAGTCTCTTCGGTTGGACGGGACAGTTCTTTGTTGAGAATATGTTACTCCGATGAATGGTAAGTCTCTTCGGTTTGATGGGACAGTTCGTTGTTGAGAATTTGTTACTCCGATGAATGGTAAGTCTCTTCGGTTAGACGGGACAGTTCGTTGTTGAGATTTTGTGACTCCGATGAATGGTAAGTCTCTTCGGTTTAACGGGACAGTTCGTTGTTGAAATTTTGTGACACCGATGAATGGTAAGTCTCTTCAGTTTTATGGGACAGTTCGTTGTTGAGGTTTTCTACTCCGATGAATGGTAAGTCTCTTCGGTTATATGGGACAGTTTGTTGTTGGAATTTTGTGACTCCGATGAATGGTAAGTCTCTTCGGTTTGACGGGACAGTTCGTTGTTGAGATTTTGTGACTCCAACGAATGGTAAGTCTCTTCGGTTAGACGGGACAGTTCGTTGTTGAGATTTTGTGACTCCAATGAATGGTAAGTCTCTTCGGTTAGACGGGACAGTTCGTTGTTGAGATTTTGTGACTCCGATGAATGGTAAGTCTCTTCGGTTTGACGGGACAGTTCGTTGTTGAGATTTTGTGACTCCAATGAATGGTAAGTCTCTTCGGTTAGACGGGATAGTTCGTTGTTGATATTTTGTGACTTCGATGAATGGTAAGTCTCTTCGGTTTGACGGGACAGTTCGTTGTTGAGATTTTGTGACTCCGATAAATGGTAAGTCTCTTCGGTTTTATGGGACAGTTCGTTGTTGAGGTTTTTTATTCCGATGAATGGTAAGTCTCTTCGGTTGGACGGGACAGTTCTTTGTTGAGAATATGTTACTCCGATGAATGGTAAGTCTCTTCGGTTTGATGGGACAGTTCGTTGTTGAGAATTTGTTACTCCGATGAATGGTAAGTCTCTTCGGTTAGACGGGACAGTTCGTTGTTGAGATTTTGTGACTCCGATGAATGGTAAGTCTCTTCGGTTTAACGGGACAGTTCGTTGTTGAAATTTTGTGACACCGATGAATGGTAAGTCTCTTCAGTTTTATGGGACAGTTCGTTGTTGAGGTTTTCTACTCCGATTAATGGTAAGTCTCTTCGGTTAGACGGGACAGTTCGTTGTTGAGATTTTATTACTCCGATGAATGGTAAGTCTCTTCCGTTATATGGGACAGTTTGTTGTTGGAATTTTGTGACTCCGATGAATGGTAAGTCTCTTCGGTTTGACGGGACAGTTCGTTGTTGAGATTTTGTGACTCCAACGAATGGTAAGTCTCTTCGGTTAGACGGGACTGTTCGTTGTTGAGATTTTGTGACTCCAATGAATGGTAAGTCTCTTCGGTTAGACGGGACAGTTCGTTGTTGAGATTTTGTGACTCCGATGAACGGTAAGTCGCTTCGGTTTGACGGGACAGTTCGTTGTTGAGATTTTGTGACTCCAATGAATGGTAAGTCTCTTCGGTTAGACGGGATAGTTCGTTGTTGAGATTTTGTGACTTCGATGAATGGTAAGTCTCTTCGGTTTGACCGGACAGTTCGTTGTTGACATTTTGTGACTCCGATAAATGGTAAGTCTCTTCGGTTTTATGGGACAGTTCGTTGTTGAGGTTTTTTATTCCGATGAATGGTAAGTCTCTTCGGTTGGACGGGACAGTTCTTTGTTGAGAATATGTTACTCCGATGAATGGTAAGTCTCTTCGGTTTGATGGGACAGTTCGTTGTTGAGAATTTGTTACTCCGATGAATGGTAAGTCTCTTCGGTTAGACGGGACAGTTCGTTGTTGAGATTTTGTGACTCCGATGAATGGTAAGTCTCTTCGGTTTAACGGGACAGTTCGTTGTTGAAATTTTGTGACACCGATGAATGGTAAGTCTCTTCAGTTTTATGGGACAGTTCGTTGTTGAGGTTTTCTACTCCGATGAATGGTAAGTCTCTTCGGTTGGACGGGACAGTTCATTGTTGAGAATTTGTTACTCCGATGAATGGTAAGTCTCTGCGGTTTGATGGGACAGTTTGTTGTTGAGAATTTGTTACTCCGATGAATGGTAAGTCTCTTCGTTTAAACGGGACAGTTCGTTGTTGAGATTTTGTGACTCCGATTATGGTAAGTCTCTTCGGTTTGACGGGACAATTCGTTGTTGAGATTTTGTGACTCCGATGAATGGTAAGTCTCTTCGGTTTGATGGGACAGTTCGTTGTTGAGATTTTGTGACTCCGAAGAATGGTAAGTCTCTTCGGTTTGACGGGACAGTTCGTTGTTGAGATTTTGTGACTCCGATGAATGGTAAGTCTTTTCGGTTTGACGGGACAGTTCGTTGTTGATATTTTGTGACTCCAATGAATGGTAAGTCTCTTCGATTAGACGGGACAGTTCGTTGTTGAGATTTTGTGACTCCGTTGACTGGTAAGTCTCTTCTATTTGACGGGACAGTTCATTGTTGAGATTTTGTGACTCCGATGAATGGTAAGTCTCTTCGGTTTGACGGGACAGTTCGTTGTTGAGATTTTGTGACTCCGATGACTGGTAAGTCTCTTCTATTTGACGGGACAGTTCGTTGTTGGGATTTTGTGACTCCGATGAATGGTAAGTCTCTTCGGTTTGACGGGACAGTTCGTTGTTGAGATTTTGTGACTCCGATAAATGGTAAGTCTCTTGGGTTTTATGGGACAGTTCGTTGTTGAGGTTTTCTACTCCGATGAATGGTAAGTCTCTTCGGTTGGACGGGACAGTTCATTGTTGAGAATTTGTTACTCCGATGAATGGTAAGTCTCTGCGGTTTGATGGGACAGTTTGTTGTTGAGAATTTGTTACTCCGATGAATGGTAAGTCTCTTCGTTTAAACAGGACAGTTCGTTGTTGAGATTTTGTGACTCCGATTATGGTAAGTCTCTTCGGTTTGACGGGACAATTCGTTGTTGAGATTTTGTGACTCTGATGAATGGTAAGTCTCTTCGGTTTGATGGGACAGTTCGTTGTTGAGATTTTGTGACTCCGAAGAATGGTAAGTCTCTTCGGTTTGACGGGACAGTTCGTTGTTGAGATTTTGTGACTCCGATGAATGGTAAGTCTTTTCGGTTTGACGGGACAGTTCGTTGTTGAGATTTTGTGACTCCAATGAATGGTAAGTCTCTTCGATTAGACGGGACAGTTCGTTGTTGAGATTTTGTGACTCCGTTGACTGGTAAGTCTCTTCTATTTGACGGGACAGTTCATTGTTGAGATTTTGTGACTCCGATGAATGGTAAGTCTCTTCGGTTTGACGGGACAGTTCGTTGTTGAGATTTTGTTACTCCGATGAATGGTAAGTCTCTTCGGTTATACGGGACAGTTCGTTGTTGGGATTTTGTGACTCCGATGAATGGTAAGTCTCTTCGGTTTGACGGGACAGTTCGTTGTTGAGATTTTGTGACTCTAATGAATGGTAAGTCTCTTCGGTTAGACGGGACAGTTCGTTGTTGAGATTTTGTGACTCCAATGAATGGTAAGTCTCTTCGGTTAGACGGGACAGTTCGTTTTTGAGATTTTGTGACTCCGATGAATGGTAAGTCTCTTTGGTTTGACGGGACAGTTCGTTGTTGAGATTTTGTGACTCCAATGAATGGTAAGTCTCTTCGGTTAGACGGGATAGTTCCTTGTTGAGATTTTGTGACTTCGCTGAATGGTAAGTCTCTTCGGTTTGACGGGACAGTTCGTTGTTGAGATTTTGTGACTCCGATGAATGGTAAGTCTCTTCGGTTTTATGGGACAGTTCGTTGTTGAGATTTTGTGACTCCAATGAATGGTAAGTCTCTTCGATTAGACGGGACAGTTCGTTGTTGAGATTTTGTGACTCCGTTGACTGGTAAGTCTCTTCTATTTGACGGGACAGTTCGTTGTTGAGATTTTGTGACTCCAATGAATGGTAAGTCTCTTCGATTAGACGGGACAGTTCGTTGTTGAGATTTTGTGACTCCGTTGACTGGTAAGTCTCTTCTATTTGACGGGACAGTTCATTGTTGAGATTTTGTGACTCCGATGAATGGTAAGTCTCTTCGGTTTGACGGGACAGTTCGTTGTTGAGATTTTGTGACTCCGATGACTGGTAAGTCTCTTCTATTTGACGGGACAGTTCGTTGTTGGGATTTTGTGACTCCGATGAATGGTAAGTCTCTTCGGTTTGACGGGACAGTTCGTTGTTGAGATTTTGTGACTCCGATAAATGGTAAGTCTCTTCGGTTTTATGGGACAGTTCGTTGTTGAGGTTTTCTACTCCGATGAATGGTAAGTCTCTTCGGTTGGACGGGACAGTTCATTGTTGAGAATTTGTTACTCCGATGAATGGTAAGTCTCTGCGGTTTGATGGGACAGTTTGTTGTTGAGAATTTGTTACTCCGATGAATGGTAAGTCTCTTCGTTTAAACGGGACAGTTCGTTGTTGAGATTTTGTGACTCCGATTATGGTAAGTCTCTTCGGTTTGACGGGACAATTCGTTGTTGAGATTTTGTGACTCCGATGAATGGTAAGTCTCTTCGGTTTGATGGGACAGTTCGTTGTTGAGATTTTGTGACTCCGAAGAATGGTAAGTCTCTTCGGTTTGACGGGACAGTTCGTTGTTGAGATTTTGTGACTCCGATGAATGGTAAGTCTTTTCGGTTTGACGGGACAGTTCGTTGTTGAGATTTTGTGACTCCAATGAATGGTAAGTCTCTTCGATTAGACGGGACAGTTCGTTGTTGAGATTTTGTGACTCCGTTGACTGGTAAGTCTCTTCTATTTGACGGGACAGTTCATTGTTGAGATTTTGTGACTCCGATGAATGGTAAGTCTCTTCGGTTTGACGGGACAGTTCGTTGTTGAGATTTTGGTACTCTGATGAATGGTAAGTCTCTTCGGTTATACGGGACAGTTCGTTGTTGGGATTTTGTGACTCCGATGAATGGTAAGTCTCTTCGGTTTGACGGGACAGTTCGTTGTTGAGATTTTGTGACTCTAATGAATGGTAAGTCTCTTCGGTTAGACGGGACAGTTCGTTGTTGAGATTTTGTGACTCCAATGAATGGTAAGTCTCTTCGGTTAGACGGGACAGTTCGTTGTTGAGATTTTGTGACTCCGATGAATGGTAAGTCTCTTTGGTTTGACGGGACAGTTCGTTGTTGAGATTTTGTGACTCCAATGAATGGTAAGTCTCTTCGGTTAGACGGGATAGTTCCTTGTTGAGATTTTGTGACTTCGCTGAATGGTAAGTCTCTTCGGTTTGACGGGACAGTTCGTTGTTGAGATTTTGTGACTCCGATGAATGGTAAGTCTCTTCGGTTTTATGGGACAGTTCGTTATTGAGGTTTTTTACTCCGATGAATGGTAAGTCTCTTCGGTTGGATGAGACAGTTCTTTGTTGAGAATATGTTACTCCGATGAATGGTAAGTCTCTTCGGTTTGATGGGACAGTTCGTTGTTGAGAATTTGTTACTCCGATGAATGGTAAGTCTCTTCGGTTAGACGGGACAGTTCGTTTTTGAGATTTTGTGACTCCGATGAATGGTAAGTCTCTTCGGTTTGACGGGACAGTTCATTGTTGAGATTTTGTGACTCCGATGAATGGTAAGTCTCTTCGGTTTTATGGGACAGTTCGTTGTTGAGGTTTTCTACTCCGATGAATGGTAAGTCACTTCGGTTGGACGGGACAGTTCATTGTTGAGAATTTGTTACTCCGATGAATGGTAAGTCTCTGCGGTTTGATGGGACCGTTTGTTGTTGAGAATTTGTTACTCCGATGAATGGTAAGTCTCTTCGTTTATACGGGACAGTTCGTTGTTGAGATTTTGTGACTCCGATTATGGTAAGTCTCTTCGGTTTGACGGGACAATTCGTTGTTGAGATTTTGTGACTCCGATGAATGGTAAGTCTCTTCGGTTTGACGAGACAGTTCGTTGTTGAGATTTTGTGACTCGATGAATGGTAAGTCTTTTCGGTTTGACGGGACAGTCCGTTGTTGAGATTCTGTGACTCCAATGAATGGTAAGTCTCTTCGATTAGACGGGACAGGTCATTGTTGAGATTTTGTGACTCCGATGACTGGTAAGTCTCTTCTATTTGACTGTACAGTTCTCTGTTGAGATTTTGTGACTCCGATGAATGGTAAGTCTCTTCGGTTTGACGGGACAGTTCGTTGTTGAGATTTTGTTACTCCGATGAATGGTAAGTCTCTTCGGTTATACGGGACAGTTTGTTGTTGGAATTTTGTGACTCCGATGAATGGTAAGTCTCTTCGGTTTGACGGGACAGTTCGTTGTTGAGATTTTGTGACTCCGATGAATGGTAAGTCTCTTCGGTTTTATGGGACAGTTCGTTGTTGAGGTTTTTTATTCCGATGAATGGTAAGTCTCTTCGGTTGGACGGGACAGTTCTTTGTTGAGAATATGTTACTCCGATGAATGGTAAGTCTCTTCGGTTTGATGGGACAGTTCGTTGTTGAGAATTTGTTACTCCGATGAATGGTAAGTCTCTTCGGTTAGACGGGACAGTTCGTTGTTGAAATTTTGTGACACCGATGAATGGTAAGTCTCTTCAGTTTTATGGGACAGTTCGTTGTTGAGGTTTTCTACTCCGATGAATGGTAAGTCTCTTCGGTTGGACGGGACAGTTCATTGTTGAGAATTTGTTACTCCGATGAATG
Organism: Lathyrus tuberosus; assembly: GCA_022829125.1. NCBI lineage: Eukaryota > Viridiplantae > Streptophyta > Magnoliopsida > Fabales > Fabaceae > Lathyrus > Lathyrus tuberosus. The sequence continues at coordinate 1,276,683 of JALAZF010000784.1, read as the reverse complement.
GTAAGTCTCTGCGGTTTGATGGGACAGTTTGTTGTTGAGAATTTGTTACTCCGGTGAATGGTAAGTCTCTTCGTTTAAACGGGACAGTTCGTTGTTGAGATTTTGTGACTCCGATTATGGTAAGTCTCTTCGGTTTGACGGGACAATTCGTTGTTGAGATTGTGTGACTCCGATGAATGGTAAGTCTCTTCGGTTTGACGGGACAGTTCGTTGTTGAGATTTTGTGACTCCGAAGAATGGTAAGTCTCTTCGGTTTGACGGGACAGTTCGTTGTTGAGATTTTGTGACTCCGATGAATGGTAAGTCTTTTCGGTTTGACGGGACAGTTCGTTGTTGAGATTTTGTGACTCCAATGAATGGTAAGTCTCTTCGATTAGACGGGACAGTTCGTTGTTGAGATTTTGTTACTCCGTTGACTGGTAAGTCTCTTCTATTTGACGGGACAGTTCGTTGTTGAGATTTTGTGACTCCGATGAATGGTAAGTCTCTTCGGTTTGACGGGACAGTTCGTTGTTGAGATTTTGTTACTCCGATGAATGGTAAGTCTCTTCGGTTATACGGGACAGTTCGTTGTTGGGATTTTGTGACTCCGATGAATGGTAAGTCTCTTCGGTTTGACGGGACAGTTCGTTGTTGAGATTTTGTGACTCCAATGAATGGTTAGTCTCTTCGGTTAGACGGGACAGTTCGTTGTTGAGATTTTGTGACTTCGATGAATGGTAAGTCTCTTCGGTTTGACGGGACAGTTCGTTGTTGAGATTTTGTGACTCTGATGAATGGTAAGTCTCTTCGGTTTTATGGGACAGTTCGTTATTGAGGTTTTTTACTCCGATGAATGGTAAGTCTCTTCGGTTGGACGAGACAGTTCTTTGTTGAGAATATGTTACTCCGATGAATGGTAAGTCTCTTCGGTTGGACGAGACAGTTCGTTGTTGAGAATTTGTTACTCCGATGAATGGTAAGTCTCTTCGGTTAGACGGGACAGTTCGTTTTTGAGATTTTGTGACTCCGATGAATGGTAAGTCTCTTCGGTTTGACGGGACAGTTCATTGTTGAGATTTTGTGACACCGATGAATGGTAAGTCTCTTCGGTTTTATGGGACAGTTCGTTGTTGAGGTTTTCTACTCCGATGAATGGTATGTCTCTTCAGTTGGACGGGACAGTTCATTGTTGAGAATTTGTTACTCCGATGAATGGTAAGTCTCTGCGGTTTGATGGGACCGTTTGTTGTTGAGAATTTGTTACTCCGATGAATGGTAAGTCTCTTCGTTTATACGGGACAGTTCGTTGTTGAGATTTTGTGACTCCGATTATGGTAAGTCTCTTCGGTTTGACGGGACAATTCGTTGTTGAGATTTTGTGACTCCGATGAATGGTAAGTCTCTTCGGTTTGACGAGACAGTTTGTTGTTGAGATTTTGTGACTCCGTTGAATGGTAAGTCTTTTCGGTTTGACGGGACAGTCCGTTGTAGAGATTCTGTGACTCCAATGAATGGTAAGTCTCTTCGATTAGACGGGACAGGTCATTGTTGAGATTTTGTGACTCCGATGACTGGTAAGTCTCTTCTATTTGACGGGACAGTTCTCTGTTGAGATTTTGTGACTCCGATGAATGGTAAGTCTCTTCGGTTTGACGGGACAGTTCGTTGTTGAGATTTTGTTACTCCGATGAATGGTAAGTCTCTTCGGTTATACGGGACAGTTTGTTGTTGGAATTTTGTGACTCCGATGAATGGTAAGTCTCTTCGGTTTGACGGGACAATTCGTTGTTGAGATTTTGTGACTCCAACGAATGGTAAGTCTCTTCGGTTAGACGGGACAGTTCGTTGTTTAGATTTTGTGACTCCAATGAATGGTAAGTCTCTTCGGTTAGACGGGACAGTTCGTTGTTGAGATTTTGTGACTCCGATGAATGGTAAGTCTCTTCGGTTTGACGGGACTGTTCGTTGTTGAGATTTTGTGACTCCAATGAATGGTAAGTCTCTTCGGTTAGACGGGACAGTTCGTTGTTGAGATTTTGTGACTTCGATGAATGGTAAGTCTCTTCGGTTTGACGGGACAGTTCGTTGTTGAGATTTTGTGACTCCGATAAATGGTAAGTCTCTTCGGTTTTATGGGACAGTTCGTTGTTGAGGTTTTTTATTCCGATGAATGGTAAGTCTCTTCGGTTGGACGGGACAGTTCTTTGTTGAGAATATGTTACTCCGATGAATGTTAAGTCTCTTCGGTTTGATGGGATAGTTCGTTGTTGAGATTTTGTGACTTCGATTAATGGTAAGTCTCTTCGGTTTGACGGGACAGTTCGTTGTTGAGATTTTGTGACTCCGATGAATGGTAAGTCTCTTCGGTTTTATGGGACAGTTCGTTATTGAGGTTTTTTACTCCGATGAATGGTAAGTCTCTTCGGTTGGACGAGACAGTTCTTTGTTGAGAATATGTTACTCCGATGAATGGTAAGTCTCTTCGGTTTGGTGGGACAGTTCGTTGTTGAGAATTTGTTACTCCGATGAATGGTAAGTCTCTTCGGTTAGACGGGACAGTTCGTTTTTGAGATTTTGTGACTCCGATGAATGGTAAGTCTCTTCGTTTATACGGGACAGTTCGTTGTTGAGATTTTGTGACTCCAATGAATGGTAAGTCTCTTCGGTTTGACGGGACAATTCGTTGTTGAGATTTTGTGACTTCGATGAATGGTAAGTCTCTTCGGTTTGACGGGACAGTTCGTTGTTGAGATTTTGTGACTCCGATAAATGGTAAGTCTCTTCGGTTTTATGGGACAGTTCGTTGTTGAGGTTTTTTATTCCGATGAATGGTAAGTCTCTTCGGTTGGACGGGACAGTTCTTTGTTGAGAATATGTTACTCCGATGAATGTTAAGTCTCTTCGGTTTGATGGGATAGTTCGTTGTTGAGAATTTGTTACTCCGATGAATGGTAAGTCTCTTCGGTTAGACGGGACAGTTCGTTGTTGAGATTTTGTGACTCCGATGAATGGTAAGTCTCTTCGGTTTAACGGGACAGTTCGTAGTTGAGATTTTGTGACACCGATGAATGGTAAGTCTCTTCAGTTTTATGGGACAGTTCGTTGTTGAGGTTTTCTACTCCGATGAATGTTAAGTCTCTTCGGTTGGACGGGACAGTTCATTGTTGAGAATTTGTTACTCCGATGAATGGTAAGTCTCTGCGGTTTGATGGGACAGTTTGTTGTTGCGAATTTGTTACTCCGATGAATGGTAAGTCTCTTCGTTTAAACGGGACAATTCGTTGTTGAGATTTTGTGACTCCGATTATGGTAAGTCTCTTTGGTTTGACGGGACAATTCGTTATTGAGATTTTGTGACTCCGATGAATGGTAAGTCTCTTCGGTTTGACGGGACAGTTCGTTGTTGAGATTTTGTGACTCGATGAATGGTAAGTCTTTTCGGTTTGACGGGACAGTCCGTTGTTGAGATTCTGTGACTCCAATGAATGGTAAGTCTCTTCGATTAGACGGGACAGGTCATTGTTGAGATTTTGTGACTCCGATGACTGGTAAGTCTGTTCTATTTGATGGTACAGTTCTCTGTTGAGATTTTGTGACTCCGATGAATGGTAAGTCTCTTCGGTTTGACGGGACAGTTCGTTGTTGAGATTTTGTTACTCCGATGAATGGTAAGTCTCTTCGGTTATACGGGACAGTTTGTTGTTGGAATTTTGTGACTCCGATGAATGGTAAGTCTCTTCGGTTTGACGGGACAGTTCGTTGTTGAGATTTTGTGACTCCGATGAATGGTAAGTCTCTTCGGTTTTATGGGATAGTTCGTTGTTGAGGTTTTTTATTCCGATGAATGGTAAGTCTCTTCGGTTGGACGGGACAGTTCTTTGTTGAGAATATGTTACTCCGATGAATGGTAAGTCTCTTCGGTTTGATGGGACAGTTCGTTGTTGAGAATTTGTTACTCCGATGAATGGTAAGTCTCTTCGGTTAGACGGGACAGTTCGTTGTTGAGATTTTGTGACTCCGATGAATGGTAAGTCTCTTCGGTTTAATGGGACAGTTCGTTGTTGAAATTTTGTGACACCGATGAATGGTAAGTCTCTTCAGTTTTATGGGACAGTTCGTTGTTGAGGTTTTCTACTCCGATGAATGGTAAGTCTCTTCGGTTGGACGGGACAGTTCATTGTTGAGAATTTGTTACTCCGATGAATGGTAAGTCTCTGCGGTTTGATGGGACAGTTTGTTGTTGAGAATTTGTTACTCCGGTGAATGGTAAGTCTCTTCGTTTAAACGGGACAGTTCGTTGTTGAGATTTTGTGACTCCGATTATGGTAAGTCTCTTCGGTTTGACGGGAAAATTCGTTGTTGAGATTGTGTGACTCCGATGAATGGTAAGTCTCTTCGGTTTGACGGGACAGTTCGTTGTTGAGATTTTGTGACTCCGAAGAATGGTAAGTCTCTTCGGTTTGACGGGACAGTTTGTTGTTGAGATTTTGTGACTCCGATGAATGGTAAGTCTTTTCGGTTTGACGGGACAGTTCGTTGTTGAGATTTTGTGACTCCAATGAATGGTAAGTCTCTTCGATTAGACGGGACAGTTAGTTGTTGAGATTTTGTGACTCCGTTGACTGGTAAGTCTCTTCTATTTGACGGGACAGTTCGTTGTTGAGATATTGTGACTCCGATGAATGGTAAGTCTCTTCGGTTTGACGGGACAGTTCGTTGTTGAGATTTTGTTACTCCTATGAATGGTAAGTCTCTTCGGTTATACGGGACAGTTCGTTGTTGGGATTTTGTGACTCCGATGAATGGTAAGTCTCTTCGGTTTGACGGGACAGTTCGTTGTTGAGATTTTGTGACTCCAATGAATGGTAAGTCTCTTCGGTTAGACGGAATAGTTCGTTGTTGAGATTTTGTGACTTCGATGAATGGTAAGTCTCTTCGGTTTGACGGTACAGTTCGTTGTTGAGATTTTGTGACTCCGATGAATGGTAAGTCTCTTCGGTTTTATGGGACAGTTCGTTATTGAGGTTTTTTACTCCGATGAATGGTAAGTCTCTTCGGTTGGACGAGACAGTTCTTTGTTGAGAATATGTTACTCCGATGAATGGTAAGTCTCTTCGGTTTGATGGGACAGTACGTTGTTGAGAATTTGTTACTCCGATGAATGGTAAGTCTCTTCGGTTAGACGGGACAGTTCGTTTTTGAGATTTTGTGACTCCGATGAATGGTAAGTCTCTTCGGTTTGACGGGACAGTTCATTGTTGAGATTTTGTGACACCGATGAATGGTAAGTCTCTTAGGTTTTATGGGACAGTTCGTTGTTTAGGTTTTCTACTCCGATGAATGGTAAGTCTCTTCGGTTGGACGGGACAGTTCATTGTTGAGAATTTGTTACTCCGATGAATGGTAAGTCTCTGCGGTTTGATGGGACCGTTTGTTGTTGAGAATTTGTTACTCCGATGAATGGTAAGTCTCTTCGTTTATACGGGACAGTTCGTTGTTGAGATTTTGTGACTCCGATTATGGTAAGTCTCTTCGGTTTGACGGGACAATTCGTTGTTGAGATTTTGTGAGTCCGATGAATGGTAAGTCTCTTCGGTTTGACGAGACAGTTCGTTGTTGAGATTTTGTGACTCCGATGAATGGTAAGTCTTTTCGATTTGACGGGACAGTCCGTTGTTGAGATTCTGTGACTCCAATGAATGGTAAGTCTCTTCGATTAGACGGGACAGGTCATTGTTGAGATTTTGTGACTCCGATGACTGGTAAGTCTCTTCGGTTTGACGGGACAGTTCGTTGTTGAGATTTTGTTACTCCGATGAATGGTAAGTCTCTTCGGTTATACGGGACAGTTTGTTGTTGGAATTTTGTGACTCCGATGAATGGTAAGTCTCTTCGGTTTGACGGGACAGTTCGTTGTTGAGATTTTGTGACTCCAACGAATGGTAAGTCTCTTCGGTTAGACGGGACAGTTCGTTGTTTAGATTTTGTGACTCCAATGAATGGTAAGTCTCTTCGGTTAGACGGGACAGTTCGTTGTTGAGATTTTGTGACTCCGATGAATGGTAAGTCTCTTCGGTTTGACGGGACAGTTCGTTGTTGAGATTTTGTGACTCCAATGAATGGTAAGTCTCTTCGGTTAGACGGGATAGTTCGTTGTTGAGATTTTGTGACTTCGATGAATGGTAAGTCTCTTCGGTTTGACGGGACAGTTCGTTGTTGAGATTTTGTGACTCCGATAAATGGTAAGTCTCTTCGGTTTTATGGGACAGTTCGTTGTTGAGGTTTTTTATTCCGATGAATGGTAAGTATCTTCGGTTGGACGGGACAGTTCTTTGTTGAGAATATGTTACTCCGATGAATGGTAAGTCTCTTCGGTTTGATGGGATTGTTCGTTGTTGAGAATTTGTTACTCCGATGAATGGTAAGTCTCTCCGGTTAGACGGGACAGTTCGTTGTTGAGATTTTGTGACTCCGATGAATGGTAAGTCTCTTCGGTTTAACGGGACACTTCGTAGTTGAGATTTTGTGACACCGATGAATGGTAAGTCTCTTCAGTTTTATGGGACAGTTCGTTGTTGAGGTTTTCTACTCCGATGAATGGTAAGTCTCTTCGGTTGGACGGGACAGTTCATTGTTGAGAATTTGTTACTCCGATGAATGGTAAGTCTCTGCGGTTTGATGGGACAGTTTGTTGTTGAGAATTTGTTACTCCGATGAATGGTAAGTCTCTTCGTTTAAACGGGACAGTTCGTTGTTGAGATTTTGTGACTCCGATTATGGTAAGTCTCTTTGGTTTGACGGGACAATTCGTTGTTGAGATTTTGTGACTCCGATGAATGGTAAGTCTCTTCGGTTTGACGGGACAGTTCGTTGTTGAGATTTTGTGACTCCAATGAATGGTAAGTCTCTTCGGTTAGACGGGATAGTTCGTTGTTGAGATTTTGTGACTTCGATGAATGGTAAGTCTCTTCGGTTTGACGGGACAGTTTGTTGTTGAGATTTTGTGACTCCGATAAATGGTAAGTCTCTTCGGTTTTATGGGACAGTTCGTTGTTGAGGTTTTTTATTCTGATGAATGTAAAGTCTCTTCGGTTGGACGGGACAGTTCTTTGTTGAGAATATGTTACTCCGATGAATGGTAAGTCTCTTCGGTTTGATGGGACAGTTCGTTGTTGAGAATTTGTTACTCCGATGAATGGTAAGTCTCTTCGGTTAGACGGGACAGTTCGTTGTTGAGATTTTGTGACTCCGATGAATGGTAAGTCTCTTCGGTTTAACGGGACAGTTCGTTGTTGAGATTTTGTGACACCGATGAATGGTAAGTCTCTTCAGTTTTATGGGACAGTTCGTTGTTGAGGTTTTCTACTCCGATGAATGGTAGCTATCTTCGGTTGGACGAGACAGTTCATTGTTGAGAATTTGTTACTCCGATGAATGGTGAGTCTCTGCGGTTTGATGGGACAGTTTGTTGTTGAGAATTTGTTACTCCGATGAATGGTAAGTCTCTTCGTTTAAACGGGACAGTTCGTTGTTGAGATTTTGTGACTCCGATTATGGTAAGTCTCTTTGGTTTGACGGGACAATTCGTTGTTGAGATTTTGTGACTCCGATGAATGGTAAGTCTCTTCGGTTTGACGGGACAGTTCGTTGTTGAGATTTTGTGACTCCGATGAATGGTAAGTCTTTTCGGTTTGACGGGACAGTTCGTTGTTGAGATTTTGTGACTCCAATGAATGGTAAGTCTCTTCGGTTAGACGGGATAGTTCGTTGTTGAGATTTTGTGACTCCAATGAATGGTAAGTCTCTTCGGTTAGCCGGGACAGTTCGTTGTTGAGATTTTGTGACTCCAATGAATGGTAAGTCTCTTCGGTTAGACGGGACAGTTCGTTGTTGAGATTTTGTGACTCTGACGAATGGTAAGTCTCTTTGGTTTGACGGGACAGTTCGTTGTTGAGATTTTGTGACTCCAATGAATGGTAAGTCTCTTCGTTAGACGGGACAGTTCGTTGTTGAGATTTTGTGACTCCAATGAATGGTAGGTCTCTTCGGTTAGACGGGACAGTTCGTTGTTGAGATTTTGTGACTCCGATGAATGGTAAGTCTCTTCGGTTTGACGGGACAGTTCGTTGTTGAGATTTTGTGACTCCAATGAATGGTAAGTCTCTTCGGTTAGACGGGACAGTTCGTTGTTGAGATTTTGTGACTCCAATGAATGGTAAGTCTCTTCGGTTTTATAGGATAGTTCGTTGTTGAGGTTTTTTACTCCGATGAATGGTAAGTCTCTTCGGTTGGACGAGACAGTTCTTTGTTGAGAATATGTTACTCCGATGAATGGTAAGTCTCTTCGGTTTGATGGGACAGTTCGTTGTTGAGAATTTGTTACTCCGATGAATGGTAAGTCTCTTCGGTTAGACGAGACAGTTCGTTGTTGAGATTTTGTGACTCCGATGAATGGTAAGTCTCTTCGGTTTGACGGAATAGTTCATTGTTGAGATTTTGTGACACCGATGAATGGTAAGTCTCTTCGGTTTTATGGGACAGTTCGTTGTTGAGGTTTTTTACTCCGATGAATGGTAAGTCACTTCGGTTGGACGGGATAGTTCATTGTTGAGAATTTGTTACTCCGATGAATGGTAAGTCTCTGCATTTTGACGGGACCGTTTGTTGTTGAGAATTTGTTACTCCGATGAATGGTAAGTCTCTTCGTTTATACGGGACAGTTCGTTGTTGAGATTTTGTGACTCCGATTATGGTAAGTCTCTTCGGTTTGACGGGACAATTCGTTGTTGAGATTTTGTGACTCCGATGAATGGTAAGTCTCTTCGGTTTGACGGGACAGTTCGTTGTAGAGATTTTGTGACTCCGATGAATGGTAAGTGTTTTCGGTTTGATGGGACAGTTCGTTGTTGAGATTTTGTGACTCCAATGAATCGTAAGTCTCTTCGATTAGACGGGACAATTCGTTGTTGAGATTTTGTGACTCCGATGAATGGTAAGTCTCTTCGATTTGACGGGACAGTTCGTTGTTGAGATTTTGTGACTTCGATGAATGGTAAGTCTCTCCGGTTTGACGGGACAGTTCGTTGTTGAGATTTTGTTACTCCGATGAATGGTAAGTCTCTTCGGTTAGACGGGACAGTTCGTTGTTGGGATTTTGTGACTCTGATGAATGGTAAGTCTCTTCGGTTAGACGGGACAGTTTGTTGTTGAGATTTTGTGACTCCGATGAATGGTAAGTCTCTTCGGTTAGACGGGACAGTTCGTTGTTGAGATTTTGTGACTCTGACGAATGGTAAGTCTCTTTGGTTTGACGGGACAGTTCGTTGTTGAGATTTTGTGACTCCAATGAATGGTAAGTCTCTTCGTTAGACGGGACAGTTCGTTGTTGAGATTTTGTGACTCCAATGAATGGTAGGTCTCTTCGGTTAGACGGGACAGTTCGTTGTTGAGATTTTGTGACTCCGATGAATGGTAAGTCTCTTCGGTTTGACGGGACAGTTCGTTGTTGAGATTTTGTGACTCCAATGAATGGTAAGTCTCTTCGGTTAGACGGGACAGTTCGTTGTTGAGATTTTGTGACTCCGATGAATGGTAAGTCTCTTCGGTTTTATAGGATAGTTCGTTGTTGAGGTTTTTTACTCCGATGAATGGTAAGTCTCTTCGGATGGACGAGACAGTTCTTTGTTGAGAATATGTTACTCCGATGAATGGTAAGTCTCTTCGGTTTGATGGGACAGTTCGTTGTTGAGAATTTGTTACTCCGATGAATGGTAAGTCTCTTCGGTTAGACGAGACAGTTCGTTGTTGAGATTTTGTGACTCCGATGAATGGTAAGTCTCTTCGGTTTGACGGAATAGTTCATTGTTGAGATTTTGTGACACCGATGAATGGTAAGTCTCTTCGATTTTATGGGACAGTTCGTTGTTGAGGTTTTTTACTCCGATGAATGGTAAGTCACTTCGGTTGGACGGGATAGTTCATTGTTGAGAATTTGTTACTCCGATGAATGGTAAGTCTCTGCATTTTGACGGGACCGTTTGTTGTTGAGAATTTGTTACTCCGATGAATGGTAAGTCTCTTCGTTTATACGGGACAGTTCGTTGTTGAGATTTTGTGACTCCGATTATGGTAAGTCTCTTCGGTTTGACGGGACAATTCGTTGTTGAGATTTTGTGACTCCGATGAATGGTAAGTCTCTTCGGTTTGACGGGACAGTTCGTTGTAGAGATTTTGTGACTCCGATGAATGGTAAGTGTTTTCGGTTTGATGGGACAGTTCGTTGTTGAGATTTTGTGACTCCAATGAATCGTAAGTCTCTTCGATTAGACGGGACAATTCGTTGTTGAGATTTTGTGACTCCGATGAATGGTAAGTCTCTTCGATTTGACGGGACAGTTCGTTGTTGAGATTTTGTGACTTCGATGAATGGTAAGTCTCTCCGGTTTGACGGGACAGTTCGTTGTTGAGATTTTGTTACTCCGATGAATGGTAAGTCTCTTCGGTTAGACGGGACAGTTCGTTGTTGGGATTTTGTGACTCTGATGAATGGTAAGTCTCTTCGGTTAGACGGGACAGTTTGTTGTTGAGATTTTGTGACTCCGATGAATGGTAAGTCTCTTCGGTTAGACGGGACAGTTCGTTGTTGAGATTTTGTGACTCCAATGAATGGTAAGTCTCTTCGGTTAGACGGGACAGTTCGTTGTTGAGATTTTGTGACTCCGATGAATGGTAAGTCTCTTCGGTTTGACGGGACAGTTCGTTGTTGAGATTTTGTGACTCCGATGAATGGTAAGTCTCTTTGGTTTGACGGGACAGTTCGTTGTTGAGATTTTGTTACTCCGATGAATGGTAAGTCTCTTCGATTAGACGGGACAGTTCGTTGTTGAGATTTTGTGACTCCGATGAATGGTAAGTCTCTTCGGTTTTATGGGATAGTTCGTTGTTGAGGTTTTCTACTCCGATGAATGGTAAGTCTCTTCGGTTGGACGGGATAGTTCATTGTTGAGAATTTGTTACTCTGATGAATGGTAAGTCTTTGCGGTTTGATGGGACAGTTTGTTGTTGAGAATTTGTTACTCCGATGAATGGTAAGTCTCTTCGTTTATACGGGACAGTTCGTTGTTGAGATTTTGTGACTCCGATGAATGGTAAGTCTCTTCGGTTTGACCAGACAGTTCTTTGTTGATATTTTGTGACTCCGATGAATGGTAAGTCTCTTTGGTTTGACGGGACAGTTTGTTGTTGAGATTTTGTGACTCCGATGAATGGTAAGTCTCTTCGGTTTGACGGGACAGTTCGTTGTTGAGATTTTGTTACTCCGATGAATGGTAAGTCTCTGCGGTTTGATGGGACAGTTCGTTGTTGGGATTTTGTGACTCCGATGAATGGTAAGTCTCTTCGTTTAAATGGGACAGTTCGTTGTTGAGATTTTGTGACTCCGATGAATGGTAAGTCTCTTCGGTTAGACGGGACAGTTCGTTGTTGAGATTTTGTGACTCCAATGAATGGTAAGTCTCTTCGGTTAGACGGGACAGTTCGTTGTTGAGATTTTGTGACTCCGATGAATGGTAAGTCTCTTCGGTTTGACGGGACAGTTCGTTGTTGAGATTTTGTGACTCCGATGAATGGTAAGTCTCTTTGGTTTGACGGGACAGTTCGTTGTTGAGATTTTGTTACTCCGATGAATGGTAAGTCTCTTCGATTAGACGGGACAGTTCGTTGTTGAGATTTTGTGACTCCGATGAATGGTAAGTCTCTTCGGTTTTATGGGATAGTTCGTTGTTGAGGTTTTCTACTCCGATGAATGGTAAGTCTCTTCGGTTGGACGGGATAGTTCATTGTTGAGAATTTGTTACTCTGATGAATGGTAAGTCTTTGCGGTTTGATGGGACAGTTTGTTGTTGAGAATTTGTTACTCCGATGAATGGTAAGTCTCTTCGTTTATACGGGACAGTTTGTTGTTGAGATTTTGTGACTCCGATGAATGGTAAGTCTCTTCGGTTTGACCAGACAGTTCGTTGTTGATATTTTGTGACTCCGATGAATGGTAAGTCTCTTTGGTTTGACGGGACAGTTTGTTGTTGAGATTTTGTGACTCCGATGAATGGTAAGTCTCTGCGGTTTGATGGGACAGTTCGTTGTTGGGATTTTGTGACTCCGATGAATGGTAAGTCTCTTCGTTTAAACGGGACAGTTCGTTGTTGAGATTTTGTGACTCCGATTATGGTAAGTCTCTTCGGTTTGACGGGACAATTCGTTGTTGAGATTTTGTGACTGCGATGAATGGTAAGTCTCTTCGGTTTGACGGGACAGTTCGTTGTTGAGATTTTGTTACTCCGATGAATGGTAAGTCTCTGCGGTTTGATGGGACAGTTCGTTGTTGGGATTTTGTGACTCCGATGAATGGTAAGTCTCTTCGTTTAAACGGGACAGTTCGTTGTTGAGATTTTGTGACTCCGATTATGGTAAGTCTCTTCGGTTTGACGGGACAATTCGTTGTTGAGATTTTGTGACTGCGATGAATGGTAAGTCTCTTCGGTTTGACGGGACAGTTCGTTGTTGAGATTTTGTTACTCCGATGAATGGTAAGTCTCTTCGATTAGACGGGACAGTTCGTTGTTGAGATTTTGTGACTCCGATGAATGGTAAGTCTCTTCGGTTTTATGGGATAGTTCGTTGTTGAGGTTTTTTACTCCGATGAATGGTAAGTCTCTTCGGTTGGACGGGACAGTTCTTTGTTGAGAATATGTTACTCCGATGAATGGTAAGTCTCTTCGGTTTGATGGGACAGTTCGTTGTTGAGAATTTGTTACTCCGATGAATGGTAATTCTCTTCGGTTAGACGGGACAGTTCGTTGTTGAGATTTTGTGACTCCGATGAATGGTAAGTCTCTTCGGTTTGACGGAATAGTTCATTGTTGAGATTTTGTGACACCGATGAATGGTAAGTCTCTTCGGTTTTATGGGACAGTTCGTTGTTGAGGTTTTTTACTCCGATGAATGGTAAGTCTCTTCGGTTGGACGGGATAGTTCATTGTTGAGAATTTGTTACTCCGATGAATGGTAAGTCTCTGCATTTTGACGGGACCGTTTGTTGTTGAGAATTTGTTACTCCGATGAATGGTAAGTCTCTTCGTTTATACGGGACAGTTCGTTGTTGAGATTTTGTGACTCCGATTATGGTAAGTCTCTTCGGTTTGACGGGACAATTCGTTGTTGAGATTTTGTGACTCCGATGAATGGTAAGTCTCTTCGGTTTGACGGGACAGTTCGTTGTAGAGATTTTGTGACCCCGATGAATGGTAAGTGTTTTCGGTTTGACGGGACAGTTCGTTGTTGAGATTTTGTGACTCCAATGAATGGTAAGTCTCTTCGATTAGACGGGACAATTCGTTGTTGAGATTTTGTGACTCCGATGAATGGTAAGTCTCTCCGGTTTGATGGGACAGTTCGTTGTTGAGATTTTGTTACTCCGATGAATGGTAAGTCTCTTCGGTTAGACGGGACAGTTCGTTGTTGGGATTTTGTGACTCTGATGAATGGTAAGTCTCTTCGGTTAGACGGGACAGTTTGTTGTTGAGATTTTGTGACTCCGATGAATGGTAAGTCTCTTCGGTTAGACGGGATAGTTCGTTGTTGAGATTTTGTGACTCCAATGAATGGTAAGTCTCTTCGGTTAGACGGGACAGTTCGTTGTTGAGATTTTGTGACTCCGATGAATGGTAAGTCTCTTCGGTTTGACGGGACAGTTCGTTGTTGAGATTTTGTGACTCCGATGAATGGTAAGTCTCTTTGGTTTGACGGGACAGTTCGTTGTTGAGATTTTGTTACTCCGATGAATGGTAAGTCTCTTCGATTAGACGGGACAGTTCGTTGTTGAGATTTTGTGACTCCGATGAATGGTAAGTCTCTTCGGTTTTATGGGATAGTTCGTTGTTGAGGTTTTCTACTCCGATGAATGGTAAGTCTCTTCGGTTGGACGGGATAGTTCATTGTTGAGAATTTGTTACTCTGATGAATGGTAAGTCTTTGCGGTTTGATGGGACAGTTTGTTGTTGAGAATTTGTTACTCCGATGAATGGTAAGTCTCTTCGTTTATACGGGACAGTTCGTTGTTGAGATTTTGTGACTCCGATGAATGGTAAGTCTCTTCCGTTTGACCAGACAGTTCGTTGTTGATATTTTGTGACTCCGATGAATGGTAAGTCTCTTTGGTTTGACGGGACAGTTTGTTGTTGAGATTTTGTGACTCCGATGAATGGTAAGTATCTTCGGTTTGACGGGACAGTTCGTTGTTGAGATTTTGTTACTCCGATGAATGGTAAGTCTCTGCGGTTTGATGGGACAGTTCGTTGTTGGGATTTTGTGACTCCGATGAATGGTAAGTCTCTTCGTTTAAACGGGACAGTTCGTTGTTGTGATTTTGTGACTCCGATTATGGTAAGTCTCTTCGGTTTGACGGGACAATTCGTTGTTGAGATTTTGTGACTCCGATGAATGGTAAGTCTCTTCGGTTTGACGAGACAGTTCGTTGTTGAGATTTTGTGACTCCGATGAATGGTAAGTCTTTTCGGTTTGACGGGACAGTTCGTTGTTGAGATTTTGTGACTCCAATGAATGGTAAGTCTCTTCGGTTAGACGGGACAGTTCGTTGTTGAGATTTTGTGACTCCGATGAATGGTAAGTCTCTTCGGTTTGACGGGACAGTTCGTTGTTGAGATTTTGTGACTCCAATGAATGGTAAGTCTCTTCGGTTAGACGGGACAGTTCGTTGTTGAGATTTTGTGACTCCGATGAATGGTAAGTCTCTTCGGTTTGACGGGACAGTTCGTTGTAGAGATTTTGTGACTCCAATGAATGGTAAGTCTCTTCGTTAGACGGGACAGTTCGTTGTTGAGATTTTGTGACTCCAATGAATGGTAAGTCTCTTCGGTTAGACGGGACAGTTCGTTGTTGAGATTTTGTGACTCCGATGAATGGTAAGTCTCTTCGGTTTGACGGGACAGTTCGTTGTTGAGATTTTGTGACTCCAATGAATGGTAAGTCTCTTCGGTTAGACGGGATAGTTCGTTGTTGAGATTTTGTGACTTCGATGAATGGTAATTCTCTTCGGTTTGATGGGATGGTTCGTTGTCGAGATTTTGTGACTCTGATGAATGGTAAGTCTCTTCGGTTTTATGGGACAGTTCGATATTGAGGTTTTTTACTCCGATGAATGGTAAGTCTCTTCGGTTGGACGGGACAGTTCTTTGTTGAGAATATGTTACTCCGATGAATGGTAAGTCTCTTCGGTTTGATGGGACAGTTCGTTGTTGAGAATTTGTTACTCCGATGAATGGTAAGTCTCTTCAGTTAGACGGGACAGTTCGTTGTTGAGATTTTGTGACTCCGATGAATGGTAAGTCTCTTCGGTTTGACGGAATAGTTCATTGTTGAGATTTTGTGACACCGATGAATGGTAAGTCTCTTCGGTTTTATGGGACAGTTCGTTGTTGAGGTTTTTTACTCCGATGAATGGTAAGTCTCTTCGGTTGGACGGGATAGTTCATTGTTGAGAATTTGTTACTCCGATGAATGGTAAGTCTCTGCATTTTGACGGGACCGTTTGTTGTTGAGAATTTGTTACTCCGATGAATGGTAAGTCTCTTCGTTTATACGGGACAGTTCGTTGTTGAGATTTTGTGACTCCGATTATGGTAAGTCTCTTCGGTTTGACGGGACAATTCGTTGTTGAGATTTTGTGACTCCGATGAATGGTAAGTCTTTTCGGTTTGACGGGACAGTTCGTTGTTGAGATTTTGTGACTCCAATGAATGGTAAGTCTCTTCGATTAGACGGGACAATTCGTTGTTGAGATTTTGTGACTCCGATGAATGGTAAGTCTCTTCGATTTGACGGGACAGTTCGTTGTTGAGATTTTGTGACTTCGATGAATGGTAAGTCTCTCCGGTTTGACGGGACAGTTTGTTGTTGAGATTTTGTTACTCCGATGAATGGTAAGTCTCTTCGGTTAGACGGGACAGTTCGTTGTTGGGATTTTGTGACTCTGATGAATGGTAAGTCTCTTCGGTTAGACGGGACAGTTTGTTGTTGAGATTTTGTGACTCCGATGAATGGTAAGTCTCTTCGGTTAGACGGGACAGTTCGTTGTTGAGATTTTGTGACTCCAATGAATGGTAAGTCTCTTCGGTTAGACGGGACAGTTCGTTGTTGAGATTTTGTGACTCCGATGAATGGTAAGTCTCTTCGGTTTGACGGGACAGTTCGTTGTTGAGATTTTGTGACTCCGATGACTGGTAAGTCTCTTTGGTTTGACGGGACAGTTCGTTGTTGAGATTTTGTTACTCCGATGAATGGTAAGTCTCTTCGATTAGACGGGACAGTTCGTTGTTGAGATTTTGTGACTCCGATGAATGGCAAGTCTCTTCGGTTTTATGGGATAGTTCGTTGTTGAGGTTTTCTACTCCGATGAATGGTAAGTCTCTTCGGTTGGACGGGATAGTTCATTGTTGAGAATTTGTTACTCTGATGAATGGTAAGTCTTTGCGGTTTGATGGGACAGTTTGTTGTTGAGAATTTGTTACTCCGATGAATGGTAAGTCTCTTCGTTTATACGGGACAGTTCGTTGTTGAGATTTTGTGACTCCGATGAATGGTAAGTCTCTTCGGTTTGACCAGACAGTTCGTTGTTGATATTTTGTGACTCCGATGAATGGTAAGTCTCTTTGGTTTGACGGGACAGTTTGTTGTTGAGATTTTGTGACTCCGATGAATGGTAAGTCTCTTCGGTTTGACGGGACAGTTCGTTGTTGAGATTTTGTTACTCCGATGAATGGTAAGTCTCTGCGGTTTGATGGGACAGTTCGTTGTTGGGATTTTGTGACTCCGATGAATGGTAAGTCTCTTCGTTTAAACGGGACAGTTCGTTGTTGAGATTTTGTGACTCCGATTATGGTAAGTCTCTTCGGTTTGACGGGACAATTCGTTGTTGAGATTTTGTGACTCCGATGAATGGTATGTCTCTTAGGTTTGACGGGACAGTTCGTTGTTGAGATTTTGTGACTCCGATGAATGGTAAGTCTTTTCGGTTTGACGGGACAGTTCGTTGTTGAGATTTTGTGACTCCAATGAATAGTAAGTCTCTTCGGTTAGACGGGACAGTTCGTTGTTGAGATTTTGTGACTCCAATGAATGGTAAGTCTCTTCGGTTAGACGGGACAGTTCGTTGTTGAGATTTTGTGACTCCGATGAATGGTAAGTCTCTTCGGTTTGACGGGACAGTTCGTTGTTGAGATTTTGTGACTCCAATGAATGGTAAGTCTCTTCGTTAGACGGGACAGTTCGTTGTTGAGATTTTGTGACTCCAATGAATGGTAAGTCTCTTCGGTTAGACGGGACAGTTCGTTGTTGAGATTTTGTGACTCCGATGAATGGTAAGTCTCTTCGGTTTGACGGGACAGTTCGTTGTTGAGATTTTGTGACTCCAATGAATGGTAAGTCTCTTCGGTTAGACGGGATAGTTCGTTGTTGAGATTTTGTGACTTCGATGAATGGTAATTCTCTTCGGTTTGATGGGATGGTTCGTTGTCGAGATTTTGTGACTCTGATGAATGGTAAGTCTCTTCGGTTTTATGGGACAGTTCGATATTGAGGTTTTTTACTCCGATGAATGGTAAGTCTCTTCGGTTGGACGGGACAGTTCTTTGTTGAGAATATGTTACTCCGATGAATGGTAAGTCTCTTCGGTTTGATGGGACAGTTCGTTGTTGAGAATTTGTTACTCCGATGAATGGTAAGTCTCTTCAGTTAGACGGGACAGTTCGTTGTTGAGATTTTGTGACTCCGATGAATGGTAAGTCTCTTCGGTTTGACGGAATAGTTCATTGTTGAGATTTTGTGACACCGATGAATGGTAAGTCTCTTCGGTTTTATGGGACAGTTCGTTGTTGAGGTTTTTTACTCCGATGAATGGTAAGTCTCTTCGGTTGGACGGGATAGTTCATTGTTGAGAATTTGTTACTCCGATGAATGGTAAGTCTCTGCATTTTGACGGGACCGTTTGTTGTTGAGAATTTGTTACTCCGATGAATGGTAAGTCTCTTCGTTTATACGGGACAGTTCGTTGTTGAGATTTTGTGACTCCGATTATGGTAAGTCTCTTCGGTTTGACGGGACAATTCGTTGTTGAGATTTTGTGACTCCGATGAATGGTAAGTCTTTTCGGTTTGACGGGACAGTTCGTTGTTGAGATTTTGTGACTCCAATGAATGGTAAGTCTCTTCGATTAGACGGGACAATTCGTTGTTGAGATTTTGTGACTCCGATGAATGGTAAGTCTCTTCGATTTGACGGGACAGTTCGTTGTTGAGATTTTGTGACTTCGATGAATGGTAAGTCTCTCCGGTTTGACGGGACAGTTTGTTGTTGAGATTTTGTTACTCCGATGAATGGTAAGTCTCTTCGGTTAGACGGGACAGTTCGTTGTTGGGATTTTGTGACTCTGATGAATGGTAAGTCTCTTCGGTTAGACGGGACAGTTTGTTGTTGAGATTTTGTGACTCCGATGAATGGTAAGTCTCTTCGGTTAGACGGGACAGTT
Source organism: Lathyrus tuberosus (assembly GCA_022829125.1). NCBI lineage: Eukaryota > Viridiplantae > Streptophyta > Magnoliopsida > Fabales > Fabaceae > Lathyrus > Lathyrus tuberosus. The sequence continues at coordinate 1,258,103 of JALAZF010000784.1, read as the reverse complement.
CGTTGTTGAGATTTTGTGACTCCAATGAATGGTAAGTCTCTTCGGTTAGACGGGACAGTTCGTTGTTGAGATTTTGTGACTCCGATGAATGGTAAGTCTCTTCGGTTTGACGGGACAGTTCGTTGTTGAGATTTTGTGACTCCGATGACTGGTAAGTCTCTTTGGTTTGACGGGACAGTTCGTTGTTGAGATTTTGTTACTCCGATGAATTTTAAGTCTCTTCGATTAGACGGGACAGTTCGTTGTTGAGATTTTGTGACTCCGATGAATGGCAAGTCTCTTCGGTTTTATGGGATAGTTCGTTGTTGAGGTTTTCTACTCCGATGAATGGTAAGTCTCTTCGGTTGGACGGGATAGTTCATTGTTGAGAATTTGTTACTCTGATGAATGGTAAGTCTTTGCGGTTTGATGGGACAGTTTGTTGTTGAGAATTTGTTACTCCGATGAATGGTAAGTCTCTTCGTTTATACGGGACAGTTCGTTGTTGAGATTTTGTGACTCCGATGAATGGTAAGTCTCTTCGGTTTGACCAGACAGTTCGTTGTTGATATTTTGTGACTCCGATGAATGGTAAGTCTCTTTGGTTTGACGGGACAGTTTGTTGTTGAGATTTTGTGACTCCGATGAATGGTAAGTCTCTTCGGTTTGACGGGACAGTTCGTTGTTGAGATTTTGTTACTCCGATGAATGGTAAGTCTCTGCGGTTTGATGGGACAGTTCGTTGTTGGGATTTTGTGACTCCGATGAATGGTAAGTCTCTTCGTTTAAACGGGACAGTTCGTTGTTGAGATTTTGTGACTCCGATTATGGTAAGTCTCTTCGGTTTGACGGGACAATTCGTTGTTGAGATTTTGTGACTCCGATGAATGGTATGTCTCTTAGGTTTGACGGGACAGTTCGTTGTTGAGATTTTGTGACTCCGATGAATGGTAAGTCTTTTCGGTTTGACGGGACAGTTCGTTGTTGAGATTTTGTGACTCCAATGAATGGTAAGTCTCTTCGGTTAGACGGGACAGTTCGTTGTTGAGATTTTGTGACTCCAATGAATGGTAAGTCTCTTCGGTTAGACGGGACAGTTCGTTGTTGAGATTTTGTGACTCCGATGAATGGTAAGTCTCTTCGGTTTGACGGGACAGTTCGTTGTTGAGATTTTGTGACTCCAATGAATGGTAAGTCTCTTCGTTAGACGGGACAGTTCGTTGTTGAGATTTTGTGACTCCAATGAATGGTAAGTCTCTTCGGTTAGACGGGACAGTTCGTTGTTGAGATTTTGTGACTTCGATGAATGGTAAGTCTCTTCGGTTTGACGGGACAGTTCGTTGTTGAGATTTTGTGACTCCAATGAATGGTAAGTCTCTTCGGTTATACGGGATAGTTCGTTGTTGAGATTTTGTGACTTCGATGAATGGTAAGTCTCTTCGGTTTGACGGGACGGTTCGTTGTCGAGATTTTGTGACTCCGATGAATGGTAAGTCTCTTCGGTTTTATGGGACAGTTCGATATTGAGGTTTTTTACTCCGATGAATGGTAAGTCTCTTCGGTTGGACGGGACAGTTCTTTGTTGAGAATATGTTACTCCGATGAATGGTAAGTCTCTTCGGTTTGATGGGACAGTTCGTTGTTGAGAATTTGTTACTCCGATGAATGGTAAGTCTCTTCAGTTAGACGGGACAGTTCGTTGTTGAGATTTTGTGACTCCGATGAATGGTAAGTCTCTTCGGTTTGACGGAGTAGTTCATTGTTGAGATTTTGGGACACCGATGAATGGTAAGTCTCTTCGGTTTTATGGGACAGTTCGTTGTTGAGGTTTTTTACTCCGATGAATGGTAAGTCTCTTCGGTTGGACGGGATAGTTCATTGTTGAGAATTTGTTACTCCGATGAATGGTAAGTCTCTGCATTTTGACGGGACCGTTTGTTGTTGAGAATTTGTTACTCCGATGAATGGTAAGTCTCTTCGTTTATACGGGACAGTTCGTTGTTGAGATTTTGTGACTCCGATTATGGTAAGTCTCTTCGGTTTGACGGGACAATTCGTTGTTGAGATTTTGTGACTCCGATGAATGGTAAGTCTTTTCGGTTTGACGGGACAGTTCGTTGTTGAGATTTTGTGACTCCAATGAATGGTAAGTCTCTTCGATTAGACGGGACAATTCGTTGTTGAGATTTTGTGACTCCGATGAATGGTAAGTCTCTTCGATTTGACGGGACAGTTCGTTGTTGAGATTTTGTGACTTCGATGAATGGTAAGTCTCTCCGGTTTGACGGGACAGTTTGTTGTTGAGATTTTGTTACTCCGATGAATGGTAAGTCTCTTCGGTTAGACGGGACAGTTCGTTGTTGGGATTTTGTGACTCTGATGAATGGTAAGTCTCTTCGGTTAGACGGGACAGTTTGTTGTTGAGATTTTGTGACTCCGATGAATGGTAAGTCTCTTCGGTTAGACGGGACAGTTCGTTGTTGAGATTTTGTGACTCCAATGAATGGTAAGTCTCTTCGGTTAGACGGGACAGTTCGTTGTTGAGATTTTGTGACTCCGATGAATGGTAAGTCTCTTCGGTTTGACGGGACAGTTCGTTGTTGAGATTTTGTGACTCCGATGACTGGTAAGTCTCTTTGGTTTGACGGGACAGTTCGTTGTTGAGATTTTGTAACTCCGATGAATGGTAAGTCTCTTCGATTAGACGGGACAGTTCGTTGTTGAGATTTTGTGACTCCGATGAATGGCAAGTCTCTTCGGTTTTATGGGATAGTTCGTTGTTGAGGTTTTCTACTCCGATGAATGGTAAGTCTCTTCGGTTGGACGGGATAGTTCATTGTTGAGAATTTGTTACTCTGATGAATGGTAAGTCTTTGCGGTTTGATGGGACAGTTTGTTGTTGAGAATTTGTTACTCCGATGAATGGTAAGTCTCTTCGTTTATACGGGACAGTTCGTTGTTGAGATTTTGTGACTCCGATGAATGGTAAGTCTCTTCGGTTTGACCAGACAGTTCGTTGTTGATATTTTGTGACTCCGATGAATGGTAAGTCTCTTTGGTTTGACGGGACAGTTTGTTGTTGAGATTTTGTGACTCCGATGAATGGTAAGTCTCTTCGGTTTGACGGGACAGTTCGTTGTTGAGATTTTGTTACTCCGATGAATGGTAAGTCTCTGCGGTTTGATGGGACAGTTCGTTGTTGGGATTTTGTGACTCCGATGAATGGTAAGTCTCTTCGTTTAAACGGGACAGTTCGTTGTTGAGATTTTGTGACTCCGATTATGGTAAGTCTCTTCGGTTTGACGGGACAATTCGTTGTTGAGATTTTGTGACTCCGATGAATGGTAAGTCTCTTAGGTTTGACGGGACAGTTCGTTGTTGAGATTTTGTGACTCCGATGAATGGTAAGTCTTTTCGGTTTGACGGGACAGTTCGTTGTTGAGATTTTGTGACTCCAATGAATGGTAAGTCTCTTCGGTTAGACGGGACAGTTCGTTGTTGAGATTTTGTGACTCCAATGAATGGTAAGTCTCTTCGGTTAGACGGGACAGTTCGTTGTTGAGATTTTGTGACTCCGATGAATGGTAAGTCTCTTCGGTTTGACGGGACAGTTCGTTGTTGAGATTTTGTGACTCCAATGAATGGTAAGTCTCTTCGTTAGACGGGACAGTTCGTTGTTGAGATTTTGTGACTCCAATGAATGGTAAGTCTCTTCGGTTAGACGGGACAGTTCGTTGTTGAGATTTTGTGACTCCGATGAATGGTAAGTCTCTTCGGTTTGACGGGACAGTTTGTTGTTGAGATTTTGTGACTCCAATGAATGGTAAGTCTCTTCGGTTATACGGGATAGTTCGTTGTTGAGATTTTGTGACTTCGATGAATGGTAAGTCTCTTCGGTTTGACGGGACGGTTCGTTGTCGAGATTTTGTGACTCCGATGAATGGTAAGTCTCTTCGGTTTTATGGGACAGTTCGATATTGAGGTTTTTTACTCCGATGAATGGTAAGTCTCTTCGGTTGGACGGGACAGTTCTTTGTTGAGAATATGTTACTCCGATGAATGGTAAGTCTCTTCGGTTTGATGGGACAGTTCGTTGTTGAGAATTTGTTACTCTGATGAATGGTAAGTCTCTTCAGTTAGACGGGACAGTTCGTTGTTGAGATTTTGTGACTCCGATGAATGGTAAGTCTCTTCGGTTTGACGGAGTAGTTCATTGTTGAGATTTTGGGACACCGATGAATGGTAAGTCTCTTCGGTTTTATGGGACAGTTCGTTGTTGAGGTTTTTTACTCCGATGAATGGTAAGTCTCTTCGGTTGGACGGGATAGTTCATTGTTGAGAATTTGTTACTCCGATGAATGGTAAGTCTCTGCATTTTGACGGGACCGTTTGTTGTTGAGAATTTGTTACTCCGATGAATGGTAAGTCTCTTCGTTTATATGGGACAGTTCGTTGTTGAGATTTTGTGACTCCGATTATGGTAAGTCTCTTCGGTTTGACGGGACAATTCGTTGTTGAGATTTTGTGACTCCGATGAATGGTAAGTCTTTTCGGTTTGACGGGACAGTTCGTTGTTGAGATTTTGTGACTCCAATGAATGGTAAGTCTCTTCGATTAGACGGGACAATTCGTTGTTGAGATTTTGTGACTCCGATGAATGGTAAGTCTCTTCGATTTGACGGGACAGTTCGTTGTTGAGATTTTGTGACTTCGATGAATGGTAAGTCTCTCCGGTTTGACGGGACAGTTTGTTGTTGAGATTTTGTTACTCCGATGAATGGTAAGTCTCTTCGGTTAGACGGGACAGTTCGTTGTTGGGATTTTGTGACTCTGATGAATGGTAAGTCTCTTCGGTTAGACGGGACAGTTTGTTGTTGAGATTTTGTGACTCCGATGAATGGTAAGTCTCTTCGGTTAGATGGGACAGTTCGTTGTTGAGATTTTGTGACTCCAATGAATGGTAAGTCTCTTCGGTTAGACGGGACAGTTCGTTGTTGAGATTTTGTGACTCCGATGAATGGTAAGTCTCTTCGGTTTGACGGGACAGTTCGTTGTTGAGATTTTGTGACTCCGATGACTGGTAAGTCTCTTTGGTTTGACGGGACAGTTCGTTGTTGAGATTTTGTAACTCCGATGAATGGTAAGTCTCTTCGATTAGATGGGACAGTTCGTTGTTGAGATTTTGTGACTCCGATGAATGGTAAGTCTCTTCGGTTTTATGGGATAGTTCGTTGTTGAGGTTTTCTACTCCGATGAATGGTAAGTCTCTTCGGTTGGACGGGATAGTTCATTGTTGAGAATTTGTTACTCTGATGAATGGTAAGTCTTTGCGGTTTGATGGGACAGTTTGTTGTTGAGAATTTGTTACTCCGATGAATGGTAAGTCTCTTCGTTTATACGGGACAGTTCGTTGTTGAGATTTTGTGACTCCGATGAATGGTAAGTCTCTTCGGTTTGACCAGACAGTTCGTTGTTGATATTTTGTGACTCCGATGAATGGTAAGTCTCTTTGGTTTGACGGGACAGTTTGTTGTTGAGATTTTGTGACTCCGATGAATGGTAAGTCTCTTCGGTTTGACGGGACAGTTCGTTGTTGAGATTTTGTTACTCCGATGAATGGTAAGTCTCTGCGGTTTGATGGGACAGTTCGTTGTTGGGATTTTGTGACTCCGATGAATGGTAAGTCTCTTCGTTTAAACGGGACAGTTCGTTGTTGAGATTTTGTGACTCCGATTATGGTAAGTCTCTTCGGTTTGACGGGACAATTCGTTGTTGAGATTTTGTGACTCCGATGAATGGTAAGTCTCTTCGGTTTGACGGGACAGTTCGTTGTTGAGATTTTGTGACTCCGATGAATGGTAAGTCTTTTCGGTTTGACGGGACAGTTCGTTGTTGAGATTTTGTGACTCCAATGAATGGTAAGTCTCTTCGGTTAGACGGGACAGTTCGTTGTTGAGATTTTGTGACTCCGATGAATGGTAAGTCTCTTCGGTTTGACGGGACAGTTCGTTGTTGAGATTTTGTGACTCCAATGAATGGTAAGTCTCTTCGGTTAGACGGGACAGTTCGTTGTTGAGATTTTCTGACTCCGATGAATGGTAAGTCTCTTCGGTTTGACGGGACAGTTCGTTGTTGAGATTTTGTGACTCCAATGAATGGTAAGTCTCTTCGTTAGACGGGACAGTTCGTTGTTGAGATTTTGTGACTCCAATGAATGGTAAGTCTCTTCGGTTAGACGGGACAGTTCGTTGTTGAGATTTTGTGACTCCGATGAATGGTAAGTCTCTTCGGTTTGACGGGACAGTTCGTTGTTGAGATTTTGTGACTCCAATGAATGGTAAGTCTCTTCGGTTAGACGGGATAGTTCGTTGTTGAAATTTTGTGACTTCGATGAATGGTAAGTCTCTTCGGTTAGACGGGACAGTTCGTTGTTGAGATTTTGTGACTCCGATGAATGGTAAGTCTCTTCGGTTTGACGGGACAGTTCGTTGTTGAGATTTTGTGACTCCAATGAATGGTAAGTCTCTTCGGTTAGACGGGACAGTTCGTTGTTGAGATTTTCTGACTCCGATGAATGGTAAGTCTCTTCGGTTTGACGGGACAGTTCGTTGTTGAGATTTTGTGACTCCAATGAATGGTAAGTCTCTTCGTTAGACGGGACAGTTCGTTGTTGAGATTTTGTGACTCCAATGAATGGTAAGTCTCTTCGGTTGGACGGGATAGTTCATTGTTGAGAATTTGTTACTCTGATGAATGGTAAGTCTTTGCGGTTTGATGGGACAGTTTGTTGTTGAGAATTTGTTACTCCGATGAATGGTAAGTCTCTTCGTTTATACGGGACAGTTCGTTGTTGAGATTTTGTGACTCCGATGAATGGTAAGTCTCTTCGGTTTGACCAGACAGTTCGTTGTTGATATTTTGTGACTCCGATGAATGGTAAGTCTCTTTGGTTTGACGGGACAGTTTGTTGTTGAGATTTTGTGACTCCGATGAATGGTAAGTCTCTTCGGTTTGACGGGACAGTTCGTTGTTGAGATTTTGTTACTCCGATGAATGGTAAGTCTCTGCGGTTTGATGGGACAGTTCGTTGTTGGGATTTTGTGACTCCGATGAATGGTAAGTCTCTTCGTTTAAACGGGACAGTTCGTTGTTGAGATTTTGTGACTCCGATTATGGTAAGTCTCTTCGGTTTGACGGGACAATTCGTTGTTGAGATTTTGTGACTCCGATGAATGGTAAGTCTCTTCGGTTTGACGGGACAGTTCGTTGTTGAGATTTTGTGACTCCGATGAATGGTAAGTCTTTTCGGTTTGACGGGACAGTTCGTTGTTGAGATTTTGTGACTCCAATGAATGGTAAGTCTCTTCGGTTAGACGGGACAGTTCGTTGTTGAGATTTTGTGACTCCGATGAATGGTAAGTCTCTTCGGTTTGACGGGACAGTTCGTTGTTGAGATTTTGTGACTCCAATGAATGGTAAGTCTCTTCGGTTAGACGGGACAGTTCGTTGTTGAGATTTTCTGACTCCGATGAATGGTAAGTCTCTTCGGTTTGACGGGACAGTTCGTTGTTGAGATTTTGTGACTCCAATGAATGGTAAGTCTCTTCGTTAGACGGGACAGTTCGTTGTTGAGATTTTGTGACTCCAATGAATGGTAAGTCTCTTCGGTTAGACGGGACAGTTCGTTGTTGAGATTTTGTGACTCCGATGAATGGTAAGTCTCTTCGGTTTGACGGGACAGTTCGTTGTTGAGATTTTGTGACTCCAATGAATGGTAAGTCTCTTCGGTTAGACGGGATAGTTCGTTGTTGAGATTTTGTGACTTCGATGAATGGTAAGTCTCTTCGGTTAGACGGGACAGTTCGTTGTTGAGATTTTGTGACTCCGATGAATGGTAAGTCTCTTCGGTTTGACGGGACAGTTCGTTGTTGAGATTTTGTGACTCCAATGAATGGTAAGTCTCTTCGGTTAGACGGGACAGTTCGTTGTTGAGATTTTCTGACTCCGATGAATAGTAAGTCTCTTCGGTTTGACGGGACAGTTCGTTGTTGAGATTTTGTGACTCCAATGAATGGTAAGTCTCTTCGTTAGACGGGACAGTTCGTTGTTGAGATTTTGTGACTCCAATGAATGGTAAGTCTCTTCGGTTAGACGGGACAGTTCGTTGTTGAGATTTTGTGACTCCGATGAATGGTAAGTCTCTTCGGTTTGACGGGACAGTTCGTTGTTGAGATTTTGTGACTCCAATGAATGGTAAGTCTCTTCGGTTAGACGGGATAGTTCGTTGTTGAGATTTTGTGACTTCGATGAATGGTAAGTCTCTTCGGTTTGACGGGACGGTTCGTTGTCGAGAATTTGTGACTCCGATGAATGGTAAGTCTCTTCGGTTTTATGGGACAGTTCGATATTGAGGTTTTTTACTCCGATGAATGGTAAGTCTCTTCGGTTGGACGGGACAGTTCTTTGTTGAGAATATGTTACTCCGATGAATGGTAAGTCTCTTCGGTTTGATGGGACAGTTCGTTGTTGAGAATTTGTTACTCCGATGAATGGTAAGTCTCTTCAGTTAGACGGGACAGTTCGTTGTTGAGATTTTGTGACTCCGATGAATGGTAAGTCTCTTCGGTTTGACGGAATAGTTCATTGTTGAGATTTTGTGACACCGATGAATGGTAAGTCTCTTCGGTTTTATGGGACAGTTCGTTGTTGAGGTTTTTTACTCCGATGAATGGTAAGTCTCTTCGGTTGGACGGGATAGTTCATTGTTGAGAATTTGTTACTTCGATGAATGGTAAGTCTCTGCACTTTGACGGGACCGTTTGTTGTTGAGAATTTGTTACTCCGATGAATGGTAAGTCTCTTCGTTTATACGGGACAGTTCGTTGTTGAGATTTTGTGACTCCGATTATGGTAAGTCTCTTCGGTTTGACGGGACAATTCGTTGTTGAGATTTTGTGACTCCGATGAATGGTAAGTCTCTTCGGTTTGACGGGACAGTTCGTTGTTGAGATTTTGTGACTCCGATGAATGGTAAGTCTTTTCGGTTTGACGGGACAGTTCGTTGTTGAGATTTTGTGACTCCAATGAATGGTAAGTCTCTTCGATTAGACGGGACAATTCGTTGTTGAGATTTTGTGACTCCGATGAATGGTAAGTCTCTTCGATTTGACGGGACAGTTCGTTGTTGAGATTTTGTGACTTCGATGAATGGTAAGTCTCTCCGGTTTGACGGGACAGTTTGTTGTTGAGATTTTGTTACTCCGATGAATGGTAAGTCTCTTCGGTTAGACGGGACAGTTCGTTGTTGGGATTTTGTGACTCTGATGAATGGTAAGTCTCTTCGGTTAGACGGGACAGTTTGTTGTTGAGATTTTGTGACTCCGATGAATGGTAAGTCTCTTCGGTTAGACGGGACAGTTCGTTGTTGAGATTTTGTGACTCCGATGAATGGTAAGTCTCTTCGGTTTGACGGGACAGTTCGTTGTTGAGATTTTGTGACTCCGATGAATGGTAAGTCTCTTTGGTTTGACGGGACAGTTCGTTGTTGAGATTTTGTTACTCCGATGAATGGTAAGTCTCTTCGATTAGACAGGACAGTTCGTTGTTGAGATTTTGTGACTCCGATGAATGGTAAGTCTCTTCGGTTTTATGGGATAGTTCGTTGTTGAGGTTTTCTACTCCGATGAATGGTAAGTCTCTTCGGTTGGACGGGATAGTTCATTGTTGAGAATTTGTTACTCTGATGAATGGTAAGTCTTTGCGGTTTGATGGGACAGTTTGTTGTTGAGAATTTGTTACTCCGATGAATGGTAAGTCTCTGCATTTTGACGGGACCGTTTGTTGTTGAGAATTTGTTACTCCGATGAATGGTAAGTCTCTTCGTTTATACGGGACAGTTCGTTGTTGAGATTTTGTGACTCCGATTATGGTAAGTCTCTTCGGTTTGACGGGACAATTCGTTGTTGAGATTTTGTGACTCCGATGAATGGTAAGTCTCTTCGGTTTGACGGGACAGTTCGTTGTTGAGATTTTGTGACTCCGATGAATGGTAAGTCTTTTCGGTTTGACGGGACAGTTCGTTGTTGAGATTTTGTGACTCCAATGAATGGTAAGTCTCTTCGATTAGACGGGACAATTCGTTGTTGAGATTTTGTGACTCCGATGAATGGTAAGTCTCTTCGATTTGACGGGACAGTTCGTTGTTGAGATTTTGTGACTTCGATGAATGGTAAGTCTCTCCGATTTGACGGGATAGTTCGTTGTTGAGATTTTGTTACTCCGATGAATGGTAAGTCTCTTCGGTTAGACGGGACAGTTCGTTGTTGGGATTTTGTGACTCTGATGAATGGTAAGTCTCTTCGGTTAGACGGGACAGTTTGTTGTTGAGATTTTGTGACTCCGATGAATGGTAAGTCTCTTCGGTTAGACGGGACAGTTCGTTGTTGAGATTTTGTGACTCCAATGAATGGTAAGTCTCTTCGGTTAGACGAGACAGTTCGTTGTTGAGATTTTGTGACTCCGATGAATGGTAAGTCTCTTCGGTTTGACGGGACAGTTCGTTGTTGAGATTTTGTGACTCCGATGAATGGTAAGTCTCTTTGGTTTGACGGGACAGTTCGTTGTTGAGATTTTGTTACTCCGATGAATGGTAAGTCTCTTCGATTAGACGGGACAGTTCGTTGTTGAGATTTTGTGACTCCGATGAATGGGAAGTCTCTTCGGTTTTATGGGATAGTTCGTTGTTGAGGTTTTCTACTCCGATGAATGGTAAGTCTCTTCGGTTGGACGGGATAGTTCATTGTTGAGAATTTGTTACTCCGATGAATGGTAAGTCTTTGCGGTTTGATGGGACAGTTTGTTGTTGAGAATTTGTTACTCCGATGAATGGTAAGTCTTTTTGCTTATACGGGACAGTTCGTTGTTGAGATTTTGTGACTCCGATGAATGGTAAGTCTCTTCGGTTTGACCAGACAGTTCGTTGTTGATATTTTGTGACTCCGATGAATGGTAAGTGTCTTTGGTTTGACGGGACAGTTTGTTGTTGAGATTTTGTGACTCCGATGAATGGTAAGTCTCTTCGGTTTGACGGGACAGTTCGTTGTTGAGATTTTGTTACTCCGATGAATGGTAAGTCTCTGCGGTTTGATGGGACAGTTCGTTGTTGGGATTTTGTGACTCCGATGAATGGTAAGTCTCTTCGTTTAAACGGGACAGTTCGTTGTTGAGATTTTGTGACTCCGATTATGGTAAGTCTCTTCGGTTTGACGGGACAATTCGTTGTTGAGATTTTGTGACTCCGATGAATGGTAAGTCTCTTCGGTTTGACGGGACAGTTCGTTGTTGAGATTTTGTGACTCCGATGAATGGTAAGTCTTTTCGGTTTGACGGGACAGTTCGTTGTTGAGATTTTGTGACTCCAATGAATGGTAAGTCTCTTCGGTTAGACGGGACAGTTCGTTGTTGAGAATTTGTTACTCCGATGAATGGTAAGTCTCTTCGGTTTGACGGGACAGTTCGTTGTTGAGATTTTGTGACTCCGATGAATGGTAAGTCTCTTCGGTTTAACGGGACAGTTCGTTGTTGAGATTTTGTGACACCGATGAATGGTAAGTCTCTTCAGTTTTATGGGACAGTTCGTTGTTGAGGTTTTCTACTCCGATGAATGGTAGCTATCTTCGGTTGGACGGGACAGTTCATTGTTGAGAATTTGTTACTCCGATGAATGGTGAGTCTCTGCGGTTTGATGGGACAGTTTGTTGTTGAGAATTTGTTACTCCGATGAATGGTAAGTCTCTTCGTTTAAACGGGACAGTTCGTTGTTGAGATTTTGTGACTCCGATTATGGTAAGTCTCTTTGGTTTGACGGGACAATTCGTTGTTGAGATTTTGTGACTCCGATGAATGGTAAGTCTCTTCGGTTTGACGGGACAGTTCGTTGTTGAGATTTTGTGACTCCGATGAATGGTAAGTCTTTTCGGTTTGACGGGACAGTTCGTTGTTGAGATTTTGTGACTCCAATGAATGGTAAGTCTCTTCGGTTAGACGGGATAGTTCGTTGTTGAGATTTTGTGACTCCAATGAATGGTAAGTCTCTTCGGTTAGCCGGGACAGTTCGTTGTTGAGATTTTGTGACTCCAATGAATGGTAAGTCTCTTCGGTTAGACGGGACAGTTCGTTGTTGAGATTTTGTGACTCTGACGAATGGTAAGTCTCTTCGGTTTGACGGGACAGTTCGTTGTTGAGAGTTTGTGACTCCAATGAATGGTAAGTCTCTTCGTTAGACGGGACAGTTCATTGTTGAGATTTTGTGACTCCAATGAATGGTAAGTCTCTTCGGTTAGACGGGACAGTTCGTTGTTGAGATTTTGTGACTCCGATGAATGGTAAGTCTCTTCGGTTTGACGGGACAGTTCGTTGTTGAGATTTTGTGACTCCAATGAATGGTAAGTCTCTTCGGTTAGACGGGACAGTTCGTTGTTGAGATTTTGTGACTCCGATGAATGGTAAGTCTCTTCGGTTTTATGGGATAGTTCGTTGTTGAGGTTTTTTACTCCGATGAATGGTAAGTCTCTTCGGTTGGACGGGACAGTTCTTTGTTGAGAATATGTTACTCCGATGAATGGTAAGTCTCTTCGGTTTGATGGGACAGTTCGTTGTTGAGAATTTGTTACTCCGATGAATGGTAAGTCTCTTCGGTTAGACGGGACAGTTCGTTGTTGAGATTTTGTGACTCCGATGAATGGTAAGTCTCTTCGGTTTGACGGAATAGTTCATTGTTGAGATTTTGTGACACCGATGAATGGTAAGTCTCTTCGGTTTTATGGGACAGTTCGTTGTTGAGGTTTTTTACTCCGATGAATGGTAAGTCTCTTCGGTTGGACGGGATAGTTCATTGTTGAGAATTTGTTACTCCGATGAATGGTAAGTCTCTGCATTTTGACGGGTCCGTTTGTTGTTGAGAATTTGTTACTCCGATGAATGGTAAGTCTCTTCGTTTATACGGGACAGTTCGTTGTTGAGATTTTGTGACTCCGATTATGGTAAGTCTCTTCGGTTTGACGGGACAATTCGTTGTTGAGATTTTGTGACTCCGATGAATGGTAAGTCTCTTCGGTTTGACGGGACAGTTCGTTGTAGAGATTTTGTGACTCCGATGAATGGTAAGTGTTTTCGGTTTGACGGGACAGTTCGTTGTTGAGATTTTGTGACTCCAATGAATGGTAAGTCTCTTCGATTAGACGGGACAATTCGTTGTTGAGATTTTGTGACTCCGATAAATGGTAAGTCTCTTCGATTTGACGGGACAGTTCGTTGTTGAGATTTTGTGACTTCGATGAATGGTAAGTCTCTCCGGTTTGACGGGACAGTTTGTTGTTGAGATTTTGTTACTCCGATGAATGGTAAGTCTCTTCTGTTAGACGGGACAGTTCGTTGTTGGGATTTTGTGACTCTGAAGAATGGTAAGTCTCTTCGGTTAGACGGGACAGTTTGTTGTTGAGATTTTGTGACTCCGATGAATGGTAAGTCTCTTCGGTTAGACGGGACAGTTCGTTGTTGAGATTTTGTGACTCCAATGAATGGTAAGTCTCTTCGGTTAGACGGGACAGTTCGTTGTTGAGATTTTGTGACTCCGATGAATGGTAAGTCTCTTCGGTTTGACGGGACAGTTCGTTGTTGAGATTTTGTAACTTCGATTATGGTAAGTCTCTTTGGTTTGACGGGACAATTCGTTGTTGAGATTTTGTGACTCCGATGAATGGTAAGTCTCTTCGGTTTGACGGGACAGTTCGTTGTTGAGATTTTGTGACTCCGATGAATGGTAAGTCTTTTCGGTTTGACGGGACAGTTCGTTGTTGAGATTTTGTGACTCCAATGAATGGTAAGTCTCTTCGGTTAGACGGGATAGTTCGTTGTTGAGATTTTGTGACTCCAATGAATGGTAAGTCTCTTCGGTTAGCCGGGACAGTTCGTTGTTGAGATTTTGTGACTCCAATGAATGGTAAGTCTCTTCGGTTAGACGGGACAGTTCGTTGTTGAGATTTTGTGACTCTGACGAATGGTAAGTCTCTTCGGTTTGACGGGACAGTTCGTTGTTGAGATTTTGTGACTCCAATGAATGGTAAGTCTCTTCGTTAGACGGGACAGTTCGTTGTTGAGATTTTGTGACTCCAATGAATGGTAAGTCTCTTCGGTTAGACGGGACAGTTCGTTGTTGAGATTTTGTGACTCCGATGAATGGTAAGTCTCTTCGGTTTGACGGGACAGTTCGTTGTTGAGATTTTGTGACTCCAATGAATGGTAAGTCTCTTCGGTTTGACGGGACAGTTCGTTGTTGAGATTTTGTGACTCCAATGAATGGTAAGTCTCTTCGGTTAGACGGGACAGTTCGTTGTTGAGATTTTGTGACTCCGATGAATGGTAAGTCTCTTCGGTTTTATGGGATAGTTCGTAGTTGAGGTTTTTTACTCCGATGAATGGTAAGTCTCTTCGGTTGGACGGGACAGTTCTTTGTTGAGAATATGTTACTCCGATGAATGGTAAGTCTCTTCGGTTTGATGGGACAGTTCGTTGTTGAGAATTTGTTACTCCGATGAATGGTAAGTCTCTTCGGTTAGACGGGACAGTTTGTTGTTGAGATTTTGTGACTCCGATGAATGGTAAGTCTCTTCGGTTTGACGGAATAGTTCATTGTTGAGATTTTGTGACACCGATGAATGGTAAGTCTCTTCGGTTTTATGGGACAGTTCGTTGTTGAGGTTTTTTACTCCGATGAATGGTAAGTCTCTTCGGTTGGACGGGATAGTTCATTGTTGAGAATTTGTTACTCCGATGAATGGTAAGTCTCTGCATTTTGACGGGTCCGTTTGTTGTTGAGAATTTGTTACTCCGATGAATGGTAAGTCTCTTCGTTTATACGGGACAGTTCGTTGTTGAGATTTTGTGACTCCGATTATGGTAAGTCTCTTCGGTTTGACGGGACAATTCGTTGTTGAGATTTTGTGACTCCGATGAATGGTAAGTCTCTTCGGTTTGACGGGACAGTTCGTTGTAGAGATTTTGTGACTCCGATGAATGGTAAGTGTTTTCGGTTTGACGGGACAGTTCGTTGTTGAGATTTTGTGACTCCAATGAATGGTAAGTCTCTTCGATTAGACGGGACAATTCGTTGTTGAGATTTTGTGACTCCGATAAATGGTAAGTCTCTTCGATTTGACGGGACAGTTCGTTGTTGAGATTTTGTGACTTCGATGAATGGTAAGTCTCTCCGGTTTGACGGGACAGTTTGTTGTTGAGATTTTGTTACTCCGATGAATGGTAAGTCTCTTCTGTTAGACGGGACAGTTCGTTGTTGGGATTTTGTGACTCTGAAGAATGGTAAGTCTCTTCGGTTAGACGGGACAGTTTGTTGTTGAGATTTTGTGACTCCGATGAATGGTAAGTCTCTTCGGTTAGACGGGACAGTTCGTTGTTGAGATTTTGTGACTCCAATGAATGGTAAGTCTCTTCGGTTAGACGGGACAGTTCGTTGTTGAGATTTTGTGACTCCGATGAATGGTAAGTCTCTTCGGTTTGACGGGACAGTTCATTGTTGAGATTTTGTGACTTCGATTATGGTAAGTCTCTTTGGTTTGACGGGACAATTCGTTGTTGAGATTTTGTGACTCCGATGAATGGTAAGTCTCTTCGGTTTGACGGGACAGTTCGTTGTTGAGATTTTGTGACTCCGATGAATGGTAAGTCTTTTCGGTTTGACGGGACAGTTCGTTGTTGAGATTTTGTGACTCCAATGAATGGTAAGTCTCTTCGGTTAGACGGGATAGTTCGTTGTTGAGATTTTGTGACTCCAATGAATGGTAAGTCTCTTCGGTTAGCCGGGACAGTTCGTTGTTGAGATTTTGTGACTCCAATGAATGGTAAGTCTCTTCGGTTAGACGGGACAGTTCGTTGTTGAGATTTTGTGACTCTGACGAATGGTAAGTCTCTTCGGTTTGACGGGACAGTTCGTTGTTGAGATTTTGTGACTCCAATGAATGGTAAGTCTCTTCGTTAGACGGGACAGTTCGTTGTTGAGATTTTGTGACTCCAATGAATGGTAAGTCTCTTCGGTTAGACGGGACAGTTCGTTGTTGAGATTTTGTGACTCCGATGAATGGTAAGTCTCTTCGGTTTGACGGGACAGTTCGTTGTTGAGATTTTGTGACTCCAATGAATGGTAAGTCTCTTCGGTTAGACGGGACAGTTCGTTGTTGAGATTTTGTGACTCCGATGAATGGTAAGTCTCTTCGGTTTTATGAGATAGTTCGTTGTTGAGATTTTGTGACTCCGATGAATGGTAAGTCTCTTCGGTTTTATGGGATAGTTCGTTGTTGAGGTTTTTTACTCCGATGAATGGTAAGTCTCTTCGGTTGGACGGGACAGTTCTTTGTTGAGAATATGTTACTCCGATGAATGGTAAGTCTCTTCGGTTTGATGGGACAGTTCGTTGTTGAGAATTTGTTACTCCGATGAATGGTAAGTCTCTTCGGTTAGACGGGACAGTTCGTTGTTGAGATTTTGTGACTCCGATGAATGGTAAGTCTCTTCGGTTTGACGGAATAGTTCATTGTTGAGATTTTGTGACACCGATGAATGGTAAGTCTCTTCTGTTTTATGGGACAGTTCGTTGTTGAGGTTTTTTACTCCGATGAATGGTAAGTCTCTTCGGTTGGACGGGATAGTTCATTGTTGAGAATTTGTTACTCCGATGAATGGTAAGTCTCTGCATTTTGACGGGACCGTTTGTTGTTGAGAATTTGTTACTCCGATGAATGGTAAGTCTCTTCGTTTATACGGGACAGTTCGTTGTTGAGATTTTGTGACTCCGATTATGGTAAGTCTCTTCGGTTTGACGGGACAATTCGTTGTTGAGATTTTGTGACTCCGATGAATGGTAAGTCTCTTCGGTTTGACGGGACAGTTCGTTGTAGAGATTTTGTGACTCCGATGAATGGTAAGTGTTTTCGGTTTGACGGGACAGTTCGTTGTTGAGATTTTGTGACTCCAATGAATGGTAAGTCTCTTCGATTAGACGGGACAATTCGTTGTTGAGATTTTGTGACTCCGATGAATGGTAAGTCTCTTCGATTTGACGGGACAGTTCGTTGTTGAGATTTTGTGACTTCGATGAATGGTAAGTCTCTCCGGTTTGACGGGACAGTTCGTTGTTGAGATTTTGTAACTCCGATGAATGGTAAGTCTCTTCGGTTAGACGGGACAGTTCGTTGTTGGGATTTTGTGACTCTGAAGAATGGTAAGTCTCTTCGGTTAGACGGGACAGTTTTTTGTTGAGATTTTGTGACTCCGATGAATGGTAAGTCTCTTCGGTTAGACGGGACAGTTCGTTGTTGAGATTTTGTGACTCCAATGAATGGTAAGTCTCTTCGGTTAGACGGGACAGTTCGTTGTTGAGATTTTGTGACTCCGATGAATGGTAAGTCTCTTCGGTTTGACGGGACAGTTCGTTGTTGAGATTTTGTGACTCCGATTATGGTAAGTCTCTTTGGTTTGACGGGACAATTCGTTGTTGAGATTTTGTGACTCTGATGAATGGTAAGTCTCTTCGGTTTGACGGGACAGTTCGTTGTTGAGATTTTGTGACTCCGATGAATGGTAAGTCTTTTCGGTTTGACGGGACAGTTCGTTGTTGAGATTTTGTGACTCCAATGAATGGTAAGTCTCTTCGGTTAGACGGGATAGTTCGTTGTTGAGATTTTGTGACTCCAATGAATGGTAAGTCTCTTCGGTTAGCCGGGACAGTTCGTTGTTGAGATTTTGTGACTCCAATGAATGGTAAGTCTCTTCGGTTAGACGAGACAGTTCGTTATTGAGATTTTGTGACTCTGACGAATGGTAAGTCTCTTCGGTTTGACGGGACAGTTCGTTGTTGAGATTTTGTGACTCCAATGAATGGTAAGTCTCTTCGTTAGACGGGACAGTTCGTTGTTGAGATTTTGTGACTCCAATGAATGGTAAGTCTCTTCGGTTAGACGGGACAGTTCGTTGTTGAGATTTTGTGACTCCGATGAATGGTAAGTCTCTTCGGTTTGACGGGACAGTTCGTTGTTGAGATTTTGTGACTCCAATGAATGGTAAGTCTCTTCGGTTAGACGGGACAGTTCGTTGTTGAGATTTTGTGACTCCGATGAATGGTAAGTCTCTTCGGTTTTATGAGATAGTTCGTTGTTGAGATTTTGTGACTCCAATGAATGGTAAGTCTCTTCGTTAGACGGGACAGTTCGTTGTTGAGATTTTGTGACTCCAATGAATGGTAAGTCTCTTCGGTTGGACGGGACAGTTCTTTGTTGAGAATATGTCACTCCGATGAATGGTAAGTCTCTTCGGTTTGATGGGACAGTTCGTTGTTGAGAATTTGTTACTCCGATGAATGGTAAGTCTCTTCGGTTAGACGGGACAGTTCGTTGTTGAGATTTTGTGACTCCGATGAATGGTAAGTCTCTTCGGTTTGACGGAATAGTTCATTGTTGAGATTTTGTGACACCGATGAATGGTAAGTCTCTTCGGTTTTATGGGACAGTTCGTTGTTGAGGTTTTTTACTCCGATGAATGGTAAGTCTCTTCGGTTGGACGGGATAGTTCATTGTTGAGAATTTGTTACTCCGATGAATGGTAAGTCTCTGCATTTTGACGGGACCGTTTGTTGTTGAGAATTTGTTACTCCGATGAATGGTAAGTCTCTTCGTTTATACGGGACAGTTCGTTGTTGAGATTTTGTGACTCCGATTATGGTAAGTCTCTTCGGTTTGACGGGACAATTCGTTGTTGAGATTTTGTGACTCCGATGAATGGTAAGTCTCTTCGGTTTGACGGGACAATTCGTTGTAGAGATTTTGTGACTCCGATGAATGGTAAGTGTTTTCGGTTTGACGGGACAGTTCGTTGTTGAGATTTTGTGACTCCAATGAATGGTAAGTCTCTTCGATTAGACGGGACAATTCGTTGTTGAGATTTTGTGACTCCGATAAATGGTAAGTCTCTTCGATTTGACGGGACAGTTCGTTGTTGAGATTTTGTAACTTCGATGAATGGTAAGTCTCTCCGGTTTGACGGGACAGTTTGTTGTTGAGATTTTGTTACTCCGATGAATGGTAAGTCTCTTCTGTTAGACGGGACAGTTCGTTGTTGGGATTTTGTGACTCTGAAGAATGGTAAGTCTCTTCGGTTAGACGGGACAGTTTGTTGTTGAGATTTTGTGACTCCGATGAATGGTAAGTCTCTTCGGTTAGACGGGACAGTTCGTTGTTGAGATTTTGTGACTCCAATGAATGGTAAGTCTCTTCGATTAGACGGGACAATTCGTTGTTGAGATTTTGTGACTCCGATAAATGGTAAGTCTCTTCGATTTGACGGGACAGTTCGTTGTTGAGATTTTGTAACTTCGATGAATGGTAAGTCTCTCCGGTTTGACGGGACAGTTTGTTGTTGAGATTTTGTTACTCCGATGAATGGTAAGTCTCTTCTGTTAGACGGGACAGTTCGTTGTTGGGATTTTGTGACTCTGAAGAATGGTAAGTCTCTTCGGTTAGACGGGACAGTTCGTTGTTGAGATTTTGTGACTCCGATGAATGGTAAGTCTCTTCGGTTTGACGGGACAGTTCGTTGTTGAGATTTTGTGACTTCGATTATGGTAAGTCTCTTTGGTTTGACGGGACAATTCGTTGTTGAGAT
Organism: Lathyrus tuberosus; assembly: GCA_022829125.1. Classification (NCBI taxonomy): domain Eukaryota; kingdom Viridiplantae; phylum Streptophyta; class Magnoliopsida; order Fabales; family Fabaceae; genus Lathyrus; species Lathyrus tuberosus. The sequence goes on along the minus strand of JALAZF010000784.1, from coordinate 1,238,399 downwards.
TTTGTGACTCCGATGAATGGTAAGTCTCTTCGGTTTGACGGGACAGTTCGTTGTTGAGATTTTGTGACTCCGATGAATGGTAAGTCTTTTCGGTTTGACGGGACAGTTCGTTGTTGAGATTTTGTGACTCCAATGAATGGTAAGTCTCTTCGGTTAGACGGGATAGTTCGTTGTTGAGATTTTGTGACTCCAATGAATGGTAAGTCTCTTCGGTTAGCCGGGACAGTTCGTTGTTGAGATTTTGTGACTCCAATGAATGGTAAGTCTCTTCGGTTAGACGGGACAGTTCGTTGTTGAGATTTTGTGACTCTGACGAATGGTAAGTCTCTTCGGTTTGACGGGACAGTTCGTTGTTGAGATTTTGTGACTCCAATGAATGGTAAGTCTCTTCGTTAGACGGGACAGTTCGTTGTTGAGATTTTGTGACTCCAATGAATGGTAAGTCTCTTCGGTTAGACGGGACAGTTCGTTGTTGAGATTTTGTGACTCCGATGAATGGTAAGTCTCTTCGGTTTGACGGGACAGTTCGTTGTTGAGATTTTGTGACTCCAATGAATGGTAAGTCTCTTCGGTTAGACGGGACAGTTCGTTGTTGAGATTTTGTGACTCCGATGAATGGTAAGTCTCTTCGGTTTTATGAGATAGTTCGTTGTTGAGATTTTGTGACTCCGATGAATGGTAAGTCTCTTCGGTTTTATGGGATAGTTCGTTGTTGAGGTTTTTTACTCCGATGAATGGTAAGTCTCTTCGGTTGGACGAGACAGTTCTTTGTTGAGAATATGTTACTCCGATGAATGGTAAGTCTCTTCGGTTTGATGGGACAGTTCGTTGTTGAGAATTTGTTACTCCGATGAATGGTAAGTCTCTTCGGTTAGACGGGACAGTTCGTTGTTGAGATTTTGTGACTCCGATGAATGGTAAGTCTCTTCGGTTTGACGGAATAGTTCATTGTTGAGATTTTGTGACACCGATGAATGGTAAGTCTCTTCTGTTTTATGGGACAGTTCGTTGTTGAGGTTTTTTACTCCGATGAATGGTAAGTCTCTTCGGTTGGACGGGATAGTTCATTGTTGAGAATTTGTTACTCCGATGAATGGTAAGTCTCTGCATTTTGACGGGACCGTTTGTTGTTGAGAATTTGTTACTCCGATGAATGGTAAGTCTCTTCGTTTATACGGGACAGTTCGTTGTTGAGATTTTGTGACTCCGATTATGGTAAGTCTCTTCGGTTTGACGGGACAATTCGTTGTTGAGATTTTGTGACTCCGATGAATGGTAAGTCTCTTCGGTTTGACGGGACAGTTCGTTGTAGAGATTTTGTGACTCCGATGAATGGTAAGTGTTTTCGGTTTGACGGGACAGTTCGTTGTTGAGATTTTGTGACTCCAATGAATGGTAAGTCTCTTCGATTAGACGGGACAATTCGTTGTTGAGATTTTGTGACTCCGATGAATGGTAAGTCTCTTCGATTTGACGGGACAGTTCGTTGTTGAGATTTTGTGACTTCGATGAATGGTAAGTCTCTCCGGTTTGACGGGACAGTTCGTTGTTGAGATTTTGTAACTCCGATGAATGGTAAGTCTCTTCGGTTAGACGGGACAGTTCGTTGTTGGGATTTTGTGACTCTGAAGAATGGTAAGTCTCTTCGGTTAGACGGGACAGTTTGTTGTTGAGATTTTGTGACTCCGATGAATGGTAAGTCTCTTCGGTTAGACGGGACAGTTCGTTGTTGAGATTTTGTGACTCCAATGAATGGTAAGTCTCTTCGGTTAGACGGGACAGTTCGTTGTTGAGATTTTGTGACTCCGATGAATGGTAAGTCTCTTCGGTTTGACGGGACAGTTCGTTGTTGAGATTTTGTGACTCCGATTATGGTAAGTCTCTTTGGTTTGACGGGACAATTCGTTGTTGAGATTTTGTGACTCTGATGAATGGTAAGTCTCTTCGGTTTGACGGGACAGTTCGTTGTTGAGATTTTGTGACTCCGATGAATGGTAAGTCTTTTCGGTTTGACGGGACAGTTCGTTGTTGAGATTTTGTGACTCCAATGAATGGTAAGTCTCTTCGGTTAGACGGGATAGTTCGTTGTTGAGATTTTGTGACTCCAATGAATGGTAAGTCTCTTCGGTTAGCCGGGACAGTTCGTTGTTGAGATTTTGTGACTCCAATGAATGGTAAGTCTCTTCGGTTAGACGAGATAGTTCGTTGTTGAGATTTTGTGACTCTGACGAATGGTAAGTCTCTTCGGTTTGACGGGACAGTTCGTTGTTGAGATTTTGTGACTCCAATGAATGGTAAGTCTCTTCGTTAGACGGGACAGTTCGTTGTTGAGATTTTGTGACTCCAATGAATGGTAAGTCTCTTCGGTTAGACGGGACAGTTCGTTGTTGAGATTTTGTGACTCCGATGAATGGTAAGTCTCTTCGGTTTGACGGGACAGTTCGTTGTTGAGATTTTGTGACTCCAATGAATGGTAAGTCTCTTCGGTTAGACGGGACAGTTCGTTGTTGAGATTTTGTGACTCCGATGAATGGTAAGTCTCTTCGGTTTTATGAGATAGTTCGTTGTTGAGATTTTGTGACTCCAATGAATGGTAAGTCTCTTCGTTAGACGGGACAGTTCGTTGTTGAGATTTTGTGACTCCAATGAATGGTAAGTCTCTTCGGTTGGACGGGACAGTTCTTTGTTGAGAATATGTCACTCCGATGAATGGTAAGTCTCTTCGGTTTGATGGGACAGTTCGTTGTTGAGAATTTGTTACTCCGATGAATGGTAAGTCTCTTCGGTTAGACGGGACAGTTCGTTGTTGAGATTTTGTGACTCCGATGAATGGTAAGTCTCTTCGGTTTGACGGAATAGTTCATTGTTGAGATTTTGTGACACCGATGAATGGTAAGTCTCTTCGGTTTTATGGGACAGTTCGTTGTTGAGGTTTTTTACTCCGATGAATGGTAAGTCTCTTCGGTTGGACGGGATAGTTCATTGTTGAGAATTTGTTACTCCGATGAATGGTAAGTCTCTGCATTTTGACGGGTCCGTTTGTTGTTGAGAAATTGTTACTCCGATGAATGGTAAGTCTCTTCGTTTATACGGGACAGTTCGTTGTTGAGATTTTGTGACTCCGATTATGGTAAGTCTCTTCGGTTTGACGGGACAATTCGTTGTTGAGATTTTGTGACTCCGATGAATGGTAAGTCTCTTCGGTTTGACGGGACAGTTCGTTGTAGAGATTTTGTGACTCCGATGAATGGTAAGTGTTTTCGGTTTGACGGGACAGTTCGTTGTTGAGATTTTGTGACTCCAATGAATGGTAAGTCTCTTCGATTAGACGGGACAATTCGTTGTTGAGATTTTGTGACTCCGATAAATGGTAAGTCTCTTCGATTTGACGGGACAGTTCGTTGTTGAGATTTTGTGACTTCGATGAATGGTAAGTCTCTCCGGTTTGACAGGACAGTTTGTTGTTGAGATTTTGTTACTCCGATGAATGGTAAGTCTCTTCTGTTAGACGGGACAGTTCGTTGTTGGGATTTTGTGACTCTGAAGAATGGTAAGTCTCTTCGGTTAGACGGGACAGTTTGTTGTTGAGATTTTGTGACTCCGATGAATGGTAAGTCTCTTCGGTTAGACGGGACAGTTCGTTGTTGAGATTTTGTGACTCCAATGAATGGTAAGTCTCTTCGGTTAGACGGGACAGTTCGTTGTTGAGATTTTGTGACTCCGATGATTGGTAAGTCTCTTCGGTTTGACGGGACAGTTCGTTGTTGAGATTTTGTGACTTCGATTATGGTAAGTCTCTTTGGTTTGACGGGACAATTCGTTGTTGAGATTTTGTGACTCCGATGAATGGTAAGTCTCTTCGGTTTGACGGGACAGTTCGTTGTTGAGATTTTGTGACTCCGATGAATGGTAAGTCTTTTCGGTTTGACGGGACAGTTCGTTGTTGAGATTTTGTGACTCCAATGAATGGTAAGTCTCTTCGGTTAGACGGGATAGTTCGTTGTTGAGATTTTGTGACTCCAATGAATGGTAAGTCTCTTCGGTTAGCCGGGACAGTTCGTTGTTGAGATTTTGTGACTCCAATGAATGGTAAGTCTCTTCGGTTAGACGGGACAGTTCGTTGTTGAGATTTTGTGACTCTGACGAATGGTAAGTCTCTTCGGTTTGACGGGACAGTTCGTTGTTGAGATTTTGTGACTCCAATGAATGGTAAGTCTCTTCGTTAGACGGGACAGTTCGTTGTTGAGATTTTGTGACTCCAATGAATGGTAAGTCTCTTCGGTTAGACGGGACAGTTCGTTGTTGAGATTTTGTGACTCCGATGAATGGTAAGTCTCTTCGGTTTGACGGGACAGTTCGTTGTTGAGATTTTGTGACTCCAATGAATGGTAAGTCTCTTCGGTTAGACGGGACAGTTCGTTGTTGAGATTTTGTGACTCCGATGAATGGTAAGTCTCTTCGGTTTTATGAGATAGTTCGTTGTTGAGATTTTGTGACTCCGATGAATGGTAAGTCTCTTCGGTTTTATGGGATAGTTCGTTGTTGAGGTTTTTTACTCCGATGAATGGTAAGTCTCTTCGGTTGGACGGGACAGTTCTTTGTTGAGAATATGTTACTCCGATGAATGGTAAGTCTCTTCGGTTTGATGGGACAGTTCGTTGTTGAGAATTTGTTACTCCGATGAATGGTAAGTCTCTTCGGTTAGACGGGACAGTTCGTTGTTGAGATTTTGTGACTCCGATGAATGGTAAGTCTCTTCGGTTTGACGGAATAGTTCATTGTTGAGATTTTGTGACACCGATGAATGGTAAGTCTCTTCTGTTTTATGGGACAGTTCGTTGTTGAGGTTTTTTACTCCGATGAATGGTAAGTCTCTTCGGTTGGACGGGATAGTTCATTGTTGAGAATTTGTTACTCCGATGAATGGTAAGTCTCTGCATTTTGACGGGACCGTTTGTTGTTGAGAATTTGTTACTCCGATGAATGGTAAGTCTCTTCGTTTATACGGGACAGTTCGTTGTTGAGATTTTGTGACTCCGATTATGGTAAGTCTCTTCGGTTTGACGGGACAATTCGTTGTTGAGATTTTGTGACTCCGATGAATGGTAAGTCTCTTCGGTTTGACGGGACAGTTCGTTGTAGAGATTTTGTGACTCCGATGAATGGTAAGTGTTTTCGGTTTGACGGGACAGTTCGTTGTTGAGATTTTGTGACTCCAATGAATGGTAAGTCTCTTCGATTAGACGGGACAATTCGTTGTTGAGATTTTGTGACTCCGATGAATGGTAAGTCTCTTCGATTTGACGGGACAGTTCGTTGTTGAGATTTTGTGACTTCGATGAATGGTAAGTCTCTCCGGTTTGACGGGACAGTTCGTTGTTGAGATTTTGTAACTCCGATGAATGGTAAGTCTCTTCGGTTAGACGGGACAGTTCGTTGTTGGGATTTTGTGACTCTGAAGAATGGTAAGTCTCTTCGGTTAGACGGGACAGTTTGTTGTTGAGATTTTGTGACTCCGATGAATGGTAAGTCTCTTCGGTTAGACGGGACAGTTCGTTGTTGAGATTTTGTGACTCCAATGAATGGTAAGTCTCTTCGGTTAGACGGGACAGTTCGTTGTTGAGATTTTGTGACTCCGATGAATGGTAAGTCTCTTCGGTTTGACGGGACAGTTCGTTGTTGAGATTTTGTGACTCCGATTATGGTAAGTCTCTTTGGTTTGACGGGACAATTCGTTGTTGAGATTTTGTGACTCTGATGAATGGTAAGTCTCTTCGGTTTGACGGGACAGTTCGTTGTTGAGATTTTGTGACTCCGATGAATGGTAAGTCTTTTCGGTTTGACGGGACAGTTCGTTGTTGAGATTTTGTGACTCCAATGAATGGTAAGTCTCTTCGGTTAGACGGGATAGTTCGTTGTTGAGATTTTGTGACTCCAATGAATGGTAAGTCTCTTCGGTTAGCCGGGACAGTTCGTTGTTGAGATTTTGTGACTCCAATGAATGGTAAGTCTCTTCGGTTAGACGAGACAGTTCGTTGTTGAGATTTTGTGACTCTGACGAATGGTAAGTCTCTTCGGTTTGACGGGACAGTTCGTTGTTGAGATTTTGTGACTCCAATGAATGGTAAGTCTCTTCGTTAGACGGGACAGTTCGTTGTTGAGATTTTGTGACTCCAATGAATGGTAAGTCTCTTCGGTTAGACGGGACAGTTCGTTGTTGAGATTTTGTGACTCCGATGAATGGTAAGTCTCTTCGGTTTGACGGGACAGTTCGTTGTTGAGATTTTGTGACTCCAATGAATGGTAAGTCTCTTCGGTTAGACGGGACAGTTCGTTGTTGAGATTTTGTGACTCCGATGAATGGTAAGTCTCTTCGGTTTTATGAGATAGTTCGTTGTTGAGATTTTGTGACTCCAATGAATGGTAAGTCTCTTCGTTAGACGGGACAGTTCGTTGTTGAGATTTTGTGACTCCAATGAATGGTAAGTCTCTTCGGTTGGACGGGACAGTTCTTTGTTGAGAATATGTCACTCCGATGAATGGTAAGTCTCTTCGGTTTGATGGGACAGTTCGTTGTTGAGAATTTGTTACTCCGATGAATGGTAAGTCTCTTCGGTTAGACGGGACAGTTCGTTGTTGAGATTTTGTGACTCCGATGAATGGTAAGTCTCTTCGGTTTGACGGAATAGTTCATTGTTGAGATTTTGTGACACCGATGAATGGTAAGTCTCTTCGGTTTTATGGGACAGTTCGTTGTTGAGGTTTTTTACTCCGATGAATGGTAAGTCTCTTCGGTTGGACGGGATAGTTCATTGTTGAGAATTTGTTACTCCGATGAATGGTAAGTCTCTGCATTTTGACGGGACCGTTTGTTGTTGAGAATTTGTTACTCCGATGAATGGTAAGTCTCTTCGTTTATACGGGACAGTTCGTTGTTGAGATTTTGTGACTCCGATTATGGTAAGTCTCTTCGGTTTGACGGGACAATTCGTTGTTGAGATTTTGTGACTCCGATGAATGGTAAGTCTCTTCGGTTTGACGGGACAGTTCGTTGTTGAGATTTTGTGACTCCAATGAATGGTAAGTCTCTTCGGTTAGACGGGACAGTTCGTTGTTGAGATTTTGTGACTCCGATGAATGGTAAGTCTCTTCGGTTTTATGAGATAGTTCGTTGTTGAGATTTTGTGACTCCGATGAATGGTAAGTCTCTTCGGTTTTATGGGATAGTTCGTTGTTGAGGTTTTTTACTCCGATGAATGGTAAGTCTCTTCGGTTGGACGGGACAGTTCTTTGTTGAGAATATGTTACTCCGATGAATGGTAAGTCTCTTCGGTTTGATGGGACAGTTCGTTGTTGAGAATTTGTTACTCCGATGAATGGTAAGTCTCTTCGGTTAGACGGGACAGTTCGTTGTTGAGATTTTGTGACTCCGATGAATGGTAAGTCTCTTCGGTTTGACGGAATAGTTCATTGTTGAGATTTTGTGACACCGATGAATGGTAAGTCTCTTCTGTTTTATGGGACAGTTCGTTGTTGAGGTTTTTTACTCCGATGAATGGTAAGTCTCTTCGGTTGGACGGGATAGTTCATTGTTGAGAATTTGTTACTCCGATGAATGGTAAGTCTCTGCATTTTGACGGGACCGTTTGTTGTTGAGAATTTGTTACTCCGATGAATGGTAAGTCTCTTCGTTTATACGGGACAGTTCGTTGTTGAGATTTTGTGACTCCGATTATGGTAAGTCTCTTCGGTTTGACGGGACAATTCGTTGTTGAGATTTTGTGACTCCGATGAATGGTAAGTCTCTTCGGTTTGACGGGACAGTTCGTTGTAGAGATTTTGTGACTCCGATGAATGGTAAGTGTTTTCGGTTTGACGGGACAGTTCGTTGTTGAGATTTTGTGACTCCAATGAATGGTAAGTCTCTTCGATTAGACGGGACAATTCGTTGTTGAGATTTTGTGACTCCGATGAATGGTAAGTCTCTTCGATTTGACGGGACAGTTCGTTGTTGAGATTTTGTGACTTCGATGAATGGTAAGTCTCTCCAGTTTGACGGGACAGTTCGTTGTTGAGATTTTGTAACTCCGATGAATGGTAAGTCTCTTCGGTTAGACGGGACAGTTCGTTGTTGGGATTTTGTGACTCTGAAGAATGGTAAGTCTCTTCGGTTAGACGGGACAGTTTGTTGTTGAGATTTTGTGACTCCGATGAATGGTAAGTCTCTTCGGTTAGACGGGACAGTTCGTTGTTGAGATTTTGTGACTCCAATGAATGGTAAGTCTCTTCGGTTAGACGGGACAGTTCGTTGTTGAGATTTTGTGACTCCGATGAATGGTAAGTCTCTTCGGTTTGACGGGACAGTTCGTTGTTGAGATTTTGTGACTCCGATTATGGTAAGTCTCTTTGGTTTGACGGGACAATTCGTTGTTGAGATTTTGTGACTCTGATGAATGGTAAGTCTCTTCGGTTTGACGGGACAGTTCGTTGTTGAGATTTTGTGACTCCGATGAATGGTAAGTCTTTTCGGTTTGACGGGACAGTTCGTTGTTGAGATTTTGTGACTCCAATGAATGGTAAGTCTCTTCGGTTAGACGGGATAGTTCGTTGTTGAGATTTTGTGACTCCAATGAATGGTAAGTCTCTTCGGTTAGCCGGGACAGTTCGTTGTTGAGATTTTGTGACTCCAATGAATGGTAAGTCTCTTCGGTTAGACGAGACAGTTCGTTGTTGAGATTTTGTGACTCTGACGAATGGTAAGTCTCTTCGGTTTGACGGGACAGTTCGTTGTTGAGATTTTGTGACTCCAATGAATGGTAAGTCTCTTCGTTAGACGGGACAGTTCGTTGTTGAGATTTTGTGACTCCAATGAATGGTAAGTCTCTTCGGTTAGACGGGACAGTTCGTTGTTGAGATTTTGTGACTCCGATGAATGGTAAGTCTCTTCGGTTTGACGGGACAGTTCGTTGTTGAGATTTTGTGACTCCAATGAATGGTAAGTCTCTTCGGTTAGACGGGACAGTTCGTTGTTGAGATTTTGTGACTCCGATGAATGGTAAGTCTCTTCGGTTTTATGAGATAGTTCGTTGTTGAGATTTTGTGACTCCAATGAATGGTAAGTCTCTTCGTTAGACGGGACAGTTCGTTGTTGAGATTTTGTGACTCCAATGAATGGTAAGTCTCTTCGGTTGGACGGGACAGTTCTTTGTTGAGAATATGTCACTCCGATGAATGGTAAGTCTCTTCGGTTTGATGGGACAGTTCGTTGTTGAGAATTTGTTACTCCGATGAATGGTAAGTCTCTTCGGTTAGACGGGACAGTTCGTTGTTGAGATTTTGTGACTCCGATGAATGGTAAGTCTCTTCGGTTTGACGGAATAGTTCATTGTTGAGATTTTGTGACACCGATGAATGGTAAGTCTCTTCGGTTTTATGGGACAGTTCGTTGTTGAGGTTTTTTACTCCGATGAATGGTAAGTCTCTTCGGTTGGACGGGATAGTTCATTGTTGAGAATTTGTTACTCCGATGAATGGTAAGTCTCTGCATTTTGACGGGACCGTTTGTTGTTGAGAATTTGTTACTCCGATGAATGGTAAGTCTCTTCGTTTATACGGGACAGTTCGTTGTTGAGATTTTGTGACTCCGATTATGGTAAGTCTCGTCGGTTTGACGGGACAATTCGTTGTTGAGATTTTGTGACTCCGATGAATGGTAAGTCTCTTCGGTTTGACGGGACAGTTCGTTGTAGAGATTTTGTGACTCCGATGAATGGTAAGTGTTTTCGGTATGACGGGACAGTTCGTTGTTGAGATTTTGTGACTCCAATGAATGGTAAGTCTCTTCGATTAGACGGGACAATTCGTTGTTGAGATTTTGTGACTCCGATGAATGGTAAGTCTCTTCGATTTGACGGGACAGTTCGTTGTTGAGATTTTGTGACTTCGATGATTGGTAAGTCTCTCCGGTTTGACGGGACAGTTCGTTGTTGAGATTTTGTTACTCCGATGAATGGTAAGTCTCTTCGGTTAGACGGGACCGTTCGTTGTTGGGATTTTGTGACTCTGATGAATGGTAAGTCTCTTCGGTTAGACGGGACAGTTTGTTGTTGAGATTTTGTGACTCCGATGAATGGTAAGTCTCTTCGGTTAGACGGGACAGTTCGTTGTTGAGATTTTGTGACTCCAATGAATGGTAAGTCTCTTCGGTTAGACGGGACAGTTCGTTGTTGAGATTTTGTGACTCCGATGAATGGTAAGTCTCTTCGGTTTGACGGGACAGTTCGTTGTTGAGATTTTGTGACTCCGATGAATGGTAAGTCTCTTTGGTTTGACGGGACAGTTCGTTGTTGAGATTTTGTTACTCCGATGAATGGTAAGTCTCTTCGATTAGACGGGACAGTTCGTTGTTGAGATTTTGTGACTCCGATGAATGGTAAGTCTCTTCGGTTTTATGGGATAGTTCGTTGTTGAGGTTTTCTACTCCGATGAATGGTAAGTCTCTTCGGTTGGACGGGATAGTTCATTGTTGAGAATTTGTTACTCTGATGAATGGTAAGTCTTTGCGGTTTGATGGGATAGTTTGTTGTTGAGAATTTGTTACTCCGATGAATGGTAAGTCTCTTCGTTTATACGGGACAGTTCGTTGTTGAGATTTTGTGACTCCGATGAATGGTAAGTCTCTTCGGTTTGACCAGACAGTTCGTTGTTGATATTTTGTGACTCCGATGAATGGTAAGTCTCTTTGGTTTGACGGGACAGTTTGTTGTTGAGATTTTGTGACTCCGATGAATGGTAAGTCTCTTCGGTTTGACGGGACAGTTCGTTGTTGAGATTTTGTTACTCCGATGAATGGTAAGTCTCTGCGGTTTGATGGGACAGTTCGTTGTTGGGATTTTGTGACTCCGATGAATGGTAAGTCTCTTCGTTTAAACGGGACAGTTCGTTGTTGAGATTTTGTGACTCTGATTACGGTAAGTCTCTTCGGTTTGACGGGACAATTCGTTGTTGAGATTTTGTGACTCCGATGAATGGTAAGTCTCTTCGGTTTGACGGGACAGTTCGTTGTTGAGATTTTGTGACTCCGATGAATGGTAAGTCTTTTCGGTTTGACGGGACAGTTCGTTGTTGAGATTTTGTGACTCCAATGAATGGTAAGTCTCTTCGGTTAGACGGGACAGTTCGTTGTTGAGATTTTGTGACTCCGATGAATGGTAAGTCTCTTCGGTTTGACGGGACAGTTCGTTGTTGAGATTTTGTGACTCCAATGAATGGTAAGTCTCTTCGGTTAGACGGGACAGTTCGTTGTTGAGATTTTGTGACTCCGATGAATGGTAAGTCTCTTCGGTTTGACGGGACAGTTCGTTGTTGAGATTTTGTGACTCCAATGAATGGTAAGTCTCTTCGTTAGACGGGACAGTTCGTTGTTGAGATTTTGTGACTCCAATGAATGGTAAGTCTCTTCGGTTAGACGGGACAGTTCGTTGTTGAGATTTTGTGACTCCGATGAATGGTAAGTCTCTTCGGTTTGACGGGACAGTTCGTTGTTGAGATTTTGTGACTCCAATGAATGGTAAGTCTCTTCGGTTAGACGGGATAGTTCGTTGTTGAGATTTTGTGACTTCGATGAATGGTAAGTCTCTTCGGTTTGACGGGACGGTTCGTTGTCGAGATTTTGTGACTCCGATGAATGGTAAGTCTCTTCGGTTTTATGGGACAGTTCGATATTGAGGTTTTTTACTCCGATGAATGGTAAGTCTCTTCGGTTGGACGGGACAGTTCTTTGTTGAGAATATGTTACTCCGATGAATGATAAGTCTCTTCGGTTTGATGGGACAGTTCGTTGTTGAGAATTTGTTACTCCGATGAATGGTAAGTCTCTTCGGTTAGACGGGACAATTCGTTGTTGAGATTTTGTGACTCCGATGAATGGTAAGTCTCTTCGGTTTGACGGAATAGTTCATTGTTGAGATTTTGTGACACCGATGAATGGTAAGTCTCTTCGGTTTTATGGGACAGTTCGTTGTTGAGGTTTTTTACTCCGATGAATGGTAAGTCTCTTCGGTTGGACGGGATAGTTCATTGTTGAGAATTTGTTACTCCGATGAATGGTAAGTCTCTGCATTTTGACGGGACCGTTTGTTGTTGAGAATTTGTTACTCCGATGAATGGTAAGTCTCTTCGTTTATACGGGACAGTTCGTTGTTGAGATTTTGTGACTCCGATTATGGTAAGTCTCTTCGGTTTGACGGGACAATTCGTTGTTGAGATTTTGTGACTCCGATGAATGGTAAGTCTCTTCGGTTTGACGGGACAGTTCGTTGTTGAGATTTTGTGACTCCGATGAATGGTAAGTCTTTTCGGTTTGACGGGACAGTTCGTTGTTGAGATTTTGTGACTCCAATGAATGGTAAGTCTCTTCGATTAGACGGGACAATTCGTTGTTGAGATTTTGTGACTCCGATGAATGGTAAGTCTCTTCGATTTGACGGGACAGTTCGTTGTTGAGATTTTGTGACTTCGATGATTGGTAAGTCTCTCCGGTTTGACGGGACAGTTCGTTGTTGAGATTTTGTTACTCCGATGAATGGTAAGTCTCTTCGGTTAGACGGGACCGTTCGTTGTTGGGATTTTGTGACTCTGATGAATGGTAAGTCTCTTCGGTTAGACGGGACAGTTTGTTGTTGAGATTTTGTGACTCCGATGAATGGTAAGTCTCTTCGGTTAGACGGGACAGTTCGTTGTTGAGATTTTGTGACTCCAATGAATGGTAAGTCTCTTCGGTTAGACGGGACAGTTCGTTGTTGAGATTTTGTGACTCCGATGAATGGTAAGTCTCTTCGGTTTGACGGGACAGTTCGTTGTTGAGATTTTGTGACTCCGATGAATGGTAAGTCTCTTTGGTTTGACGGGACAGTTCGTTGTTGAGATTTTGTTACTCCGATGAATGGTAAGTCTCTTCGATTAGACGGGACAGTTCGTTGTTGAGATTTTGTGACTCCGATGAATGGTAAGTCTCTTCGGTTTTATGGGATAGTTCGTTGTTGAGGTTTTCTACTCCGATGAATGGTAAGTCTCTTCGGTTGGACGGGATAGTTCATTGTTGAGAATTTGTTACTCTGATGAATGGTAAGTCTTTGCGGTTTGATGGGATAGTTTGTTGTTGAGAATTTGTTACTCCGATGAATGGTAAGTCTCTTCGTTTATACGGGACAGTTCGTTGTTGAGATTTTGTGACTCCGATGAATGGTAAGTCTCTTCGGTTTGACCAGACAGTTCGTTGTTGATATTTTGTGACTCCGATGAATGGTAAGTCTCTTTGGTTTGACGGGACAGTTTGTTGTTGAGATTTTGTGACTCCGATGAATGGTAAGTCTCTTCGGTTTGACGGGACAGTTCGTTGTTGAGATTTTGTTACTCCGATGAATGGTAAGTCTCTGCGGTTTGATGGGACAGTTCGTTGTTGGGATTTTGTGACTCCGATGAATGGTAAGTCTCTTCGTTTAAACGGGACAGTTCGTTGTTGAGATTTTGTGACTCTGATTACGGTAAGTCTCTTCGGTTTGACGGGACAATTCGTTGTTGAGATTTTGTGACTCCGATGAATGGTAAGTCTCTTCGGTTTGACGGGACAGTTCGTTGTTGAGATTTTGTGACTCCGATGAATGGTAAGTCTTTTCGGTTTGACGGGACAGTTCGTTGTTGAGATTTTGTGACTCCAATGAATGGTAAGTCTCTTCGGTTAGACGGGACAGTTCGTTGTTGAGATTTTGTGACTCCGATGAATGGTAAGTCTCTTCGGTTTGACGGGACAGTTCGTTGTTGAGATTTTGTGACTCCAATGAATGGTAAGTCTCTTCGGTTAGACGGGACAGTTCGTTGTTGAGATTTTGTGACTCCGATGAATGGTAAGTCTCTTCGGTTTGACGGGACAGTTCGTTGTTGAGATTTTGTGACTCCAATGAATGGTAAGTCTCTTCGTTAGACGGGACAGTTCGTTGTTGAGATTTTGTGACTCCAATGAATGGTAAGTCTCTTCGGTTAGACGGGACAGTTCGTTGTTGAGATTTTGTGACTCCGATGAATGGTAAGTCTCTTCGGTTTGACGGGACAGTTCGTTGTTGAGATTTTGTGACTCCAATGAATGGTAAGTCTCTTCGGTTAGACGGGATAGTTCGTTGTTGAGATTTTGTGACTTCGATGAATGGTAAGTCTCTTCGGTTTGACGGGACGGTTCGTTGTCGAGATTTTGTGACTCCGATGAATGGTAAGTCTCTTCGGTTTTATGGGACAGTTCGATATTGAGGTTTTTTACTCCGATGAATGGTAAGTCTCTTCGGTTGGACGGGACAGTTCTTTGTTGAGAATATGTTACTCCGATGAATGATAAGTCTCTTCGGTTTGATGGGACAGTTCGTTGTTGAGAATTTGTTACTCCGATGAATGGTAAGTCTCTTCGGTTAGACGGGACAATTCGTTGTTGAGATTTTGTGACTCCGATGAATGGTAAGTCTCTTCGGTTTGACGGAATAGTTCATTGTTGAGATTTTGTGACACCGATGAATGGTAAGTCTCTTCGGTTTTATGGGACAGTTCGTTGTTGAGGTTTTTTACTCCGATGAATGGTAAGAGTCTTCGGTTGGACGGGATAGTTCATTGTTGAGAATTTGTTACTCCGATGAATGGTAAGTCTCTGCATTTTGACGGGACCGTTTGTTGTTGAGAATTTGTTACTCCGATGAATGGTAAGTCTCTTCGTTTATACGGGACAGTTCGTTGTTGAGATTTTGTGACTCCGATTATGGTAAGTCTCTTCGGTTTGACGGGACAATTCGTTGTTGAGATTTTGTGACTCCGATGAATGGTAAGTCTCTTCGGTTTGACGGGACAGTTCGTTGTTGAGATTTTGTGACTCCGATGAATGGTAAGTCTTTTCGGTTTGACGGGACAGTTCGTTGTTGAGATTTTGTGACTCCAATGAATGGTAAGTCTCTTCGATTAGACGGGACAATTCGTTGTTGAGATTTTGTGACTCCGATGAATGGTAAGTCTCTTCGATTTGACGGGACAGTTCGTTGTTGAGATTTTGTGACTTCGATGAATGGTAAGTCTCTCCGGTTTGACGGGACAGTTTGTTGTTGAGATTTTGTTACTCCGATGAATGGTAAGTCTCTTCGGTTAGACGGGACAGTTCGTTGTTGGGATTTTGTGACTCTGATGAATGGTAAGTCTCTTCAGTTAGACGGGACAGTTTGTTGTTGAGATTTTGTGACTCCGATGAATGGTAAGTCTCTTCGGTTAGACGGGACAGTTCGTTGTTGAGATTTTGTGACTCCAATGAATGGTAAGTCTCTTCGGTTAGACGGGACAGTTCGTTGTTGAGATTTTGTGACTCCGATGAATGGTAAGTCTCTTCGGTTTGACGGGACAATTCGTTGTTGAGATTTTGTGACTCCGATGAATGGTAAGTCTCTTTGGTTTGACGGGACAGTTCGTTGTTGAGATTTTGTTACTCCGATGAATGGTAAGTCTCTTCGATTAGACGGGACAGTTCGTTGTTGAGATTTTGTGACTCCGATGAATGGTAAGTCTCTTCGGTTTTATGGGATAGTTCGTTGTTGAGGTTTTCTACTCCGATGAATGGTAAGTCTCTTCGGTTGGATGGGATAGTTCATTGTTGAGAATTTGTTACTCTGATGAATGGTAAGTCTTTGCGGTTTGATGGGACAGTTTGTTGTTGAGAATATGTTACTCCGATGAATGGTAAGTCTCTTCGTTTATACGGGACAGTTCGTTGTTGAGATTTTGTGACTCCGATGAATGGTAAGTCTCTTCGGTTTGACCAGACAGTTCGTTGTTGATATTTTGTGACTCCGATGAATGGTAAGTCTCTTTGGTTTGACGGGACAGTTTGTTGTTGAGATTTTGTGACTCCGATGAATGGTAAGTCTCTTCGGTTTGACGGGACAGTTCGTTGTTGAGATTTTGTTACTCCGATGAATGGTAAGTCTCTGCGGTTTGATGGGACAGTTCGTTGTTGGGATTTTGTGACTCCGATGAATGGTAAGTCTCTTCGGTTAGACGGGACAGTTCGTTGTTGAGATTTTGTGACTCCGATGAATGGTAAGTCTCTTCGATTTGACGGGACAGTTCGTTGTTGAGATTTTGTGACTTCGATGAATGGTAAGTCTCTCCGGTTTGACGGGACAGTTCGTTGTTGAGATTTTGTGACTCCAATGAATGGTAAGTCTCTTCGGTTAGACGGGACAGTTCGTTGTTGAGATTTTGTGACTCCGATGAATGGTAAGTCTCTTCGGTTTGACGGGACAGTTCGTTGTTGAGATTTTGTGACTCCAATGAATGGTAAGTCTCTTCGGTTAGACGGGATAGTTCGTTGTTGAGATTTTGTGACTTCGATGAATGGTAAGTCTCTTCGGTTTGACGGGACGGTTCGTTGTCGAGATTTTGTGACTCCGATGAATGGTAAGTCTCTTCGGTTTTATGGGACAGTTCGATATTGAGGTTTTTTACTCCGATGAATGGTAAGTCTCTTCGGTTGGACGGGACAGTTCTTTGTTGAGAATATGTTACTCCGATGAATGATAAGTCTCTTCGGTTTGATGGGACAGTTCGTTGTTGAGAATTTGTTACTCCGATGAATGGTAAGTCTCTTCGGTTAGACGGGACAATTCGTTGTTGAGATTTTGTGACTCCGATGAATGGTAAGTCTCTTCGGTTTGACGGAATAGTTCATTGTTGAGATTTTGTGACACCGATGAATGGTAAGTCTCTTCGGTTTTATGGGACAGTTCGTTGTTGAGGTTTTTTACTCCGATGAATGGTAAGTCTCTTCGGTTGGACGGGATAGTTCATTGTTGAGATTTTGTGACTCCGATGAATGGTAAGTCTCTTCGATTTGACGGGACAGTTCGTTGTTGAGATTTTGTGACTTCGATGAATGGTAAGTCTCTCCGGTTTGACGGGACAGTTTGTTGTTGAGATTTTGTGACTCCGATGAATGGTAAGTCTCTTCGGTTAGACGGGACAGTTCGTTGTTGAGATTTTGTGACTCCAATGAATGGTAAGTCTCTTCGGTTAGACGGGACAGTTCGTTGTTGAGATTTTGTGACTCCGATGAATGGTAAGTCTCTTCGGTTAGACGGGACAGTTCGTTGTAGAGATTTTGTGACTCCGATGAATGGTAAGTGTTTTCGGTATGACGGGACAGTTCGTTGTTGAGATTTTGTGACTCCAATGAATGGTAAGTCTCTTCGATTAGACGGGATAGTTTGTTGTTGAGATTTTGTGACTCCGATGAATGGTAAGTCTCTTCGGTTAGACGGGACAGTTCGTTGTTGAGATTTTGTGACTCCAATGAATGGTAAGTCTCTTCGGTTAGACGGGACAGTTCGTTGTTGAGATTTTGTGACTCCGATGAATGGTAAGTCTCTTCGGTTAGACGGGACAGTTCGTTGTAGAGACTTTGTGACTCCGATGAATGGTAAGTGTTTTCGGTATGACGGGACAGTTCGTTGTTGAGATTTTGTGACTCCAATGAATGGTAAGTCTCTTCGATTAGACGGGACAATTCGTTGTTGAGATTTTGTGACTCCGATGAATGGTAAGTCTCTTCGATTTGACGGGACAGTTCGTTGTTGAGATTTTGTGACTTCGATGATTGGTAAGTCTCTCCGGTTTGACGGGACAGTTCGTTGTTGAGATTTTGTTACTCCGATGAATGGTAAGTCTCTTCGGTTAGACGGGACAGTTCGTTGTTGGGATTTTGTGACTCTGATGAATGGTAAGTCTCTTCGGTTAGACGGGACAGTTTGTTGTTGAGATTTTGTGACTCCGATGAATGGTAAGTCTCTTCGGTTAGACGGGACAGTTCGTTGTTGAGATTTTGTGACTCCAATGAATGGTAAGTCTCTTCGGTTAGACGGGACAGTTCGTTGTTGAGATTTTGTGACTCCGATGAATGGTAAGTCTCTTCGGTTTGACGGGACAGTTCGTTGTTGAGATTTTGTGACTCTGATGAATGGTAAGTCTCTTTGGTTTGACGGGACAGTTCGTTGTTGAGATTTTGTTACTCCGATGAATGGTAAGTCTCTTCGATTAGACGGGACAGTTCGTTGTTGAGATTTTGTGACTCCGATGAATGGTAAGTCTCTTCGGTTTTATGGGATAGTTCGTTGTTGAGGTTTTCTACTCCGATGAATGGTAAGTCTCTTCGGTTGGACGGGATAGTTCATTGTTGAGAATTTGTTACTCTGATGAATGGTAAGTCTTTGCGGTTTGATGGGACAGTTTGTTGTTGAGAATTTGTTACTCCGATGAATGGTAAGTCTCTTCGTTTATACGGGACAGTTCGTTGTTGAGATTTTGTGACTCCGATGAATGGTAAGTCTCTTCGGTTTGACCAGACAGTTCGTTGTTGATATTTTGTGACTCCGATGAATGGTAAGTCTCTTTGGTTTGACGGGACAGTTTGTTGTTGAGATTTTGTGACTCCGATGAATGGTAAGTCTCTTCGGTTTGACGGGACAGTTCGTTGTTGAGATTTTGTTACTCCGATGAATGGTAAGTGTCTGCGGTTTGATGGGACAGTTCGTTGTTGGGATTTTGTGACTCCGATGAATGGTAAGTCTCTTCGGTTAGACGGGACAGTTCGTTGTTGAGATTTTGTGACTCCGATGAATGGTAAGTCTCTTCGATTTGACGGGACAGTTCGTTGTTGAGATTTTGTGACTTCGATGAATGGTAAGTCTCTCCGGTTTGACGGGACAGTTCGTTGTTGAGATTTTGTGACTCCAATGAATGGTAAGTCTCTTCGGTTAGACGGGACAGTTCGTTGTTGAGATTTTGTGACTCCGATGAATGGTAAGTCTCTTCGGTTTGACGGGACAGTTCGTTGTTGAGATTTTGTGACTCCAATGAATGGTAAGTCTCTTCGGTTAGACGGGATAGTTCGTTGTTGAGATTTTGTGACTTCGATGAATGGTAAGTCTCTTCGGTTTGACGGGACGGTTCGTTGTCGAGATTTTGTGACTCCGATGAATGGTAAGTCTCTTCGGTTTTATGGGACAGTTCGATATTGAGGTTTTTTACTCTGATGAATGGTAAGTCTCTTCGGTTGGACGGGACAGTTCTTTGTTGAGAATATGTTACTCCGATGAATGATAAGTCTCTTCGGTTTGATGGGACAGTTCGTTGTTGAGAATTTGTTACTCCGATGAATGGTAAGTCTCTTCGGTTAGACGGGACAATTCGTTGTTGAGATTTTGTGACTCCGATGAATGGTAAGTCTCTTCGGTTTGACGGAATAGTTCATTGTTGAGATTTTGTGACACCGATAAATGGTAAGTCTCTTCGGTTTTATGGGACAGTTCGTTGTTGAGGTTTTTTACTCCGATGAATGGTAAGTCTCTTCGGTTGGACGGGATAGTTCATTGTTGAGAATTTGTTACTCCGATGAATGGTAAGTCTCTGCATTTTGACGGGACCGTTTGTTGTTGAGAATTTGTTACTCCGATGAATGGTAAGTCTCTTCGTTTATACGGGACAGTTCGTTGTTGAGATTTTGTGACTCCGATTATGGTAAGTCTCTTCGGTTTGACGGGACAATTCGTTGTTGAGATTTTGTGACTCCGATGAATGGTAAGTCTCTTCGGTTTGACGGGACAGTTCGTTGTTGAGATTTTGTGACTCCGATGAATGGTAAGTCTTTTCGGTTTGACGGGACAGTTCGTTGTTGAGATTTTGTGACTCCAATGAATGGTAAGTCTCTTCGATTAGACGGGACAATTCGTTGTTGAGATTTTGTGACTCCGATGAATGGTAAGTCTCTTCGATTTAACGGGACAGTTCGTTGTTGAGATTTTGTGACTTCGATGAATGGTAAGTCTCTCCGGTTTGACGGGACAGTTTGTTGTTGAGATTTTGTTACTCCGATGAATGGTAAGTCTCTTCGGTTAGACGGGACAGTTCGTTGTTGGGATTTTGTGACTCTGATGAATGGTAAGTCTCTTCGATTAGACGGGACAGTTTGTTGTTGAGATTTTGTGACTCCGATGAATGGTAAGTCTCTTCGGTTAGACGGGACAGTTCGTTGTTGAGATTTTGTGACTCCAATGAATGGTAAGTCTCTTCGGTTAGACGGGACAGTTCGTTGTTGAGATTTTGTGACTCCGATGAATGGTAAGTCTCTTCGGTTTGACGGGACAGTTCGTTGTTGAGATTTTGTGACTCCGATGAATGGTAAGTCTATTTGGTTTAACGGGACAGTTCGTTGTTGAGATTTTGTTACTCCGATGAATGGTAAGTCTCTTCGATTAGACGGGACAGTTCGTTGTTGAGATTTTGTGACTCCGATGAATGGTAAGTCTCTTCAGTTTTATGGGATAGTTCGTTGTTGAGGTTTTCTACTCCGATGAATGGTAAGTCTCTTCGGTTGGACGGGATAGTTCATTGTTGAGAATTTGTTACTCTGATGAATGGTAAGTCTTTGCGGTTCGAAGGGACAGTTTGTTGTTGAGAATTTGTTACTCCGATGAATGGTAAGTCTCTTCGTTTATACGGGACAGTTCGTTGTTGAGATTTTGTGACTCCGATGAATGGTAAGTCTCTTCGGTTTGACCAGACAGTTCGTTGTTGATATTTTGTGACTCCGATGAATGGTAAGTCTCTTTGGTTTGACGGGACAGTTTGTTGTTGAGATTTTGTGACTCCGATGAATGGTAAGTCTCTTCGGTTTGACGGGACAGTTCGTTGTTGAGATTTTGTTACTCCGATGAATGGTAAGTCTCTGCGGTTTGATGGGACAGTTCGTTGTTGGGATTTTGTGACTCCGATGAATGGTAAGTCTCTTCGTTTAAACGGGACAGTTCGTTGTTGAGATTTTGTGACTCCGATTATGGTAAGTCTCTTCGGTTTGACGGGACAATTCGTTGTTGAGATTTTGTGACTGCGATGAATGGTAAGTCTCTTCGGTTTGACGGGACAGTTCGTTGTTGAGATTTTGTGACTCCGATGAATGGTAAGTCTTTTCGGTTTGACGGGACAGTTCGTTGTTGAGATTTTGTGACTCCAATGAATGGTAAGTCTCTTCGGTTAGACGGGACAGTTCGTTGTTGAGATTTTGTGACTCCGATGAATGGTAAGTCAATTCGGTTTGACGGGACAGTTCGTTGTTGAGATTTTGTGACTCCAATGAATAGTAAGTCTCTTCGGTTAGACGGGACAGTTCGTTGTTGAGATTTTGTGACTCCGATGAATGGTAAGTCTCTTCGGTTTGACGGGACAGTTCGTTGTTGAGATTTTGTGACTCCAATGAATGGTAAGTCTCTTCGTTAGACGGGACAGTTCGTTGTTGAGATTTTGTGACTCCAATGAATGGTAAGTCTCTTCGGTTAGACGGGACAGTTCGTTGTTGAGATTTTGTGACTCCGATGAATGGTAAGTCTCTTCGGTTTGACGGGACAGTTCGTTGTTGAGATTTTGTGACTCCAATGAATGGTAAGTCTCTTCGGTTAGACGGGATAGTTCGTTGTTGAGATTTTGTGACTTCGATGAATGGTAAGTCTCTTCGGTTTGACAGGACGGTTCGTTGTCGAGATTTTGTGACTCCGATGAATGGTAAGTCTGTTCGGTTTTATGGGACAGTTCGATATTGAGGTTTTTTACTCCGATGAATGGTAAGTCTCTTCGGTTGGACGGGACAGTTCTTTGTTGAGAATATGTTACTCCGATGAATGGTAAGTCTCTTCGGTTTGATGGGACAGTTCGTTGTTGAGAATTTGTTACTCCGATGAATGGTAAGTCTCTTCGGTTAGACGGGACAGTTCGTTGTTGAGATTTTGTGACTCCGATGAATGGTAAGTCTCTTCGGTTTGACGGAATAGTTCATTGTTAAGATTTTGTGACACCGATGAATGGTAAGTCTCTTCGGTTTTATGGGACAGTTCGTTGTTGAGGTTTTTTACTCCGATGAATGGTAAGTCTCTTCGGTTGGACGGGATAGTTCATTGTTGAGAATTTGTTACTCCGATAAATGGTAAGTCTCTGCATTTTGACGGGACCATTTGTTGTTGAGAATTTGTTACTCCGATGAATGGTAAGTCTCTTCGTTTATACGGGACAGTTCGTTGTTGAGATTTTGTGACTCCGATTATGGTAAGTCTCTTCGGTTTGACGGGACAATTCGTTGTTGAGATTTTGTGACTCCGATGAATGGTAAGTCTCTTCGGTTTGACGGGACAGTTCGTTGTTGAGATTTTGTGACTCCGATGAATGGTAAGACTTTTCGGTTTGACGGGACAGTTCGTTGTTGAGATTTTGTGACTCCAATGAATGGTAAGTCTCTTCGATTAGACGGGACAATTCGTTGTTGAGATTTTGTGATTCCGATGAATGGTAAGTCTCTTCGATTTGACGGGACAGTTCGTTGTTGAGATTTTGTGACTTCGATGAATGGTAAGTCTCTCCGGTTTGACGGGACAGTTCGTTGTTGAGATTTTGTTACTCCGATGAATGGTAAGTCTCTTCGGTTAGACGGGACAGTTCGTTGTTTGGATTTTGTGACTCTGATGAATGGTAAGTCTCTTCGGTTAGACGGGACAGTTTGTTGTTGAGATTTTGTGACTCCGATGAATGGTAAGTCTCTTCGGTTAGACGGGACAGTTCGTTGTTGAGATTTTGTGACTCCAATGAATGGTAAGTCTCTTCGGTTAGACGGGACAGTTCGTTGTTGAGATTTTGTGACTCCGATGAATGGTAAGTCTCTTCGGTTTGACGGGACAGTTCGTTGTTGAGATTTTGTGACTCCGATGAATGGTAAGTCTCTTTGGTTTGACGGGACAGTTCGTTGTTGAGATTTTGTTACTCCGATGAATGGTAAGTCTCTTCGTTTAAACGGGACAGTTCGTTGTTGAGATTTTGTGACTCCGATTATGGTAAGTCTCTTCGGTTTGACGGGACAATTCGTTGTTGAGATTTTGTGACTGCGATGAATGGTAAGTCTCTTCGGTTTGACGGGACAGTTCGTTGTTGAGATTTTGTGACTCCGATGAATGGTAAGTCTTTTCGGTTTGACGGGACAGTTCGTTGTTGAGATTTTGTGACTCCAATGAATGGTAAGTCTCTTCGGTTAGACGGGACAGTTCGTTGTTGAGATTTTGTGACTCCGATGAATGGTAAGTCAATTCGGTTTGACGGGACAGTTCGTTGTTGAGATTTTGTGACTCCAATGAATAGTAAGTCTCTTCGGTTAGACGGGACAGTTCGTTGTTGAGATTTTGTGACTCCGATGAATGGTAAGTCTCTTCGGTTTGACGGGACAGTTCGTTGTTGAGATTTTGTGACTCCAATGAATGGTAAGTCTCTTCGTTAGACGGGACAGTTCGTTGTTGAGATTTTGTGACTCCAATGAATGGTAAGTCTCTTCGGTTAGACGGGACAGTTCGTTGTTGAGATTTTGTGACTCCGATGAATGGTAAGTCTCTTCGGTTTGACGGGACAGTTCGTTGTTGAGATTTTATGACTCCAATGAATGGTAAGTCTCTTCGGTTAGACGGGATAGTTCGTTGTTGAGATTTTGTGACTTCGATGAATGGTAAGTCTCTTCGGTTTGACAAGACGGTTCGTTGTCGAGATTTTGTGACTCCGATGAATGGTAAGTCTGTTCGGTTTTATGGGACAGTTCGATATTGAGGTTTTTTACTCCGATGAATGGTAAGTCTCTTCGGTTGGACGGGACAGTTCTTTGTTGAGAATATGTTACTCCGATGAATGGTAAGTCTCTTCGGTTTGATGGGACAGTTCGTTGTTGAGAATTTGTTACTCCGATGAATGGTAAGTCTCTTCGGTTAGACGGGACAGTTCGTTGTTGAGATTTTGTGACTCCGATGAATGGTAAGTCTCTTCGGTTTGACGGAATAGTTCATTGTTGAGATTTTGTGACACCGATGAATGGTAAGTCTCTTCGGTTTTATGGGACAGTTCGTTGTTGAGGTTTTTTACTCCGATGAATGGTAAGTCTCTTCGGTTGGACGGGATAGTTCATTGTTGAGAATTTGTTACTCCGATAAATGGTAAGTCTCTGCATTTTGACGGGACCATTTGTTGTTGAGAATTTGTTACTCCGATGAATGGTAAGTCTCTTCGTTTATACGGGACAGTTCGTTGTTGAGATTTTGTGACTCCGATTATGGTAAGTCTCTTCGGTTTGACGGGACAATTCGTTGTTGAGATTTTGTGACTCCGATGAATGGTAAGTCTCTTCGGTTTGACGGGACAGTTCGTTGTTGAGATTTTGTGACTCCGATGAATGGTAAGACTTTTCGGTTTGACGGGACAGTTCGTTGTTGAGATTTTGTGACTCCAATGAATGGTAAGTCTCTTCGATTAGACGGGACAAT
Organism: Lathyrus tuberosus; assembly: GCA_022829125.1. NCBI lineage: Eukaryota > Viridiplantae > Streptophyta > Magnoliopsida > Fabales > Fabaceae > Lathyrus > Lathyrus tuberosus. Next base: position 1,213,989 of record JALAZF010000784.1, on the reverse strand, counting down.
TCGTTGTTGAGATTTTGTGATTCCGATGAATGGTAAGTCTCTTCGATTTGACGGGACAGTTCGTTGTTGAGATTTTGTGACTTCGATGAATGGTAAGTCTCTCCGGTTTGACGGGACAGTTCGTTGTTGAGATTTTGTTACTCCGATGAATGGTAAGTCTCTTCGGTTAGACGGGACAGTTCGTTGTTTGGATTTTGTGACTCTGATGAATGGTAAGTCTCTTCGGTTAGACGGGACAGTTTGTTGTTGAGATTTTGTGACTCCGATGAATGGTAAGTCTCTTCGGTTAGACGGGACAGTTCGTTGTTGAGATTTTGTGACTCCAATGAATGGTAAGTCTCTTCGGTTAGACGGGACAGTTCGTTGTTGAGATTTTGTGACTCCGATGAATGGTAAGTCTCTTCGGTTTGACGGGACAGTTCGTTGTTGAGATTTTGTGACTCCGATGAATGGTAAGTCTCTTTGGTTTGACGGGACAGTTCGTTGTTGAGATTTTGTTACTCCGATGAATGGTAAGTCTCTTCGATTAGACGGGACAGTTCGTTGTTGAGATTTTGTGACTCCGATGAATGGTAAGTCTCTTCGGTTTTATGGGATAGTTCGTTGTTGAGGTTTTCTACTCCGATGAATGGTAAGTCTCTTCGGTTGGACGGGATAGTTCATTGTTGAGAATTTGTTACTCCGATGAATGGTAAGTCTTTGCGGTTTGATGGGACAGTTTGTTGTTGAGAATTTGTTACTCCGATGAATGGTAAGTCTCTTTGTTTATACGGGACAGTTCGTTGTTGAGATTTTGTGACTCCGATGAATGGTAAGTCTCTTCGGTTTGACCAGACAGTTCGTTGTTGATATTTTGTGACTCCGATGAATGGTAAGTGTCTTTGGTTTGACGGGACAGTTTGTTGTTGAGATTTTGTGACTCCGATGAATGGTAAGTCTCTTCGGTTTGACGGGACAGTTCGTTGTTGAGATTTTGTTACTCCGATGAATGGTAAGTCTCTGCGGTTTGATGGGACAGTTCGTTGTTGGGATTTTGTGACTCCGATGAATGGTAAGTCTCTTCGTTTAAACGGGACAGTTCGTTGTTGAGATTTTGTGACTCCGATTATGGTAAGTCTCTTCGGTTTGACGGGACAATTCGTTGTTGAGATTTTGTGACTCCGATGAATGGTAAGTCTCTTCGGTTTGACGGGACAGTTCGTTGTTGACATTTTGTGACTCCGATGAATGGTAAGTCTTTTCGGTTTGACGGGACAGTTCGTTGTTGAGATTTTGTGACTCCAATGAATGGTAAGTCTCTTCGGTTAGACGGGACAGTTCGTTGTTGAGATTTTGTGACTCCGATGAATGGTAAGTCTCTTCGGTTTGACGGGACAGTTCGTTGTTGAGATTTTGTGACTCCAATGAATGGTAAGTCTCTTCGGTTAGACGGGACAGTTCGTTGTTGAGATTTTGTGACTCCGATGAATGGTAAGTCTCTTCGGTTTGACGGGATAGTTCGTTGTTGAGATTTTGTGACTCCAATGAATGGTAAGTCTCTTCGTTAGACGGGACAGTTCGTTGTTGAGATTTTGTGACTCCAATGAATGGTAAGTCTCTTCGGTTAGACGGGACAGTTCGTTGTTGAGATTTTGTGACTCCGATGAATGGTAAGTCTCTTCGGTTTGACGGGACAGTTCGTTGTTGAGATTTTGTGACTCCAATGAATGGTAAGTCTCTTCGGTTAGACGGGACAGTTCGTTGTTGAGATTTTGTGACTCCGATGAATGGTAAGTCTCTTCGGTTTGACGGGACAGTTCGTTGTTGAGATTTTGTGACTCCAATGAATAGTAAGTCTCTTCGGTTAGACGGGACAGTTCGTTGTTGAGATTTTGTGACTCCGATGAATGGTAAGTCTCTTCGGTTTGACGGGACAGTTCGTTGTTGAGATTTTGTGACTCCAATGAATGGTAAGTCTCTTCGTTAGACGGGACAGTTCGTTGTTGAGATTTTGTGACTCCAATGAATGGTAAGTCTCTTCGGTTAGACGGGACAGTTCGTTGTTGAGATTTTGTGACTCCGATGAATGGTAAGTCTCTTCGGTTTGACGGGACAGTTCGTTGTTGAGATTTTGTGACTCCAATGAATGGTAAGTCTCTTCGGTTAGACGGGATAGTTCGTTGTTGAGATTTTGTGACTTCGATGAATGGTAAGTCTCTTCGGTTTGACAGGACGGTTCGTTGTCGAGATTTTGTGACTCCGATGAATGGTAAGTCTGTTCGGTTTTATGGGACAGTTCGATATTGAGGTTTTTTACTCCGATGAATGGTAAGTCTCTTCGGTTGGACGGGACAGTTCTTTGTTGAGAATATGTTACTCCGATGAATGGTAAGTCTCTTCGGTTTGATGGGACAGTTCGTTGTTGAGAATTTGTTACTCCGATGAATGGTAAGTCTCTTCGGTTAGACGGGACAGTTCGTTGTTGAGATTTTGTGACTCCGATGAATGGTAAGTCTCTTCGGTTTGACGGAATAGTTCATTGTTGAGATTTTGTGACACCGATGAATGGTAAGTCTCTTCGGTTTTATGGGACAGTTCGTTGTTGAGGTTTTTTACTCCGATGAATGGTAAGTCTCTTCGGTTGGACGGGATAGTTCATTGTTGAGAATTTGTTACTCCGATAAATGGTAAGTCTCTGCATTTTGACGGGACCGTTTGTTGTTGAGAATTTGTTACTCCGATGAATGGTAAGTCTCTTCGTTTATACGGGACAGTTCGTTGTTGAGATTTTGTGACTCCGATTATGGTAAGTCTCTTCGGTTTGACGGGACAATTCGTTGTTGAGATTTTGTGACTCCGATGAATGGTAAGTCTCTTCGGTTTGACGGGACAGTTCGTTGTTGAGATTTTGTGACTCCGATGAATGGTAAGTCTTTTCGGTTTGACGGGACAGTTCGTTGTTGAGATTTTGTGACTCCAATGAATGGTAAGTCTCTTCGATTAGACGGGACAATTCGTTGTTGAGATTTTGTGATTCCGATGAATGGTAAGTCTCTTCGATTTGACGGGACAGTTCGTTGTTGAGATTTTGTGACTTTGATGAATGGTAAGTCTCTCCGGTTTGACGGGACAGTTCGTTGTTGAGATTTTGTTACTTCAATGAATGGTAAGTCTCTTCGGTTAGACGGGACAGTTCGTTGTTTGGATTTTGTGACTCTGATGAATGGTAAGTCTCTTCGGTTAGACGGGACAGTTTGTTGTTGAGATTTTGTGACTCCGATGAATGGTAAGTCTCTTCGGTTAGACGGGACAGTTCGTTGTTGAGATTTTGTGACTCCAATGAATGGTAAGTCTCTTCGGTTAGACGGGACAGTTCGTTGTTGAGATTTTGTGACTCCGATGAATGGTAAGTCTCTTCGGTTTGACGGGACAGTTCGTTGTTGAGGTTTTGTGACTCCGATGAATGGTAAGTCTCTTTGGTTTGACGGGACAGTTCGTTGTTGAGATTTTGTTACTCCGATGAATGGTAAGTCTCTTCGATTAGACGGGACAGTTCGTTGTTGAGATTTTGTGACTCCGATGAATGGTAAGTCTCTTCGGTTTTATGGGATAGTTCGTTGTTGAGGTTTTCTACTCCGATGAATGGTAAGTCTCTTCGGTTGGACGGGATAGTTCATTGTTGAGAATTTGTTACTCCGATGAATGGTAAGTCTTTGCGGTTTGATGGGACAGTTTGTTGTTGAGAATTTGTTACTCCGATGAATGGTAAGTCTCTTTGTTTATACGGGACAGTTCGTTGTTGAGATTTTGTGACTCCGATGAATGGTAAGTCTCTTCGGTTTGACCAGACAGTTCGTTGTTGATATTTTGTGACTCCGATGAATGGTAAGTGTCTTTGGTTTGACGGGACAGTTTGTTGTTGAGATTTTGTGACTCCGATGAATGGTAAGTCTCTTCGGTTTGACGGGACAGTTCGTTGTTGAGATTTTGTTACTCCGATGAATGGTAAGTCTCTGCGGTTTGATGGGACAGTTCGTTGTTGGGATTTTGTGACTCCGATGAATGGTAAGTCTCTTCGTTTAAACGGGACAGTTCGTTGTTGAGATTTTGTGACTCCGATTATGGTAAGTCTCTTCGGTTTGACGGGACAATTCGTTGTTGAGATTTTGTGACTCCGATGAATGGTAAGTCTCTTCGGTTTGACGGGACAGTTCGTTGTTGAGATTTTGTGACTCCGATGAATGGTAAGTCTTTTCGGTTTGACGGGACAGTTCGTTGTTGAGATTTTGTGACTCCAACGAATGGTAAGTCTCTTCGGTTAGACGGGACAGTTCGTTGTTGAGATTTTGTGACTCCGATGAATGGTAAGTCTCTTCGGTTTGACGGGACAGTTCGTTGTTGAGATTTTGTGACTCCAATGAATGGTAAGTCTCTTCGGTTAGACGGGACAGTTCGTTGTTGAGATTTTGTGACTCCGATGAATGGTAAGTCTCTTCGGTTTGACGGGATAGTTCGTTGTTGAGATTTTGTGACTCCAATGAATGGTAAGTCTCTTCGTTAGACGGGACAGTTCGTTGTTGAGATTTTGTGACTCCAATGAATGGTAAGTCTCTTCGGTTAGACGGGACAGTTCGTTGTTGAGATTTTGTGACTCCGATGAATGGTAAGTCTCTTCGGTTTGACGGGACAGTTCGTTGTTGAGATTTTGTGACTCCAATGAATGGTAAGTCTCTTCGGTTAGACGGGATAGTTCGTTGTTGAGATTTTGTGACTTCGATGAATGGTAAGTCTCTTCGGTTGGACGGGACGGTTCGTTGTTGAGATTTTGTGACTCCGATGAATGGTAAGTCTCTTCGGTTTTATGGGACAGTTCGTTATTGAGGTTTTTTACTCCGATGAATGGTAAGTCTCTTCGGTTGGACGGGACAGTTCTTTGTTGAGAATATGTTACTCCGATGAATGGTAAGTCTCTTCGGTTTGATGGGACAGTTCGTTGTTGAGAATTTGTTACTCCGATGAATGGTAAGTCTCTTCGGTTAGACGGGACAGTTCGTTGTTGAGATTTTGTGACTCCGATGAATGGTAAGTCTCTTCGGTTTGACGGAATAGTTCATTGTTGAGATTTTGTGACACCGATGAATGGAAAGTCTCTTCGGTTTTATGGGACAGTTCGTTGTTGAGGTTTTTTACTCCGATGAATGGTAAGTCTCTTCGGTTGGACGGGATAGTTCATTGTTGAGAATTTGTTACTCCGATGAATGGTAAGTCTCTGCATTTTGACGGGACCGTTTGTTGTTGAGAATTTGTTACTCCGATGAATGGTAAGTCTCTTCGTTTATACGGGACAGTTCGTTGTTGAGATTTTGTGACTCCGATTATGGTAAGTCTCTTCGGTTTGATGGGACAATTCGTTGTTGAGATTTTGTGACTCCGATGAATGGTAAGTCTCTTCGGTTTGACGGGACAGTTCGTTGTTGAGATTTTGTGACTCCGATGAATGGTAAGTCTCTTCGGTTTGACGGGACAGTTCGTTGTTGAGATTTTGTGACTCCGATGAATGGTAAGTCTTTTTGGTTTGACGGGACAGTTCGTTGTTGAGATTTTGTTACTCCGATGAATGGTAAGTCTCTTCGATTAGACGGGACAGTTCGTTGTTGAGATTTTGTGACTCCGATGAATGGTAAGTCTCTTCGGTTTTATGGGATAGTTCGTTGTTGAGGTTTTCTACTCCGATGAATGGTAAGTCTCTTCGGTTGGACGGGATAGTTCATTGTTGAGAATTTGTTACTCCGATGAATGGTAAGTCTTTGCGGTTTGATGGGACAGTCTGTTGTTGAGAATTTGTTACTCCGATGAATGGTAAGTCTCTTCGTTTATATGGGACAGTTCGTTGTTGGGATTTTGTGACTCCGATGAATGGTACGTCTCTTCGGTTTGACCGGACAGTTCGTTGTTGATATTTTGTGACTCCGATGAATGGTAAGTCTCTTTGGTTTGACGGGACAGTTTGTTGTTGAGATTTTGTGACTCCGATGAATGGTAAGTCTCTTCGGTTTGACGGGACAGTTCGTTGTTGAGATTTTGTGACTCCGATGAATGGTAAGTCTCTTTGGTTTGACGGGACAGTTCGTTGTTGAGATTTTGTTACTCCGATGAATGGTAAGTCTCTTCGATTAGACGGGACAGTTCGTTGTTGAGATTTTGTGACTTCGATTATGGTAAGTCTCTTCGGTTTGACGGGACAATTTGTTGTTGCGATTTTGTGACTCCGATGAATGGTAAGTCTCTTCGGTTTGACGGGACAGTTCGTTGTTGAGATTTTGTGACTCCGATGAATGGTAAGTCTTTTCGGTTTGACGGGACAGTTCGTTGTTGAGATTTTGTGACTCCAATGAATGGTAAGTCTCTTCGGTTAGACGGGACAGTTCGTTGTTGAGATTTTGTGACTCCGATGAATGGTAAGTCTCTTCGGTTTGACGGGACAGTTCGTTGTTGAGATTTTGTGACTCCAATGAATGGTAAGTCTCTTCGGTTAGACGGGACAGTTCGTTGTTGAGATTTTGTGACTCCGATGAATGGTAAGTCTCTTCGGTTTGACGGGACAGTTCGTTGTTGAGATTTTGTGACTCCAATGAATGGTAAGTCTCTTCGTTAGACGGGACAGTTCGTTGTTGAGATTTTGTGACTCCAATGAATGGTAAGTCTCTTCGGTTAGACGGGACAGTTCGTTGTTGAGATTTTGTGACTCCGATGAATGGTAAGTCTCTTCGGTTTGACGGGACAGTTCGTTGTTGAGATTTTGTGACTCCAATGAATGGTAAGTCTCTTCGGTTAGACGGGATAGTTCGTTGTTGAGATTTTGTGACTTCGATGAATGGTAAGTCTCTTCGGTTGGACGGGACGGTTCGTTGTTGAGATTTTGTGACTCCGATGAATGGTAAGTCTCTTCGGTTTTATGGGACAGTTCGTTATTGAGGTTTTTTACTCCGATGAATGGTAAGTCTCTTCGGTTGGACGGGACAGTTCTTTGTTGAGAATATGTTACTCCGATGAATGGTAAGTCTCTTCGGTTTGATGGGACAGTTCGTTGTTGAGAATTTGTTACTCCGATGAATGGTAAGTCTCTTCGGTTAGACGGGACAGTTCGTTGTTGAGATTTTGTGACTCCGATGAATGGTAAGTCTCTTCGGTTTGACGGAATAGTTCATTGTTGAGATTTTGTGACACCGATGAATGGTAAGTCTCTTCGGTTTTATGGGACAGTTCGTTGTTGAGGTTTTTTACTCCGATGAATGGTAAGTCTCTTCGGTTGGACGGGATAGTTCATTGTTGAGAATTTGTTACTCCGATGAATGGTAAGTCTCTGCATTTTGACGGGACCGTTTGTTGTTGAGAATTTGTTACTCCGATGAATGGTAAGTCTCTTCGTTTATACGGGACAGTTCGTTGTTGAGATTTTGTGACTCCGATTATGGTAAGTCTCTTCGGTTTGACGGGACAATTCGTTGTTGAGATTTTGTGACTCCGATGAATGGTAAGTCTCTTCGGTTTGACGGGACAGTTCGTTGTTGAGATTTTGTTACTCCGATGAATGGTAAGTCTCTTCGTTTATACGGGACAGTTCATTGTTGAGATTTTGTGACTCCGATTATGGTAAGTCTCTTCGGTTTGACGGGACAGTTCGTTGTTGAGATTTTGTTACTCCGATGAATGGTAAGTCTCTTTGATTAGACGGGACAGTTCGTTGTTGAGATTTTGTGACTCCGATGAATGGTAAGTCTCTTCGGTTTTATGGGATAGTTCGTTGTTGAGGTTTTCTACTCCGATGAATGGTAAGTCTCTTCGGTTGGACGGGATAGTTCATTGTTGAGAATTTGTTACTCCGATGAATGGTAAGTCTTTGCGGTTTGATGGGACAGTTTGTTGTTGAGAATTTGTTACTCCGATGAATGGTAAGTCTCTTCGTTTATACGGGACAGTTCGTTGTTGAGATTTTGTGACTCCGATGAATGGTAAGTCTCTTCGGTTTGACCGGACAGTTCGTTGTTGATATATTGTGACTCCGATGAATGGTAAGTCTCTTTGGTTTGACGGGACAGTTTGTTGTTGAGATTTTGTGACTCCGATGAATGGTAAGTCTCTTCGGTTTGACGGGACAGTTCGTTGTTGAGATTTTGTTACTCCGATGAATGGTAAGTCTCTGCGGTTTGATGGGACAGTTCGTTGTTGGGATTTTGTGACTCCGATGAATGGTAAGTCTCTTCGTTTAAACGGGACAGTTCGTTGTTGAGATTTTGTGACTCCGATTATGGTAAGTCTCTTCGGTTTGACGGGACAATTCGTTGTTGAGATTTTGTGACTCCGATGAATGGTAAGTCTCTTCGGTTTGACGGGACAGTTCGTTGTTGAGATTTTGTGACTCCGATGAATGGTAAGTCTTTTCGGTTTGACGGGACAGTTCGTTGTTGAGATTTTGTGACTCCAATGAATGGTAAGTCTTTACGGTTAGACGGGACAGTTCGTTGTTGAGATTTTGTGACTCCGATGAATGGTAAGTCTCTTCGGTTTGACGGGACAGTTCGTTGTTGAGATTTTGTGACTCCAATGAATGGTAAGTCTCTTCGGTTAGACGGGACAGTTCGTTGTTGAGATTTTGTGACTCCGATGAATGGTAAGTCTCTTCGGTTTGACGGGACAGTTCGTTGTTGAGATTTTGTGACTCCAATGAATGGTAAGTCTCTTCGTTAGACGGGACAGTTCGTTGTTGAGATTTTGTGACTCCAATAAATGGTAAGTCTCTTCGGTTAGACGGGACAGTTCGTTGTTGAGATTTTGTGACTCCGATGAATGGTAAGTCTCTTCGGTTTGACGGGACAGTTCGTTGTTGAGATTTTGTGACTCCAATGAATGGTAAGTCTCTTCGGTTAGACGGGATAGTTCGTTGTTGAGATTTTGTGACTTCGATGAATGGTAAGTCTCTTCGGTTGGACGGGACGGTTCGTTGTTGAGATTTTGTGACTCCGATGAATGGTAAGTCTCTTCGGTTTTATGGGACAGTTCGTTATTGAGGTTTTTTACTCCGATGAATGGTAAGTCTCTTCGGTTGGACGGGACAGTTCTTTGTTGAGAATATGTTACTCCGATGAATGGTAAGTCTCTTCGGTTTGATGGGATAATTCGTTGTTGAGAATTTGTTACTCCGATGAATGGTAAGTCTCTTCGGTTAGACGGGACAGTTCGTTGTTGAGATTTTGTGACTCCGATGAATGGTAAGTCTCTTCGGTTTGACGGAATAGTTCATTGTTGAGATTTTGTGACACCGATGAATGGTAAGTCTCTTCGGTTTTATGGGACAGTTCGTTGTTGAGGTTTTTTACTCCGATGAATGGTAAGTCTCTTCGGTTGGACGGGATAGTTCATTGTTGAGAATTTGTTACTCTGATGAATGGTAAGTCTCTGCATTTTGACGGGACCGTTTATTGTTGAGAATTTGTAACTCCGATGAATGGTAAGTCTCTTCGTTTATACGGGACAGTTCGTTGTTGAGATTTTGTGACTCCGATTATGGTAAGTCTCTTCGGTTTGATGGGACAATTCGTTGTTCAGATTTTGTGACTCCGATGAATGGTAAGTCTCTTCGGTTTGACGGGACAGTTCGTTGTTGAGATTTTGTGACTCCGATGAATGGTAAGTCTCTTCGGTTTGACGGGACAGTTCGTTGTTGAGATTTTGTGACTCCGATGAATGGTAAGTCTCTTTGGTTTGACGGGACAGTTCGTTGTTGAGATTTTATTACTCCGATGAATGGTAAGTCTCTTCGGTTAGACGGGACAGTTCGTTGTTGAGATTTTGTGACTCCGATGAATGGTAAGTCTCTTCGGTTTGACGGAATAGTTCATTGTTGAGATTTTGTGACACCGATGAATGGTAAGTCTCTTCGGTTTTATGGGACAGTTCGTTGTTGAGGTTTTTTACTCCGATGAATGGTAAGTCTCTTCGGTTGGACGGGATAGTTCATTGTTGAGAATTTGTTACTCTGATGAATGGTAAGTCTCTTCATTTTGACGGGACCGTTTGTTGTTGAGAATTTGTAACTCCGATGAATGGTAAGTCTCTTCGTTTATACGGGACAGTTCGTTGTTGAGATTTTGTGACTCCGATTATGGTAAGTCTCTTCGGTTTGATGGGACAATTCGTTGTTGAGATTTTGTGACTCCGATGAATGGTAAGTCTCTTCGGTTTGACGGGACAGTTCGTTGTTGAGATTTTATGACTCCAATGAATGGTAAGTCTCTTCGTTAGACGGGACAGTTCGTTGTTGAGATTTTGTGACTCCAATAAATGGTAAGTCTCTTCGGTTAGACGGGACAGTTCGTTGTTGAGATTTTGTGACTCCGATGAATGGTAAGTCTCTTCGGTTTGACGGGACAGTTCGTTGTTGAGATTTTGTGACTCCAATGAATGGTAAGTCTCTTCGGTTAGACGGGATAGTTCGTTGTTGAGATTTTGTGACTTCGATGAATGGTAAGTCTCTTCGGTTGGACGGGACGGTTCGTTGTTGAGATTTTGTGACTCCGATGAATGGTAAGTCTCTTCGGTTTTATGGGACAGTTCGTTATTGAGGTTTTTTACTCCGATGAATGGTAAGTCTCTTCGGTTGGACGGGACAGTTCTTTGTTGAGAATATGTTACTCCGATGAATGGTAAGTCTCTTCGGTTTGATGGGATAATTCGTTGTTGAGAATTTGTTACTCCGATGAATGGTAAGTCTCTTCGGTTAGACGGGACAGTTCGTTGTTGAGATTTTGTGACTCCGATGAATGGTAAGTCTCTTCGGTTTGACGGAATAGTTCATTGTTGAGATTTTGTGACACCGATGAATGGTAAGTCTCTTCGGTTTTATGGGACAGTTCGTTGTTGAGGTTTTTTACTCCGATGAATGGTAAGTCTCTTCGGTTGGACGGGATAGTTCATTGTTGAGAATTTGTTACTCTGATGAATGGTAAGTCTCTGCATTTTGACGGGACCGTTTGTTGTTGAGAATTTGTAACTCCGATGAATGGTAAGTCTCTTCGTTTATACGGGACAGTTCGTTGTTGAGATTTTGTGACTCCGATTATGGTAAGTCTCTTCGGTTTGATGGGACAATTCGTTGTTGAGATTTTGTGACTCCGATGAATGGTAAGTCTCTTCGGTTTGACGGGACAGTTCGTTGTTGAGATTTTGTGACTCCGATGAATGGTAAGTCTCTTCGGTTTGACGGGACAGTTCGTTGTTGAGATTTTGTGACTCCGATGAATGGTAAGTCTCTTTGGTTTGACGGGACAGTTCGTTGTTGAGATTTTATTACTCCGATGAATGGTAAGTCTCTTCGATTAGACGGGACAGTTCGTTGTTGAGATTTTGTGACTCCGATGAATGGTAAGTCTCTTCGGTTTTATGGGATAGTTCGTTGTTGAGGTTTTCTACTCCGATGAATGGTAAGTCTCTTCGGTTGGACGGGATAGTTCATTGTTGAGAATTTGTTACTCCGATGAATGGTAAGTCTTTGCGGTTTGATGGGACAGTTTGTTGTTGAGAATTTGTTACTCCGATGAATGGTAAGTCTCTTCGTTTATACGGAACAGTTCGTTGTTGAGATTTTGTGACTCCGATGAATGGTAAGTCTCTTCGGTTTGACCGGACAGTTCGTTGTTGATATTTTGTGACTCCGATGAATGGTAAGTCTCTTTGGTTTGATGGGACAGTTTGTTGTTGAGATTTTGTGACTCCGATGAATGGTAAGTCTCTTCGGTTTGACGGGACAGTTCGTTGTTGAGATTTTGTTACTCCGATGAATGGTAAGTCTCTGCGGTTTGATGGGACAGTTCGTTGTTGGGATTTTGTGACTCCGATGAATGGTAAGTCTCTTCGTTTAAACGGGACAGTTCGTTGTTGAGATTTTGTGACTCCGATTATGGTAAGTCTCTTCGGTTTGACGGGACAATTCGTTGTTGAGATTTTGTGACTCCGATGAATGGTAAGTCTCTTCGGTTTGACGGGACAGTTCGTTGTTGAGATTTTGTGACTCCGATGAATGGTAAGTCTTTTCGGTTTGACGGGACAGTTCGTTGTTGAGATTTTGTGACTCCAATGAATGGTAAGTCTCTTCGGTTAGACGGGACAGTTCGTTGTTGAGATTTTGTGACTCCGATGAATGGTAAGTCTCTTCGGTTTGACGGGACAGTTCGTTGTTGAGATTTTGTGACTCCAATGAATGGTAAGTCTCTTCGGTTAGACGGGACAGTTCGTTGTTGAGATTTTGTGACTCCGATGAATGGTAAGTCTCTTCGGTTTGACGGGACAGTTCGTTGTTGAGATTTTGTGACTCCAATGAATGGTAAGTCTCTTCGTTAGACGGGACAGTTCATTGTTGAGATTTTGTGACTCCAATGAATGGTAAGTCTCTTCGGTTAGACGGGACAGTTCGTTGTTGAGATTTTGTGACTCCGATGAATGGTAAGTCTCTTCGGTTTGACGGGACAGTTCGTTGTTGAGATTTTGTGACTCCCATGAATGGTAAGTCTCTTCGGTTAGACGGGATAGTTCGTTGTTGAGATTTTGTGACTTCGATGAATGGTAAGTCTCTTCGGTTGGACGGAACGGTTCGTTGTTGAGATTTTGTGACTCCGATGAATGGTAAGTCTCTTCGGTTTTATGGGACAGTTCGTTATTGAGGTTTTTTACTCCGATGAATGGTAAGTCTCTTCGGTTGGACGGGACAGTTCTTTGTTGAGAATATGTTACTCCGATGAATGGTAAGTCTCTTCGGTTTGATGGGACAGTTCGTTGTTGAGAATTTGTTACTCCGATGAATGGTAAGTCTCTTCGGTTAGACGGGACAGTTCGTTGTTGAGATTTTGTGACTCCGATGAATGGTAAGTCTCTTCGGTTTGACGGAATAGTTCATTGTTGAGATTTTGTAAAACCGATGAATGGTAAGTCTCTTCGGTTTTATGGGACAGTTCGTTGTTGAGGTTTTTTACTCCGATGAATGGTAAGTCTCTTCGGTTGGACGGGATAGTTCATTGTTGAGAATTTGTTACTCCGATGAATGGTAAGTCTCTGCATTTTGACGGGACCGTTTGTTGTTGAGAATTTGTTACTCCGATGAATGGTAAGTCTCTTCGTTTATACGGGACAGTTCGTTGTTGAGATTTTGTGACTCCGATTATGGTAAGTCTCTTCGGTTTGATGGGACAATTCGTTGTTGAGATTTTGTGACTCCGATGAATGGTAAGTCTCTTCGGTTTGACGGGACAGTTCGTTGTTGAGATTTTGTGACTCCGATGAATGGTAAGTCTCTTCGGTTTGACGGTACAGTTCGTTGTTGAGATTTTGTGACTCCGATGAATGGTAAGTCTCTTTGGTTTGACGGGACAGTTCGTTGTTGAGATTTTGTTACTCCGATGAATGGTAAGTCTCTTCGATTAGACGGGACAGTTCGTTGTTGAGATTTTGTGACTCCGATGAATGGTAAGTCTCTTCGGTTTTATGGGATAGTTCGTTGTTGAGGTTTTCTACTCCGATGAATGGTAAGTCTCTTCGGTTGGACGGGATAGTTCATTGTTGAGAATTTGTTACTCCGATGAATGGTAAGTCTTTGCGGTTTGATGGGACAGTTTGTTGTTGAGAATTTGTTACTCCGATGAATGGTAAGTCTCTTCGTTTATACGGGACAGTTCGTTGTTGAGATTTTGTGACTCCGATGAATGGTAAGTCTCTTCGGTTTGACCGGACAGTTCGTTGTTGATATTTTGTGACTCCGATGAATGGTAAGTCTCTTTGGTTTGACGGGACAGTTTGTTGTTGAGATTTTGTGACTCCGATGAATGGTAAGTCTCTTCTATTTGACGGGACAGTTCGTTGTTGAGATTTTGTTACTCCGATGAATGGTAAGTCTCTTCGATTAGACGGGACAGTTCTATGTTGAGATTTTGTGACTCCGATGAATGGTAAGTCTCTTCGGTTTTATGGGATAGTTCGTTGTTGAGGTTTTCTACTCCGATGAATGGTAAGTCTCTTCGGTTGGACGGGATAGTTCATTGTTGAGAATTTGTTACTCCGATGAATGGTAAGTCTTTGCGGTTTGATGGGACAGTTTGTTGTTGAGAATTTGTTACTCCGATGAATGGTAAGTCTCTTCGTTTATACGGGACAGTTCGTTGTTGAGATTTTGTGACTCCGATGAATGGTAAGTCTCTTCGGTTTGACTGGACAGTTCGTTGTTGATATTTTGTGACTCCGATGAATGGTAAGTCTCTTTGGTTTGACGGGACAGTTTGTTGTTGAGATTTTGTGACTCCGATGAATGGTAAGTCTCTTCGGTTTGACGGGACAGTTCGTTGTTGAGATTTTGTTACTCCGATGAATGGTAAGTCTCTGCGGTTTGATGGGACAGTTCGTTGTTGGGATTTTGTGACTCCGATGAATGGTAAGTCTCTTCGTTTAAACGGGACAGTTCGTTGTTGAGATTTTGTGACTCCGATTATGGTAAGTCTCTTCGGTTTGACGGGACAGTTCGTTGTTGAGATTTTGTGACTCCAATGAATGGTAAGTCTCTTCGGTTAGACGGGACAGTTCGTTGTTGAGATTTTGTGACTCCGATGAATGGTAAGTCTCTTCGATTTGACGGGACAGTTCGTTGTTGAGATTTTGTGACTCCAATGAATGGTAAGTCTCTTCGGTTAGACGGGACAGTTCGTTGTTGAGATTTTGTGACTCCGATGAATGGTAAGTCTCTTCGGTTTGACGGGACAGTTCGTTGTTGAGATTTTGTGACTCCAATGAATGGTAAGTCTCTTCGTTAGACGGGACAGTTCGTTGTTGAGATTTTGTGACTCCAATGAATGGTAAGTCTCTTCGGTTAGACGGGACAGTTCGTTGTTGAGATTTTGTGACTCCGATGAATGGTAAGTCTCTTCGGTTTGACGGGACAGTTCGTTGTTGAGATTTTGTGACTCCCATGAATGGTAAGTCTCTTCGGTTAGACGGGATAGTTCGTTGTTGAGATTTTGTGACTTCGATGAATGGTAAGTCTCTTCGGTTGGACGGGACGGTTCGTTGTTGAGATTTTGTGACTCCGATGAATGGTAAGTCTCTTCGGTTTTATGGGACAGTTCGTTATTGAGGTTTTTTACTCCGATGAATGGTAAGTCTCTTCAGTTGGACGGGACAGTTCTTTGTTGAGAATATGTTACTCCGATGAATGGTAAGTCTCTTCGGTTTGATGGGACAGTTCGTTGTTGAGAATTTGTTACTCCGATGAATGGTAAGTCTCTTCGGTTAGACGGGACAGTTCGTTGTTGTGATTTTGTGACTCCGATGAATGGTAAGTCTCTTCGGTTTGACGGAATAGTTCATTGTTGAGATTTTGTGACACCGATGAATGGTAAGTCTCTTCGATTTTATGGGACAGTTCGTTGTTGAGGTTTTTTACTCCGATGAATGGTAAGTCTCTTCGGTTGGACGGGATAGTTCATTGTTGAGAATTTGTTACTCCGATAAATGGTAAGTCTCTGCATTTTGACGGGACCGTTTGTTGTTGAGAATTTGTTACTCCGATGAATGGTAAGTCTCTTCGTTTATACGGGACAGTTCGTTGTTGAGATTTTGTGACTCCGATTATGGTAAGTCTCTTCGGTTTGATGGGACAATTCGTTGTTGAGATTTTGTGACTCCGATGAATGGTAAGTCTCTTCGGTTTGACGGGACAGTTCGTTGTTGAGATTTTGTGACTCCGATGAATGGTAAGTCTCTTCGGTTTGACGGGACAGTTCGTTGTTGAGATTTTGTGACTCCGATGAATGGTAAGTCTCTTTGGTTTGACGGGACAGTTCGTTGTTGAGATTTTGTTACTCCGATGAATGGTAAGTCTCTTCGATTAGAGGTGACAGTTCGTTGTTGAGATTTTGTGACTCCGATGAATGGTAAGTCTCTTCGGTTTTATGGGACAGTTCGTTATTGAGGTTTTTTACTCCGATGAATGGTAAGTCTCTTCGGTTGGACGGGACAGTTCTTTGTTGAGAATATGTTACTCCGATGAATGGTAAGTCTCTTCGGTTTGATGGGACAGTTCGTTGTTGAGAATTTGTTACTCCGATGAATGGTAAGTCTCTTCGGTTAGACGGGACAGTTCGTTGTTGAGATTTTGTGACTCCGATGAATGGTAAGTCTCTTCGGTTTGACGGAATAGTTCATTGTTGAGATTTTGTAAAACCGATGAATGGTAAGTCTCTTCGGTTTTATGGGACAGTTCGTTGTTGAGGTTTTTTACTCCGATGAATGGTAAGTCTCTTCGGTTGGACGGGATAGTTCATTGTTGAGAATTTGTTACTCCGATGAATGGTAAGTCTCTGCATTTTGACGGGACCGTTTGTTGTTGAGAATTTGTTACTCCGATGAATGGTAAGTCTCTTCGTTTATACGGGACAGTTCGTTGTTGAGATTTTGTGACTCCGATTATGGTAAGTCTCTTCGGTTTGATGGGACAATTCGTTGTTGAGATTTTGTGACTCCGATGAATGGTAAGTCTCTTCGGTTTGACGGGACAGTTCGTTGTTGAGATTTTGTGACTCCGATGAATGGTAAGTCTCTTCGGTTTGACGGGACAGTTCGTTGTTGAGATTTTGTGACTCCGATGAATGGTAAGTCTCTTTGGTTTGACGGGACAGTTCGTTGTTGAGATTTTGTTACTCCGATGAATGGTAAGTCTCTTCGATTAGACGGGACAGTTCGTTGTTGAGATTTTGTGACTCCGATGAATGGTAAGTCTCTTCGGTTTTATGGGATAGTTCGTTGTTGAGGTTTTCTACTCCGATGAATGGTAAGTCTCTTCGGTTGGACGGGATAGTTCATTGTTGAGAATTTGTTACTCCGATGAATGGTAAGTCTTTGCGGTTTGATGGGACAGTTTGTTGTTGAGAATTTGTTACTCCGATGAATGGTAAGTCTCTTCGTTTATACGGGACAGTTCGTTGTTGAGATTTTGTGACTCCGATGAATGGTAAGTCTCTTCGGTTTGACTGGACAGTTCGTTGTTGATATTTTGTGACTCCGATGAATGGTAAGTCTCTTTGGTTTGACGGGACAGTTTGTTGTTGAGATTTTGTGACTCCGATGAATGGTAAGTCTCTTCGGTTTGACGGGACAGTTCGTTGTTGAGATTTTGTTACTCCGATGAATGGTAAGTCTCTGCGGTTTGATGGGACAGTTCGTTGTTGGGATTTTGTGACTCCGATGAATGGTAAGTCTCTTCGTTTAAACGGGACAGTTCGTTGTTGAGATTTTGTGACTCCGATTATGGTAAGTCTCTTCGGTTTGACGGGACAGTTCGTTGTTGAGATTTTGTGACTCCAATGAATGGTAAGTCTCTTCGGTTAGACGGGACAGTTCGTTGTTGAGATTTTGTGACTCCGATGAATGGTAAGTCTCTTCGATTTGACGGGACAGTTCGTTGTTGAGATTTTGTGACTCCAATGAATGGTAAGTCTCTTCGGTTAGACGGGACAGTTCGTTGTTGAGATTTTGTGACTCCGATGAATGGTAAGTCTCTTCGGTTTGACGGGACAGTTCGTTGTTGAGATTTTGTGACTCCAATGAATGGTAAGTCTCTTCGTTAGACGGGACAGTTCGTTGTTGAGATTTTGTGACTCCAATGAATGGTAAGTCTCTTCGGTTAGACGGGACAGTTCGTTGTTGAGATTTTGTGACTCCGATGAATGGTAAGTCTCTTCGGTTTGACGGGACAGTTCGTTGTTGAGATTTTGTGACTCCCATGAATGGTAAGTCTCTTCGGTTAGACGGGATAGTTCGTTGTTGAGATTTTGTGACTTCGATGAATGGTAAGTCTCTTCGGTTGGACGGGACGGTTCGTTGTTGAGATTTTGTGACTCCGATGAATGGTAAGTCTCTTCGGTTTTATGGGACAGTTCGTTATTGAGGTTTTTTACTCCGATGAATGGTAAGTCTCTTCAGTTGGACGGGACAGTTCTTTGTTGAGAATATGTTACTCCGATGAATGGTAAGTCTCTTCGGTTTGATGGGACAGTTCGTTGTTGAGAATTTGTTACTCCGATGAATGGTAAGTCTCTTCGGTTAGACGGGACAGTTCGTTGTTGTGATTTTGTGACTCCGATGAATGGTAAGTCTCTTCGGTTTGACGGAATAGTTCATTGTTGAGATTTTGTGACACCGATGAATGGTAAGTCTCTTCGATTTTATGGGACAGTTCGTTGTTGAGGTTTTTTACTCCGATGAATGGTAAGTCTCTTCGGTTGGACGGGATAGTTCATTGTTGAGAATTTGTTACTCCGATAAATGGTAAGTCTCTGCATTTTGACGGGACCGTTTGTTGTTGAGAATTTGTTACTCCGATGAATGGTAAGTCTCTTCGTTTATACGGGACAGTTCGTTGTTGAGATTTTGTGACTCCGATTATGGTAAGTCTCTTCGGTTTGATGGGACAATTCGTTGTTGAGATTTTGTGACTCCGATGAATGGTAAGTCTCTTCGGTTTGACGGGACAGTTCGTTGTTGAGATTTTGTGACTCCGATGAATGGTAAGTCTCTTCGGTTTGACGGGACAGTTCGTTGTTGAGATTTTGTGACTCCGATGAATGGTAAGTCTCTTTGGTTTGACGGGACAGTTCGTTGTTGAGATTTTGTTACTCCGATGAATGGTAAGTCTCTTCGATTAGAGGTGACAGTTCGTTGTTGAGATTTTGTGACTCCGATGAATGGTAAGTCTCTTCGGTTTTATGGGATAGTTCGTTGTTGAGGTTTTCTACTCCGATGAATGGTAAGTCTCTTCGGTTGGACGGGATAGTTCATTGTTGAGAATTTGTTACTCCGATGAATGGTAAGTCTTTGCGGTTTGATGGGACAGTTTGTTGTTGAGAATTTGTTACTCCGATGAATGGTAAGTCTCTTCGTTTATACAGGACAGTTCGTTGTTGAGATTTTGTGACTCCGATGAATGGTAAGTCTCTTCGGTTTGACCGGACAGTTCGTTGTTGATATTTTGTGACTCCGATGAATGGTAAGTCTCTTTGGTTTGACGGGACAGTTTGTTGTTGAGATTTTGTGACTCCGATGAATGGTAAGTCTCTTCGGTTTGACGGGACAGTTCGTTGTTGAGATTTTGTTACTCCGATGAATGGTAAGTCTCTGCGGTTTGATGGGACAGTTCGTTGTTGGGATTTTGTGACTCCGATGAATCGTAAGTCTCTTCGTTTAAACGGGACAGTTCGTTGTTGAGATTTTGTGACTCCGATTATGGTAAGTCTCTTCGGTTTGACGGGACAATTCGTTGTTGAGATTTTGTGACTCCGATGAATGGTAAGTCTCTTCGGTTTGACGGGACAGTTCGTTGTTGAGATTTTGTGACTCCGATGAATGGTAAGTCTTTTCGGTTTGACGGGACAGTTCGTTGTTGAGATTTTGTGACTCCAATGAATGGTAAGTCTCTTCGGTTAGACGGGACAGTTCGTTGTTGAGATTTTGTGACTCCGATGAATGGTAAGTCTCTTCGGTTTGACGGGACAGTTCGTTGTTGAGATTTTGTGACTCCAATGAATGGTAAGTCTCTTCGGTTAGACGGGACAGTTCGTTGTTGAGATTTTGTGACTCCGATGAATGGTAAGTCTCTTCGGTTTGACGGGACAGTTCGTTGTTGAGATTTTGTGACTCCAAAGAATGGTAAGTCTCTTCGTTAGACGGGACAGTTCGTTGTTGAGATTTTGTGACTCCAATGAATGGTAAGTCTCTTCGGTTAGACGGGACAGTTCGTTGTTGAGATTTTGTGACTCCGATGAATGGTAAGTCTCTTCGGTTTGATGGGACAGTTCGTTGTTGAGATTTTGTGACTCCAATGAATGGTAAGTCTCTTCGGTTAGACGGGATAGTTCGTTGTTGAGATTTTGTGACTCCGATGAATGGTAAGTCTCTTCGGTTGGACGGGACGGTTCGTTGTTGAGATTTTGTGACTCCGATGAATGGTAAGTCTCTTCGGTTTTATGGGACAGTTCGTTATTGAGGTTTTTTACTCCGATGAATGGTAAGTCTCTTCGGTTGGACGGGACAGTTCTTTGTTGAGAATATGTTACTCCGATGAATGGTAAGTCTCTTCGGTTTGATGGGACATTTCGTTGTTTAGAATTTGTTACTCCGATGAATGGTAAGTCTCTTCGGTTAGACGGGACAGTTCGTTGTTGAGATTTTGTGACTCCGATGAATGGTAAGTCTCTTCGGTTTGACGGAATAGTTCATTGTTGAGAATTTGTTACTCCGATGAATGGTAAGTCTCTGCATTTTGACGGGACCGTTTGTTGTTGAGAATTTGTTACTCCGATGAATGGTAAGTCTCTTCGTTTATACGGGACAGTTCGTTGTTGAGATTTTGTGACTCCGATTATGGTAAGTCTCTTCGGTTTGATGGGACAATTCGTTGTTGAGATTTTGTGACTCCGATGAATGGTAAGTCTCTTCGGTTTGACGGGACAGTTCGTTGTTGAGATTTTGTGACTCCGATGAATGGTAAGTCTCTTCGGTTTTATGGGATAGTTCGTTGTTGAGGTTTTCTACTCCGATGAATGGTAAGTCTCTTCGGTTGGACGGGATAGTTCATTGTTGAGAATTTGTTACTCCGATGAATGGTAAGTCTTTGCGGTTTGATGGGACAGTTTGTTGTTGAGAATTTGTTACTCCGATGAATGGTAAGTCTCTTCGTTTATACGAGACAGTTCGTTGTTGAGATTTTGTGACTCCGATGAATGGTAAGTCTCTTCGGTTTGACCGGACAGTTCGTTGTTGATATTTTGTGACTCCGATGAATGGTAAGTCTCTTTGGTTTGACGGGACAGTTTTTTGTTGAGATTTTGTGACTCCGATGAATGGTAAGTCTCTTCGGTTTAACGGGACAGTTCGTTGTTGAGATTTTGTTACTCCGATGAATGGTAAGTCTCTTCGATTAGACGGGACAGTTCGTTGTTGAGATTTTGTGACTCCGATTATGGTAAGTCTCTTCGGTTTGACGGGACAATTCGTTGTTGAGAATTTGTTACTCCAATGAATGGTAAGTCTCTTCGTTAGACGGGACAGTTCATTGTTGAGATTTTGTGACTCCAATGAATGGTAAGTCTCTTCGGTTAGACGGGACAGTTCGTTGTTGAGATTTTGTGACTCCGATGAATGGTAAGTCTCTTCGGTTTGACGGGACAGTTCGTTGTTGAGATTTTGTGACTCCGATGAATGGTAAGTCTCTTTGGTTTGACGAGACAGTTCGTTGTTGAGATTTTGTTACTCCGATGAATGGTAAGTCTCTTCGATTAGACGGGACAGTTCGTTGTTGAGATTTTGTGACTCCGATTATGGTAAGTCTCTTCGGTTTGACGGGACAATTCGTTGTTGAGATTTTGTGACTCCGATCAATGGTAAGTCTCTTCGGTTTGACGGGACAGTTCGTTGTTGAGATTTTGTGACTCCGATGAATGGTAAGTCTTTTCGGTTTGACAGGACAGTTCGTTGTTGAGATTTTGTGACTCCAATGAATGGTAAGTCTCTTCGGTTAGACGGGACAGTTCGTTGTTGAGATTTTGTGACTCCGATGAATGGTAAGTCTCTTCGGTTTGACGGGACAGTTCGTTGTTGAGATTTTGTGACTCCAATGAATGGTAAGTCTCTTCGGTTAGACGGGACAGTTCGTTGTTGAGATTTCGTGACTCCGATGAATGGTAAGTCTCTTCGGTTTGACGGGACAGTTCGTTGTTGAGATTTTGTGACTCCAATGAATGGTAAGTCTCTTCGTTAGACGGGACAGTTCGTTGTTGAGATTTTGTGACTCCAATGAATGGTAAGTCTCTTCGGTTAGACGGGACAGTTCGTTGTTGAGATTTTGTGACTCCGATGAATGGTAAGTCTCTTCGGTTTGATGGGACAGTTCGTTGTTGAGATTTTGTGACTCCAATGAATGGTAAGTCTCTTCGGTTAGACGGGATAGTTCGTTGTTGAGATTTTGTGACTTCGATGAATGGTAAGTCTCTTCGGTTGGACGGGACGGTTCGTTGTTGAGATTTTGTGACTCCGATGAATGGTAAGTCTCTTCGGTTTTATGGGACAGTTCGTTATTGAGGTTTTTTACTCCGATGAATGGTAAGTCTCTTCGGTTGGACGGGACAGTTCTTTGTTGAGAATATGTTACTCCGATGAATGGTAAGTCTCTTCGGTTTGATGGGACAGTTCGTTGTTGAGAATTTGTTACTCCGATGAATGGTAAGTCTCTTCGGTTAGACGGGACAGTTCGTTGTTGAGATTTTGTGACTCCGATGAATGGTAAGTCTCTTCGGTTTGACGGAATAGTTCATTGTTGAGATTTTGTGACACCGATGAATGGTAAGTCTCTTCGGTTTTATGGGACAGTTCGTTGTTGAGGTTTTTTACTCCGATGAATGGTAAGTCTCTTCGGTTGGACGGGATAGTTCATTGTTGAGAATTTGTTACTCCGATGAATGGTAAGTCTCTGCATTTTGACGGGACCGTTTGTTGTTGAGAATTTGTTACTCCGATGAATGGTAAGTCTCTTCGTTTATACGGGACAGTTCGTTGTTGAGATTTTGTGACTCCGATTATGGTAAGTCTCTTCGGTTTGATGGGACAATTCGTTGTTGAGATTTTGTGACTCCGATGAATGGTAAGTCTCTTCGGTTTGACGGGACAGTTCGTTGTTGAGATTTTGTGACTCCGATGAATGGTAAGTCTCTTCGGTTTGACGGTACAGTTCGTTGTTGAGATTTTGTGACTCCGATGAATGGTAAGTCTCTTTGGTTTGACGGGACAGTTCGTTGTTGAGATTTTGTTACTCCGATGAATGGTAAGTCTCTTCGATTAGACGGGACAGTTCGTTGTTGAGATTTTGTGACTCCGATGAATGGTAAGTCTCTTCGGTTTTATGGGATAGTTCGTTGTTGAGGTTTTCTACTCCGATGAATGGTAAGTCTCTTCGGTTGGACGGGATAGTTCATTGTTGAGAATTTGTTACTCCGATGAATGGTAAGTCTTTGCGGTTTGATGGGACAGTTTGTTGTTGAGAATTTGTTACTCCGATGAATGGTAAGTCTCTTCGTTTATACGGGACAGTTCGTTGTTGAGATTTTGTGACTCCGATGAATGGTAAGTCTCTTCGGTTTGACCGGACAGTTCGTTGTTGATATTTTGTGACTCCGATGAATGGTAAGTCTCTTTGGTTTGACGGGACAGTTTGTTGTTGAGATTTTGTGACTCCGATGAATGGTAAGTCTCTTCTATTTGACGGGACAGTTCGTTGTTGAGATTTTGTTACTCCGATGAATGGTAAGTCTCATCGATTAGACGGGACAGTTCGTTGTTGAGATTTTGTGACTCCGATTATGGTAAGTCTCTTCGGTTTGACGGGACAATTCGTTGTTGAGAATTTGTTACTCCAATGAATGGTAAGTCTCTTCGTTAGACGGGACAGTTCATTGTTGATATTTTGTGACTCCAATGAATGGTAAGTCTCTTCGGTTAGACGGGACAGTTCGTTGTTGAGATTTTGTGACTCCGATGAATGGTAAGTCTCTTCGGTTTGACGGGACAGTTCGTTGTTTAGATTTTGTGACTCCGATGAATGGTAAGTCTCTTTGGTTTGACGGGACAGTTCGTTGTTGAGATTTTGTTACTCCAATGAATGGTAAGTCTCTTCGTTAGACGGGACAGTTCGTTGTTGAGATTTTGTGACTCCAATGAATGGTAAGTCTCTTCGGTTAGACGGGACAGTTCGTTGTTGAGATTTTGTGACTCCGATGAATGGTAAGTCTCTTCGGTTTGACGGGACAGTTCGTTGTTGAGATTTTGTGACTCCAATGAATGGTAAGTCTCTTCGGTTAGACGGGATAGTTCGTTGTTGAGATTTTGTGACTTCGATGAATGGTAAGTCTCTTCGGTTGGACGGGACGGTTCGTTGTTGAGATTTTGTGACTCCGATGAATGGTAAGTCTCTTCGGTTTTATGGGACAGTTCGTTATTGAGGTTTTTTACTCCGATGAATGGTAAGTCTCTTCGGTTGGACGGGACAGTTCTTTGTTGAGAATATGTTACTCCGATGAATGGTAAGTCTCTTCGGTTTGATGGGACAGTTCGTTGTTGAGAATTTGTTACTCCGATGAATGGTAAGTCTCTTCGGTTAGACGGGACAGTTCGTTGTTGAGATTTTGTGACTCCGATGAATGGTAAGTCTCTTCGGTTTGACGGAATAGTTCATTGTTGAGATTTTGTGACACCGATGAATGGTAAGTCTCTTCGGTTTTATGGGACAGTTCGTTGTTGAGGTTTTTTACTCCGATGAATTGTAAGTCTCTTCGGTTGGACGGGATAGTTCATTGTTGAGAATTTGTTACTCCGATGAATGGTAAGTCTCTGCATTTTGACGGGACCGTTTGTTGTTGAGAATTTGTTACTCCGATGAATGGTAAGTCTCTTCGTTTATACGGGACAGTTCATTGTTGAGATTTTGTGACTCCGATTATGGTAAGTCTCTTCGGTTTGATGGGACAATTCGTTGTTGAGAT
The DNA here is from genome assembly GCA_022829125.1 of Lathyrus tuberosus. Taxonomy (NCBI): domain Eukaryota; kingdom Viridiplantae; phylum Streptophyta; class Magnoliopsida; order Fabales; family Fabaceae; genus Lathyrus; species Lathyrus tuberosus. Next base: position 1,189,390 of record JALAZF010000784.1, on the reverse strand, counting down.
TTTGTGACTCCGATGAATGGTAAGTCTCTTCGGTTTGACGGGACAGTTCGTTGTTGAGATTTTGTGACTCCGATGAATGGTAAGTCTCTTCGGTTTGACGGGACAGTTCGTTGTTGAGATTTTGTGACTCCGATGAATGGTAAGTCTCTTTGGTTTGACGGGACAGTTCGTTGTTGAGATTTTGTTACTCCGATGAATGGTAAGTCTCTTCGATTAGACGGGACAGTTCTATGTTGAGATTTTGTGACTCCGATGAATGGTAAGTCTCTTCGGTTTTATGGGATAGTTCGTTGTTGAGGTTTTCTACTCCGATGAATGGTAAGTCTCTTCGGTTGGACTGGATAGTTCATTGTTGAGAATTTGTTACTCCGATGAATGGTAAGTCTTTGCGGTTTGATGGGACAGTTTGTTGTTGAGAATTTGTTACTCCGATGAATGGTAAGTCTCTTCGTTTATACGGGACAGTTCGTTGTTGAGATTTTGTGACTCCGATGAATGGTAAGTCTCTTCGGTTTGACCGGACAGTTCGTTGTTGATATTTTGTGACTCCGATGAATGGTAAGTCTCTTTGGTTTGACGGGACAGTTTGTTGTTGAGATTTTGTGACTCCGATGAATGGTAAGTCTCTTCGGTTTGACGGGACAGTTCGTTGTTGAGATTTTGTTACTCCGATGAATGGTAAGTCTCTGCGGTTTGATGGGACAGTTCGTTGTTGGGATTTTGTGACTCCGATGAATGGTAAGTCTCTTCGTTTAAACAGGACAGTTCGTTGTTGAGATTTTGTGACTCCGATTATGGTAAGTCTCTTCGGTTTGACGGGACAATTCGTTGTTGTGATTTTGTGACTCCGATGAATGGTAAGTCTCTTCGGTTTGACGGGACAGTTCGTTGTTGAGATTTTGTGACTCCGATGAATGGTAAGTCTTTTCGGTTTGACGGGACATTTCGTTGTTGAGATTTTGTGACTCCAATGAATGGTAAGTCTCTTCGGTTAGACGGGACAGTTCGTTGTGGAGATTTTGTGACTCCGATGAATGGTAAGTCTCTTCGGTTTGACGGGACAGTTCGTTGTTGAGATTTTGTGACTCCAATGAATGGTAAGTCTCTTCGGTTAGACGGGACAGTTCGTTGTTGAGATTTTGTGACTCCGATGAATGGTAAGTCTCTTCGGTTTGACGGGACAGTTCGTTGTTGAGATTTTGTGACTCCAATGAATGGTAAGTCTCTTCGTTAGACGAGACAGTTCGTTGTTGAGATTTTGTGACTCCAATGAATGGTAAGTCTCTTCGGTTAGATGGGACAGTTCGTTGTTGAGATTTTGTGACTCCGATGAATGGTAAGTCTCTTCGGTTTGACGAGACAGTTCGTTGTTGAGATTTTGTGACTCCAATGAATGGTAAGTCTCTTCGATTAGACGGGACAATTTGTTGTTTAGATTTTGTGACTCCGATGAATGGTAAGTCTCTTCGATTTGACGGGACAGTTCGTTGTTGAGATTTTGTGACTTCGATGAATGGTAAGTCTCTCCGGTTTGACGGGACAGTTGGTTGTTGAGATTTTGTTACTCCGATGAATGGTAAGTCTCTTCGGTTAGACGGGACAGTTCGTTGTTGGGATTTTGTGACTCTGATGAATGGTAAGTCTCTTCGGTTAGACGGGACAGTTTGTTGTTGAGATTTTGTGACTCCGATGAATGGTAAGTCTCTTCGGTTAGACGGGACAGTTCGTTGTTGAGATTTTGTGACTCCAATGAATGGTAAGTCTCTTCGGTTAGACGGGACAGTTCGTTGTTGAGATTTTGTGACTCCGATGAATGGTAAGTCTCTTCGGTTTGACGGGACAGTTCGTTGTTGAGATTTTGTGACTCCGATGAATGGTAAGTCTCTTTGGTTTGACGGGACAGTTCGTTGTTGAGATTTTGTTACTCCAATGAATGGTAAGTCTCTTCGATTAGACGGGACAGTTCGTTGTTGAGATTTTGTGACTCCGATGAATGGTAAGTCTCTTCGGTTTGACGGGACAGTTCGTTGTTGAGATTTTGTGACTCCAATGAATGGAAAGTCTCTTCGGTTAGACAGGACAGTTCGTTGTTGAGATTTTGTGACTCCAATGAATGGTAAGTCTCTTCGGTTAGACGGGACAATTTGTTGTTGAGATTTTGTGACTCTGATGAATGGTAAGTCTCTTCGGTTTGACGGGATAGTTCGTTGTTGAGATTTTGTGACTCCAATGAATGGTGAGTCTCTTTGGTTAGACAGGACAGTTCGTTGTTGAGATTTTGTGACTCCGATGAATGGTAAGTCTCTTCGGTTTGATGAGACAGTTCATTGTTGAGATTTTGTGACACCGATGAATGGTAAGTGTCTTCGGTTTTATGGGATAGTTCGTTGTTGAGGTTTTCTACTCCGATGAATGGTAAGTCTCTTCGGTTGGACGGGATAGTTCATTGTTGAGAATTTGTTACTCCGATGAATGGTAAGTCTTTGCGGTTTGATGGGACAGTTTGTTGTTGAGAATTTGTTACTCCGATGAATGGTAAGTCTCTTCGTTTATACGGGACAGTTCGTTGTTGAGATTTTGTGACTCCGATGAATGGTAAGTCTCTTCGGTTTGACCGGACAGTTCGTTGTTGATATTTTGTGACTCCGATGAATGGTAAGTCTCTTTGGTTTGACGGGACAGTTTGTTGTTGAGATTTTGTGACTCCGATGAATGGTAAGTCTCTTCGGTTTGACGGGACAGTTCGTTGTTGAGATTTTGTTACTCCGATGAATGGTAAGTCTCTTCGGTTAGATGGGACAGTTCGTTGTTGGGATTTTGTGACTCCGATGAATGGTAAGTCTCTTCGGTTTGACGGGACAGTTCGTTGTTGAGATTTTGTGACTCCAATAAATGGTAAGTCTCTTCGGTTAGACGGGACAGTTCGTTGTTGAGATTTTGTGACTCCAATGAATGGTAAGTCTCTTCGGTTAGACGAGACAGTTCGTTGTTGAGATTTTGTGACTCCGATGAATGGTAAGTCTCTTCGGTTTGACGGGACAGTTCGTTGTTGAGATTTTGTGACTCCAATGAATGGTAAGTCTCTTCGGTTAGACGGGATAGTTCGTTGTTGAGATTTTGTGACTTCGATGAATGTAAGTCTTTTCGGTTTGACGGTACAGTTCGTTGTTGAGATTTTGTGACTCCGATGAATGGTAAGTCTCTTCGGTTTTACGGGACAGTTCGTTGTTGAGGTTTTTTACTCCGATGAATGGTAAGTCTCTTCGGTTGGACGGGACAGTTCTTTGTTGAGAATATGTTACTCCGATGAATGGTAAGTCTCTTCGGTTTGATGGGACAGTTCGTTGTTGAGAATTTGTTACTCCGATGAATGGTAAGTCTCTTCGGTTAGACGGGACAGTTCGTTGTTGAGATTTTGTGACTCCGATGAATGGTAAGTCTCTTCGGTTTGACGGGACAGTTCATTGTTGAGATTTTCTGACACCGATGAATGGTAAGTCTCTTCGGTTTTATGGGACAGTTCGTTGTTGAGGTTTTCTATTCCGATGAATGGTAAGTCTCTTCGGTTGGACGATACAGTTCATTGTTGAGAATTTGTTACTCCAACGAATGGTAAGTCTCTGCGGTTTGATGGGACAGTTTGTTGTTGAGAATTTGTTACTCCGATGAATGGTAAGTCTCTTCGTTTATACGGGACAGTTCGTTGTTGAGATTTTGTAACTCCGATGAATGGTAAGTCTCTTCAGTTTGACGGGACAGTTCGTTGTTGAGATTTTGTGACTCCGATGAATGGTAAGTCTCTTCGGTTTGACGGGACAGTTCGTTGTTGAGATTTTGTGACTCCAATGAATGGTAAGTCTCTTCGGTTTGACGGAACAGTTCGTTGTTGAGATTTTGTGACTCCAATGAATGGTAAGTCTCTTCGATTAGACGGGACAGTTCGTTGTTGAGATTTTGTGACTCCGATGAATGGTAAGTCTCTTCGATTTGACGGGACAGTTCGTTGTTGAGATTTTGTGACTCCGATGAATGGTAAGTCTCTTCGGTTTGACGGGACAGTTCGTTGTTGAGATTTTGTTACTCCAATGAATGGTAAGTCTCTTCGGTTAGACGAGACAATTCGTTGTTGTGATTTTGTGACTCCAATGAATGGTAAGTCTCTTCGGTTAGACGGGACAGTTCGTTGTTGATATTTTGTGACTCCGATGAATGGTAAGTCTCTTCGGTTTGACGGGACAGTTCGTTGTTGAGATTTTGTGACTCCGATGAATGGTAAGTCTCTTCGGTTTTATGGGACAGTTCGTTGTTGAGGTTTTTTACTCCAAAGAATGGTAAGTCTCTTCGGTTGGACGAGACAGTTCTTTGTTGAGAATATGTTACTCCAATGAATGGTAAGTCTCTTCGGTTTGATGGGACAGTTCGTTGTTGAGAATTTGTTACTCCGATGAATGGTAAGTCTCTTCGGTTAGACGGGGCAGTTCGTTATTGAGATTTTGTGAGTCCGATGAATGGTAAATCTCTTCGATTTGACGAGACAATTCGTTGTTGAGATTTTGTGACTCCGATGAATGGTAAGTCTCTTCGGTTTGACGGGACAGTTCGTTGTTGAGATTTTGTTACTCCGATGAATGGTAAGTCTCTTCGATTAGACGGGACAGTTCGTTGTTGAGATTTTGTGACTCCGATGAATGGTAAGTCTCTTCGGTTTGACGGGACAGTTCGTTGTTGAGATTTTGTGACTCCAATGAATGGTAAGTGTCTTCGGTTAGGCGGGACAGTTCGTTGTTGAGATTTTGTGACTCCAATGAATGGTAAGTCTCTTCGGTTAGACGGGACAGTTTGTTGTTGAGATTTTGTGACTCCGATGAATGGTAAGTCTCTTCGGATTGACGGGACAGTTCGTTGTTGAGATTTTGTGACTCCAATGAATGGTATGTCTCTTCGGTTAGACGGGACAGTTCGTTGTTGAGATTTTGTGACTCCGATGAATGGTAAGTCTCTTCGGTTTGACGGGTCAGTTCATTGTTGAGATTTTGTGACACCGATGAATGGTAAGTCTCTTCGGTTTTATGGGACAGTTCGTTGTTGAGGTTTTCTACTCAGATGAATGCTAAGTCTCTTCGGTTGGACAGGACAGTTCATTGTTGAGAATTTGTTACTCCGATGAATGTTAAGTCCCTGCGGTTTGATGGGACTGTTTGTTGTTGAGAATTTGTTACTCCGATGAATGGTAAGTCTCTTCGTTTATACGGGACAGTTCGTTGTTGAGATTTTGTGACTCCGATGAATGGTAAGTCTCTTCGGTTTGACGGGATAGTTCGTTGTTGAGATTTTGTGACTCTGAAGAATGGTAAGTCTCTTCGGTTAGACGGGACAGTTCGTTGTTGAGATTTTGTGACTCCGATGAATGGTAAGTCTCTTCGGTTTGTAGAGACAATTCGTTGTTGAGATTTTGTGACTCCGATGAATGGTAAGCCTCTTCGGTTTGACGGGACAGTTCGTTGTTGAGATTTTGTTACTCCGATGAATGGTAAGTCTCTTCGATTAGACGGGACAGTTCGTTGTTGAGATTTTGTGACTCCGACGAATGGTAAGTCTCTTCGGTTTGAGGGGACAGTTCGTTGTTGAGATTTTGAGACTACAATGAATGGTAAGTCTCTTCGGTTAGACGGGACAGTTCGTTGTTGAGTTTTTGTGACTCCAATGAATGGTAAGTCTCTTCGGTTAGACGGGACAGTTTGTTGTTGAGATTTTGTGACTCCCATGAATGGTAAGTCTCTTCGATTTGACGGGACAGTTCGTTGTTGAGATTTTGTGACTCCGATGAATGGTAAGTCTCTTCGGTTTGACGGGACAGTTCGTTGTTGAGATTTTGTGACTCCGATGAATGGTAAGTCTCTTCGGTTTGACGGGAGAGTTCATTGTTGAGATTTTGTGACACCGATGAATGGTAAGTCTCTTCGGTTTTATGGGACAGTTCGTTGTTGAGGTTTTCTACTCCGATGAATGGTAAGTCTCTTCGGTTGGAAGGGACAGTTCATTATTGAGAATATGTTACTCCAATGAATGGTAAGTCTCTGCAGTTTAAAGGGACAGTTTGTTGTTGAGAATTTGTTACTCCGATGAATGGTAAGTCTATTCGTTTATACGGGACAGTTCGTTGTTGAGATTTTGTGACTCCGATGAATGGTAAGTCTCTTCGGTTAGACGGGGCAGTTCGTTATTGAGATTTTGTGAGTCCGATGAATGGTAAATCTCTTCGATTTGACGAGACAATTCGTTGTTGAGATTTTGTGACTCCGATGAATGGTAAGTCTCTTCGGTTTGACGGGACAGTTCGTTGTTGAGATTTTGTTACTCCGATGAATGGTAAGTCTCTTCGATTAGACGGGACAGTTCGTTGTTGAGATTGTGTGACTCCGATGAATGGTAAGTCTCTTTGGTTTGACGGGACAGTTCGTTGTTAAGATTTTGTGACTCCAATGAATGGTAAGTGTCTTCGGTTAGACGGGACAGTTCGTTGTTGAGATTTTGTGACTCCAATGAATGGTAAGTCTCTTCGGTTAGACGGGACAGTTTGTTGTTGAGATTTTGTGACTCCGATGAATGGTAAGTCTCTTCGGATTGACGGGACAGTTCGTTGTTGAGATTTTGTGACTCCGATGAATGGTAAGTCTCTTCGGTTTGACGGGACAGTTCGTTGTTGAGATTTTGTTACTCCGATGAATGGTAAGTCTCTTCGGTTTGACGGGACAGTTCGTTGTTGAGATTTTGTGACTCCGGCGAATGGTAAGTCTCTTCGGTTAGACGGGACAGTTCGTTGTTGAGATTTTGTGACTCCAATGAATGGTAAGTCTCTTCGGTTAGACGGGACAGTTTGTTGTTGAGATTTTGTGACTCCGATGTATGGTAAGTCTCTTCGGATTGACGGGACAGTTCGTTGTTGAGATATTGTGACTCCAATGAATGGTATGTCTCTTCGGTTAGACGGGACAGTTCGTTGTTGAGATTTTGTGACTCCGATGAATGGTAAGTCTCTTTGGTTTGACGGGTCAGTTCATTGTTGAGATTTTGTGACACCGATGAATGGTAAGTCTCTTCGGTTTTATGGGACAGTTCGTTGTTGAGGTTTTCTACTCAGATGAATGCTAAGTCTCTTCGGTTGGACGGGACAGTTCATTGTTGAGAATTTGTTACTCCGATGAATGTTAAGTCCCTGCGGTTTGATGGGACTGTTTGTTGTTGAGAATTTGTTACTCCGATGAATGGTAAGTCTCTTCGTTTATACGGGACAGTTCGTTGTTGAGATTTTGTGACTCCGATGAATGGTAAGTCTCTTCGGTTTGACGGGATAGTTCGTTGTTGAGATTTTGTGACTCTGAAGAATGGTAAGTCTCTTCGGTTAGACGGGACAGTTCGTTGTTGAGATTTTGTGACTCCGATGAATGGTAAGTCTCTTCGGTTTGTAGAGACAATTCGTTGTTGAGATTTTGTGACTCCGATGAATGGTAAGTCTCTTCGGTTTGACGGGACAGTTCGTTGTTGAGATTTTGTTACTCCGATGAATGGTAAGTCTCTTCGATTAGACGGGACAGTTCGTTGTTGAGATTTTGTGACTCCGACGAATGGTAAGTCTCTTCGGTTTGAGGGGACAGTTCGTTGTTGAGATTTTGTGACTACAATGAATGGTAAGTCTCTTCGGTTAGACGGGACAGTTCGTTGTTGAGTTTTTGTGACTACAATGAATGGTAAGTCTCTTCGGTTAGACGGGACAGTTTGTTGTTGAGATTTTGTGACTCCCATGAATGGTAAGTCTCTTCGATTTGACGGGACAGTTCGTTGTTGAGATTTTGTGACTCCGATGAATGGTAAGTCTCTTCGGTTTGACGGGACAGTTCGTTGTTGAGATTTTGTGACTCCGATGAATGGTAAGTCTCTTCGGTTTGACGGGAGAGTTCATTGTTGAGATTTTGTGACACCGATGAATGGTAAGTCTCTTCGGTTTTATGGGACAGTTCGTTGTTGAGGTTTTCTACTCCGATGAATGGTAAGTCTCTTCGGTTGGAAGGGACAGTTCATTATTGAGAATATGTTACTCCAATGAATGGTAAGTCTCTGCAGTTTAAAGGGATAGTTTGTTGTTGAGAATTTGTTACTCCGATGAATGGTAAGTCTATTCGTTTATACGGGACAGTTCGTTGTTGAGATTTTGTGACTCCGATGAATGGTAAGTCTCTTCGGTTAGACGGGGCAGTTCGTTATTGAGATTTTGTGAGTCCGATGAATGGTAAATCTCTTCGATTTGACGAGACAATTCGTTGTTGAGATTTTGTGACTCCGATGAATGGTAAGTCTCTTTGGTTTGACGGGACAGTTCGTTGTTGAGATTTTGTTACTCCGATGAATGGTAAGTCTCTTCGATTAGACGGGACAGTTCGTTGTTGAGATTTTGTGACTCCGATGAATGGTAAGTCTCTTCGGTTTGACGGGACAGTTCGTTGTTGAGATTTTGTGACTCCAATGAATGGTAAGTGTCTTCGGTTAGACGGGACAGTTCGTTGTTGAGATTTTGTGACTCCAATGAATGGTAAGTCTCTTCGGTTAGACGGGACAGTTTGTTGTTGAGATTTTGTGACTTCGATGAATGGTAAGTCTCTTCGGATTGACGGGACAGTTCGTTGTTGAGATTTTGTGACTCCGATGAATGGTAAGTCTCTTCGGTTTGACGGGAGAGTTCATTGTTGAGATTTTGTGACACCGATGAATGGTAAGTCTCTTCGGTTTTATGGGATAGTTCGTTGTTGAGGTTTTCTACTCCGATGAATGGTAAGTCTCTTCGGTTGGAAGGGACAGTTCGTTGTTGAGGTTTTCTACTCAGATGAATGCTAAGTCTCTTCGGTTGGACGGGACAGTTCATTGTTGAGAATTTGTTACTCCGATGAATGTTAAGTCCCTGCGGTTTGATGGGACTGTTTGTTGTTGAGAATTTGTTACTCCGATGAATGGTAAGTCTCTTCGTTTATACGGGACAGTTCGTTGTTGAGATTTTGTGACTCCGATGAATGGTAAGTCTCTTCGGTTTGACGGGATAGTTCGTTGTTGAGATTTTGTGACTCTGAAGAATGGTAAGTCTCTTCGGTTAGACGGGACAGTTCGTTGTTGAGATTTTGTGACTCCGATGAATGGTAAGTTTCTTCGGTTTGTAGAGACAATTCGTTGTTGAGATTTTGTGACTCCGATGAATGGTAAGTCTCTTCGGTTTGACGGGACAGTTCGTTGTTGAGATTTTGTTACTCCGATGAATGGTAAGTCTCTTCGATTAGACGGGACAGTTCGTTGTTGAGATTTTGTGACTCCGGCGAATGGTAAGTCTCTTCGGTTTGAGGGGACAGTTCGTTGTTGGGATTTTGTGACTACAATGAATGGTAAGTCTCTTCGGTTAGACGGGACAGTTCGTTGTTGAGTTTTTGTGACTCCAATGAATGGTAAGTCTCTTCGGTTAGACGGGACAGTTTGTTGTTGAGATTTTGTGACTCCCATGAATGGTAAGTCTCTTCGATTTAACGGGACAGTTCGTTGTTGAGATTTTGTGACTCCGATGAATGGTAAGTCTCTTCGGTTTGACGGGACAGTTCGTTGTTGAGATTTTGTGACTCCGATGAATGGTAAGTCTCTTCGGTTTGACGGGAGAGTTCATTGTTGAGATTTTGTGACACCGATGAATGGTAAGTCTCTTCGGTTTTATGGGACAGTTAGTTGTTGAGGTTTTCTACTCCGATGAATGGTAAGTCTCTTCGGTTGGAAGGGACAGTTCATTATTGAGAATATGTTACTCCAATGAATGGTAAGTCTCTGCAGTTTAAAGGGACAGTTTGTTGTTGAGAATTTGTTACTCCGATGAATGGTAAGTCTATTCGTTTATACGGGACAGTTCGTTGTTGAGATTTTGTGACTCCGATGAATGGTAAGTCTCTTCGGTTTGACGGGACAGTTCGTTGTTGAGATTTTGTGACTCCGATGAATGGTAAGTCTCTTCGGTTTGACGGGAGAGTTCATTGTTGAGATTTTGTGACACCGATGAATGGTAAGTCTCTTCGGTTTTATGGGACAGTTCGTTGTTGAGGTTTTCTACTCCGATGAATGGTAAGTCTCTTCGGTTGGAAGGGACAGTTCATTATTGAGAATATGTTACTCCAATGAATGGTAAGTCTCTGCAGTTTAAAGGGACAGTTTGTTGTTGAGAATTTGTTACTCCGATGAATGGTAAGTCTATTCGTTTATACGGGACAGTTCGTTGTTGAGATTTTGTGACTCCGATGAATGGTAAGTCTCTTCGGTTAGACGGGGCAGTTCGTTATTGAGATTTTGTGAGTCCGATGAATGGTAAATCTCTTCGATTTGACGAGACATTTCGTTGTTGAGATTTTGTGACTCCGATGAATGGTAAGTCTCTTCGGTTTGACGGGACAGTTCGTTGTTGAGATTTTGTTACTCCGATGAATGGTAAGTCTCTTCGATTAGACGGGACAGTTCGTTGTTGAGATTTTGTGACTCCGATGAATGGTAAGTCTCTTCGGTTTGACGGGACAGTTCGTTGTTGAGATTTTGTGACTCCAATGAATGGTAAGTGTCTTCGGTTAGACGGGACAGTTCGTTGTTGAGATTTTGTGACTCCAATGAATGGTAAGTCTCTTCGGTTAGACGGGACAGTTTGTTGTTGAGATTTTGTGACTTCGATGAATGGTAAGTCTCTTCGGATTGACGGGACAGTTCGTTGTTGAGATTTTGTGACTCCGATGAATGGTAAGTCTCTTCGGTTTGACGGGAGAGTTCATTGTTGAGATTTTGTGACACCGATGAATGGTAAGTCTCTTCGGTTTTATGGGACAGTTCGTTGTTGAGGTTTTCTACTCCGATGAGTGGTAAGTCTCTTCGGTTGGAAGGGACAGTTCGTTGTTGAGGTTTTCTACTCAGATGAATGGTAAGTCTCTTCGGTTTGACGGGACAGTTCGTTGTTGAGATTTTGTGACTCCAATGAATGGTAAGTGTCTTCGGTTAGACGGGACAGTTCGTTGTTGAGATTTTGTGACTCCAATGAATGGTAAGTCTCTTCGGTTAGACGGGACAGTTTGTTGTTGAGATTTTGTGACTCCCATGAATGGTAAGTCTCTTCGATTTGACGGGACAGTTCGTTGTTGAGATTTTGTGACTCCGATGAATGGTAAGTCTCTTCGGTTTGACGGGACAGTTCGTTGTTGAGATTTTGTGACTCCGATGAATGGTAAGTCTCTTCGGTTTGACGGGAGAGTTCATTGTTGAGATTTTGTGACACCGATGAATGGTAAGTCTCTTCGGTTTTATGGGACAGTTCGTTGTTGAGGTTTTCTACTCCGATGAATGGTAAGTCTCTTCGGTTGGAAGGGACAGTTCATTATTGAGAATATGTTACTCCAATGAATGGTAAGTCTCTGCAGTTTAAAGGGACAGTTTGTTGTTGAGAATTTGTTACTCCGATGAATGGTAAGTCTATTCGTTTATACGGGACAGTTCGTTGTTGAGATTTTGTGACTCCGATGAATGGTAAGTCTCTTCGGTTAGACGGGGCAGTTCGTTATTGAGATTTTGTGAGTCCGATGAATGGTAAATCTCTTCGATTTGACGAGACATTTCGTTGTTGAGATTTTGTGACTCCGATGAATGGTAAGTCTCTTCGGTTTGACGGGAGAGTTCATTGTTGAGATTTTGTGACACCGATGAATGGTAAGTCTCTTCGGTTTGACGGGACAGTTCGTTGTTGAGATTTTGTGACTCCGATGAATGGTAAGTCTCTTCGGTTGGAAGGGACAGTTCGTTGTTGAGGTTTTCTACTCAGATGAATGCTAAGTCTCTTCGGTTGGACGGGACAGTTCATTGTTGAGAATTTGTTACTCCGATGAATGTTAAGTCCCTGCGGTTTGATGGGACTGTTTGTTGTTGAGAATTTGTTACTCCGATGAATGGTAAGTCTCTTCGTTTATACGGGACAGTTCGTTGTTGAGATTTTGTGACTCCGATGAATGGTAAGTCTCTTCGGTTTGACGGGATAGTTCGTTGTTGAGATTTTGTGACTCTGAAGAATGGTAAGTCTCTTCGGTTAGACGGGACAGTTCGTTGTTGAGATTTTGTGACTCCGATGAATGGTAAGTTTCTTCGGTTTGTAGAGACAATTCGTTGTTGAGATTTTGTGACTCCGATGAATGGTAAGTCTCTTCGGTTTGACGGGACAGTTCGTTGTTGAGATTTTGTTACTCCGATGAATGGTAAGTCTCTTCGATTAGACGGGACAGTTCGTTGTTGAGATTTTGTGACTCCGGCGAATGGTAAGTCTCTTCGGTTTGAGGGGACAGTTCGTTGTTGAGATTTTGTGACTACAATGAATGGTAAGTCTCTTCGGTTAGACGGGACAGTTCGTTGTTGAGTTTTTGTGACTCCAATGAATGGTAAGTCTCTTCGGTTAGACGGGACAGTTTGTTGTTGAGATTTTGTGACTCCCATGAATGGTAAGTCTCTTCGATTTAACGGGACAGTTCGTTGTTGAGATTTTGTGACTCCGATGAATGGTAAGTCTCTTCGGTTTGACGGGACAGTTCGTTGTTGAGATTTTGTGACTCCGATGAATGGTAAGTCTCTTCGGTTTGACGGGAGAGTTCATTGTTGAGATTTTGTGACACCGATGAATGGTAAGTCTCTTCGGTTTTATGGGACAGTTAGTTGTTGAGGTTTTCTACTCCGATGAATGGTAAGTCTCTTCGGTTGGAAGGGACAGTTCATTATTGAGAATATGTTACTCCAATGAATGGTAAGTCTCTGCAGTTTAAAGGGACAGTTTGTTGTTGAGAATTTGTTACTCCGATGAATGGTAAGTCTATTCGTTTATACGGGACAGTTCGTTGTTGAGATTTTGTGACTCCGATGAATGGTAAGTCTCTTCGGTTTGACGGGACAGTTCGTTGTTGAGATTTTGTGACTCTGATGAATGGTAAGTCTCTTCGGTTTGACGGGACAGTTCGTTGTAAAATTTTGTTACTCCGATGAATAGTAAGTCTCTTCGATTAGACGGGACATTTCGTTGTTGAGATTTTGTGACTCCGATGAATGGTAAGTCTATTCGGTTTGACGGGATAATTCGTTGTTGAGATTTTGTGACTCCAATGAATGGTAAGTCTCTTCGGTTAGACGGGACAGTTCGTTGTTGAGATTTTGTGACTCCAATGAATGGTAAGTCTCTTCGGTTAGACGGGACAGTTTGTTGTTGAGATTTTGTGACTCCGATGAATGGTAAGTCTCTTCGGTTTGTAGAGACAATTCGTTGTTGAGATTTTGTGACTCCGATGAATGGTAAGTCTCTTCGGTTTGACGGGACAGTTCGTTGTTGAGATTTTGTTACTCCGATGAATGGTAAGTCTCTTCGATTAGACGGGACAGTTCGTTGTTGAGATTTTGTGACTCCGACGAATGGTAAGTCTCTTCGGTTTGAGGGGACAGTTCGTTGTTGAGATTTTGTGACTACAATGAATGGTAAGTCTCTTCGGTTAGACGGGACAGTTCGTTGTTGAGTTTTTGTGACTCCAATGAATGGTAAGTCTCTTTGGTTAGACGGGACAGTTTGTTGTTGAGATTTTGTGACTCCCATGAATGGTAAGTCTCTTCGATTTGACGGGACAGTTCGTTGTTGAGATTTTGTGACTCCGATGAATGGTAAGTCTCTTCGGTTTGACGGGACAGTTTGTTGTTGAGATTTTGTGACTCCGATGAATGGTAAGTCTCTTCGGTTTGACGGGAGAGTTCATTGTTGAGATTTTGTGACACCGATGAATGGTAAGTCTCTTCGGTTTTATGGGACAGTTCGTTGTTGAGGTTTTCTACTCCGATGAATGGTAAGTCTCTTCGGTTGGAAGGGACAGTTCATTATTGAGAATATGTTACTCCAATGAATGGTAAGTCTCTGCAGTTTAAAGGGACAGTTTGTTGTTGAGAATTTGTTACTCCGATGAATGGTAAGTCTATTCGTTTATACGGGACAGTTCGTTGTTGAGATTTTGTGACTCCGATGAATGGTAAGTCTCTTCGGTTAGACGGGGCAGTTCGTTATTGAGATTTTGTGAGTCCGATGAATGGTAAATCTCTTCGATTTGACGAGACATTTCGTTGTTGAGATTTTGTGACTCCGATGAATGGTAAGTCTCTTCGGTTTGACGGGACAGTTCGTTGTTGAGATTTTGTTACTCCGATGAATGGTAAGTCTCTTCGATTAGACGGGACAGTTCGTTGTTGAGATTTTGTGACTCCGATGAATGGTAAGTCTCTTCGGTTTGACGGGACAGTTCGTTGTTGAGATTTTGTGACTCCAATGAATGGTAAGTGTCTTCGGTTAGACGGGACAGTTCGTTGTTGAGATTTTGTGACTCCAATGAATGGTAAGTCTCTTCGGTTAGACGGGACAGTTTGTTGTTGAGATTTTGTGACTTCGATGAATGGTAAGTCTCTTCGGATTGACGGGACAGTTCGTTGTTGAGATTTTGTGACTCCGATGAATGGTAAGTCTCTTCGGTTTGACGGGAGAGTTCATTGTTGAGATTTTGTGACACCGATGAATGGTAAGTCTCTTCGGTTTTATGGGACAGTTCGTTGTTGAGGTTTTCTACTCCGATGAATGGTAAGTCTCTTCGGTTGGAAGGGACAGTTCGTTGTTGAGGTTTTCTACTCAGATGAATGCTAAGTCTCTTCGGTTGGACGGGACAGTTCATTGTTGAGAATTTGTTACTCCGATGAATGTTAAGTCCCTGCGGTTTGATGGGACTGTTTGTTGTTGAGAATTTGTTACTCCGATGAATGGTAAGTCTCTTCGTTTATACGGGACAGTTCGTTGTTGAGATTTTGTGACTCAGATGAATGGTAAGTCTCTTCGGTTTGACGGGATAGTTCGTTGTTGAGATTTTGTGACTCTGAAGAATGGTAAGTCTCTTCGGTTAGACGGGACAGTTCGTTGTTGAGATTTTGTGACTCCGATGAATGGTAAGTCTCTTCGGTTTGTAGAGACAATTCGTTGTTGAGATTTTGTGACTCCGATGAATGGTAAGTCTCTTCGGTTTGACGGGACAGTTCGTTGTTGAGATTTTGTTACTCCGATGAATGGTAAGTCTCTTCGATTAGACGGGACAGTTCGTTGTTGAGATTTTGTGACTCCGGCGAATGGTAAGTCTCTTCGGTTTGAGGGGACAGTTCGTTGTTGAGATTTTGTGACTACAATGAATGGTAAGTCTCTTCGGTTAGACGGGACAGTTCGTTGTTGAGTTTTTGTGACTCCAATGAATGGTAAGTCTCTTCGGTTAGACGGGACAGTTTGTTGTTGAGATTTTGTGACTCCCATGAATGGTAAGTCTCTTCGATTTAACGGGACAGTTCGTTGTTGAGATTTTGTGACTCCGATGAATGGTAAGTCTCTTCGGTTTGACGGGACAGTTCGTTGTTGAGATTTTGTGACTCCGATGAATGGTAAGTCTCTTCGGTTTGACGGGAGAGTTCATTGTTGAGATTTTGTGACACCGATGAATGGTAAGTCTCTTCGGTTTTATGGGACAGTTAGTTGTTGAGGTTTTCTACTCCGATGAATGGTAAGTCTCTTCGGTTGGAAGGGACAGTTCATTATTGAGAATATGTTACTCCAATGAATGGTAAGTCTCTGCAGTTTAAAGGGACAGTTTGTTGTTGAGAATTTGTTACTCCGATGAATGGTAAGTCTATTCGTTTATACGGGACAGTTCGTTGTTGAGATTTTGTGACTCCGATGAATGGTAAGTCTCTTCGGTTTGACGGGACAGTTCGTTGTTGAGATTTTGTGACTCTGATGAATGGTAAGTCTCTTCGGTTTGACGGGACAGTTCGTTGTAAAATTTTGTTACTCCGATGAATAGTAAGTCTCTTCGATTAGACGGGACATTTCGTTGTTGAGATTTTGTGACTCCGATGAATGGTAAGTCTATTCGGTTTGACGGGATAATTCGTTGTTGAGATTTTGTGACTCCAATGAATGGTAAGTCTCTTCGGTTAGACGGGACAGTTCGTTGTTGAGATTTTGTGACTCCAATGAATGGTAAGTCTCTTCGGTTAGACGGGACAGTTTGTTGTTGAGATTTTGTGACTCCGATGAATGGTAAGTCTCTTCGGTTTGTAGAGACAATTCGTTGTTGAGATTTTGTGACTCCGATGAATGGTAAGTCTCTTCGGTTTGACGGGACAGTTCGTTGTTGAGATTTTGTTACTCCGATGAATGGTAAGTCTCTTCGATTAGACGGGACAGTTCGTTGTTGAGATTTTGTGACTCCGACGAATGGTAAGTCTCTTCGGTTTGAGGGGACAGTTCGTTGTTGAGATTTTGTGACTACAATGAATGGTAAGTCTCTTCGGTTAGACGGGACAGTTCGTTGTTGAGTTTTTGTGACTCCAATGAATGGTAAGTCTCTTTGGTTAGACGGGACAGTTTGTTGTTGAGATTTTGTGACTCCCATGAATGGTAAGTCTCTTCGATTTGACGGGACAGTTCGTTGTTGAGATTTTGTGACTCCGATGAATGGTAAGTCTCTTCGGTTTGACGGGACAGTTCGTTGTTGAGATTTTGTGACTCCGATGAATGGTAAGTCTCTTCGGTTTGACGGGAGAGTTCATTGTTGAGATTTTGTGACACCGATGAATGGTAAGTCTCTTCGGTTTTATGGGACAGTTCGTTGTTGAGGTTTTCTACTCCGATGAATGGTAAGTCTCTTCGGTTGGAAGGGACAGTTCATTATTGAGAATATGTTACTCCAATGAATGGTAAGTCTCTGCAGTTTAAAGGGACAGTTTGTTGTTGAGAATTTGTTACTCCGATGAATGGTAAGTCTATTCGTTTATACGGGACAGTTCGTTGTTGAGATTTTGTGACTCCGATGAATGGTAAGTCTCTTCGGTTAGACGGGGCAGTTCGTTATTGAGATTTTGTGAGTCCGATGAATGGTAAATCTCTTCGATTTGACGAGACATTTCGTTGTTGAGATTTTGTGACTCCGATGAATGGTAAGTCTCTTCGGTTTGACGGGACAGTTCGTTGTTGAGATTTTGTTACTCCGATGAATGGTAAGTCTCTTCGATTAGACGGGACAGTTCGTTGTTGAGATTTTGTGACTCCGATGAATGGTAAGTCTCTTCGGTTTGACGGGACAGTTCGTTGTTGAGATTTTGTGACTCCAATGAATGGTAAGTGTCTTCGGTTAGACGGGACAGTTCGTTGTTGAGATTTTGTGACTCCAATGAATGGTAAGTCTCTTCGGTTAGACGGGACAGTTTGTTGTTGAGATTTTGTGACTTCGATGAATGGTAAGTCTCTTCGGATTGACGGGACAGTTCGTTGTTGAGATTTTGTGACTCCGATGAATGGTAAGTCTCTTCGGTTTGACGGGAGAGTTCATTGTTGAGATTTTGTGACACCGATGAATGGTAAGTCTCTTCGGTTTTATGGGACAGTTCGTTGTTGAGGTTTTCTACTCCGATGAATGGTAAGTCTCTTCGGTTGGAAGGGACAGTTCGTTGTTGAGGTTTTCTACTCAGATGAATGCTAAGTCTCTTCGGTTGGACGGGACAGTTCATTGTTGAGAATTTGTTACTCCGATGAATGTTAAGTCCCTGCGGTTTGATGGGACTGTTTGTTGTTGAGAATTTGTTACTCCGATGAATGGTAAGTCTCTTCGTTTATACGGGACAGTTCGTTGTTGAGATTTTGTGACTCCGATGAATGGTAAGTCTCTTCGGTTTGACGGGATAGTTCGTTGTTGAGATTTTGTGACTCTGAAGAATGGTAAGTCTCTTCGGTTAGACGGGACAGTTCGTTGTTGAGATTTTGTGACTCCGATGAATGGTAAGTCTCTTCGGTTTGTAGAGACAATTCGTTGTTGAGATTTTGTGACTCCGATGAATGGTAAGTCTCTTCGGTTTGACGGGACAGTTCGTTGTTGAGATTTTGTTACTCCGATGAATGGTAAGTCTCTTCGATTAGACGGGACAGTTCGTTGTTGAGATTTTGTGACTCCGGCGAATGGTAAGTCTCTTCGGTTTGAGGGGACAGTTCGTTGTTGAGATTTTGTGACTACAATGAATGGTAAGTCTCTTCGGTTAGACGGGACAGTTCGTTGTTGAGTTTTTGTGACTCCAATGAATGGTAAGTCTCTTCGGTTAGACGGGACAGTTTGTTGTTGAGATTTTGTGACTCCCATGAATGGTAAGTCTCTTCGATTTAACGGGACAGTTCGTTGTTGAGATTTTGTGACTCCGATGAATGGTAAGTCTCTTCGGTTTGACGGGACAGTTCGTTGTTGAGATTTTGTGACTCCGATGAATGGTAAGTCTCTTCGGTTTGACGGGAGAGTTCATTGTTGAGATTTTGTGACACCGATGAATGGTAAGTCTCTTCGGTTTTATGGGACAGTTAGTTGTTGAGGTTTTCTACTCCGATGAATGGTAAGTCTCTTCGGTTGGAAGGGACAGTTCATTATTGAGAATATGTTACTCCAATGAATGGTAAGTCTCTGCAGTTTAAAGGGACAGTTTGTTGTTGAGAATTTGTTACTCCGATGAATGGTAAGTCTATTCGTTTATACGGGACAGTTCGTTGTTGAGATTTTGTGACTCCGATGAATGGTAAGTCTCTTCGGTTTGACGGGACAGTTCGTTGTTGAGATTTTGTGACTCCGATGAATGGTAAGTCTCTTCGGTTTGACGGGACAGTTCGTTGTAAAATTTTGTTACTCCGATGAATAGTAAGTCTCTTCGATTAGACGGGACATTTCGTTGTTGAGATTTTGTGACTCCGATGAATGGTAAGTCTATTCGGTTTGACGGGACAATTCGTTGTTGAGATTTTGTGACTCCAATGAATGGTAAGTCTCTTCGGTTAGACGGGACAGTTCGTTGTTGAGATTTTGTGACTCCAATGAATGGTAAGTCTCTTCGGTTAGACGGGACAGTTTGTTGTTGAGATTTTGTGACTCCGATGAATGGTAAGTCTCTTCGGTTTGAAGAGACAATTCGTTGTTGAGATTTTGTGACTCCGATGAATGGTAAGTCTCTTCGGTTTGACGGGACAGTTCGTTGTTGAGATTTTGTTACTCCGATGAATGGTAAGTCTCTTCGATTAGACGGGACAGTTCGTTGTTGAGATTTTGTGACTCCGACGAATGGTAAGTCTCTTCGGTTTGAGGGGACAGTTCGTTGTTGAGATTTTGTGACTACAATGAATGGTAAGTCTCTTCGGTTAGACGGGACAGTTCGTTGTTGAGTTTTTGTGACTCCAATGAATGGTAAGTCTCTTCGGTTAGACGGGACAGTTTGTTGTTGAGATTTTGTGACTCCCATGAATGGTAAGTCTCTTCGATTTGACGGGACAGTTCGTTGTTGAGATTTTGTGACTCCGATGAATGGTAAGTCTCTTCGGTTTGACGGGACAGTTCGTTGTTGAGATTTTGTGACTCCGATGAATGGTAAGTCTCTTCGGTTTGACGGGAGAGTTCATTGTTGAGATTTTGTGACACCGATGAATGGTAAGTCTCTTCGGTTTTATGGGACAGTTCGTTGTTGAGGTTTTCTACTCCGATGAATGGTAAGTCTCTTCGGTTGGAAGGGACAGTTCATTATTGAGAATATGTTACTCCAATGAATGGTAAGTCTCTGCAGTTTAAAGGGACAGTTTGTTGTTGAGAATTTGTTACTCCGATGAATGGTAAGTCTATTCGTTTATACGGGACAGTTCGTTGTTGAGATTTTGTGACTCCGATGAATGGTAAGTCTCTTCGGTTAGACGGGGCAGTTCGTTATTGAGATTTTGTGAGTCCGATGAATGGTAAATCTCTTCGATTTGACGAGACATTTCGTTGTTGAGATTTTGTGACTCCGATGAATGGTAAGTCTCTTCGGTTTGACGGGACAGTTCGTTGTTGAGATTTTGTTACTCCGATGAATGGTAAGTCTCTTCGATTAGACGGGACAGTTCGTTGTTGAGATTTTGTGACTCCGATGAATGGTAAGTCTCTTCGGTTTGACGGGACAGTTCGTTGTTGAGATTTTGTGACTCCAATGAATGGTAAGTGTCTTCGGTTAGACGGGACAGTTCGTTGTTGAGATTTTGTGACTCCAATGAATGGTAAGTCTCTTCGGTTAGACGGGACAGTTTGTTGTTGAGATTTTGTGACTTCGATGAATGGTAAGTCTCTTCGGATTGACGGGACAGTTCGTTGTTGAGATTTTGTGACTCCGATGAATGGTAAGTCTCTTCGGTTTGACGGGAGAGTTCATTGTTGAGATTTTGTGACACCGATGAATGGTAAGTCTCTTCGGTTTTATGGGACAGTTCGTTGTTGAGGTTTTCTACTCCGATGAGTGGTAAGTCTCTTCGGTTGGAAGGGACAGTTCGTTGTTGAGGTTTTCTACTCAGATGAATGGTAAGTCTCTTCGGTTTGACGGGACAGTTCGTTGTTGAGATTTTGTGACTCCAATGAATGGTAAGTGTCTTCGGTTAGACGGGACAGTTCGTTGTTGAGATTTTGTGACTCCAATGAATGGTAAGTCTCTTCGGTTAGACGGGACAGTTTGTTGTTGAGATTTTGTGACTCCCATGAATGGTAAGTCTCTTCGATTTGACGGGACAGTTCGTTGTTGAGATTTTGTGACTCCGATGAATGGTAAGTCTCTTCGGTTTGACGGGACAGTTCGTTGTTGAGATTTTGTGACTCCGATGAATGGTAAGTCTCTTCGGTTTGACGGGAGAGTTCATTGTTGAGATTTTGTGACACCGATGAATGGTAAGTCTCTTCGGTTTTATGGGACAGTTCGTTGTTGAGGTTTTCTACTCCGATGAATGGTAAGTCTCTTCGGTTGGAAGGGACAGTTCATTATTGAGAATATGTTACTCCAATGAATGGTAAGTCTCTGCAGTTTAAAGGGACAGTTTGTTGTTGAGAATTTGTTACTCCGATGAATGGTAAGTCTATTCGTTTATACGGGACAGTTCGTTGTTGAGATTTTGTGACTCCGATGAATGGTAAGTCTCTTCGGTTAGACGGGGCAGTTCGTTATTGAGATTTTGTGAGTCCGATGAATGGTAAATCTCTTCGATTTGACGAGACATTTCGTTGTTGAGATTTTGTGACTCCGATGAATGGTAAGTCTCTTCGGTTTGACGGGACAGTTCGTTGTTGAGATTTTGTGACTCCAATGAATGGTAAGTGTCTTCGGTTAGACGGGACAGTTCGTTGTTGAGATTTTGTGACTCCAATGAATGGTAAGTCTCTTCGGTTAGACGGGACAGTTTGTTGTTGAGATTTTGTGACTTCGATGAATGGTAAGTCTCTTCGGATTGACGGGACAGTTCGTTGTTGAGATTTTGTGACTCCGATGAATGGTAAGTCTCTTCGGTTTGACGGGAGAGTTCATTGTTGAGATTTTGTGACACCGATGAATGGTAAGTCTCTTCGGTTTTATGGGACAGTTCGTTGTTGAGGTTTTCTACTCCGATGAGTGGTAAGTCTCTTCGGTTGGAAGGGACAGTTCGTTGTTGAGGTTTTCTACTCAGATGAATGCTAAGTCTCTTCGGTTGGACGGGACAGTTCATTGTTGAGAATTTGTTACTCCGATGAATGTTAAGTCCCTGCGGTTTGATGGGACTGTTTGTTGTTGAGAATTTGTTACTCCGATGAATGGTAAGTCTCTTCGTTTATACGGGACAGTTCGTTGTTGAGATTTTGTGACTCCGATGAATGGTAAGTCTCTTCGGTTTGACGGGATAGTTCGTTGTTGAGATTTTGTGACTCTGAAGAATGGTAAGTCTCTTCGGTTAGACGGGACAGTTCGTTGTTGAGATTTTGTGACTCCGATGAATGGTAAGTCTCTTCGGTTTGTAGAGACAATTCGTTGTTGAGATTTTGTGACTCCGATGAATGGTAAGTCTCTTCGGTTTGACGGGACAGTTCGTTGTTGAGATTTTGTTACTCCGATGAATGGTAAGTCTCTTCGATTAGACGGGACAGTTCGTTGTTGAGATTTTGTGACTCCGGCGAATGGTAAGTCTCTTCGGTTTGAGGGGACAGTTCGTTGTTGAGATTTTGTGACTACAATGAATGGTAAGTCTCTTCGGTTAGACGGGACAGTTCGTTGTTGAGTTTTTGTGACTCCAATGAATGGTAAGTCTCTTCGGTTAGACGGGACAGTTTGTTGTTGAGATTTTGTGACTCCCATGAATGGTAAGTCTCTTCGATTTAACGGGACAGTTCGTTGTTGAGATTTTGTGACTCCGATGAATGGTAAGTCTCTTCGGTTTGACGGGACAGTTCGTTGTTGAGATTTTGTGACTCCGATGAATGGTAAGTCTCTTCGGTTTGACGGGAGAGTTCATTGTTGAGATTTTGTGACACCGATGAATGGTAAGTCTCTTCGGTTTTATGGGACAGTTAGTTGTTGAGGTTTTCTACTCCGATGAATGGTAAGTCTCTTCGGTTGGAAGGGACAGTTCATTATTGAGAATATGTTACTCCAATGAATGGTAAGTCTCTGCAGTTTAAAGGGACAGTTTGTTGTTGAGAATTTGTTACTCCGATGAATGGTAAGTCTATTCGTTTATACGGGACAGTTCGTTGTTGAGATTTTGTGACTCCGATGAATGGTAAGTCTCTTCGGTTTGACGGGACAGTTCGTTGTTGAGATTTTGTGACTCCGATGAATGGTAAGTCTCTTCGGTTTGACGGGACAGTTCGTTGTAAAATTTTGTTACTCCGATGAATAGTAAGTCTCTTCGATTAGACGGGACATTTCGTTGTTGAGATTTTGTGACTCCGATGAATGGTAAGTCTATTCGGTTTGACGGGACAATTCGTTGTTGAGATTTTGTGACTCCAATGAATGGTAAGTCTCTTCGGTTAGACGGGACAGTTCGTTGTTGAGATTTTGTGACTCCAATGAATGGTAAGTCTCTTCGGTTAGACGGGACAGTTTGTTGTTGAGATTTTGTGACTCCGATGAATGGTAAGTCTCTTCGGTTTGACGGGACAGTTCGTTGATGAGATTTTGTGACTCCAATGAATGGTGAGTCTCTTCGGTTAGACGGGACAGTTCGTTGTTGAGATTTTGTGACTCCGATGAATGGTAAGTCTCTTCGGTTTGACGGGTCAGTTCATTGTTGAGATTTTGTGACACCGATTAATGGTAAGCCTCTTCGGTTTTATGGGACAGTTCGTTGTTGAGGTTTTCTACTCCGATGAATGGTAAGTCTCTTCGGTTGGACGGGACAGTTCATTGTTGAGAATTTGTTACTCCTATGAATGGTAAGTCTCTGCGGTTTAATGGGACAGTTTGTTGTTGAGAATTTGTTACTCCGATGAATGGTAAGTCTCTTCGTTTATACGGGACAGTTCGTTGTTGGGATTTTGTGACTCCGATGAATGGTAAGTCTCTTCGGTTTGACGGGACAGTTCGTTGTTGAGATTTTGTGACTCTGATGAATGGTAAGTCTCTTCGGTTAGACGGGACAGTTCGTTGTTGAGATTTTGTGACTCCGATGAATGGTAAGTCTCTTCGGTTTGACGAGACAATTCGTTGTTGAGATTTTGTGACTCCGATGAATGGTAAGTCTCTTCGGTTTGACTGGACAGTTCATTGTTGAGATTTTGTTACTCCGATGAATGATAAGTCTCTTCGATTAGACGGGACAGTTCGTTGTTGAGATTTTGTGACTCCGATGAATGGTAAGTCTCTTTGGTTTGACGGGACAGTTCGTTGTTGAGATTTTGTGACTCCAATGAATGGTAAGTCTCTTCGGTTAGACGGGACAGTTCGTTATTGAGTTTTTGTGACTCCAATGAATGGTAAGTCTCTTCGGTTAGACGGGACAGTTTGTTGTTGAGATTTTGTGACTCCGATGAATGGTAAGTCTCTTCGGTTTGACGGGACAGTTTGTTGTTGAGATTTTGTGACTCCAATGAATGGTAAGTCTCTTCGGTTAGACGGGACAGTTCGTTGTTGAGATTTTGTGACTCCGATGAATGGTAAGTCTCTTCGATTTGACGGGACAGTTCATTGTTGAGATTTTGTGACACCGATGAATGGTAAGTCTCTTCGGTTTTATGGGACAGTTCGTTGTTGAGGTTTTCTACTCCGATGAATGGTAAGTCTCTTCGGTTGGACGGGACAGTTCATTGTTGAGAATTTGTTACTCCGATAAATGGTAAGTCTCTGCGGTTTAATGGGACAGTTTGTTGTTGAGAATTTGTTACTCCGATGAATGGTAAGTCTCTTCGTTTATACGGGACAGTTCGTTGTTGAGATTTTGTGACTCCGATGAATGGTAAGTCTCTTCGGTTTGACGGGACAGTTCGTTGTTGAGATTTTGTGACTCCGATGAATGGTAAGTCTCTTCGGTTTGACGGGACAGTTCGTTGTTGAGATTTTGTGACTCCGATGAATGGTAAGTCTCTTCGGTTTGACGGGACAGTTCGTTGTTGAGATTTTGTGACTCCAATGAATGGTAAGTCTCTTCGGTTAGACGGGACAGTTCGTTGTTGAGATTTTGTGACTCCGATGAATGGTAATTCTCTTCGATTTGATGGGACAGTTCGTTGTTGAGATTTTGTGACTCCGATGAATGGTAAGTCTCTTCGGTTTGACGGGACAGTTCGTTGTTGAGATTTTGTGACTCCGATGAATGGTAAGTCTCTTCGGTTTGACGGGAGAGTTCATTGTTGAGATTTTGTGACACCGATGAATGGTAAGTCTCTTCGGTTTTATGGGACAGTTCGTTGTTGAGGTTTTCTACTCCGATGAATGGTAAGTCTCTTCGGTTGGAAGGGACAGTTCATTATTGAGAATATGTTACTCCAATGAATGGTAAGTCTCTGCAGTTTAAAGGGACAGTTTGTTGTTGAGAATTTGTTACTCCGATGAATGGTAAGTCTATTCGTTTATACGGGACAGTTCGTTGTTGAGATTTTGTGACTCCGATGAATGGTAAGTCTCTTCGGTTAGACGGGGCAGTTCGTTATTGAGATTTTGTGAGTCCGATGAATGGTAAATCTCTTCGATTTGACGAGACATTTCGTTGTTGAGATTTTGTGACTCCGATGAATGGTAAGTCTCTTCGGTTTGACGGGACAGTTCGTTGTTGAGATTTTGTGACTCCAATGAATGGTAAGTGTCTTCGGTTAGACGGGACAGTTCGTTGTTGAGATTTTGTGACTCCAATGAATGGTAAGTCTCTTCGGTTAGACGGGACAGTTTGTTGTTGAGATTTTGTGACTTCGATGAATGGTAAGTCTCTTCGGATTGACGGGACAGTTCGTTGTTGAGATTTTGTGACTCCGATGAATGGTAAGTCTCTTTGGTTTGACGGGAGAGTTCATTGTTGAGATTTTGTGACACCGATGAATGGTAAGTCTCTTCGGTTTTATGGGACAGTTCGTTGTTGAGGTTTTCTACTCCGATGAGTGGTAAGTCTCTTCGGTTGGAAGGGACAGTTCGTTGTTGAGGTTTTCTACTCAGATGAATGCTAAGTCTCTTCGGTTGGACGGGACAGTTCATTGTTGAGAATTTGTTACTCCGATGAATGTTAAGTCCCTGCGGTTTGATGGGACTGTTTGTTGTTGAGAATTTGTTACTCCGATGAATGGTAAGTCTCTTCGTTTATACGGGACAGTTCGTTGTTGAGATTTTGTGACTCCGATGAATGGTAAGTCTCTTCGGTTTGACGGGATAGTTCGTTGTTGAGATTTTGTGACTCTGAAGAATGGTAAGTCTCTTCGGTTAGACGGGACAGTTCGTTGTTGAGATTTTGTGACTCCGATGAATGGTAAGTCTCTTCGGTTTGTAGAGACAATTCGTTGTTGAGATTTTGTGACTCCGATGAATGGTAAGTCTCTTCGGTTTGACGGGACAGTTCGTTGTTGAGATTTTGTTACTCCGATGAATGGTAAGTCTCTTCGATTAGACGGGACAGTTCGTTGTTGAGATTTTGTGACTCCGGCGAATGGTAAGTCTCTTCGGTTTGAGGGGACAGTTCGTTGTTGAGATTTTGTGACTACAATGAATGGTAAGTCTCTTCGGTTAGACGGGACAGTTCGTTGTTGAGTTTTTGTGACTCCAATGAATGGTAAGTCTCTTCGGTTAGACGGGACAGTTTGTTGTTGAGATTTTGTGACTCCCATGAATGGTAAGTCTCTTCGATTTAACGGGACAGTTCGTTGTTGAGATTTTGTGACTCCGATGAATGGTAAGTCTCTTCGGTTTGACGGGACAGTTCGTTGTTGAGATTTTGTGACTCCGATGAATGGTAAGTCTCTTCGGTTTGACGGGAGAGTTCATTGTTGAGATTTTGTGACACCGATGAATGGTAAGTCTCTTCGGTTTTATGGGACAGTTAGTTGTTGAGGTTTTCTACTCCGATGAATGGTAAGTCTCTTCGGTTGGAAGGGACAGTTCATTATTGAGAATATGTTACTCCAATGAATGGTAAGTCTCTGCAGTTTAAAGGGACAGTTTGTTGTTGAGAATTTGTTACTCCGATGAATGGTAAGTCTATTCGTTTATACGGGACAGTTCGTTGTTGAGATTTTGTGACTCCGATGAATGGTAAGTCTCTTCGGTTTGACGGGACAGTTCGTTGTTGAGATTTTGTGACTCCGATGAATGGTAAGTCTCTTCGGTTTGACGGGACAGTTCGTTGTAAAATTTTGTTACTCCGATGAATAGTAAGTCTCTTCGATTAGACGGGACATTTCGTTGTTGAGATTTTGTGACTCCGATGAATGGTAAGTCTATTCGGTTTGACGGGACAATTCGTTGTTGAGATTTTGTGACTCCAATGAATGGTAAGTCTCTTCGGTTAGACGGGACAGTTCGTTGTTGAGATTTTGTGACTCCAATGAATGGTAAGTCTCTTCGGTTAGACGGGACAGTTTGTTGTTGAGATTTTGTGACTCCGATGAATGGTAAGTCTCTTCGGTTTGACGGGACAGTTCGTTGATGAGATTTTGTGACTCCAATGAATGGTGAGTCTCTTCGGTTAGACGGGACAGTTCGTTGTTGAGATTTTGTGACTCCGATGAATGGTAAGTCTCTTCGGTTTGACGGGTCAGTTCATTGTTGAGATTTTGTGACACCGATTAATGGTAAGCCTCTTCGGTTTTATGGGACAGTTCGTTGTTGAGGTTTTCTACTCCGATGAATGGTAAGTCTCTTCGGTTGGACGGGACAGTTCATTGTTGAGAATTTGTTACTCCTATGAATGGTAAGTCTCTGCGGTTTAATGGGACAGTTTGTTGTTGAGAATTTGTTACTCCGATGAATGGTAAGTCTCTTCGTTTATACGGGACAGTTCGTTGTTGGGATTTTGTGACTCCGATGAATGGTAAGTCTCTTCGGTTTGACGGGACAGTTCGTTGTTGAGATTTTGTGACTCTGATGAATGGTAAGTCTCTTCGGTTAGACGGGACAGTTCGTTGTTGAGATTTTGTGACTCCGATGAATGGTAAGTCTCTTCGGTTTGACGAGACAATTCGTTGTTGAGATTTTGTGACTCCGATGAATGGTAAGTCTCTTCGGTTTGACTGGACAGTTCATTGTTGAGATTTTGTTACTCCGATGAATGATAAGTCTCTTCGATTAGACGGGACAGTTCGTTGTTGAGATTTTGTGACTCCGATGAATGGTAAGTCTCTTTGGTTTGACGGGACAGTTCGTTGTTGAGATTTTGTGACTCCAATGAATGGTAAGTCTCTTCGGTTAGACGGGACAGTTCGTTATTGAGTTTTTGTGACTCCAATGAATGGTAAGTCTCTTCGGTTAGACGGGACAGTTTGTTGTTGAGATTTTGTGACTCCGATGAATGGTAAGTCTCTTCGGTTTGACGGGACAGTTTGTTGTTGAGATTTTGTGACTCCAATGAATGGTAAGTCTCTTCGGTTAGACGGGACAGTTCGTTGTTGAGATTTTGTGACTCCGATGAATGGTAAGTCTCTTCGATTTGACGGGACAGTTCATTGTTGAGATTTTGTGACACCGATGAATGGTAAGTCTCTTCGGTTTTATGGGACAGTTCGTTGTTGAGGTTTTCTACTCCGATGAATGGTAAGTCTCTTCGGTTGGACGGGACAGTTCATTGTTGAGAATTTGTTACTCCGATAAATGGTAAGTCTCTGCGGTTTAATGGGACAGTTTGTTGTTGAGAATTTGTTACTCCGATGAATGGTAAGTCTCTTCGTTTATACGGGACAGTTCGTTGTTGAGATTTTGTGACTCCGATGAATGGTAAGTCTCTTCGGTTTGACGGGACAGTTCGTTGTTGAGATTTTGTGACTCCGATGAATGGTAAGTCTCTTCGGTTTGACGGGACAGTTCGTTGTTGAGATTTTGTGACTCCGATGAATGGTAAGTCTCTTCGGTTTGACGGGACAGTTCGTTGTTGAGATTTTGTGACTCCAATGAATGGTAAGTCTCTTCGGTTAGACGGGACAGTTCGTTGTTGAGATTTTGTGACTCCGATGAATGGTAATTCTCTTCGATTTGATGGGACAGTTCGTTGTTGAGATTTTGTGACTCCGATGAATGGTAAGTCTCTTCGGTTTGACGGGACAGTTCGTTGTTGAGATTTTGTTACTCCGATGAATGGTAAGTCTCTTCGGGTAGATGGGACAGTTCGTTGTTGAGATTTTGTGACTCCGATGAATGGTAAGTCTCTTCGGTTTGACGGGACAGTTCGTTGTTGAGATTTTGTGACTCCAATGAATGGTAAGTCTTTTAGGTTAGACGGGACAGTTCGTTGTTGAGATTTTGTGACTCCAATGAATGGTAAGTCTCTTCGGTTAGACAGGACAGTTCGTTGTTGAGATTTTGTGACTCCGATGAATAGTAAGTCTCTTCGGTTTGACGGGACAATTCGTTATTGAGATTTTGTGACTCCAATGAATGGTAAGTCTCTTCGGTTAGACGAGATTGTTCGTTGTTGAGATTTTGTGACTTCGATGAATGGTAAGTCTCTTCGGTTTGACGGGACAGTTCGTTGTTGAGATTTTGTGACTCCGATGAATGGTAAGTCTCTTCGGTTTTATGGGACAGTTCGTTGTTGAGGATTTTTACTCCGATGAATGGTAAGTCTCTTCGGTTGGACGGGACAGTTCATTGTTGAGAATATGTTACTCCGATGAATGGTAAGTCTCTTCGGTTTGATGGGACAGTTCGTTGTTGAGAATTTGTTACTCCGATGAATGGTAAGTCTCTTCGTTTAGACGGGACAGTTCGTTGTTGAGATTTTCTTACTCCAATGAATGGTATGTCTCTTCGGTTAGACGGGACAGTTCGTTGTTGAGATTTTGTGACTCCGATGAATGGTAAGTCTCTTCGGTTTGACGGGACAGTTCGTTGTTGAAATTTTGTGACTCTGATGAATGGTAAGTCTCTTCGGTTAGACGAGACAGTTCGTTGTTGAGGCTTTCTACTCAGATGGATGGTTAGTCCCCTCGGTTATACGAGACAGTTCATTGTTGAGGTATTGATTTTCTCCAGTGGAATCTTGTTGTGCTAAGACTTCCCTGTTGAGTTATATCCTTGTTGTGTTGTGTTTATTTCCATATACGGTTATCCCCAGTTTGAATCTTTTCCTCAGCTGATTCCCAGTAGTTGTGCGGTATGTTTCGTGGTTAGTTTGTGGTCTCATGTGATGTGTTTCCCCGGTGGAGTTTCTTTCTCCTGTTCTTCTTTTTGTTGGTCTCCTGTGGCATATTCTCCCCACAACGGTCTTGTTTTTGCATATCATTTGCATAATCATATCATTTTGTGGTCTCTTAGGGCCAAAAATTGGGTTTATTGTTATATTTAAGTCTCTTCTATCTCGTCGAGACAAAGATGTCAATCTTCTTATCTCCGGATAGAAGAAACTTAAATAGGGGCAACTGTAATACCCTAATTTTTACCCCTAAGATCCCACATATCATTTGCATTCTATGTGTTTCTCCTGAGTATCTGTATATTATTCTTACTTGTTTCTGTTTACTAACCTCTAACCAAATACCAAAAATATTTTTCAATTTTTGCTTGTTTCCTCTTCTCTGTGTGGTTAGGGTTTTGCAAGAAGGTTGATGGCAAAAAGTATGGCTTGGAATCAAGGGTGGCTATTCTATTGTGGTTAAGGCCAGATGGATGTTTGACCTAATCTTGGTCAAACTATCAAGCAATTGTTTTAAGTGCCAGTTATCTGTTTCAGTGAGCTATTCCTCAAAGCAGTGACTGTCAAGTTGTTGTGTGGTGATATTCATCAGGTTCATCTGAGTTCATCAATCAAGACTGTGTTCATCTGTGGATTTATTTTCCAAGATAATTGATTCAGATGAATTTTGAAGTGATTCAGAACTTATTCAAATGGTTGTTGCTCAGTTGTGGTTTGTTCAGTGGTAGCTGTGTTTTATCAGAGGCTTGTGGAAATAAGTCAAGATTGGTTTTGGGCTAAAAATAAAGATTTGCTTTCCATTCCTTAAACCATTTCTTTTCCTAATCCATATTCCTTTTCCAATTTTATCCAATATATCCACATTTTTTCTAATCCAATTTACTATTTTTATCCATTTCCATTTTCGAATATCCATTCTTTAAACCATTTTTTATCCATAATCCATTCTTCAATTTACAATTATCCAAATCCAATTTTCCAATTATCCATTTTAATTTCCAAATTCTAAATCCATTTTCTTTATCATAACCATTTTGTTTATAAACTATATCCAAAATTAAATCCAATTTAAAATCCATATCCATTTTTTTTCTATATAGCCAATTAGTCCAATATCCAAATTTCATATCCAAATTCATTTCTTTCTTTTTTGTTTAAATCTATTCATTTTGATTTCCTTTTTTTTTTCTAAACCATATTCATTCCAAAAAACAATGTCCAAATTCATTACAAAACAAAGCCCATTTCAATGTTTACAAGCCCATTATCATAATTGCCAAAAAATGTAAAAAATAATAAACAAGCTCATGGATGTTCACACGGCCCATATGCCCATTTACTTGGTACTTCTAGCTACTACAATTCCTCAACACAGCCCACAAGCTAGGATCCCAGCCACACAAGCTGCAATGAGGTTGCGAAGCAAAAGCTGTAATGAAAACGTAACCAAGTTGAAAACAAAACGTGAGCCATCTCATGCTACGTTGAAGCCAAGTCAAGCCTATCCAATTGTGAGAGCCCACACACAAAACGCAACAAGCTCCAAAGCAAAACACAGCTGCAGCATGAAATAAATAATTCAAAAACGCATGAACAGAAACGGCATCCATCACTCCACAAAACGCAGCAACCATCTGCAAAATGCGTGAGCAATTCAATTTCAAAACGACAATCAATTTTTGAGATTCAAATTTCCAAAATTCACCTCATTCAGTTCTATAAATAGAGCCCTTTCCCTCTTCAATTTCTGAAGCTTGGAGAGCCTACCAAAATTCTGCAAAATTTCCCAAGCTTCAATTCCTCAATTTTCTTCCTCAAACTAACCTCCACCATTTTTTAATCAATTCTCATCTTCAATTCATATTCACCAAATTCCCTTTCATCTTCAAAGAATCCCTGCAAAAAAAAATTTCACATCAAGTTCAATAACATTCTCCAATTCAATTTCTCCAGAAAATCCATCAAACAAATTCATTCATCCAACACAAATTCAATTCCGCGAGCAACAACCACATCGCACAAATCTGTATTCATCAACAACAACACTATCAATTTCGGATTCAAAAGAAAGAAGCAGAAAGAATTAAAGTGTTTCTCACCTTGATTTTGAAGGTAATTTGGAGTTCTCGTCGAGTTTCTCGCAGTTTCGATTCGAGGTATCAAAGCACCACTCATGAAATTGGATATATATTCAGAATCTAAACTTGATTCCGATCATAACCGTGCAAAAATCCTTCTCCGCCGCTCCTCCGTGATGCTTACCGCGAAATTCTCCCTCCTCCATGAACAGTTAGCGACGCGTTATAGAAGAAGAAGATGATGCTTCATTCTGACCATATTTTCCTCCTTTTCTTTTTATTGTTTGATTTTGTTTTTTTTTTTTAATTTTTTCTAAAAACGTTGGGCCTAGCCCGTGTTGGTTTTGGAGAACACCACCTCCATTTTGTCTAATCAAACCTCATTCTCTAATTCTTTTTTTTAGAATTTTTTTCTTTAATTTTCTTTAATTCTTTTTTTAATGAATTTCATCTTAATTTATTTTTTATTTTAAACCTTGATTCACCATTGTTTTTTTTAATTTTGTTTTAGAAAACATTTCTTAAAAAAAAAAGTTATAAAAAAAATATGTCATGAGTTTCATTTAATTCTTGATTTTATTTGCATTTTCTTTTTTGTTGGTTGTGTGGATCATAAATATTAGATCCACTTCTCTTCATCTTGATTCTTTTTCTTTTTGATCGATGAAAGTCTAAGATCTTGGAATTCCGTTGGTGAATTTCGAGCAAGACGAGATCGTTACCATTTTTCTTTTCGTGCGGTATCGCTTTCGGATGATGATCTATATATCGTTCATCTAGCGTACATTAGCACAAAGAGTTATTGACCGGCCTCATTGTAGGGTAATTACTCCGTAAATTACTCGGCGATTGCTTAACATAGCGCAATATTTGTCCCGAATCGGAAAACTATCAAGAATAGTTGATTATTTGTCTTATGGTTCACAATTCATGAAACTTGTTGTTAGGAGGCTTTGGTCTTATCAATCCTCTAATGAGTTTCATCAACCTTGACCTAAGTGCAATTATTTAATTGTTATTGATCACTAACACTAACAATTAATCACTAACTTACTAACAATATTATTATATTAATTTTGTTTATGTTCCTTCTCGCCCCCTATCTCTTTTATTTTTTATGCTTCATTATTATCATTTCATATCATGTTTATGTTTCCGCAATTCTTCCTTTGTCCATTGGACATATGTTTATGCTTCCTCATTTTTTTTCCTTTGTCCGTTGGGCATATGTTTATGCTTGTGCCTTTTTTCTCTTTGTCCACTTGGACTTAAAACATTAATAAAGGATTAAACCATAAAAAACTTAATTCTCCTCATTTTGGACTATTGGTTACTATCCTATGCTTTGGAGTGATCTCTTTATGGACCTCTTTTGAAGTAATATTGGACTTATGGACCTAGAATTAGGACTTCTTATCCCTTTGCTTGGAGTATTGATTGAAGACTTGCCTTTATTTGACCAATTTGCTTAAGGATGGAATTCTTTTAATATTGCTTTGAAGTGGCTCCATTTTGGTTAGATCCTTCTTTTCCATAGCTTTTACTTTATGCACTAGGATAGTCACTTCTTCTCCTCCCCATTCTTAAATTTTCAAAATCCTCTCTCTTTTTCAAAACCTTCTTGTTTTCAACTTAAAACCGCTTTCATAATAAAACCTTGACTTTTGTCAAGTGACTTTTTAAACTTTGTTTTTTTAATAAATTTCAATCCATCTTAAATCATATTTTGACCATTTCATAAAAACATAAAAAATACAAAACTCATCCAAATTCTTTTGTGCTTTTATGCACCTTTTTTCTTTAAACTTTTCGAAAAGAATTAGACATGAGTCATTTTTTTGATGAGATGTAAAACAACTAACCATGGTATTTTGTTGAAAGTATGGTCGTTTTCCACTTAGATGTTGAAGTAATTAGTCTTGTTGATGTTAATCCAAGCAAATCTTCCATCTTAATGTGATGCAAATGCCACTTTCCCATACCTTTGGGTAATTAGTTGAGTATTATCTCTTGAGAATGACAGGTTGTCTTTTTCAAGATAAAAATAAACCATAACCAATAATTTTTGTTCTTTGTACCACGAACTACGAGGTTTTGATCCTACATTGCACATCGTGGGTACGTAGGCATGAGGCGATAAGTCTCTCCAAACACAAAAATCTTAAAAAATATTTCTCTTCTCATCTCCTCAATCTCTTTACAAGCAAACCATTTTCAGACCAAAAAGCATGAATACATCAAAGGGCTCCTATAGAGTACTATAGATGTATTGGGTGCGTAAAACCTTCCCTTTACATAACTAACCCCCCTTACCCTTATCTCTTTAGGTTTTGTTCGCTCTTTTTTCCTTTCCTTTATGGATAAAAATAAAAGTGCGGTGCCGACTCTTGCTTATTTTTGAGTTGAGTTAATTAATAGCTTATACTCATAAATTTTACCGCTACAGCGGTTCCTCGAAATTTTGGGAATGGTAATCATAGGAAAAATTTGGTTGCGGTTCCTCAAAATATTGGGAGTATTGCGGTTGGTAATTGTAGAGAAAATTTGGGTGCGGCTCCTCAAGATATTGTGAGTGGTTATTATAGATAAAATTTGGGTGATACATGGTTTTTAAATTAAAATTTTTCTATTTATTTATTATTATTATTATTATTTTTAGTAGGAGTGTCTTAGTCTATACGGTGCAACAACGGAATAACAATATTGACTGTTGGTCCCCGGCAACGGCGCCAAAAACTTGATGCGTCCGCAAGTGCACAGAAATATCGAAGTAATATAAAAGATTGTCGAACCCACAGAGACCAATGTCAACCTACCATAATCTATCGTTACTTTGTAAAGCTAAGGCTAATGATAATTGATAAAAGGGAAACTAAGACTAGAACAAAAATAAAACTAAGAAAATTTGATAATAAAGATAGGCCGGAATATGGATTCCGGGTTCCTAAAGGACTTTGTAGAATTCGGGTACTAATTACGACTATAACTTAGTTCCGTAGAATATACCAACTTAAAGACTTCGCCTCACGCTCTCGCGGTATTAACTAAAGTCATGTTCCCAAATCCCAAGATTTTCCTCTCGCTCGCCCGGTAACTAGGAAATATATTTTGAAAGCCAATAATATCCTAAACGTATCTAAAGCGCTCTCGCTGTATTTAGATAAGTTGCCTAATTTCCACTATCCGGTTCGATCCCCACGCTCTCGCAGTGCCGACTCTAACCTTAATTAATTTCTCACTCTCGTGACAAAATCGTGTTAAATAGCCTCTCACTATCGTGACAAAGCTACTTAAATTAGACTTGAAAATTAAAACCAAAACAGAATTTTAATCATAAGTTCGCACCTATTATTTTCTACCGAGTCCCGCCGGTAACGACGGTCCTCATACGCCGGACTCTAAACTATTTAGCCAAACATGGAATTAATTAAAAACGCATAAATCATTACGGTTACGATAAAGAACGGCATAATAATTAAATTTGGCAAATAAAGCAATTATAATAAATAATGCGATAAAAAGAAACCTGTAAAGAAACTGGAATTAACTTTGAAAATGGCGGCAAGCCTTTGAAAATAACGTAATTATTAGTCGTAAATCAAGGTAAATATATGATACATTTTTGTGTTATCATTGTACCAGATGAATCTTGAACTTTGTGATCCTTTATGAAATCAAACCCTTGGGCTATTTTAAACATCATGGATGGACTCAAAGGGTGTTTTTGTGTTTCTTGAATCATGTCCCAAGGTTTGAGATCATGTCTTGGTCAAAAGTCAAAGGTGTGGTTGACTTTTCATCAGAAACCCTAGTTTGTGGTCCAGATGAATTTGAATCCTTGCATTGCTTATGAATCAAGTTCTTTGGTTCAATCCAATCACATGAATGGACTAATGTGGTGTATTTGAGGACCTTGAAACATATCTTGAGGTCTTGGATCATGCCCAGATAAAAAAATTCACTTTGGAGGCCCTGACTAACCAAAACCCTAGTTTGGTGCCTTAGATGAACTTGGGGCTTGATCAACTTGAAATGATGCACACTTGTGCTTGATTCTTGATGAAGGAGACCGCTTGATCTTTATGGATGGACAAGAGACTTGATGGGTTGAAGATCATGCTTATTTTTCATTGATCTTTTGCCTGAATCCTTTATGAGGCTCAAAACCGTAATTTGCAGTTAAAAATGAAACAAGCAACAAACTTTGTGTTCTCTAATGGGTTAGTGATGCATGAAAGTATATTCATATGATATACAAATGATGTGGGATCTTAGGGTCAAAATTTAGAGTATGACAGATGCCCCTATTTAATCTTTTTGGACCTGAAGGTATGGATGATGAAGACATTCAAATATTCAAGGTAAAAGAGGATTAAATATCAGAATACCCGAAATTTTGACTGCGAATGTAGATGATATGACAACTTGGACAGTGACAAATTTCCAATGCTGGAATATGTTTATCCATCTTCTTTTACTAAGTAATCCTTCTTAGAAAAGGGTAAACCTTCCCCTCGATCCTGGTTTTCAGCCATGGAACTGGTCTCAATTTTTTTTTGAAATAAACTTCCCCTCGATCCTGGTCTTCAGCCATGGAACTGGTCTCAGTTTCTTCTCATTAAGTCTCTCTCTTGACAAGGATTGGGAAGACAAGCTTCTAAAAAGATGATCGCTTGCTGGACTAATCACTTCGCCGGAGATCTACGAAGAGATGCAGGCTAATTATTCTGTAGGACAGATTTCGGAATCTGTGAAGGTCTTCATCAAACTTCTGGCTGGAATTCACTTGAGGAGATTCCATTTGCTGGAAGTGGGCTTCATCATACTTCTCTTCAAGACTTCTTCGGAGAGATGCCATATGATCAGCAAAGATCTGAGAGCAGACTTACTGGGGAATACCACAGACTGTAATGTAGAGGTTTGTAAACATCTCTGTTGAGATGCCATTTGCTTGGAGAGATTTCATAATACTCCCCTTCGAGACTTCTTCGGAGAGATTCCATGTGATGTAGGACAATTTTGAGGTGCTGATGACTTTATTGAAAGAGGGACAAACTTCTTGGGAAGAGATTATCGTTTGTCGATTCATCGGGAATTTCTTGGACAAAAACAAGCTTCTTAAGAGACTGCCACTTGTTTGTCAGGTGTAGATTCCAAAGAGGGATAAATTTATCTTTGACGGAGATAGCTAAACTGTTCTGAAAGAGACTGCCATTTGTCGATTGGTAGATACTTCTTGGGAGATGTGATGTCCTTGCTACCAAGAGAATTTACTGAAAAGCTTTCACTAGGGATTTTTCTTTATCCGGGAAAGTAAACTATGTCTTCACTAGGGAAGAGTAAGGTTCCAATGGATGTCCTTCTCTCTTAGAGGTTCAAGTTATCGAAATGGTCAAGGACTAATTTCAATCTAGAGAGACTGTGTAGAAGAAGATACTTCCATATAGGGAATGAACTCAAACTGGGAATTTTATCCTATCCAAGTACGGAAAGGAGAACTGAAGTGAAACTTTCACGAGAATCAAACTCAGTGGGGATTTAGAAAGAATGTACATTTTCTTCTTAAAGTTGACGACTCTATTAGAGAAAGGAAATCACTTGGGGATAAACATAACCAAAGTGAATGACGCAACTTGTGCATTATGAATATAAATATGAATTGATTATGCATGATGTATGAATGAAAGTTATGCTTATGCTGACAAAACAGACACGACACATGAACTGGTGATGAACAAAACTGGATACCGGCCATTTGGGGAGTAGAGGCATCATTGGAGTTTTTGTTGGTAAAACCCCTGTCCGGGAAAAGGACCAGATCTTATTTTGATTCCAACATTCATTTGGTAGAATAAATGAAACTCGACCCTTACTAGGGATGAATTAGACTTCCAATCTTATCTATTTAAGGTAATGATCCACCAATCGGGGATATTTGCGAGATTGATCGTAAGAGAATTGGATTTTGTACTTTGAGTTTTTAATTGCTCTTGGAGAAGCTGTTGTTATTCCTTATTATATTCATAAATCAAAGGAACTTGCCATCTTTATTTTAAAAGCAAAAGTAAATTCATTTTTTTTCTTTTTTTAGGAATGAAAACCAGATAAAAAAAATGTCATTTTGCG
The DNA here is from genome assembly GCA_022829125.1 of Lathyrus tuberosus. NCBI lineage: Eukaryota > Viridiplantae > Streptophyta > Magnoliopsida > Fabales > Fabaceae > Lathyrus > Lathyrus tuberosus. The sequence continues at coordinate 1,151,422 of JALAZF010000784.1, read as the reverse complement.
AGGCAGAATAAAAGTGAGAATTGCAAACAAAAGGCACAAAGGCTAAAATTTTCATTAATAGGATGGTAATCTGCCAAATGCATTATTCCATGGAGTATTACAAAGTTAGAAAATGGTAATTTAAAGAGAAAGGGCTTCATTGAAACATAATGACCATTATCCTTCTAACAATTTTGAATTCCGAGTATTCTTAAGCTTCCGTTGAAGGTGTCTTGATTGAGGATTCTTTGATAGATGATGTTCGCCTGAGATAATCTGATCTTTTTGGATGCAGTTACTTGCCATGAATCCCTAACTTTTGCCTAGTTTACCTATTCAGGTTTTCAATCTATCGGGATGAATATTTTCTATTTATGTCTCTAATTTTTTCCTAGACCTCCCTTTCGGGTTTTCAATCCACCGAGACGCTCTTTTTTGTCAAGTCGCCCTTTCGGGTTTTCAATTTAGCGAGCTGTTCTTTTGTTTCTTTTTAGGAAAAGTATTTCTTGACTGCATCGGCATTCACAGGATGAGTGAACTCTTCACCGTCCATAGTTGTAAGCATTAAAGTACCACCTGAGAAGGCTTTCTTAACAACATACGGGCCATCATAATTTGGAGTCCATTTGCCCCTGGAGTCGGTGAGGAAAGATTGGATCTTTTTTAGCACGGGGTCGCCTTCTCTGAATACCCGAGGTCACACCTTTTTGTCAAAAACTTTCTTCATCCTTCGTTAATATAACTGACCGTGGCATAAAGCTGTCATTCTATTTTCTTCGATTAGATTCAATTCGTCGTATCTGCTTTGACACCATTCAGCTTCTGTTAGTTTGGCTTCCATCAATACTCTCATTGAAGAATCTCAACCTCTATGGGGAGCACTGCTTCCATGCCATACACCAAAGAGAAAGGGGTTGTCCCTGTTGAAGTACGGACGGATGTGCGATAACCGTGAAGAGCATATGGGAGTATTTTGTGCCAATCCTTGTAAGTCACAGCCATCTTCTGAATGATTTTCTTGATATTTTTGTTAGCTGCTTCAACTGCTCTATTCATCTTCGGCTGTTAGGGCGATGAGTTATGTTGTTCAATGTTGAATTTAACACATAATTCTTTCATCATTCTGTTGTTCAGGTTCGATCCATTATCAGTAATGATCTGGTTTGGAACACCATAACGACAGATGAGATTGTTCTTGATAAATCGGACCACCATTTGTCTGGTTACATTGGCGTATAATACCGCTCCGACCAACTTGGTAAAATAATCGATGGCCACCAGGATGAAACGATGTCCATTTGAAGCTTTGGGTTCAATCATGTCGATTCCCCATATGGAAAAAGGCCATGGAGAAGAGAGAACTTTGAGAAGAGTCGGAGGCATATGAATCCTGTCGACGTAAATATGACATTTGTGACACTTCCTCATGTACTTGTAGCAATCGGATTCCATTGTCAGCCAATAATATCCCCTTCTTAGAATTTTTCTTGACATTGTATGTCCATTGGCATGAGTGCTAAAGGATCCTTCATGAATCTCTTTCATTAGCACATTTGCTTCATGTCTGTCCATGCATCTTAGCAAAACCATGTCGAAGTATCTTTTGTAGAGTACATCATTATTCAAGAAGAAGTTACCCTTCAGTCTTCTGAGAGTCTTCCTATCTTTTTTGGATGCCCCAAGCGGGTATTCTTATCTTTTAAGGAAGCATTTGATATCATGATACCATGGTTTGTCATCGATGACTGCTTTAATTGCAAATATGTAAGTGGGCCTGTCAAGGCGCATCACGTTGATCTCGGGTAATTCGTTCCACCGATTCACAATAATCTTGGAGGATAAAGTAGCAAGTGCATCAGCCATGTTGTTCTCTTCACGGGGAATGTGGTGAAATTCAACTTTGTTGAAGAAATGTAACAACCTTTTTGCATAGTCTTTGTAAGGAATCAATCCAGTCTGGCATGTTTCCCATTCTCCTTTGATCTGATTTTAAACCAAAACTGAGTCTCCATACATGTCCAAGTTCGTTATCTTTAAGTCGATAGCTTCTTCGAGACCTATGATGCAAGCTTCATATTCGGCCTCATTGTTTGTACATTTAAATGCCAATCTGGAGGTGAAAGGAATATGGGTACCCTGAGGTGTAACAATCATTTCTCCAATTCCGTTTCCATAGGCGTTGACAGCTCCGTCGAATATTAGTCCCCATCGCGATCTCGGCTCGGACCCTCATTTGGTTGTGGTTCATCACAGTCTTTCATCTTTAGGTACATCACATCCTCGTTTGGGAAATCGAATCTGATTGATTCATTATCATCAATTGGTTGGTGAGCCAGATGAATAGCTAAAATACTTCATTTGACACCTTTCTGAGCATGCTACTCGACGTCGTATTCTGATAACAACATCTGCCACGGGGAAATTCTTCCAGTTAAAGCATGTTTCTCAAATACATACTTGATCGGATCCATTTCGGAGAATAACTAAGTGGTATGACAAATCATATACTGGCGAAGACTTTTAGCAGCCCAAGCTAAAGCGCATCAGGTTTTCTCGAGCATAGTGTATCGAGTTTCACAGTCCGTGAATTTCTTGCTCAAGTAGTAAATGGCATATTTTTTTCTTCCTGTTTCCTCTTGTTGACCCATCACACAACCCATGGAATCTTTTAGGACTGTTAAGTAGATGATCAAGGGTCTTCCTTCCTTTGGAGGAGACAAAATAGGTAGATTTAATAGGTATTCTTTGATACTTTCAAAAGCTTTTTAGTAATCCTTCATCCATACACATCCTTGGTCCTTTCGGAGGAGCTAGAAAATCAGTGAAATCCTCTTACTTGCTTTTTCGTTCTGGGTGAAGGTATTTCTTGAATGGCCTTGACTTTGTCGGGATCAACTTCAATTCCTTTTTAGTTGACAATGAATCCCAAAAGCTTTCCTGAGCGAACACCAAATGTACATTTGTTGGGATTCAAGTGGAGTTTGTATTTTCTCAGACGCTCGAATAGTTTTGATAAATCTTCCACATGTTCTTCTTCTGTTTCAGACTTAGCAATCATGTCGTCCACATACACTTCAATTTCTTTGTGTATCATGTCATGAAATAGAGTCGTCATTTCCCTTTAATAGGTTGCGCCTGCATTCTTTAATCCAAATGGCATCACCTTATAGCAAAAGGTTCCCCATGGTGTAATGAATGAAGTTTTCTCCATATCTTCTGGTGCCATTTTGATTTGATTATAGCCTAAAAACCCATCCATGAAGGAAAAAACTTTGAATTTTGCAGTGCTAACAACTAACATGTCAATGTGTGGTAGGGGGAAGTCATCCTTCATATTTGCTTTGTTTAAATCCCTATAGTCTACACACATTCTGAATTTTCCATCCTTCTTGGGACTTGGCACTATGTTGGCTGGCCACTGAGGATATTCCGACGTGGCAAGGAAGCCTGCATCGATCTACTTTTGGACTTCTTCTTTGATCTTTATGGCTATATTTGGATAAGTACTTGTAAACTTTTGTTTGACTGACGGACATTCTGGCTTTACCGGCATATGATGCTCCACAATGTTGGTATCCAACCTGGCATATCTTGGTAAGACCAAGCAAACACATCTAGAAATTCTTTGAGAAGCTGTACCAGATTTTTTCTGACAGTTGAACTAAGCAGAGCTCCAATCTTAACTTCTTTCCTTTCTTCTTCTGAACCTAAATTGACTGTTTCCAACCACTCTTTGTGGGGTTGAATGGACTCTTCCTCATGTCTGAGTAGTCGGGAGATCTCATATGGAATTTCTTCGTCCTCTTCTTCTTCGGCTTCGAATACCGGGAACTCAAAACTGGGAGAAGGCATTGGATCATATATTTCAACGGGGTTTTTAGCAATTAATATGCATAATGTGATTGATGATTCTTTTTAGAAAAGATAGAAAAATGCAAAAAGTGGCGTGCAGTGTATTTTGAAAAATGTTTGCTATTTTTGTTTGTTTTAGGATTACCATTTTCTGAAAAAGCAAAAAGCAAAAATAGCAATAAATCGGGAATTCAGAATGACATCTTTTTTTATGATTTGTCGATTCTTGAAACACATGCCCTATAAAACAAAACTCATCTGCCTTGGGCAAGGCAGAGAGGAAATATTTACAGGAAACGATGCCCTATAAAACATCCTTTCACCCAGGCAAGGTAAGAGGTCAAAATAAAGACAAGGCATTTACTTTGAGATGTGAACAACATTCGGGACATCAACAGCTATCCAATTGTGACAAACTCCTATGTGGATTATAAAGTCTGGTACTTTCCTTCCGGGGTTGTTTTCAGTAATGAGATTGACTTCTGGCGCAGTCGGATCACTAAAGTCTTCTTCCCATTCAAAGGTATTAGCAGAGAAATTTTATGTTGTCTTTTCACATGTATCTTCTTGACCAGGAGGGTCTCCCCATCCATTTGGTTGGATGTTTTCAAGCAAGAAGCGAGAGCTTTCAGGAGAAGTATACTTCATTGGAAAATCAAACTTTCTGCTTGGCTGTCCCAAGGTATCCCAATTCTCTGATGATACTGAGGAATCATCCTCTTCGATGATGTTGATCTCTGGTAGTGCAAAGTTGATAAATTCTTGCCCAGCAATTCTTGCAACCTTATCGAGACGATGTTTGATATGTTCAGGATTTTCTAAGTAAGGCCTCCATGATTCTGAAGGAACAAATGAATCTTTTTCAGGGCTATCTGGCAAATATACAGTTTCGGACTGGCTTTGATACCCTAGATCTTCCATGTTAGGCTCCCAAATAGGAAAATCATCCATGGGATCATCTGAGCCATAGTCAAAGTTATCTTTCATCAGAGTATCAGTTTCTAATGAATTGGGAGGAGCACAACATCCTTCATTATCGTAATCTCCGTAGATCATCTCGACATCTAATTTTGGTATATATCTGGGGTTTTGCTGTGGATAAAAAAATGGCACGTATGTCTCTTCTTATGATATATAACCTTCATTGTTTAAATATGATTTCCATTCTTCATTTGGATCAGAAGAATTGTCCTTGAAGTCATCTCCCTCGATGGTGTGGACCTCTTGGGAAGTAGGATGGAGGAAACCTCCGTTGTGGAAGAAATCTTGAATATGACGATGGCTTCATCCTTCTTTGTAGTCTTGGTAAATGCTGGTGTAAAACCGAGACCTTTTCTCGTTTTGTTATCAGTAGGAATCACAACTTATCCTCATCATTTAGTGGTACCATTTTCCACTATTCGAACAGCGTCTTGATATGAGGAAATAGATGTTCCTCTTTCTTGAATGCTTTCGTTACTCATAGAAAGTGCTTGGAATTCAGTTCCAATAACTTCTTCTAGTTCCAAGTAGGAGAATGATGATAGATTGCTCATGATTAAGGCCCCTTCTCCACATACTGTAACCAATTTGTTATTCTTTACAAACTTCAGCTTCTGGTGAAGTGTTGAGGTAATTGCTCCTGCTTCATGGATCCAAGGTCGTCCTAATAAATAACTGTATGCTGCTCGGATATCCATTACTTGGAAGGTGATTTGAAAAGTGTGAGGACCAATGGTTATGGGAAGGTCGACTTCGCTAATAATTGTCTTTCTGGATCCGTCAAAAACTTTGACTATGATCTCGCTGCCTCTTATTGGCGTGCCTTGAAAAGATAATCGCATAAGAGTTGATTTTGGCATGACATTTAAGGATGAACCAGTGTCAACTAGTACGCTCGCCAGAGCATCGTCCCCGCAGTTGATTGTGATATTGAGTGCCATGTTATGATTTTTACCCTCTTCCGGGAGCTCTTCATCACTAAAACCTAAGTTGTTACAGGAAGTGATGTTAGAAACAATGCTATCAAATTGATTCACTATTGCGTCTTGTTCCATGAAGGCTTATTCTAGAACCTTTTGTAAAGCTTCCCTGTTGGATGTGGTTCTTAAGCACTGCCGCTCTGGGGTACTATAGGTCGATTCATTTTTTATCCTATTGAAGCTGATGAAGGAAGGGAAATAGATGTCTCCAACTAACCCTGCTTGCATACTGAGTTTAAACAACGGTCTGTTAGGTTACAGATGCTATGTGGAAGTGGGGCCTCTTTCTGCTTATTTTGTTAAGACTGAAATGACAGGACTATGCTATTGATAGGATGTTAGGACTGATGCTTTTCGATTGATGTATGAAGGTACGGGATTTTGGGTTTTTGATTAGTATGCACGCTAAGATTTCTCTTTCAATCTTATGCCTACGTATTCTTGTTTACCGAAACAGGGAAATCAGAGCGATCGTAGTTCCTCCTATTCTATGGGAGGAAATGGTGTTTTGGTGTCTTGTTCAAAGCCCAAGACATGAAGCTAAAGGTGGTTTGTATCTTGTTCAAAGCCCAAGATGTGAAGCTGAAGGGTCTATTTGTATCTTGTTCGAATCCCAAGATATGAAGCTAAAGGGTTTTGACTTTAGAGAGAATTTGTCATCTCTAAAGAGGGTCTGTTTGTCACAACTGTTGCGTGACTGGTTATAAAGGAGAATTACTTTAACTGGGATATGTGAATCCTGCAATGCCATAATTTATAGGGGATTTTTAACCAGCAATTACTTTAACTCAGTTTAGAGCAATGCCATCTTTCCTTAGGAATTTCTCATGCTAAAAGAGGGACAGTGGCGTGGATGTAAATAATCTAGAGGCTTGCCGCTTATAGCCAATAGATGAAGGGGAAAGGAGTTGTTGATGTTTGTATACTGTGAACGAGGCACAACTTTGATGCTAAAAGGTTGATTGACTCAACCGGGTTTTCTTATACAAAGCCTAAGAGGAGGCTATTGGCCCAACAAAAGGGTGTTTTTATGTGTCTCGTACAAAGCCCGAGAGAGAGGCTAAAAGGGTTTGACTCAACGAGAGAGTCTTTTTGTGTGTCTTGTACGAAGACCAAGACGGAAGCTAAAGGTTGTTTGACTCAACAAGAGAGTCTTTTATACTCAACAAGAGAGTGTTTTGGTATCTCATACGAAGCCCGAGATGGAGGCTGAAGGTTTTTAACTCAACAAGAGAGTCTTTTATACTCAACAAGAGAGTGTTTTGTATCTCGTACGAAGCCCGAGATGGAGGCTAAAAGATGTTTGACTCAACAAGAGAGTCTTTTATACTCAACAAGAGAGTGTTTTTGTATCTCGTACAAAGCCCGAGATGGAGGCTAAAAGATTTACTCCGCTGGGGAGAATCATTTGTACAAAGCCCAAGAGAAGGCTAGGGTAACTGTTTCAATTGAGTGACAGATCCAGCATGTTGGTTAAAAGAGAAAATCAGTTCTTATATGGGTAATGTTGTACTCATGGATTTGATCTGAGGATCGGGATTATTTCCTGTTCTCTAAGGAAACGGGGAATCCAAAGGAGCTTTAGACTGTCCGAGTCTACGGGTTTTATCTTTTGTACTACACTTAAGAAACAGTAGTAGTAAGATCTAGACTCTTTGAAAGACTGTTCTATTAAGATGACTAATTTATGTTCCTATACCTCTAGGAGGTCGTCGGGATAATTTGTATGAAGCCCAAGAGGAGGCGAGAAAACTTTTAAGAAGCCGAGGGAAAATTTGTACGAAGCCCAAGAGGAGGCTATCTTCCTGGAGGAAGAATCATTATACGAAGCCTAAGAGAAGGCTGTGAAAACTTCTAAGAAGCCGACGGGTCCTTGTACAACGCCCAAGAGGAGGCGTGGATGCTTTTAGGAAGCCTGTGGATCCTTGCACTAAGCCCAAGAGGAGGCTGATGAACAGTTCCAGAAGGGGTTTCACTTGGATATAAGTTTATGAAAGAAGATTTACAGTGAAACAGCCCCACAGTACAGTTATATACATAACAAAGCGGTAAATGAAAGCGGGTAAACACTTACTCACTTGTAGAGCTTCCATGCTGTTTGGTTAGTTTGTTCAACAAAGAAAACTTTGATAACAATATTATATTCAAAATCAAAGGAGAATGTGCTTTTGAAAGGAAAATTGAGGCTTATAGCTCAAGGAGAGGCCCAGGGTTTTATCAGTGATCGCACTGTCGTTTTGTACAGGGACTTATACAAGTGACTGAGGCCAAAAAAGGTTTTCTGTACAAAGGGATGGGTCTTACACTCTCTCAAGAGGCCCAAAATGATTGAAAGAAAAAAGAATGGGGCTTATAACACGAGGGTAGGCCCAGATGATTCTTTTGAACTGGCGATCGCGCTGAGCTTTTCTTTTAATGCAGAGGGACTTATACAATATCTGAGGCCCAAAATTGTTTTGGTTAAAAGGGGATTGGGTCCTACACTCTATTAGAGACCCAAAAATGATTTTGAATGGGTCTTATAGCTCGAAGAGAGGCCCATATGGTTTGTTTTAAATGGGCGATGATCGCGCCGAACTTTTGAAATACAGCGGGACTTATACAATAAGTGAGGTCCAAAATAGGTTTGTATTTACAAAGGATTGGGTCTTACACTCTATTAGAGGCCCATGAGTGTTTGGAAAAGTTTGTTAGGGAGAAAATCAATAAAACCCTAATTTCATTTTTTTAAAGGCATTTTTCAAAGAAAAATCAAGTAAAAAATGATAAAAATATCAAATAAAATCATTAATCATGTTATAAAGAATGATTAATGTTTATAAAAAAGTATTTTATCCACATGAATATTTAAAATCATTTTGGTTTTAAAAATCAAGAAAAAGAAATCATTTTAAAAGCATTTAAAACAATTTAAAACAATATTTTTGAATATATTAAAAATATATCAAATAATAATATTTTTTTGTGATTTTTTGTGGATTAAAATATTATGGAGTATGAATAAGAAGTGTGCAAAACAAAATTGGAAAATGATGATTTTTGCTATGTTAAAGAATTGGTTGAGTTTTTGAAAATAAACTAAGAAAAAGAGGAAAGATGTCACAACATCACATTCGACATCTTTCGTGAGTTTTGAAGATAAGAGAAAAAGGAAAGATGTCACAACATCACATTCGACATCTTAAAAAAATCAGAACTGAAACTTTAGTTTCAACATCTTTTTTATCAAACTTCAAACATTCATAACTCTCTCAATTTTTAACGAAATTAAAATCCGTAAGAACCTTTCTTGATCGATTTTTCACAAGGAATCCAATGGTATTACTCATGCACACTGAAACCTAATGTACAGAACACACAAAGGAAAAAAACCAAAACTGCATGTTGATTTTAAAACAACAAAAACTCCACATATAAACATGTTAAAGTGCAAACCATAGGAGGATCACATCATACACATTAAGGACTACATTTTTGCTTCAAGAATTGTTCAATATGATGCATGTATGTGGACAATAAAGGAAAGCATGATTCAAAGAATTCAAGTTATGAATTTTACCTCTTTTTTGGAGATTTTGTGCAACCTACCAAGTGCTTTATTCCAGAAATGATTTGATGATTTGGACACCCTCAAATGTCCACTTAGAAGCTTTTAGGATGGTTGGAATCAGCTGGAAACCTCTGGAGCAAGTTGAAGCTCTTTCTTGCAAAATGGGCAAAAGTGGCCAAAATGTCAACTCTCTCAAATGGTGTTCCAGATGGGGGGAACCATTTGGGACAGTTCAAGGATGATATTTGGAGTGTGTTTGAGGTTTTATCTGGTTTGGAAAGTGAATGAATCAAGGCATGGCTTGAAAAATGTAAAAAAAAGTCTAATTTTTGAGGTTTTGAAAGGTGACTTTGTGATTTTGGTGTTATAGGTCACTTGTGAGAGTTTGGACAGCTTAGATATGACATATTGGATGTGTTTGGATCATGAGCTATGATGGAAATGTTCTCTAACACAAAAACTTAGAATTACCTTGCTAAAGAAGGCATTTTGGAGTGAAAGAAGTGATTTTGAGGAAAGCATCTGTTTGATGGCTTTGGTGTACTCAAACTGAGCACAAATGAGCTCTATTTATAGTAGAACAAGTTTGTTTTGCAAGCAAAATTGAATGGTGGCTGCAGCAGAGGTTTGGCATATGTTCGCCAATGAGAATCCAGGTCTCCTCTAGCCATTGACTAGAGGTTAGGGCACAAGCTGTTGGTTCCCTAGTTGTTAGAGGAACCTTGACTGAATTCAGTTAGAGGAAGCTCATTTCATGCCACCTCTAAGCATCCATTAAATGCTCTAAACCAAAATTGGATTCTTGTCCCTCTTTTAGGGTTTTCTAGGTTTGGCATACTACTTTTGGTTCCAAGGACTTTGGAGGCTTGAAGATTAGATCATCCCCCTTGGATTTGATCCTCAGATGTGTGCAAAATGATGACAAGGCTTAAAAATTCGTGTGGCACAAGAAATGTACAAATCTGTCCTGAAACCTGTCTTAAAAATCAGCTGCAGCAAGCCTTGTTGTAAAATTCATAACTTCTTGCTCAAGAATGATAAATGGTTGTTCCAAGAATTTATGGAAAGCTGAGATGACATACTTCAACTTTGATGTTTGACCCTAGACTTGGTTCAACTTGGATCATGGAGAAAAACATCCTTGAAGTTGGGACATTCTTGCTGGAAAAATATTAATGATGTCCTATGAAATGTTGAAACATTTGACAACTTTGAACATTAACAATTCCAAACTCAAATCACTTATATCTTTTAATCCACTATGATAGTTTGAGTTGAAGTGAATTGCACCTTTGATGCTTGTCCTGCATGGTGACAAAGCTTGAAAATTGTGTGGCATAAGAAAAAGTGCACAAAATCTGTCCTAAAAAACAGCTGCAGCAAGCCTTACTGTACAGTCCATAACTTCCTGCTCGAGTATGATAAATGGATGTTCTACAACTTTCTGGAAAGCTGAGATTACGTACTTCAACTTTGATGTTCAAGGTTTGTGAAGATAAGACTTGTAAAGTTGTCAAAAATGACCTTGAACTTGTGTGATCAAGTCTGTCCTAAAAGCTGTCTTAAAAATTCTGTTTTATTAATGCCTTTTGCAGAGATCATAACTTTCTGCTCGAGAATGATAAATGAGCTTTCTAGGACTTTATGGAAAGGTGAGATTATGTACTTCAACTTTTATGTCCAAGTTTTGGCTTGAATAAACTTGGATCATGGAGAAAAACATCCTTGAAGTTGGGACATTCTTGCTGGAAAAATATTAAGGATGTCCTATGAAATGTCGGAACATTTGACATTAAGAATTCCCAACTTTGGTCACTTATATCTTTCAATCCTTATGATATTTTGAGTTGATTCCTTCTTCAATGTTGAAGTATCAAATACCCTATTAAAAAGTAGCTCTTACGCAAAATCAATGGATGCTTGGATCAATAGTTACAACCTTTAAAAGCTGTGTACTTGAACATGATTTTAACTTAGAAAAATTTTCTAAGTTTCTTTCAATTTGATCAATTTTGCAATTTTGCATGATTTCTTGATTTAAATTTGATCAAATTAAATCATCCATCATATTTTCTTGAGTAATGGCTTGTGAAGCTCATAGTTGACCAAAAGTCAAACTTTGACTTTCTGCGTCAGTTGACTTTGTATTAGATGAACTTGAGGCCTGATCCACTTGAAATGTTGCACTCTTGTGGTTAATTCTTGAAGTGGGAGTCCTTTTGATCCTTTGTAGAGGTTTGAGAGGTTAGACAAGTTGAAGATCATGTCATTTCTTGATTGATCCATTGTCTAAGGCTCAAAGAGGGCTTGAAACCCTAATTTTTGTTTGTAGTGAGTGCTCACCCATCTTTGGGGAGACTAATGGTTCATCCATATGGTGATGATGATTTGCACAATGATGGGAAATCTTAGTGGTCAAAATTTGGGGTATGACAGATGCCCCTATTTAACCTTCTTGGACCCGAAGGTGTGAATGGCGAAGGTATTCGAGCATTCGGGGTGCAAGAGGATTAAATATCGGAATACCTGAAATTTTGATGGCGGTTAGGAATGGTAATTCACGCATCCCCCTTCTTTTGCTAAGCAATGATACTTAGAAAAGGTAAACTTCCCCTCGATCCTGGTTTCCTACCAAGGAACTGGTCTCAGTTTCTGATACAAACTTCCCCTCGATCCTGGTTTCCTACCAAGGAACTGGTCTAAGTTTCTGATATAAACCTCCCCCCGATCCTGGGTTCCTACCAAGGAACTGGTCTAAGTTTCTGAAATAAACCTCCCCCCGATCCTGGTTTCCTACCAAGGAACTGGTCTAAGTTTCTTTTGTAAGCTTCCCCTCCATCCTGGTTTCCTACCAAGGAACTAGTCTAAGTTTCTTTTGTAAACTTCCCCTCGATCCTGGTTTTCTACCAAGGAACTGGTCAAAGTTTCTTTTGTCAATAAACTTTCTTGACAAGGGACGCTATTTGTAGCGGCTTTCCTTCAAACTTCTCGCCGAATTTTCCTGGGAGATGCCATTTGAGTGGAAAAAGTTTTGATGTCAGACTTGCTGGGGAACCCATTCGTCTGAGTTGTAGAGGTACACAAACTTCTCTGTTTGGAGACGCCATTTGTCGACTCTACTGGGGAAAGTTAGTCTCTTGAGAGACTATTTTTCGTTTGGGGGTGTTACATCATACTTTTCCTGAGGTCTTTTCAGAGAAATGCCATACGATGTACCCCAATTTTGAGGGGCTTTCTCTGAGGATTTTCCTTAATCCGGGAAAGCGAAGATATCATCTTCAATGGCGAAGAGTGACATTTGCCAAAAGTTTCTCTGGTTTTCTCAGAGGTTCAAGTTATCAAAGTGGTCGAGGACCGTCTCCAATCCAGAAATAAATGGGAGAGAGATTACTTAGATGATTCACTTCCTGATGAGGAAAGATCTGACAACTCGATTGGGAGGACTTTTATCACTAGGGGATAAGACCGACTGGAGTGATAGTGATGTGATATGAATATGCATGTAAAATAATAATACATGATGTACGTATGTATATGTTGACAAAAATGACACGACATACAGATTAGTAGATGAACATGACTAGATACTCGGTCACAGTGGGAAATAAAAAGTATCGTTGGTTCAAGATAGCAATTCTGCCTTGCTTAGGAGAAATAGTCCCTGCGGGGAGCTACGTTGATCGGGCTTATGAGATGAAAACTCGGCCGGGGATGTCAGACGGAGTATTCGAATCTGACATAGCTGATCCTTCATTCAGGCACACTGGTTTTGAAGGAGTACTTTGATTCTGCACTTTGAAGCTCGCTTACTTCTAGAGAAGCGATTGATGTTCTTTCGATGTTCAACAGTCAAAAGAAATTGCCATCTTAAGTTTAAAAAGCAGAAAAAAGTTCCACAAGTAAATTCATTTTTGTTTTGTTTCAAGAATTGTTAATCATGTTTAAATGTCGTTCTGGAAAGCTAAAACAAATAAGAATTACAAATAAAAGTACAAGGGCTCAAATTTTATTGATAGGATGGAAATCAGCCAAACGCGTGATTCCATAGAGTATTTACAAAGTTATAAAATGGTAATTTACAGGGAAAAGGGCTACGTTGAAACATAACGACCACTATCCTTCTACCAACTTTGAATTCCGGGCATCCTGAGCTTCCGTCGAAGATGACCTTGACCGGAGTTTTCCTGACGGATGATGTAACTGCTGAGGAGCTGAACTGATCAGACGTGGTTACTTGCCATTAATCCCTAATTTTTGCCTGGATTGTACTTTGAGATTTCCAATCCATCGGGATGATTTTTTTATTATGTCTCTAATTTTTGCCTGGACCACCCTTTTGGGTTTTCAATCCACCGATACGTTTTTTGTTTTATTTAGGCGAAGTATTTCTTGACTACGTCAACATTTGTGGGGTAGGCAAGTTCCTCTCCGTCCATGGTTGAGAGTTTCAAGGTGCCGCCTGAGAAAGCTTTCTTGACCACATAGGGGCCGTCATAATTCGGAGTCCATTTTCCCCGGGAATCAGTGAGAAATGATTGTATCTTCATGAGTAGTTTGAAGATTGGCGCGCATGTCGCAGTCATGAGGAATATAAATCTGGAAATGTAGTTCAAACGTCCCAGGAATCCTCTGACTTGTTTTTCAGTTTTCGGAGAAGGCATTTCTTGAATGGCCTTGACCTTGTCAGGATCAACCTCAATTCCTTTCTGGCTGACGATGAACCCTAAAAGTTTCCCTGAACGGACACCAAAGGTGCACTTGTTGGGATTCAAGCGGAGTTTGTACTTTCTCAACCGCTCGAATAATTTTGACAGGTGGGTCACATGCTCCTCTGCTGTTCTAGATTTGGCAATCATATCATCGACATATACCTCGATTTCCTTGTGTATCATGTCATGAAACAGAGTAGTCATGGCCCTTTGATAGGTTGCCCCGACGTTTGTAACGCCCGGTTATTTAATTAATTATTTAATTAAATATCTTCGTATTATTTGTTTGATTTTGTTGGTTGTCGAAATGTTGTGTTGAGTTGCTATGTCGGTTTTGGTTAAATTAATTAATTTAAGTTGTGTTGGCTTTAGTTGAATTAATTTAATCAAGTTGATTTAAGTTGTAGAAATAATATAATGTTGGTAGATTAGAATTATAAAAATCATTAGTGGGCTTACTTGTGGTAAGAAGTAGTAATAGTGGGGGTGTAGAATGTGGCCCAATAAGACAAATTAGAATATTGGAGTTATTATACTAAGTTTTAAAAATGAAAAGGAAATTAGAAGTGGCAGTAAGTGGGAAATCAAGAGAAAGAGGAAAAGTAGGATAGTAACGTGGAAGTTATGAAGAAGAGGAAAAGAGGCCAAGCTAGGTCGATCGGAGTTTTAGAGCAACCTTCAATCCAAGGTAAGGGTGGGGTTCTGACTCTATAACAGGGTAGTTGATGAATAATATGTGGGATTTGGGTTGTATAAAATTGTCTCTGTGTGTGAATTGTATCGATGAATAATACCGAAATCTGTTGTTTTCGCAATGGGTTGTTATATTTGACAAATTATAAGTTCTGTGAAATAGAATTATTGTTGCTAACAAGACTGAGATTATGTGTTGTTTGGGTTTGAAGAATTACCTCTGTCTGTGTTGTAATGGTTGTCGTGAATATTGAAATACGTTGCTGTTGATGAATCGGTTGTAGGAAAAATTGGTCTATCTTACTTTAAAATATAATTTCATTTCGTTTCTATTTTAATGTGATGGTTGAATTGGAATTGTGCTGGAATCTGAGGAGAGGGTTGTGAATTGGGGCTGATAAGGGGTTGAATTAAAAGAATCGTGGTTCGCTAAGTTGTTCTTTAAAAAAAAAAGGTGGGGATGGCGCAAGCCACGCTTGTGTGTGTGTGTGGGTGGCGCAAGCAACCTGGTGTGAGTGGGTGGGTGGCGCAAGCCACCCTTGTGTGAGGGAATGGAAGTGGCGCCAGCCACTTGTATGTGGGGGAGTTTGGAATTAATAATTGTTTAATATATTGTTAGAACATTTGTTTAGTATATTGTTAGAACATTCATAATTGGTTAGTATAATGTTAATGAAATGCTAGTAAGATATATTATGAAAGGATAATATTATGTTAGTAAGAAATATTAAGGAAATTAGAATTACGTTGGTGACAGTAGCAGAAGAGGGAAAATAATATTCGGTTGGAATGTTAATAAAATGTTGGTAATAGTAAGCAGAAAAATAGTATATGTTTAGAAGGTTAATAATGAATTAGCAAGGAAAAGATTCAGTTAATAGAAAAATATAACAGCAAGGTCATGAAATAATAGGTAGTATTATAGTGGCAGTAGCAATGGTGAATTAGCAGAAGATTAATCTAGCAGTAGCAGTATAGTGAGTAATTATATAGCAGAACTTGTATTACAACAATGACAGAATAGTCTTAATAATGTTAGAGCAGAGTAGGGATATTACCAACTTTAACAGAAGAATAATTAACCGGTTTTAGAAGTCTTGTTCGAATAAATTCGAGGAGCGTTTGTGATATAAGATGGTTGGTACAGAGTAGGATATAAGCTGAAGTGATATTGTCATGTTTAAGTTATGAAGTTGCTGGTATGATTTGTTGTTGCTGTAAAGGGTAGACCTATGGCCAATGTTGATTTGTTGTTGCTGTTAAGTTGTAGGCCTATGGCCAATGTTGATTTGTTGTCGCGTGGTTACATAACTATTATTGTTGTTATTGTGATATTCATGTTGAGTTGTATACATCGCATATCAAGTTGGAGCTGATGCTCGGTAAGTTGGCCTGGATTGGCAAAATTTAAGTTGAAGGTGTATGCCTTGTTGACGTCAATATTAATTGGCAAGTTTCTAAGTTGGGAGTTTTGCTCCAATGGTACCACATGCATGTGCATAGTTTAAGTCGCATTTTATGTTGCATAATTGTTGTTATGTTGTTGGTTGATGTTGATAATAATGTTGTGAAGCGGTGATTTTTACATAATCTGAACTCATATATTATTTATCATATATCCGATTATATTGTTTGATATCTCACCCCTTCTGTGTATGGTGATGGTTTATACGCCATCCTGCAGGTAATCCGGTGTGAAGACTGTTTACCTTCATTAGTTCGAGTCGGTGTCGTCGCTCTGATACGTAACACTCGGGGGGATGAACGATTGTTTTCTTTATTATTGATTTTAGTATTGTTGCTGAATTTTAAGTTGGTTTTCATTAAAGGCCTGAGGTCTTAGAGTTGTTTTGAATCAAACCAGATGTTATGGTATTTCAGTTGAATTTATGAATCCGCTGCGTATTAATAGAGTTGTTTTCTTTAAAGACGTGTTGTTTTGAAGTTGTTTTAAGTTGAATAAAATTGTTATGTAATTAAGTTGAAGTTTGTGAATCTGCCGCTTAATTATAAAAGTTGTTTTGTTTCAAAGTCCAAAATGATGTGTTTTGTATTCAGGTGATTATAAGTCGTTGTTATGAGTTGTATGTGTAGCATCCCATGTGTATGTTGAAATTTTGAAACTCTGATTTTATATTATTCGATGGGTAGAAATGGGGTGTTACATTAGTGGTATCAGAGCAGGTCGGTCCGTCCAGACAGGTTGTCTAATGTTGTTTATTTCCCTAGTGTGCGACAGGTGTGTAAAAACACTGTCAATGCTTGTTTTGTTTCCCATTTGCAGGTTGGGGATGAAACAAGTGGGGGAGAAGGTAGTGCTTCTCCAAGGTGCTTCGAGTGTGGAGCATTGGCTAAGGTAGTGTTGGACGCTACGATAGTTGGTGAAGATAGTTTGTACCGCCTCATGATATAGACTATTATTGACAAATTAAGGAACTGATCACCCTTAATCTCTTGTTGATGATGGACAGGGTCATGTTGGATGGGATAGACGTGTCTTGCGAGCTTGAGTAGTTGACTTTCTAATTTTGGTGGTTTGAGATAAAGATGAAGGTTTGAACACCTTCAAGGGATGATTTGTGATGTGTTTGGGTGGTTGTTTAACTAGTTTAAGCTCTGGTTTTAAAAACTCGAAGCTTACTCTTTGAAACTTTGAAATCTTGAAGTAAAAGAGGGAGAGTGAGAAAACAAGTCTTTAGTATTGTTTTTGTGTATTTGAATTGATCAGAGGAGTCCTCTATTTATAGGAAAAGATTTTGGTTTTGGATGACTAATGTTGGATGAGGGAGCATGTTATTGTCCAATAGATATAGCCATGTAGCCTTTAACTTAAATGCTAAGGTACCATTAGTCTTCTATAGCATGACTAGAAACTTGACTCAATTGGCATTTTGCAGGTTTGAACACTCATTGTTTTTGAACATATCTGAACTGTTGTGGCTCATTTCTTGCCAATTCAATGTTCCACATAAATGCACAAAAACAAACTTGACTTCATGGACTTGCAATTATGATTCTCACATGCAAAGAGATAGAATCCTTGACTTATGGTTCAAAGTTGAAGATATTATGTGATTCAACAAGATTCATTATGATCTTAGAGGATGACAAGGCTTGTAAAGTGACAAAAATTGAAGGTGAAAATCGTGTGACACAAGTAATGCACCAATGCTATCTTGAAAATCAGTTTAATCATGGCATGTTGTGAGGATCATATCTCCTTGCTCAAGTAGAATCAATGGATGTTCTTGTAATTTTTGGAAAGCTGAGATATCCTACTTTAACTTTGATGCTTGCATTTGGCCTTGGTTCATCTTGGATTTTGGAGAAAAATGGCCTCAAAGTTGGTTAAAACACAAAACAGATTCGGCCTAAAAAATTTTCTAAGTGTCAAAGTTCAAAAAGTCATAAAGCCCTAACTTCATGGCTTCATATCTCAAAATCTATGCACTTTTTAGGGATGACTCCGCTCAGCAATCTTGTTGTACGAAAGAAGATCTATCATTTGAGCTTTGGATCTAAGAAAACAATTGCTTGGTTTGGAAGTTCTGACCTTGCAAAGTAGGGTAAAAATCAATGTTTTTCATGACTTAGAAAAATTTCTAAGTTTTCTAAGGTTGCCCCTTTTACAAGTAACTTCACATTTCTTGATTTTTCTTGATCAATCATAATCCAAGTCACATATTAACATTGTTCTTGACTTGAAGAAACCATGGTTGACAAAAACTTCAAAAGTCAAAC
This sequence comes from Lathyrus tuberosus, assembly GCA_022829125.1. NCBI lineage: Eukaryota > Viridiplantae > Streptophyta > Magnoliopsida > Fabales > Fabaceae > Lathyrus > Lathyrus tuberosus. The sequence goes on along the minus strand of JALAZF010000784.1, from coordinate 1,132,937 downwards.
TTGATTTTGGGCACAGTTGACTTTTTGTACTAGATGAATCTTGAACTTTGTGATCCTTTATGAAATCAAACCCTTGGGCTATTTTAAACATCCTGGATGAATTTAAAGGGTGTTTTTGAGTGTCTTGAATCATTTCCCAAGGGTTGAGATCAAGTCTTGGTCAAAAGTAAAAGGTATGGTTGATTTTTCATCAGAAACCCTAGTTTGTGATCCAAATGAATTTAATCCTTGCATTGCTTATGAATCAAGTTCCTTGGATCAATCCAATCATATGAATGGACTAATGTGATGTATTTGAGGTCCTTGAAACATATCTTGGGGTCTTAGATCATGCCCAGATAAAAAAAATCACTTTGGAGGCCCTGACCAACTAAAACCCTAATTTGGTGCCTTAGATGAACTTGGGGCTTGATCAACTTGAAATGATGCACACTTTTGCTTGATTCTTGATGAAGGAGACCTCTTGATCTGTATGGATGGATAAGAGACTTGATTTGTTGAAGATCATGCTTATTTTTCATTGATCCTTGGCCTGAATCCTTTATGAGGTTCAAAACCCTAATTTTTCAGTTAAAAATGAAACAAGCAACAAACTTTGTGTTCTATAATGGGTTAGTGATGCATGAAAGTATATTCATATGATATACAAATGATGTGGGATCTTAGGGTCAAAATTTAGGGTATGACACTTCCTTATTTCTAAAAAACTCAAAACATTCTTAAACTCTCTCAAAAAAGTTTGCATCAACTAAGTCCAACATCAAATAACCAAGATCAAAAGATATTCAGCCAACATCAAGGACATCAGAGACATCAATCAAGACTGAAGTAAAGTCTAAATTTGTATGTTTTTAAAGTTTTGATATATTTTTTAAGTTTGTGTAAATGAGTAGAAAATGATGATTTAGGTAATGAATGAGTAGGAATTGCATGAATGGTAGTTTATACATACTTTAAAAAGATGTTTGTTAGTTGACAATAATGATCAAACCATTCTTTTAAGGGTTTGTATGTCTGCATTTCCACCATTGAAGGACCTGAAGAGTTGTATAAAAATTTCAGAGATGCATCTCCAGAATTTTTCAACATTTAGTTTCCCAGCCACCGGAGATGCATTTATAGAAATTATCAGTTTGTTTTTTTTTTCTTTCTTGCTTTTAGTTCTGCTTGTACTAATATTCTGGTTTACTTACAGGAATTATGGCTCATAGACACGATAGACTGAGGCACAAGAGGATTGCATAACATGCATTAGTGCGGCAGGAAAATAGTTGGGTTTTTTAGGCTCCTGTTGAGTCTAGCCATGCGGATGCATCTACTTCTAGGGCTCATGCTTCTTCATCTTCTTCTTCTTCCCGTAGGAGACGGGTTTCACCTATCGATGCATCACTCCCTCCATCCTCCCACAGGTGACAGGTTTCACCTATTCAGATGCTAGAGGTACTTGAGTCACTGGTGGTACTTAAGGCACCAGTGCCACCTCCGACTGATGATGCTTCTAAGCTAGTGCCACCTCCGGCTATTAAGGCTACTGAGCCAGTGCCACCTCCGACTGGTGATGGTTTTGAGGATAACGAGATACCTCAGGTATTTGGAGGAGGCCTTGTAGACTTGTCATTGCTACCTTTGTACCCAGACCATACTGCCAGACATATCTGGGACGAAGAGATAACATTAGTTGGATTCATTCTTTTGAATTTACGTTTAGTATCATATTACAAGTTTCTAACATTGATTGATTATTTTAATTTACGTAGAGAGATGGATGCCATGTTGGATGATTATATTAGTCATTTGGTATCGGAGGAGGAATAAAGTATGATAACTGGGAGCAAATGGAGCTACATCGACGGGTACATCATGTGGTTCTTTAGGGTGTCACATATATATATGGTGCAGCCTGCTCTAGGAGATCCACCGAGGCCAGCTCATCAGGAGATACTAGAAGAGGAGTACGCACACTTAGATCATGCTCATGATGTCATTGCATAGTGGAGATTGCGCAAGCAATCATTGATAGAGATATCTTCCCTGTTGGGTCTGTTGTGAGGCAAGTTGTAATACCCCAAAATTTGCTCTCCCCTTTTGTCATCATAGCATGGCATTATCATTTATCATATCATATCCACCTCATTAACATTACATTGCATTTAACATAGAAAAATGAAGCATGGCATCCTTCTTACCATCAGGGCATGTGATCAGGTGGAAGGTGGATAATCAAGGAATCATTCAAAGCACAAAAAGGTCAATCAAGTTGGCTCTAGGCAAGCCAAGAGGTCTCTCATGTCTCATACTATCTCAATTGATCTTCCAAAACCTCAAGGAAGTGAGATTCAATGGGAGATTGAAGCACTACATCCTACACTAGGCAAGAAGTCCAAAAATTGAAGGAAAACCCTCAAAAGAGATAGCTCATTGACCCAAAATCATCCTCAAGTGGCATTTCTCATCATCCTTTAAGAGGGTACACAACATACTCTGAGGAATTTGGATTTGAAGACTGCACATTTTTCTCCTAGGAGGTGGGCACCAAAACTAGGGTTTCCCATTAAATCAGGGAATCTTTGATTTTTTGAACAAAACTTGATGTCATGGTATTCCATATGTCCTTAAGTGTATGTATGTGGAAGATTGCATCTCAATTGGTTTTAGAAGTGGTTCAATTGGAAGAAAGATCAAGAATCAGAGAAATTGGGGCAAAGTCAAATAATCAGAGGAAAAAGTCAACTCTTGACTTTTTGAGGCCAAATTCATGAAATTCATGTTACATATGTCCAATGTACAAAATTTGATCAAGAAACTCCAAAGGAATCATGAAAAAATCAAGATGTAAAAAGTTGCCATTTTTGGATGAAGTAGGGTTGCTAAAAATAGCAAGTTTTGGCCATTTTGCATCAGAGTTTGAACCAAGGCCATTTAAATTTGGAGCACCAAATGAAAATTCCACTCTGCCTCAATGAAAGGCCTTGCTTTAAGCTTCAAATCCATGTGTGGAACATCTCCATTGGATAAAAATTGAGTGAGATATGATTGATCAAAGTTTGAGCAAAGTAGGTCCAAAACTAGGTCATGACCAAGATTTTCAGGGCACGCGCGCAGTCATTTTCTCAAACACTTGGTGGGCCAAATGTATTGATCAATTACTCATGATTAGAGGCTTCAAATGGAAAATCTTTCAACATCAAAGTTGTTCCTCTATGTGAGATCTTCAAAGTTGGTGTTTATCAATTTTTCATCTGATCAAAGGTTAAGGAGTTATGATGGCTCAAAGAATGGTCATTGCAACTGAAATTTGACCAGGTCACAACCAGGTCATGCCACAAGTCTGCGCACCCATGTACCAGCTTCTTTTTCCATCTGTTTGAGGTCATTTTTAGACATGTTTGAGACCTCATTCCACTTCAATTTCCAAATCAATATTGTGCTCCAATGCATCCTCTTTCCAATGAACCCATAAACTCCCTAATGCAGCCATTGAGTAGAGAGAAAAACCTCCACAAACTACCCTATGTTGGCATGGATACATTGACAGCATGTTGCATGATTTTGGTTCACACACACCACAAACACTTCTTAACCTCAGCTTTCCTCTTTAAACCAAGCACACATGACATAAAACTCATACACTAGCACGTGCCTTGCATGGAAATAGAAAAGACAAGCTTGCTGAGCAAGTTTCTAATGCAACAGCCTTTGCCATTCGTTTCTCTTGCTGCTTCACCATAACTGTCATGAGATTAACCTCACCATAACCCAGCCTTGATCACTCGCCCCCTAACTAACTTGACTCAGTTAGTTAGGGTGGACTCAGTTAACCACCTTGACTCACCCTAACTCAACTCATTAAACCGTGGTAAGCTCACACTATAAAAGAAATCACACACTCCATTTTCATTTTTCAGTTTTTGACAACCACATTTCTCTCCAAGAACACCTCAAACTCTCTCTACTTTCTCTCTGATTCCACACGATTTCAACACTCTTCTTCCACTTTTCATCTGCATTATCATTGTTTGGCATTGTTGAATCAAGAGCAACAAGAACAACTCCATTTCTGCAAGTTCAGCACCATTGCAAGCTTCAACATCCTTCATCTATTTACGAATCCATAGCATTTATTTTGCTAAGTTTGAAGATCTAGAAGCTCAGCATATCAAGCTTTCCTCTGGTTTTTCTCAACATCTCCAATTGCTCCACATTTTCAGGTTTCATCATGCACTCTTCTTCATTCGATTCTCTTTAGTTTTGATTTATTTTTGCTGTCTTAAGCTTGATAGAAGCTCTGCTTACTCCGGCTAGTTGATAGAGCTTCTTAGAAGCCTAGATCCAAAACTTAGGGCATGATTTAATCTCCTCTGTTCTCTATGTGTGTGCTTGGTATGTGAAAAACAATTGTGAATTCTTAATCTACGTGAGCTCAGCTTCATTTTGGTATAATAGTTGGGCATTTCTGGGACATGTGAAGTTGCAGACGGTGGCGTGTGACCGGAGGTCCCTCTCCGGCCGGTGGTTTTTAGTTAGGGTTTTGGTTGCAGTTTAAATCATGGCCGTTGGATGTGTGTGATCGTGTGGTCCAAAAGTTGACAGCACATTAAAATTCACGTGCAAATCATGTGCACCATTTCTGAATTTACTTAAACATTGTGTGATGCAGTACATGGTAATTTGTGTGTGACCTCATGCGCGTGTGTTGGATTCGTGTACTTTGACTTTTGTTTGACTATGACTTAATCTGATGGCTTGGATTGCTTTGACTATGTTGACTGAAGAACACGCTAGTTATGGTGTTTTGCGTGCTAATTGGACCTAAGCCAGATTGATATCCACACCCCCTTGTTTAAGGCCCAATGTAATTTGAACTGTCCAATTGCTATGTTCATACCCCCCTTCATTTTGCATTCTTTTTTTATTTTTATTTCTTTCTACACGTTTGATTTCTAATTTATAAAAATACCAAAACATATTGGAAAATTCTACAAAAATTCATGTGTATTCTTAAAACATTTAGGAAATTTTCTATGATTTTATTTTCTGATTTTATGACCATTTTGCCCCTGTTCCATTATTTCTTTTGAATTTCCATTTGTATGCATACTTAATGTGACATATGATTTTGTGCATTTTTGTTCTTGATCATAAAAAATGATTTTGATGCCTTTCTTTTTGCATTGTGGTCACAATATGTTGAGGTATGTTTGAGATTTATGAAATGATTTTTAAGTCTTTTTTGGATGACTTTTGATGTGTTGCTTTGAGCATGAATGCATGAAGCTTCCATGAGACTTTGACCTAATTGTTGAGTGACTTTGGTTCTGATTCATTGCTTGTGGACTTGATATGTTAATGACATGTGTTTAAGGTGTTTGATTGGTGAAAGTCATAATTTTTGAAGCATGTTTGCTATTTGTTTGAAGCATGAAGTTTAACTTGTTCATTTTGTGAATGCATGCCTCATGTTTGGTTTGCTTGATCATGAAGGCACTTGTGCCATGAGTTGTGGTTTTGTTGGAGGATGTATAGCATGTTAATTGACTTCTGATTGTGACATTTGGGTTTCATCTTTGCATGTTTGATGTTTATCTTGCACCTTAAGTCACTTGTTTCACAAGTATGAACCACATTCACATCACTTCACCTTTTCTTCTTTGCTTCTTGTTGGATTGAGATTTTGTTTGCATGACTTGGTATGCTCATTTAGGATAACATTAGGTTGTGTAAATATGAGTTACATTCTGACTTGGAAGCATGTATAGCATTCAATCTCATTTTACTTTGTTTGTCAACTTGTTTGAATTTGATTTGTTCATTATATTTTCTTACTTTACTTGTAAGTGATTGTGCTAACCATGTAGGGGCTTTGGTAAGTTTCAATTGAGTGTGGATAAGGAATCCACATTCAACTTCTATCCTTTCTCTTTTACAATTCCATTTTATGTTTTGCTAAGCACTTATGTGTTTTCTTTTAATAACTCATTACTTTCCCTTTTTGAATTACAATTCATCTTCTACTTTGGAAGTGAATTGTTTAATTCTTTCTTTATTTAGCCTTTAGGTTGAAACCTCACAAACCTTTAGGATCACTCCCTTTAATCTTCAATTAGGATTGAGTCTTAGTCCATATAGGTTTTACCTTTTCTCCTTCTCTTGAGTCTTTCATCTTCTCATCTCAAAGAAAATTCAAAACATATAATAAATGTAGGCATTTATTGCATTTAGGCCTTTCATATAAAGAAAAGATTATAAGGGGTCTTCTCTTGTAATCTTAGAATGTGTAGCATATAGCCCATCTTGGGTCAATGTGTTAAACATTTGATCTTGTATGAGGGACTTAAATGCAATATTTGTTGAAGGTGCAAATAATAAAAAACACTTCTTCACTTCATAATCAATAAAACACTTAATAAACACAAGTATGCTAGTGTGTTTGAACCTTGATAATTGGAATTAAGTGTGAGGGTCTTCTTCACCCTTAGTGTGCTTTCTTACCCATTCCATCTTGGAATGTGAGAAGGTACACATTCCAATGACTAAGATCCAGATACACTGTCGTATGCAAACAAATCCAAAACACTTCCTTCTAAAAGACAAAAAACAAACAATAACGTCTTTCCTTCGGGAATTCTTTTCTCACCTCATTCACTCTCAACGCACGAACGCGCTTCTACTCGTTCTCTTGCAAGATGGTAACGCACTCGGACCAGCGAGCCTGCAACACCTGAGCTAGAACGTAAGCCGTTCTCTAAAAAACACAAACAATTCATCCCTAGTGAGGGGAACTACGTCGCTCTGATTCTCATGCTCCCGATGAGATACGTAGGCAGTGGGGTAGGGCCCATGCGAGCACTTCTTTTATTTTCCCTACATTTGTTTCTCGTTCCTTTTCCAGTTCTCTTTTCGTTCCTTTTCCGGTATTCTTTTCTATCACCCTTTGATCGAGACAAGCAAGCGTGGATCCCATCGGGTACGATGGACGCGAGGGGGTGCTAATACCTTCCTCTCGCGTAACCGACTCCCGAACCCATTTCTCTTGGTCGCAAGACCATGCTTTTCCTTTCTCTCAGGTTTACGCGGTGTTTCCTTTCCCTCTCTTGGGATAAATACACATTGCTGGCGACTCTGTTTCGGTGCCACTTTCGCGTTTGTACTAGGATGAAAATCCCGGGAGCGACAGCTGGCGACTCTGCTGGGGAAAGAACCCAGAATCTCTGGTTTCCTTAGCGAGTCAATCCTAGCGCTTGTTTGTTTTTCTTTCGTTGGGTGTTTACTGTTGTGCCGTATTTACTGTTTTATTGTATGGTTATTTACCGTTTTACTGTACATTACTGTATTTACCGCATTTTAGCATTACATATCACATATTATATTGTGTTGCACTGTTTTGTCTGTTTGGCGGGATGGGTGTTCTGAGAGATAAGCCCACTACCAAGGCTTGAGTACATACGTAGGTATTAGAGTGGATAGTCATGACGCTTGCGTGGTGGTGACCACGTATTGTTGTTCATGAGACCCACAACCAGACGAGGTTCTATCAGGAGCTTTCTGCTACTGCATGTTATGCAGGCCAGTGGTTATTCTCTTGAGGAACTGTCGACTCTGGTGACCATTCCCGAGGACTCAGTTGCGGCACTCCTCCCGAGTTGTGACAGTGGCAGACCACATTCCGTGGCAAACCCATTGCACATTCTCGATCCGAGGACCCAATGCTGGGAACTTGCTATAGGACATCCCTTTTTGAAAGAGAATCAGCGGAGGCACTCCTCGATTGGCGATAGTACTGTACCCTGAGGGATGAATGTACTATTGCTTCTCGACCTCAGTGCCAGAAGCTGAGGACCTTTTTGTTTTGGAGAATCAGTTGAGGCCTCCTCGATTGATGATGATGCCAAACCAGAAATGGTGAACGTATCATCATTTCTCGACCTGAGAGCCCGGGATATTGAACATCCTAGTACCCACATGTGAGAAGGGCGGGTTGTTTACAGGTTTGCAGGTAACCATGACCTCCTACATACCCGGTTTTCTATCATCATTGCACAAAAAGGAAGTTTCATCCTATTGTATTCAGATGGTTCTTATCTATGGTTCTATATTAGTCTCAGAGCTACACTGACACCGTTCACAGTTCAGCACAGACACCTGATTACCTGATCACATTGCCCTTTGCATTGCATTATCATATCCTAACATACATGTTTATTCATTTCCAGGTGCATATATTACCCTTGATTCCAGTCATCAGGTCCCTGCAAAGATGAACACTAAAGAGAGGAAGAATATCATCAGCTACAAGTTCCTTACGCCTACTTTGGGCCCTATTGTTGTGCTGAAGGGAATGGCGAGCCCGGCAGCACGAGAAGCTTTTGAAGAGAAATATGGGTGGATTTTATCTATGGTCCGTAATGTCAGTGATTATGAAGCCAGAGGTCTCCATACGTTGATGCAGTTCTATGATCCGCCTCTGAGATGTTTTGTATTTCCAGACTATGTGTTGGTTCCTACCCTGGAGGAGTATTCCAACATGTTGGGGATTGCTATCAAGGAGGAGCCCCCTTTCTTTGGATCAGTGGGGGATCTTGACTTTGGGAAGTTGGCTGGTGCTCTTTATTTGAGCAAATCAGAGCTAAGTGACAATGTCTCCAACAAAGGAAAGATTCGTGGTTACAAGCTGGAATATCTGATTAAGAAGGCCCAGGAAGCAGCTAAAGGCGAGAATTGGCTTGTTTTTAATGCTCTGTTAGCCCTTTGTATGTACGGCATAGTGTTGTTTCCCAACGAGCCGGATTTTATTGATACGGACGCTATACGAATATTCATGATGAAGAACCCGGTGCCAACGCTACTGGGAGATCTTCACTACTCATTGTACAACCGAAACGAAAAGAAAAGAGGAGGGATAATTCGTTGTTGTGCACCCTTGTTCTATAAGTGGTTTGCGGGCCGTTTACCACAATCAGGGGCTTTTGTGGATTCCAAAGATTCTCTAGAGTGGAAACAGCGTTTAATGGGATTGGTGGCCAAGGACATCGTATGGGTAGATCATGGGCTGATTGGCAAGAATATTATCCACAGCTGTGGTAAGTTCCCTAACGTTCCACTGATAGGAAGACTGGGTGGGATTAACTACAATCCTTCTTTGGCCATTCGGCAATTTGGATATGCCCTGACAGGTCCGCCTATCAAGAGAGATGTGGAGGAGTCCCTTTATTTTCATACATCAGATGGTTGGGAAGCAGCACAGAAAGCTTCTGAAAGCTGGGGTAGCATACTGAAAAAGGGGAAAGTTACTCTAGGAAAGCCTAACAACCGGGTTTATCCAGCATATGAAGAGTGGGTGAAGAAAAGAGTTGAAGATTTTCTCTTGCCTTTTGGTAAGGCACCCCTTTTGTATCCGGAGAATGAGAAAGCAAGAAGCACTGCTACTGTGGAAGAAGTTGACAAGTTGCAAGCCTTGGTGAAAAGCTCCAAGGAGAGAATTTCGAGTTGAGTAGCCGTCTTCAGAATGCTCTACATGCCAACAAAGAGCTGGAGCGGAAAGCCCAAGATGCTGAACAAATCCTAACTGCAAAAGAGAAAGACTTTGCTGGAAGAGCCCAACATTTCCGGAAGATTAGTAAAGGTGCTGATGATGCTACTCAAGCTCACAAGCAAACCAAACAGGCGTTAGCACAGACCAAAGAAAAGTTAACAAAGTTTCAGCACGCTTGGGACGAAGTTAGGATAGAGAATGCTGAATTACAGGAACAGTTGCAGATTAAGAACGAAGAGCTTGAAAAGGCGCATGAGCAGAGGAGAAAGTATCGGGAAAGCCTCGGTAAGAGTCAAGAACAGCTAGAAGAAGCTAGAGGTGAGCTGAGGAATACCAAGAAAGAGCTTGAAGAAATCATGATAGAAAGGGAGATACTCAAGACGCAAGCTGGCATAAAGAGACACAAGGGAGTGTGTGATGACGAGGCTCTGATGCTGCATATGGGTTCTTTAAATGAAGCTCTTGAGAAAAGGGATGTCTTGATCAAAGAAATGATTGAAAAGCCGAATCACCAGCGTACCCGTATACTTTTTGAGGAGATCAAATACTCAAGTGATAAGCTGAGGGATGTGGAATTGTCAGACTGACGTTCTTTTCCCTGTATTTTGTTGTTAATGGTTACCATCAGGCTTGTTGATGGATCCATTTTTTTCCTTGTATTGCATTTGCGGTTGAACCTTTCTTAAATATACTTGAATACTTCGTTGAATGAGTATGAGCAGTTTTATTCAGAATTATTCCTTATCAGATAGCTGCACACAAGCACATGACCACGATACGTCTCTTTATATCACGATTTCTGGTCTTCAGATTTCTGTGGTGGGATTGGAATCAGGGTATAAAGCACCTCGGAAATGACAAACATGGCATTGCATGGCATTGCATATCATTTTGCATTTTTTGTTACTTGCTTTTCAGGTACTCGTTGCGGGGTCTCTAACCTTTATTTGGTTTCAGGCAGTATAGCGGAGAGTCATATTCACCGATATTCGACGCGAAGGAATCAAGTAAGAATCATGGATCAAGTGCAAAGTGATTTGGCGGAAATGAGGGCGCGTATGGACCAGTTCATGACCCTCATGACTGGCATGGCGCAAAATCAGGAGAGACTGAGGCTTCTGGTAGAGCGTCCCGACAATGGGCCCGAAGGTGATCATCATGACAATTCACAGGGACATGGCATTCCTCCCCCCGGTGGCAACCCTCCTCCTGGTGGTAACAATCGGGGTAATGGAAATGGTAGGCAGGCTGGTGTTACTCTTGAAGATACTCTGGAAGACCAATTTACTCTGCTGGATGCTGATGTGGGTAATCAAGGGGATCGAAGGTATGATGAGTTAGCAGAGAAGATCAGGGCCATGGAATGCAAGAACTCTATGGGTATTGATGTTACCAGCTTGGGGCTGGTCTCAGGGGTCAGAATTCCCCCTAAGTTCAAACCTCCCACTTTTGATAAGTATCACGGCAATGCGTGTCCCCAAACGCATCTTCAAGCTTACTTTGGGAAGATTTCAGCCCATACGGATGACGAGAAGCTATGGATGCACTATTTTCAGGACAGTCTGGCGGGGGCGTCTTTGACCTGGTACATGAAGTTGAGTAGAGCTGCCGTGAAGAATTGGAAAGATCTGGCAGAAGCGTTCCTGAAGCAATACCAATATAATATTGACATGGCGCCCAACCGCACCCAATTGCAGGGATTGTCACAAAATGCCAAGGAGAGTTTCAAAGAATATGCACAGAGGTGGAGGGAAATGGCTGCCCAGGCCCAACCTCCCTTGTCAGACAGAGAAATGGCAGATATGTTCATGGGCACCTTGCAAGGGGCCTATCTGGATAGATTAGCTGCTTGTCCGTCGACTGGATTTGCTGATATTGTGATTGCGGGAGAAAGAATAGAAAGTCTGTTAAAGCTTGGAAAGATCCAGGATGTGAGTGGGGCTGGCTCTTCGGGGACGAAGAAACCGTTCGCTAGTAACCAGAAAAGAAGAGAAGGTGATACGAATGCTGTGTTTAGAGGACGAGGCAGAGGGCGTTCTCGAGCTTATTATCAGGTAGATGCTGTAACAATCCCCACACCGTCTGTTCAGAAACAACAACCCCAACAACAAGTTCAACAGCAACAACCTTTTTTCCAGCAAAGGTCTAGACAGAGGGATCGTAAGATGGATCCTCTCCCTATGACTTATGCCGCGCTGTTGCCCCGGCTACTCGAGTTAAAGTTGGTAGAACTCCGTACTATGAAAGCTCTGGTTGCTGGAAACCTGCCACCTAACTTCGATGCTAATGCTCGTTGTGAGTTCCACTCAGGTGCTCAGGGGCACTCCATTGAAAAATGCTGGGCTTTCCATCATAAAGTACAAGATTTGATTGATGCTAAAGCCATCAATTTCTCTCCCGCTCCTAATATTACTCAGCATCCCATGCCTGATCATAGTGCAGCAAATGTGTACGCTATTGAAGATGGGAGGAGATTGAATCTGGTGACAGATATCCGTCAAGTGAAAACTTCTTTGTTGGTTGTAAAAGATCGTTTATTGAAGGGACAGGTGTTCCCGGGCTGTAGTCAAGATTGCTCTGAGTGCATGAATCAGGAGAACGGCTGTGATAAGTTGAAGATGGGTTTACAGAATCTGATCGATGAAGGATGTCTACAGTTCGACAGAGTCGTGAAAGACACTGATGAGATATCAACCGTGACCATCTATTACACTCCCGCTGAGATTCAAATGCCGGTCAATGCAGTTCCCGTGGCGAGTGTTGCGCCAGAAAGGCCCAGTCCTGTCACTATCACGGTGCCAGGACCAATTCCGTTCACGTCTACGAAGGCTATCCCATGGCACTATGGGGCAGATGTATATTACGAAGGTAAAAAGCAGGAAGTTGAGTCGTCAGTCAGCCCAAATATTGATAACGTAGGGGGTGTAGGGGGTTTTACAAGGAGTGGAAGGTTGTTCGCTCCCCCAACCTTGAGAAGTGATAAGGAGGTAGAAGCTGCAGCAAAGGCTAAGGGTAAACAGGTGGTTGAAAGTGCACCTACACCTGAAGCAGAGACAAAGATTACTTTTGATAAGGAAATGGAAGAATTTATGAAGATAATCAAGAAAAGCGATTATAAGATTGTGGACCAACTGAATCAGACCCCTTCAAAGATTTCAATCTTGTCACTATTGATGTGCTCTGATGCGCACCGACAGGCGTTGTTGAGAGTGTTGAAGAGTGCGTACGTGCCACAAGAAATTACTGTTAATCAGCTCGAGGGCGTAATCTCCAATGTTAATGTCAGCCATGGCTTGGGCTTTACAAGTAGAGATTTGACTGTTGAAGGAAGAAACCATAATAAGGCTTTGCATATCACGATGGAGTGTAAGGGCGCAGTGTTATCTCATGTACTGGTAGACACTGGTTCATCACTCAATGTCTTGCCCAAGAAGGCATTAATGAAGCTGGAAGTTGACGGTTTGATCTTAAGGCCTAGCGAATTGGTGGTCAGAGCATTCGATGGAACTAGACGATCTGTGTTTGGTGAGGTGGGATTGCCCGTACAAATTGGACCACAGGTATTCAAATCCACGTTCCATGTAATGGACATACAACCTGCATATAGCTGCCTATTGGGACGCCCTTGGATTCACGGAGCTGGGGCTGTTACTTCTACTCTACATCAAAAGCTGAAGTATGAGTTTGAAGGGCAGGTTGTGACAGTGTGTGGGGAGGAAGACATCTTTGTGAGTCACTTGTCCACATTCAAGTACATTGAAATGGATGGGGAAATTCATGAGATGCTGTGCCAATCATTTGAAGCAGTCAACATTGACGATGCACCTGAGTCTTCTTCTGTACCAGTCGGGGCTGGTACCTCCATTTCATCTTACAAACAAGCTGTCGAAGTCGTCAGGGCAGGCAACGCCCAAGGTTGGGGCAGGTTGATAGAGACCCCAATGAAGGAAGACAAATTTGGTATTGGTTATCATCCCTCTACAACTTCAGATGCGGGGAGCAGGGGACCCATTACTTTCAATAGTGGGGGAATTATCTACATGGACCAGTCTTGTGCAGCCACGGAGGATAGTGTTGACAGTGACTGTGACCTGGACAACTGGGTACGCCCTCATGTTCTGGGACAACAAGTGCAAAACTGGTTCGTTGAAGAAGTCATCCGGGTTACTCTTCAGACAGAGTAATTTTTCTTTGTTTTTTCTAACCATAATGCATGACAAAATCTTGCGCTCTGCCCAAGGCGTATAGATTCATTTGTAGGGCCACCATGGTTGCATTTGCAATGTTTAATCATTAATAAAGGACGTTTTGCAATCAAATTTTGTTCTCTGTCTTTCAGTTTTTATTTTTGCACAAAAAAAATATATAAAATGGCAATGTTTCATTTTCTTTTGTTTTGCTTAAAAATAAATTCTAAAATAAGGCATGAACCCGTTCATGCAGACTTGATCCTCCGGATACCACTGATAACGATTTTGATATGGCCATGTATGACTTTGACAATCCGATTTATCAAGCCGAAGAAGGGGATGGGAAAGATTGTGAACTTTCTGAAGAACTGGCCAGATTGTTGAAACAAGAGGAAAGGGTCATCCAGCCTCATCAGGAGACTGTAGAAATCATCAATATTGGTACCAAGGACGCCAAGAAAGAGATCAGGATTAGTACCAGCTTGCAAGCAGATGTGAAGCAAACTTTGACGGAAATGTTGCGCGAGTATGTTGACATCTTCGCCTGGTCGTATCAAGACATGCCGGGGTTGGATACGGATATTGTCGTGCACAGGCTACCATTGAGAGAAGAATGTCCGCCAGTCAAGCAGAAACTTCGTCGGACTCACCCCGACATGGCCTTAAAGATTAAGGAGGAAGTCCAGAAGCAGTGGGACGCTGGTTTTCTTGCTGTGACAAAGTATCCTCCATGGGTAGCCAACATTGTGCCAGTACCGAAGAAAGATGGAAAAGTGAGAATGTGTGTGGATTATCGAGATCTTAATAAAGCTAGCCCGAAAGATGATTTTCCACTACCTCATATTGATGTGCTGGTCGATAATACAGCTCAATTTTCAGTGTTCTCATTTATGGACGGTTTCTCCGGGTACAACCAGATCAAGATGGCACCTGAAGACATGGAGAAGACCACGTTCATTACTCCGTGGGGTACATATTGTTATAAAGTAATGCCTTTTGGGTTGAAAAACGCAGGGGCAACGTACCAGCGGGCGATGGTGACATTGTTTCATGACTTGATTCATAAGGAGATCGAATGTTATGTAGATGATATGATTGCCAAGTCGAGAACAGAAGAGGAACATCTGGTTAACCTGAAAAAGCTGTTTGAAAGGTTGAGAAAGTTCCGTCTGAGATTAAATCCAAACAAGTGCACGTTTGGGGTGCGTTCTGGAAAGTTACTGGGTTTCATTGTGAGCGAAAGAGGAATCGAGGTTGATCCTGCCAAGGTGAAAGCAATACAAGAAATGCCTGAACCGAGAACAGAAAAAGAGGTTCGTGGTTTCTTGGGTAGATTGAACTACATTGCAAGGTTCATATCTCACCTAACAGCCACGTGTGAGCCAATATTTAAATTGTTAAGGAAAGATCAAACGGTCAGGTGGAATGACGATTGCCAATTGGCATTCGATAAGATAAAAGAATACTTGCAGGAACCTCCGATTCTAATGCCTCCAGCTGAAGGGAGACCGCTGATAATGTATCTGACAGTGCTTGAAGGTTCCATGGGTTGTGTTCTCGGTCAGCATGACGAGACAGGTAGGAAGGAGCATGCTATTTACTACCTGAGCAAAAAGTTCAATGATTGTGAGTCCCGATACTCAATGCTTGAAAAGACATGCTGTGCGCTTGCATGGGCCGCTAAGCGATTGAGGCAATATATGGTTAGGCACACGACCTTGTTGATTTCAAAAATGGATCCTATCAAGTATATTTTCGAGAAACCAGCATTGACAGGCAGAGTTGCACGGTGGCAAATGGTCTTGACAGAGTATGACATTCAGTACACTTCACAAAAGGCCATCAAAGGAAGTATCTTGTCCGATTATCTTGCGCAACAGCTGATTGATGATTACCAACCCATGAAGTTTGACTTCCCTGATGAAGACATCATGTTTCTCGAAGCTAAAGACTGCGAGGAACCACTTCCGGAGGAGGGGCCAGACCCTGAATCCAAATGGAGTCTGATGTTTGATGGGGCTGTCAATATGAATGGGTGCGGAGTTGGAGCAGTTCTTATCACGCCGGAAGGTGTTCATATGCCTTTCACTGCCCGAATAACTTTCGGATGCACCAACAATGAAGCAGAGTACGAAGCTTGTATAATGGGGATCGAGGAGGCGATTAATCTACGGATTAAGACCCTTGATATATTCGGTGATTCAGCTTTGGTAATCAATCAAGTGAAAGGGAGTTGGTACACGCACCAAGCAAATCTAATGCCGTATAGAGATTATACGAGGAGATTGCTGACATTTTTCACAACAGTGAAACTGTACCATATTCCTCGAGATGAGAATAGGTTCGCTGATGCCTTGGCCACTTTGTCTTCCATGATCAAAGTGCAAGGATGGAACCATGTACCTAAGATTGAGGTATCCCGCCTTGACAGACCAGCATTTGTGTTTGCGGTCGATGCAACGTCTGATGACAAGCCATGGTTTCATGACATTAAGTGTTTCTTGAAAAGTCAAGAGTACCCGTCAGGGGCATCGTCCAAAGACAGGAAGACGTTGAGAAGGTTAGCTGGTAGTTTCTTCTTGAACAAAGATGGCGTGCTGTATAAAAGAAATTTTGACACGGTCCTGCTTAGATGTGTGGATAGACATGAAGCAGACCTGTTGATGATTGAAGTGCACGAAGGCTCTTTCGGTACTCATGCCGGAGGGCAGGCAATGGCTAAAAAGTTGTTAAGGTCGGGATATTATTGGTTGACTATGGAGTCAGATTGTTGCAAATATGCCCGCAAATGCCATAAATGCCAGATCTATGCAGACAAGGTGCATGTGCCTCCAAATCCGTTGAGTATCATGTCGTCGCCTTGGCCGTTTGCCATGTGGGGCATTGATATGATCGGAAAGATTGAGCCTACAGCTTCCAATGGTCATCGTTTCATCTTGGTGGCAATTGATTACTTCACCAAATGGGTTGAAGCCGCATCCTATGCCAATGTTACAAAACAAGTGGTCGCTCGTTTCTTAAAGCGGGATATCATTTGCCGATATGGAGTTCCCGAAAGAATCATTACTGATAATGGTTCTAATTTGAACAATAAGATGATGGCTGAGTTATGCCGGGACTTCAAAATCGAACACCACAATTCTTCTCCGTACCGCCCAAAGATGAATGGCGCGGTCGAAGCGGCCAACAAAAATATCAAGAAGATTGTGCAGAAGATGGTTGTCACGTACAAAGATTGGCATGAGATGCTACCATTTGCTTTGCATGGGTATCGAACGTCGGTACGCACGTCCACTGGGGCAACCCCATTCTCACTTGTATATGGTATGGAGGCAGTGCTACCGGTTGAAGTAGAGATTCCGTCCCTCAGAGTTATGATGGATGTTAAGCTAGATGAAGCTGAATGGGTACGAGCCAGATTTGATCAGCTGAGCCTTATTGAGGAAAAGCGATTGGCGGCTGTATGTCATGGGCAACTATACCAGCGCAGATTGAAGCAGGCATTTGACCAAAAGGTGCGTCCTCGGGTTTACAAAGTCGGAGATGTGGTACTCAAAAGGATCCTTCCTCCCAATACAGATCACAGGGGCAAATGGACTCCTAATTATGAAGGTCCATTCGTGGTTAAAAAGGTCTTTTCGGGCGGAGCTTTATTGCTTACAACCATGGATGGCGAAGACTTTTCATCCCCTGTCAACTCGGACGTAGTCAAAAAATACTTCGCATGAATAGACCCGCTGGATAATAAAAATAAAAAAATCCAGGCAAAAAAGGGCATCCCGGCGAACCAAAAACAGAATAAGGTTCGGGCAAAAATTAGGGATATAATTGAAAAAATTTGTACACCCGGTAAGTTGAAAACCCGAAAGGGCAACTTAGGCAAAAAAGGGTATCCTGGTGGATCGAAAACCTGAAAGGGCGGTCCACACAAAAGAGGGATTTAAGCGAATGACTACGGTTTGAGTTACCTGTACCCCATTATCGTTTGAACAACTGACGTTCTGAAGAATAGGAATCGGTCTGATCATTCCTCAGAAGGCAAGGTCGGGGAGTTTTGAAGACATACTGGTCATAACAGAATGGAAACTCAGTGGAATTCCGTTTTCACATTGCCATTAGGATAGTTTCTTTTCTCAATTTTTCAGCGATCACCTCTTTCCAGGGATTGCTTCCAGATGTAATTGCCTATTCTGGGCTCTCAGTCAATAAATTGAATTTCAATAAAAAGCTTTCTATTTTTGTTTTATTGCTTTGTTTGCAAAAACGTCCTAATTGTTGATAAAACATTGCATTTGAAAACATGGCAGCCTTGCAATAACATGCGCAGAAAAAATATTTGAAATTACTTCGAATGTTGAATACTCCCGGATGGTGGATTCTAGCCACGCAATATTCGGGGCATGTGGGCATATTCTTTTGTTGCAGGTAGCAGGTGCAGATGATTTTAAGCACAAGACCAGCAATAAATCACCCCACGCAAAAGACTGGGGCAATTATGGGTAAGGAGATCGGCGTTCATCGTTCGGTCGACGATTGTTCATAACGGGTCGATATCAGTGAATTAAGTTCAACTGGGTACCGTTGCATCTTATTAAGTCGATTCTCTTATTCAGTCCTTCCAACAGCTACAAGCTTTTCTGTGTCGATAACGGTCACAGGTTCCCCGAAAGAGTGGTCTCGTCGACACCGAAACTGATGGTCATTATCCCCAGCGAAGTCGCAGGAGTTTGAAGAGGCTAAATCTTCTGTAAAATCCTCTTATGACATCTTCTTCAGGGACAAATTGTTGGTTTGGCCAAGCATGGGGCGCGTTTGTTTCCCCATCATGAAGTGTTGATCATCCCCAGTAGAGTTTGAGGACAGTTGGTCTTCTGTAAAATCCTCTCGAAAGGCATTCCCCAACATGAGACGCTTTAAAGCAGTTTTCTCCAGCAGAGTTTGTTATAAACTCGTCATCCCCAACGGAATTGTCCAAAGGGAAAGCTCGCCTAACATGGGGCATTGTGGTACTCATCCTAAGCTTGACAGTCATATTCTTCAGCAGACTACTGTGGATTTGCTTTGGGTTTCCCCAACAGATCTCTAAGGACTCTTTCTAGCAAGTTGCAGTAGAATGTTCTAACCAGGATTTGCATATCCCTGGCAGAGTAGCCCTGATACCCAGCAAGATCGTATCTCTGGTCATGGTATCCTCACAGAGGTCAGCATCGAATCTTGTCAGCAACTTCCAGCTGAGTTGTTGTTCTCTCCGCAGAGGTTTATCAGATCGACAGAATCTATTCCTCAACAAGGATGGTACAGCCTTTCCCCAGCCGGGTCAGAAGGTTGATAATCCCTATAAAGGATCTTGGGTTGAATAAATCCCCAAGCAGAGTTTTAATGGCTCATTTCCCCAGCAGGACGTCATTTAAAAATTCTCATCCCCAGCGGAATCGCTGTGACCAGAATTCGTTCCCCCAAACAGATGGAATAATTCCTGGCAGAGTCGTCATTCCCTCATATCTTAAAGTCCAATTTATTTTTGGCAAGCTTGACAATTCGAAGCAGACGGATTGTTCATCCATTCGTCAGCAGAGATATTATCCTTTTAGGAGTCTCCGAGATTAAATCATTGATTGTGGTTCCTCAGCAGAGTCGGCAGAGATGTCTGGCGCAGAGGCAGAGAGTAATTCGATTTTAAAATTCTAAAAGTCCAACAGTGGATTGGCAAAAGTCCGTCTTCGGGTGGCAAAAGTCCAACAGTGGATTGGCAAAAGTCCGTCTTCGGGTGGCAAAAGTCCAACAGTGGATTGGCAAAAGTCCGTCTTCGGGTGGCAAAAGTCCAACAGTGGATTGGCAAAAGTCCGTCTTCGGGTGGCAAAAGTCCAACAGTGGATTGGCAAAAGTCCATCTTCGGGTGGCAAAGCAGCTAAAAGTCCAACAGTGGATTGGCAAAAGTCCGTCTTCGGGTGGCAAAAGTCCAACAGTGGATTGGCAAAAGTCCGTCTTCGGGTGGCAAAAGTCCAACAGTGGATTGGCAAAAGTCCGTCTTCGGGTGGCAAAAGTCCAACAGTGGATTGGCAAAAGTCCATCTTCGGGTGGCAAAGCAGCTAAAAGTCCAACAGTGGATTGGCAAAAGTCCGTCTTCGGGTGGCAAAAGTCCAACAGTGGATTGGCAAAAGTCCGTCTTCGGGTGGCAAAAGTCCAACAGTGGATTGGCAAAAGTCCGTCTTCGGGTGGCAAAAGTCCAACAGTGGATTGGCAAAAGTCCGTCTTCGGGTGGCAAAAGTCCAACAGTGGATTGGCAAAAGTCCGTCTTCGGGTGGCAAAAGTCCAACAGTGGATTGGCAAAAGTCCATCTTCGGGTGGCAAAGCAGCTAAAAGTCCAACAGTGGATTGGCAAAAGTCCGTCTTCGGGTGGCAAAAGTCCAACAGTGGATTGGCAAAAGTCCGTCTTCGGGTGGCAAAAGTCCAACAGTGGATTGGCAAAAGTCCATCTTCGGGTGGCAAAGCAGCTAAAAGTCCAACAGTGGATTGGCAAAAGTCCGTCTTCGGGTGGCAAAAGTCCAACAGTGGATTGGCAAAAGTCCGTCTTCGGGTGGCAAAAGTCCAACAGTGGATTGGCAAAAGTCCGTCTTCGGGTGGCAAAAGTCCAACAGTGGATTGGCAAAAGTCCATCTTCGGGTGGCACGAAGCTGCAAAGTCCACCAGTAGTGTGGCAAGCCAGTAGTCGTCTAGCGTCGTTCAAAAAGACATTTCCAAAGTCCACCAGTAGTGTGGCAGGCCAGTAGTCGTCTGGAATTGCATAAAAGACAGTATTAAAGTCCACCATCAGCGTGGCAAGCCAGTAGTCGTCTAGCGTCGTTCAAAAAGACATTTCCAAAGTCCACCAGTAGTGTGGCAGGCCAGTAGTCGTCTGGAATTGCATAAAAGACAGTATTAAAGTCCACCATCAGCGTGGCAAGCCAGTAGTCGTCTGGCATCGTTCAAAAGACAGATCTCTCCGACGTTTCATCGAAGATTCAATCCAGCAGTCTCGTTGGGTTTATATCCCTTTTCTTCTTCATCATCCAGAGCAAATTTTTGGTTATTTTTGGTATTCAATCACTATATACCTTGAAAGTCCGAAAGCATTTGCTTTCAGGCATTCAGGTCTACAGCGCTTGAATAGGGGCAGCTGTAATACCCCAAAATTTGCTCTCCCCTTTTGTCATCATAGCATGGCATTATCATTTATCATATCATATCCACCTCATTAACATTACATTGCATTTAACATAGAAAAATGAAGCATGGCATCCTTCTTACCATCAGGGCATGTGATCAGGTGGAAGGTGGATAATCAAGGAATCATTCAAAGCACAAAAAGGTCAATCAAGTTGGCTCTAGGCAAGCCAAGAGGTCTCTCATGTCTCATACTATCTCAATTGATCTTCCAAAACCTCAAGGAAGTGAGATTCAATGGGAGATTGAAGCACTACATCCTACACTAGGCAAGAAGTCCAAAAATTGAAGGAAAACCCTCAAAAGAGATAGCTCATTGACCCAAAATCATCCTCAAGTGGCATTTCTCATCATCCTTTAAGAGGGTACACAACATACTCTGAGGAATTTGGATTTGAAGACTGCACATTTTTCTCCTAGGAGGTGGGCACCAAAACTAGGGTTTCCCATTAAATCAGGGAATCTTTGATTTTTTGAACAAAACTTGATGTCATGGTATTCCATATGTCCTTAAGTGTATGTATGTGGAAGATTGCATCTCAATTGGTTTTAGAAGTGGTTCAATTGGAAGAAAGATCAAGAATCAGAGAAATTGGGGCAAAGTCAAATAATCAGAGGAAAAAGTCAACTCTTGACTTTTTGAGGCCAAATTCATGAAATTCATGTTACATATGTCCAATGTACAAAATTTGATCAAGAAACTCCAAAGGAATCATGAAAAAATCAAGATGTAAAAAGTTGCCATTTTTGGATGAAGTAGGGTTGCTAAAAATAGCAAGTTTTGGCCATTTTGCATCAGAGTTTGAACCAAGGCCATTTAAATTTGGAGCACCAAATGAAAATTCCACTCTGCCTCAATGAAAGGCCTTGCTTTAAGCTTCAAATCCATGTGTGGAACATCTCCATTGGATAAAAATTGAGTGAGATATGATTGATCAAAGTTTGAGCAAAGTAGGTCCAAAACTAGGTCATGACCAAGATTTTCAGGGCACGCGCGCAGTCATTTTCTCAAACACTTGGTGGGCCAAATGTATTGATCAATTACTCATGATTAGAGGCTTCAAATGGAAAATCTTTCAACATCAAAGTTGTTCCTCTATGTGAGATCTTCAAAGTTGGTGTTTATCAATTTTTCATCTGATCAAAGGTTAAGGAGTTATGATGGCTCAAAGAATGGTCATTGCAACTGAAATTTGACCAGGTCACAACCAGGTCATGCCACAAGTCTGCGCACCCATGTACCAGCTTCTTTTTCCATCTGTTTGAGGTCATTTTTAGACATGTTTGAGACCTCATTCCACTTCAATTTCCAAATCAATATTGTGCTCCAATGCATCCTCTTTCCAATGAACCCATAAACTCCCTAATGCAGCCATTGAGTAGAGAGAAAAACCTCCACAAACTACCCTATGTTGGCATGGATACATTGACAGCATGTTGCATGATTTTGGTTCACACACACCACAAACACTTCTTAACCTCAGCTTTCCTCTTTAAACCAAGCACACATGACATAAAACTCATACACTAGCACGTGCCTTGCATGGAAATAGAAAAGACAAGCTTGCTGAGCAAGTTTCTAATGCAACAGCCTTTGCCATTCGTTTCTCTTGCTGCTTCACCATAACTGTCATGAGATTAACCTCACCATAACCCAGCCTTGATCACTCGCCCCCTAACTAACTTGACTCAGTTAGTTAGGGTGGACTCAGTTAACCACCTTGACTCACCCTAACTCAACTCATTAAACCGTGGTAAGCTCACACTATAAAAGAAATCACACACTCCATTTTCATTTTTCAGTTTTTGACAACCACATTTCTCTCCAAGAACACCTCAAACTCTCTCTACTTTCTCTCTGATTCCACACGATTTCAACACTCTTCTTCCACTTTTCATCTGCATTATCATTGTTTGGCATTGTTGAATCAAGAGCAACAAGAACAACTCCATTTCTGCAAGTTCAGCACCATTGCAAGCTTCAACATCCTTCATCTATTTACGAATCCATAGCATTTATTTTGCTAAGTTTGAAGATCTAGAAGCTCAGCATATCAAGCTTTCCTCTGGTTTTTCTCAACATCTCCAATTGCTCCACATTTTCAGGTTTCATCATGCACTCTTCTTCATTCGATTCTCTTTAGTTTTGATTTATTTTTGCTGTCTTAAGCTTGATAGAAGCTCTGCTTACTCCGGCTAGTTGATAGAGCTTCTTAGAAGCCTAGATCCAAAACTTAGGGCATGATTTAATCTCCTCTGTTCTCTATGTGTGTGCTTGGTATGTGAAAAACAATTGTGAATTCTTAATCTACGTGAGCTCAGCTTCATTTTGGTATAATAGTTGGGCATTTCTGGGACATGTGAAGTTGCAGACGGTGGCGTGTGACCGGAGGTCCCTCTCCGGCCGGTGGTTTTTAGTTAGGGTTTTGGTTGCAGTTTAAATCATGGCCGTTGGATGTGTGTGATCGTGTGGTCCAAAAGTTGACAGCACATTAAAATTCACGTGCAAATCATGTGCACCATTTCTGAATTTACTTAAACATTGTGTGATGCAGTACATGGTAATTTGTGTGTGACCTCATGCGCGTGTGTTGGATTCGTGTACTTTGACTTTTGTTTGACTATGACTTAATCTGATGGCTTGGATTGCTTTGACTATGTTGACTGAAGAACACGCTAGTTATGGTGTTTTGCGTGCTAATTGGACCTAAGCCAGATTGATATCCACACCCCCTTGTTTAAGGCCCAATGTAATTTGAACTGTCCAATTGCTATGTTCATACCCCCCTTCATTTTGCATTCTTTTTTTATTTTTATTTCTTTCTACACGTTTGATTTCTAATTTATAAAAATACCAAAACATATTGGAAAATTCTACAAAAATTCATGTGTATTCTTAAAACATTTAGGAAATTTTCTATGATTTTATTTTCTGATTTTATGACCATTTTGCCCCTGTTCCATTATTTCTTTTGAATTTCCATTTGTATGCATACTTAATGTGACATATGATTTTGTGCATTTTTGTTCTTGATCATAAAAAATGATTTTGATGCCTTTCTTTTTGCATTGTGGTCACAATATGTTGAGGTATGTTTGAGATTTATGAAATGATTTTTAAGTCTTTTTTGGATGACTTTTGATGTGTTGCTTTGAGCATGAATGCATGAAGCTTCCATGAGACTTTGACCTAATTGTTGAGTGACTTTGGTTCTGATTCATTGCTTGTGGACTTGATATGTTAATGACATGTGTTTAAGGTGTTTGATTGGTGAAAGTCATAATTTTTGAAGCATGTTTGCTATTTGTTTGAAGCATGAAGTTTAACTTGTTCATTTTGTGAATGCATGCCTCATGTTTGGTTTGCTTGATCATGAAGGCACTTGTGCCATGAGTTGTGGTTTTGTTGGAGGATGTATAGCATGTTAATTGACTTCTGATTGTGACATTTGGGTTTCATCTTTGCATGTTTGATGTTTATCTTGCACCTTAAGTCACTTGTTTCACAAGTATGAACCACATTCACATCACTTCACCTTTTCTTCTTTGCTTCTTGTTGGATTGAGATTTTGTTTGCATGACTTGGTATGCTCATTTAGGATAACATTAGGTTGTGTAAATATGAGTTACATTCTGACTTGGAAGCATGTATAGCATTCAATCTCATTTTACTTTGTTTGTCAACTTGTTTGAATTTGATTTGTTCATTATATTTTCTTACTTTACTTGTAAGTGATTGTGCTAACCATGTAGGGGCTTTGGTAAGTTTCAATTGAGTGTGGATAAGGAATCCACATTCAACTTCTATCCTTTCTCTTTTACAATTCCATTTTATGTTTTGCTAAGCACTTATGTGTTTTCTTTTAATAACTCATTACTTTCCCTTTTTGAATTACAATTCATCTTCTACTTTGGAAGTGAATTGTTTAATTCTTTCTTTATTTAGCCTTTAGGTTGAAACCTCACAAACCTTTAGGATCACTCCCTTTAATCTTCAATTAGGATTGAGTCTTAGTCCATATAGGTTTTACCTTTTCTCCTTCTCTTGAGTCTTTCATCTTCTCATCTCAAAGAAAATTCAAAACATATAATAAATGTAGGCATTTATTGCATTTAGGCCTTTCATATAAAGAAAAGATTATAAGGGGTCTTCTCTTGTAATCTTAGAATGTGTAGCATATAGCCCATCTTGGGTCAATGTGTTAAACATTTGATCTTGTATGAGGGACTTAAATGCAATATTTGTTGAAGGTGCAAATAATAAAAAACACTTCTTCACTTCATAATCAATAAAACACTTAATAAACACAAGTATGCTAGTGTGTTTGAACCTTGATAATTGGAATTAAGTGTGAGGGTCTTCTTCACCCTTAGTGTGCTTTCTTACCCATTCCATCTTGGAATGTGAGAAGGTACACATTCCAATGACTAAGATCCAGATACACTGTCGTATGCAAACAAATCCAAAACACTTCCTTCTAAAAGACAAAAAACAAACAATAACGTCTTTCCTTCGGGAATTCTTTTCTCACCTCATTCACTCTCAACGCACGAACGCGCTTCTACTCGTTCTCTTGCAAGATGGTAATGCACTCGGACCAGCGAGCCTGCAACACCTGAGCTAGAACGTAAGCCGTTCTCTAAAAAACACAAACAATTCATCCCTAGTGAGGGGAACTACGTCGCTCTGATTCTCATGCTCCCGATGAGATACGTAGGCAGTGGGGTAGGGCCCATGCGAGCACTTCTTTTATTTTCCCTACATTTGTTTCTCGTTCCTTTTCCAGTTCTCTTTTCGTTCCTTTTCCGGTATTCTTTTCTATCACCCTTTGATCGAGACAAGCAAGCGTGGATCCCATCGGGTACGATGGACGCGAGGGGGTGCTAATACCTTCCTCTCGCGTAACCGACTCCCGAACCCATTTCTCTTGGTCGCAAGACCATGCTTTTCCTTTCTCTCAGGTTTACGCGATGTTTCCTTTCCCTCTCTTGGGATAAATACACATTGCTGGCGACTCTGTTTCGGTGCCACTTTCGCGTTTGTACTAGGATGAAAATCCCGGGAGCGACACAAGTCCTAGATGCCTTCATGACCGAGACATGAGAGACATTGATGTACTAGAGACAGTGTCGGATGATGAGGGATATTAAAGGCCAAGAAGCCCGAGGAGCCAGAGGAGATGTAGTCCAACATACGCATTAATGCGGTATTATATAGTATATTTACTTTGGACTCGTTATGGATTGTACTTTATTTTCACTTCATGCTACTTTATCGTGTTTTTCAACTTGATTTATATATGTATTTTTGGAACATCTGGATTTATGTATGTTAGTTTTTTCATATTGATTGTATGACTTAAATCTCATCACATAACATGGTTCTTAATGTTTATAAATCATCACTTTCATATCTGTAAACCATAAAACAAACATAATATGCACTGTTCTGATAGGGTACGAAGATGCATCTCCGTTAACCCTAAACAAAGATACATCTCCAGAACAATTAACATGTAAAATGCCTTTCAGAGTGGGATGCATGATGTATGTTTTAAAATATTTCGGAGATGCAACTCCATATTAGTTAATGTTTTGATTTAAAACAAGATGCATCCTGAGATGCATCTCCAGAATATGAGGGGCATTTTAGGTTTTCCATAAGGTGTTTTCCACCCCATAAGGTGGGATAATAAATTCCCAAATATTATGGGGATACAAAGATATAAGCCTAACCTACATATGTTAGAAAAAAAATACCCCCATCGAAAAACAAACTCTATATTATTTGAAAATATAGGTCAAATAAAGGATTCAACTGTGTTAAACTGCACATGTTTTCTGCATACATGTGATTTCAAAAACATTTTAGAAAAACAATTGAATTTAAAAAGATTTATGTCAATAAAGAATAAAAGAAAAGTATTAGCAACAAAAAAAGATAAATTATAAAAATATAAAGAGACATGGTAACAAATAAATATAAATAGATAGGGTAAGAAAGATTACACTAAAAATTATCCTAGTCTAGCCTTAAACCATATGGCATACTATAGTTCCCAAGAGTTTCTTCCTGAGATTTCAACTAAACAACAATTTAAGCTTTTAAACAGATTCAACCCAACAACTATGCACAACAAACTTAAGTATTACACAAATTCAACCCAACAACTATGCACAAACAACTTAATTATTACACAGATTCAACTCAACAACTTTACACCAAGTTGTTTACCTGCTTAAATTTCAAACTTAAAATCTATTACAAGATCACAAGATAACAAAGCTCTTGAATATACAAATTCAGCACATAACGAAAAAAATTAAATTTAAATGATTAGAATACAAGATAAAATGTTAAGCACGTTATCATACAAAATTTTACAACTTCACAACTTCAATTCCTTTTCATTACTTAATCTAACTTTGATTAGCACTTTCAACAGGTACTTGAAACTTGGTATGTGCTTGTTTATTGATTGGCGTTGAGGAGCATGCCACTAACGTCTTGGATGACAATGAAGAAGAAGAGGATGTTAATGGGCATGGTGAAAAGCGTGCTAAAGTAGTAAAGATATGGATTGATGGAAAGAAGCTTCCTAGGAACACTACATATGTTCATCTCGATAATGTGTCCTTCCATTAAGAAAAGAGTCTTTGTAAATGGAAGTTTGCTTATCATTGAAGACCCACTCTTGAAAGCTGGCTTTCTGATGGTGCTCAAAAGTGTAATGAGATTATGAAGTTCCTTTGTGATGCTTAGTTATTTAAGATTATGTTTGGTGTTGAACCCTACTATAACAAGCTTTGGAAGGAAATCATTATTAATCTCCCAAGTGGATTCAACAATGCTGATAGCAGAAATTATCAAAAGGTTCATGTTCACAGTTAATTATTTTATTTCTATCCCCCTAACATAAATGATTGCCTTGATCATGGAGGACTTGTTAAAACCATCTTCCCAACTTGAAGGCCAGTGCTCGAGATATCACTAGAAATGTTCATGAAGATTGGCCATCAAAGGGTCTTTTGGTGTCTACCAACCTCAATCTGAAGTATGTCATCCAATACAAAATTAGAGTGTATAATTGAGCTCCATCTTTTCACGTATTAGGTATCACTACTAGAATCGTTGGTCTCTTGTGTCAAGTGGGAACTCATCCTTCATTTGATTTCAATGAGTATGTGTTTGATATATTTATGAAGCATGATGAATCTTATGTAATGAATCTGTCTATATTCTTTCCTTCTTTGATGTTTGATATTACGGCTAATCAAAAGAAAGAAATTGTAACCAATCATTATGTGGTTGGTGTTGTTCCTAGCGTTCTTAGTTTTAACTACAACATATTTGTCGGGAAACATGTTATTGACATTGTGTTGCCTTTTATTCTTCATACTAATCAAACTAATATGAGTATTGATGAAGACATGATAGATGTTTCTCCTCTTTTAGAGTTTATTAGAAGCCACAATCTCCAGGATTTGATTCATGAGGCGAAGGCCTTACAGGAGATCATCACTACATCCCCTACTATGAAGATTGTGTGTGAAGAAATTTTCAATATGCTGACTCTGAACATTCACTGTGAACATACAACAACAAGCTGAATCTCCATGACAAAGGAATTGAAAAAGCTTGAATGAAGAATAGTTGTAAGTGATCAAAGTGAAATGTAATTCTCAATCTCAATTATTACAATGGAGAGTACCACTATATATAGCTAAGACAAGTTGGTTAAATCCTAACTAACTCTTCTCAACTACCTCTAACTAACTTCTAAAGTTAGTTAGTACAAAGAGAAATAAGAAAATTACATGATAGTGTTATTGTTACATTGTTCATTTTTTGCATTATCATTTACAGCCCCCCTCAAGCTGGAATGAATATCAATCATTCTAAGCTTGGCTTGTAAGGTATTGAAAGGACCAGGTTGAAGAGACTTGGTAAAAATGTCCGCAACTTGCTCCTTAGAAGTGACAGGCATAAGATGAACAACTCCAGCTAGAACTTTCTCACGTACAACATGGCAATCAATTTCTATGTGTTTTGTGCGCTCATGAAACACAGGGTTGGCAGCTATATGCATGGCAGATTTGTTATCACAGTAGATGACGATGGGCATTGGATGATTGATGTGAAAATCATGAAGAATATTGAGAAGCCAAACCCCTTCACAAGTAGCTTGAGCAAGAGCACGATACTCAGCTTCAGATGAAGATCTGGAAATGACAGGCTGCTTCTTGCTTTTCCAACTAATGAGTGAAGTGCCAATGAAATAACAAATGCCAGAAGTGGATCTTCGTGTATCCGGGCAAGCCCCCAGTCTGAATCTGAAAAGCCTTTGAGACACAAAGAGGAATTAGATTGAAATATGAGTCCTTGGCTTGGATTGTTTTTGAGATACTTCAGAACATGTAGACCAGCTAACATATGTTTATCTGTTGGAGCAGCAAGAAATTGACTTAATTTGCTGACAGTATATGCAATTTCAGGCCTGGTATGTGTGAGGTACAATAAACGACCAATAAGCCTTCTGTAGGGAGTAGGATCAGATATAGGTGTGCCATAGGTTTTGTGGAGTTGAAGATGAGGTTGCATAGGGGTGGAACATGGTTTGGCACCAAGAAGACCAGCATCAGAAATCAAATCAAGAGTGTATTTTCTTTGGCATAAAGAAATGCCATGAGTACTGCGAGCCACTTCAAAGCCTAGGAAGTATTTGAGAACTCCCAGGTCTTTGATGCTGAATTTATCATCCAAAAGAGATTTGATTTGTAAAATTTCATGAGAATCAGTGCCTCCAACTACTAAATCATCAACATAGACCAGAATCATAGTGAAACCTTGAGAAGAAGTCTTAGTGAAAAGTGAGTAATCTGCTTTGGATTGAAGATAACCTGGTGCAAGAAGAGTGTCAGTGAGTTTTGTGTTCCATTGTCTGCTAGCTTGCTTCAGACCATAAAGAGATCTTTGTAATTTGCAGACAAGATTTGGAGTAGGCAAATTGAGACCAGGTGGGGGCTTCATGTAAACTTCCTCATTAAGGTCACCATGGAGGAAAGTTGTGTTAACATCAAGTTGGAACAAAGGCCAATTGTGAACAACAGCAATAGCTAAGCAAACTCTAACAGTAGTCATTTTAACAACTGGACTGAAAGTGTCAGTGTAATCTAGACCTTCAGTTTGAGTGAACCCCTTTGCAACAAGTCGTGCCTTGTACCTCTCAATAGTACCATTAGCATGCATTTTTACTTTAAAAACCCACCTGCAGCCAATGGCTTTCTTGTTTGAAGGTAAGGGTACAAGATCCCATGTTTTAGTTTTAACCAGAGCCTGCAGTTCAGCATTGATAGCAGTTCTCCAATTCTCATCACAAATAGCATGCTCATATGAAGTAGGTTCAGGGTTGGCACACAAATTTAACATGTAATTTTTATGAGAAGATGAAAAGGAATCATAGGATATAGAAGATGAAATAGGATACTTACAGGTGGATGAAGATGAGGCCACAGCTGAGTCAGGATGGTGAATCAGATTACAATGATAATCTCTTAGATAATTAGGAGGATGTACCTGTCTATTGGATCTGCTTACAGGTATGGGCTCACAATTAATAGAAGGAAGATGATTGGTTTCATTGGTAGGAGAGTGTGTTGTAGTCATAGGCTGATTGGGATTTGGATTTATAGAATGAGAATTGGTCTCAGTATTGTTCTCAACTGAGTCAGAATTGTTCTCAGTATGACCATTGTCAACTGAATGACTAGATGTAGGATAGGGAACTGAATTAGGCAGAAACATATGATCAAACAAATCATCCAGGTGTGTAGTAGTGTGTGAAGAGGATGAAGACAGAGGAAGATTATGTTGATATGGAAAATGAGATTCAAAGAAAACAACATCTCTAGAAATAAAAAGTTCCTTATTATGCAGATCAAACAAGATGTGTCCTTTGACACTAGGCTTATGACCAAGGTTAATGCACTTTCTAGATCTTGAATCTAATTTCTTTCTATTGGATTTAGAGTGGCTGCATAGCACAAAGAGCCAAAAACTTTCAGGTTGGTCATATCAGGTAAAATGTTGTAAAGAACATGGTAAGGTGACTTGTGTTTTAAGAAAAGTGTGGGAAGTCTATTTATTATATGAACTGCATAACTCACTGCATGAGCCCAAAATAATGGAGGCAAATGAGCTTGAAATAAAAGAGCTCTAGTGATGCCTAAGATATGTTGATGTTTTCTTTCAACAATACCATTTTGTTGAGGTGTGGCCACACAAGATGTTTGGTGGATGATACCTAATTGATTGTAAAAATCAGGCATCAAAAATTCATTGCCATTATCTGATCTAATGCACTTTACATGACATTTGAATTGAGTTTTGACCAATGCTACAAAGGACTTGACATGAGAAGTGGTTTCAGATTTTAGTCTCATAAGGTATAACCATGTAAATCTACTCTTATCATCAACTATGGTTAAAAAATACCTATAGCCCATCATGGATGGTATGGCCAATGGACCCCAAATATCCATATGTAATATGTCAAATGTGGATTTGGAAACATGAGAACTAGGAGAAAAAGGCAATCTTTTATGGTTTGCATAAAAACATACATCACAAGGCAATTTGATATTGACAGGTTTAATGAAAGGAAAATCTTTATTGAGTTCAATCAATTTTGTATTAGAAGCATGTCCCAATCTAATATGCCATAGGCTACATTCAGGATAATGACTGTTTGAATGATTAACAGAAGAATTGATACAATGTATGGGAGGAGTCTTAGGTAATGTAACTGAAGGATAGGTCAAGAGATATAATCCACCATGTAACTCAGCTGTGCCAATCATCTTCAGAGAAGACTTGTCCTGTACAGTACATGAATTATCATTAAAAACAAATTGGCAATTGAGTGATTTGGTTAATTTTGGGACAAAAATGAGATTAAAAGCAAAATGAGGCAAATAAAGAACATCAGTGATGTAAAAATTGTTGTTAAACTGAATAGTGCCTGAAAAATTAGTGGTGACAAGACTGCCATTTGGTAGTTTGAGGGTGATGGGCTTAATTTGCTTAAGACATTGAAAATACTCACGAGTAAAACAAACATGATCAGTGGCTCTTGTATCTAATATGAATGATGCAGGATGAAAAGAATTTGGGATAGTGCAGATAATACCTGATCCAAGATCAGTATGAGAAGTTAACTGGTTAATGCTATGAGATTGCAACTGTGATGATCCTTGAAGTAAGGCTAGCAATGCTTGATGTTGCTCTGGTGTAAAAGCCAAACCATGAGATGCTGGTGCACTTGCTTCAGTATCATCCCCTGATGTGTTTTCAGGTCTATCAGATGCAGTATTGCATTGATTGATTGCTCCTTCGTGCTTCCAATGTGGAGGATAACCATGCTTTTTGAAACAAGTGTCAATGGTGTGATTAGTCATACCACAATGTGTGCAAACACGATTGTTTCTGTAACGCCCCGTTTTGCCAATTTTATTTTATTGAGTCTTTTTGGATTATTTTATTATTATTTTATTTTATTTTCGACTTTTATGTGAAAATATGTTATTTTTCGTCGTGATTATATTTTATCGCGTTTTGGGAACATTTGCGGGATATTTGAGTGTGGGGGTATTTTGGGCATTTCATAGATATTTTTACTAAGTTAGTAAGAAAGAAAAGAAAATAGAATAGAAAAGGGAAAGAAAGAAAAATAGAGAGAAAGAAAGAAGAAAGAAGGAAAAAGAGAAGAAAAGAGGAGAAGAGAGAAAATTGGAGAAAGAGTGGAAAAATCATCAAGAACAATTTCTAGGAATCGATTAATCGGGTAAGGGTGCGAAACTCGATTATTCTATGATTGTATACGATTATGTATGTGTTTTCTTGTTGTTTTTGGATTGATTTGGAGAATATTAGTAAAACCTAGATTGTGTAAAAATTGATTAGAAATGAATTTGATTGTGATAAAAATCTTGTTGAATGCATTGTTGATTGTTCATACATGTTTGTGGTAAGTTATTACACTTCAAATTGCTGTTTTTCTGAGTTTTAGGTGAAGAAATTGGATGATTGGGGTGGAAAAACGCAGAACATTGTTCTGCAGAATTTTTCTGAGATTTCCAGGTCATACGCGTATGA
The DNA here is from genome assembly GCA_022829125.1 of Lathyrus tuberosus. Classification (NCBI taxonomy): domain Eukaryota; kingdom Viridiplantae; phylum Streptophyta; class Magnoliopsida; order Fabales; family Fabaceae; genus Lathyrus; species Lathyrus tuberosus. The sequence continues at coordinate 1,099,861 of JALAZF010000784.1, read as the reverse complement.
GGCATGTTCATACGCGTATGAACCTTGGCGTTACGCGTATGGTGGGCGAGCCATGAGGGCAATACGCGTATGGGCTGCTGGTTTTCTCGGCCATCTGCCCATTTGCGTATGATACGCGTAGCATTTCAGGGCAATATGCGTACGAGAGAGGGCATTAAGCGTATGGGGTTTTACACGTGAACTTTGGGAAAATGAGATCTCTGCTCATACGCGTACGGCTCATGGTGATACGCGTACGGGCAGGACTTTTGCAAAATGTGACTTTTCAAAATATCATTTTTCGTTTTAGTTCGTAACTTTTGATCCGTTTGTCCGATTTTTACATTCTTGGTATCGTTGCGTAGCTATTGAGCAGTACTTTATTGTTATGATGATTTTGGAATTGTTAGCCGATTTAATTATGTCGGAAAGTCGGGAATAGTGTCGGTGGTCGACTTTTGTCTTTATACTTGTACGCAATTGGGATGTATTGGACAAGGTGCTGTTGTATGACGTAAATGTATGTGCTTAGATGATGTTGTGATGATTTATGACTGTATGGAAATTAAATGCATTGTTTTGGGCATAAGTACAAAGTGTGATTTTATCGATGAAATGAACATGTATGTATGGATGCAATGTGAATGTCATGAGTCATTGTATGCCAAGCATCATAGTGTGCATTGTTGAACGTCCTGAGTGACGGTTTAATTCCTAAGGGAAATTGCTATAACATCGTGTGCCTCGAAAATATGAGGCGATGCCTGAGGACCTAAAGCGGTGGTTATAGACGATTGTGGGCTCCTTTGGAGACTTAAAGCAATCCTTAACGTCGTGTGCCTCGAAAATATGAGGCGATGCCTGAGGACCTAAAGCGACGGGTGAACATCGTAGGCCCGACGGGAAGTTACTTGAGATTCTCAGTAACGAGCGATGGTTCCAATAGTTCCTGAGTGAACTGATGATGAGACATGAGACATTGGAAGTCGGTACCGCATGGCATGTGCATAGAGTCATTGTGTCGGTCTATGTGCATTGCATAAATCATGAATTAATTGTGTGTGAATTTGTGACTGTGATTGATGATTGTATGGTATATGTGTGGTGTGTAATGGTATTTGATGCTTGAGAATTGTGCGGTATTATGTTATATGTGGTTGTGGTGAGAATGTGTTACTTGTACAATTCTGTGTTATTATATATAATTTTATTCAATTATATTATGGTTGTTTTTCTCACCCTTCTGCTGTTTTATAACGCTCTATGAGGCGTTGCAGATTAGAGCTGCTGGAGGTATTCCTTTTTGTGAAGCGTTGCGTCTTCATTATTTTGGTCGGTCGGCTCTGATATGTGACTCCGGGTAGTTAGGGTGGCCGCGTGCTATTATTTTGTACATCTGATGATATATTTTGGTTGTACATATGCTACCTGATGTATGACAAACTGTTTATATGTGTATATGTATATATGTTAAGCAGATTTTAGATTTTCCGCTTTAATTCTAATTTCTGAAAAGTGGGTGTAAGGAACAAGTTTCCTCTGTATGATTGCTACCCCACAGTTGCATATCATTATGGGCAGGTGTTGCATGTTATGTGTATGTTTGGTTACTTTGATGTGATTCCTCCCTTTCTATGCCGCGAATTCAAATGTACTCTGACGAAATTTCGAATTTTCTTTTAGTGCTTTAATTGCCTATTAATTGGGGGTGTAGATTGGGGGTGTCACATTAAGTGGTATCAGAGCCAGTCCGTGTCGTTTGTGTCTGTTGTGTCTGGCATATTGGGCGAGTTGTGTTGGACGAGTTGTTGTTTAACCATAGTTTCTGTGTTTAGACGAACAGAATATGGCTGGTCGTAATGATGCTGCTTTGGCTGCTGCGATGGAGGCTATGGCACGAGCTGTGCAGGGGGCACCGAATGCTGCAGGAAATGATGAGTTTAGAAAGAATAAGCCGCCGGTCTTTAAAGGGAAGCATGATCCGTATGGTGCGCAGTTGTGGTTGAAAGAGATTGAGAGGATTTTCAGGGTGATGGATTGTGATGACGATGATGATAAGGTGAGGCTGGGCACTCATATGCTACACGAAGAGGCTGATGACTGGTGGGTCAGTACTCGTCAGGTGTTGGAAGCTGAGGAGGAGGAAGAAGAGATTACTTGGGAAGTGTTTAACCGAGAGTTTCTAAGGAAGTATTTTCCGGAGGATGTCCGAGGAAAGAAAGAGATTGAGTTTTTAGAGCTAAAACAAGGTAATATGTCGGTTATTGACTATACTGCTAAGTTTGTGGAACTTGTGCAGTTTTATCCTCATTATGTGGAAGCGACTGCTGAATTTTCAAAGTGTGTGAAGTATGAAAGTGGTTTGCGTCCTGAGATAAAGCAGGCTATTGGTTATCAGAGGATTCGAAGGTTTGCTGATTTGGTGGAATGCTGTAGGATTTATGATGAAGATAGTAAGGCTCGTTCTGCTCACTATAAAAGTGTAAGTGACAGGAAAGGGAAACAACAGTTCCGTGGTGGTCCGTATGTGTCACCGGCTGATAAAGGTAAACAAAGGGGTAATTTTGATTGAAGGTCAAGTGGAGGAGGTATGTCTAATGCTCCTAGGTGTTTTAAGTGTGGTGAATTGGGTCATCGCCAGATGGAATGTAGGAAGAAAGTGGATAAGTGTTCTAATTGTGGTGGTATCGGACATGTTTTAGCTGATTGTAAAAGGAAGAATGTAGTGAAGTGTTATAACTGTGGGGAACCTGGTCACATTAGCTCGAAGTGTCCGAATCAGAAGAAAGCTCCGACTAGTGGGAAAGTGTTTTCATTGGCGGGAACTCAGACTTCAAGTGTTGATCGTCTGATAAGAGGTACTTGCTTTATTAATAACACGCCTTTAATTGCTATTATTAATACTGGAGCGACTCATTCGTTTATTTCGTCTGAGTGCGCGGAACGTTTGAATCTTGGGTTGTCTTCGATGGATGGTGAGATGGTTATTGATACTCCAGCGATGGGGTCAGTAACTACTTCTTTAGTGTGTTTGAGTTGTCCTTTGACCATTTATGGTAAAGACTTTGCGATGGATTTGGTGTGTTTACCGTTGGAAGGTTTAGATGTGGTGTTGGGAATGAATTGGTTGCAATTCAATCGGGTGCACATTGATTGTTATCATAAGCTTGTAAGGTTTCCTTCTCTTGAGGAAGACGAAGACTCGAGTTTCTTATCTACCAAAGAGTTGAAGAAACTTTTGGCGGATGAAGCTCAGTTGTTTGGTTTGTTTGCATCTTTGACTGTGGATAGTCAAGTTTCATTGGAGGTGTTTCCTGTTGTGTGTGATTTTCCTGAGGTGTTTCCTGATGATATTTCAGATATACCGCCGGTGAGAGAGGTGGAATTTTCTATTGATCTAGTTCCTGGTACTAGACCTGTTTCTATGGCACCTTATAGAATGTCGGCATCTGAATTGGTGGAGTTGAAAAAGCAGTTAAATGAGTTGTTGGAAAAGAGGTTCGTGAGACCAAGTGTTTCTCCTTGGGGTGCTCCAGTTTTGTTAGTGAAAAAGAAAGATGGGAGTATGCGATTATGTATTGATTATCGCCAGTTGAACAAAGTGACGATTAAGAATAAGTATCCGCTTCCAAGGATTGATGATCTGATGGATCAGTTGGTTGGTGCTTGTGTATTTAGTAAGATTGATTTGAGATCGGGTTATCATCAAATAAGAGTGAAAGAAGAGGATATTCAGAAGACGGCCTTTAGAACACGGTACGGTCATTATGAATATTCGGTGATGCCGTTCGGGGTTTCTAATGCGCCTGGTGTGTTTATGGAATACATGAATCAGATTTTTCACGAGCATTTGGATCGTTTTGTGGTGGTGTTTATTGATGATATTTTAATCTATTCTAAGTCTCGTGAGGAACATGCAGAGCATTTGCGTATTGTTTTGCAGGTGTTGAAGGAAAGGAAGCTTTTTGCCAAATTGTCCAAGTGTGAATTCTGGTTGTCTGAGGTGAGTTTTCTTGGGCACGTAATTTCAGGTAATGGTATTGCAGTGGATCCATCTAAAGTAGAAGCAGTTCTACAATGGGAGGTTCCTAGATCCGTTACTGAAATTCGAAGCTTTCTAGGTTTGGCTGGTTATTATCAGAGGTTCATTGAAGGTTTTTCTAAGCTAGCATTACCTTTGACGCAGTTGACTTGTAAGGGCAAAGCGTTCATTTGGGATATTCAATGTGAAGAGAGTTTTTGTGAGCTGAAGAGAAGATTGACGACAGCTCCGATTCTTATTTTACCTAATCCTAATGAGTCATTTGTTGCGTATTGTGATGCTTCTTTAATTGGTTTGGGTGGTGTTTTGATGCAGGAAGGTAAGGTTGTAGCTTATGCTTCAAGGCAGTTAAGAGTTCATGAGAAAAACTATCCTACTCATGATCTTGAATTAGCGGCTGTGGTTTTTGTGTTGAATATTTGGAGGCACTATCTCTATGGTGCGAGGTTCGAAGTATTCAATGATCATAAAAGCTTGAAATATTTATTTGATCAGAAAGAGTTGAACATGAGGCAGCGGAGATGGTTGGAATTCTTGAAAGACTACGACTTTGGCTTGAATTACCATCATGGTAAAGCTAATGTGGTAGCCGATGCATTGAGCCGGAAATCGTTGCATATGTCCGCATTGATGGTGAAAGAGTGGGAACTTTTGGAGTCGTTTAGAGACTTGAGTTTGGTATGTGAAGTGACTTCGGTTAGTGTAAGGCTTGGAATGTTGAAGGTTGCTAATGAATTTTTGTTGTCGGTTAGTGAGAAACAAAAGCTGGATTTGAAATTCGTTGATTTGATGAGGAATGAGAATGTGGATTTCAAGGTGGATAATTTTGGTGTTTTGAGATTCCGTGGTCGTATTTGTATACCTGATGATGCGGAGTTGAAAAGAATGATTTTGGAGGAAGGACACCGTGTCGCTCCCGGGATTTTCATCCAAGTACAAACGCGAAAGTGGCACCGAAACAGAGTCGCCAGCAATGTGTATTTATCCCAAGAGAGGGAAAGGAAACACCGCGTAAACCTGAAGGAAAGGAAAAGCATGGTCTTGCGACCAAGAGAACTGGGTTCGGGAGTCGGTTACGCGAGAGGAAGGTATTAGCACCCCCTCGCGTCCATCGTACCCGATGGGATCCACGCTTGCTTGTTTCGATCAAAGGGTGATAGAAAAGAATACTGGAAGAGGAACTAGAAAAGGAATGGAAAGAGAAAGAGAAACAAATGTAGGGAAAATAAAAGAAGTGCTCGAATGGGCCCTACCCCACTGCCTACGTATCTCATCGGGAGCATGAGAATCAGAGCGACGTAGTTCCCCTCACTAGGGGTGGATTGTTTTTTTAGAGAACGGCTTACGTTCTAGCTCAGGTGTTGCAGGCTCGCTGGTCCGAGTGCGTTACCATCTTGCAAGAGAACGAGTAGAAGCGCGTTCGTACGCTAAGAGTGAATGAGGTGAGAAAAGAATTCCCGAAGGAAAGACGTTATTGTTTGTTTTTGTCTTTTAGAAAGAAGTGTTTTGTTATTTGTTTGCATATGATAGTGTATCCAAATCTTAGTCCTTGGAATGTGTAAGAAAGCACACTAAGAGTGAAGAAGACCTCCACACTTAGCTCCAATTGTCAAGGTTCAAACACACTAGCATACTTGTGTTTATTAAGTGTTTTTGTTGATTAAGAAATGAAGAAGTGTTTTTTATTATTTGCACCTTCAACAAGTATTGCATTTAAGTCCCTCATACAAGATCAAATGTTTAACACATTGACCCAAGATGGGCTATATGCTACACATTCTAAGATTACAAGAGAAGACCCCTTATAATCTTTTCTTTATATGAAAGGCCTAAATGCAATAAATGCCTACCTTTATTATATGTTTTGAATTTTCTTTGAGATGAGAAAAGAGACTCAAGAGAGGAGAAAAGGTAAAACCTATATGGACTAAGACTCAATCCTAATTGAAGATTAAAGGGAGTGATCCTAAAGGTTTGTGAGGTTTCAACCTAAAGTCTAAAGAAAGAAAGAATTAAACAATTCACTTCTAAAGTAGAAGATGAATTGTAACTCACAAGGGGAAAGTGATGAGTTATTAAAAGAAAGCACATAAGTGTTTAACAAAACACAAAATGGAATTGTAAAAGAGAAAGGATAGAAGTTGAATGTGGATTCCTTATCCACACTCAATTGAAACTTACCAAAGCCCCTACATGGTTAGTAAACATGTATAAGAAGTATAAGAAGTAAAAGAACATGTAATGCATCATAAAACTCAAAAGAATTAAATGAGAAAACAAATCCTAGAACCACAACCAGAATGGGCATCATATGGAAACCAATGGTTATTATCATACAAGTGCAAGTGAATAAGCAACAATCATCACCCATTAGCATTTAAACATGTTACAAGAAGAAGGGGTAGATGAAAGATGGAAAGAAATGAAGAGGACATGCATAAATGGAACATGTAAATCAACAACCAGAATTGAAACTAAATGGAAAATGGTTTATAAACATCTCAAAAGTATTTATGAATCAACTTCAAGACATTCAAGAAGTAATATAAGAAGAATTGAAATGAAAGTTCAAAAAGAAAGTGCAAACAATACATGTTAATGATGCACAAAGTTCAAATTGAAATGAACATGTAAAGATGACCTATAATGTGTATCAAAGACCTATAATATCATATGAATGGCTCATAACACATGCAAATGCTCATACAAATGTGCACAAAAGAATTCATGTAAACATGCACTAAAGATTACAATGATATAACATGTCATGGATTATACTTCCAATGTAATGCATTAAACAAAGACCAAATGGATTCATGAAAATTATGAAAACATGGTATTGGAGCTCACTAATCAGAGATGAATCACATATCAAAATAGCATATCAAAATTCAAAGCAAAATGACTTCAAACAAAGCAATTAGGTCAAATTGAAACATCATGCAAAGTGGTACAAATATAGGCATCAAGACATGTAATAAAGTGACCTAAAAAATCAAACAAAAATCATCTAACATGCTTCAATGTATTAGTGAATCAATGCAAAAATAATCATGTCAAAACAGTTGGTAATGAGCAAGAACAAAATTAAACAAATTCAAGTATCATGCTTAGAATGCATCTAAATGGAAATTCAAAGAAAATTATGGACCAGGGGTAAAAAGGTCATAAAATCAGAAAATAAAATCATGAAAAATTTCCTAAATGTTTTAAGAATACACATTAATTTTTGTAGAATTTTCCAATCTGTTTTGGTATTTTTAAAAATTAAAACGAAAACGTGTAGAAAAATGAAAAAAATAAAATGCAATGAAATGAGGGAAGGGGTGTATGCCTAGTAACTATTCAGTTCAAATTACATTGGGCCTTAAACAAGGGGGTGTGGATATCAATCTGGCTTAGGTCCAATTACGCGCATAACATATTAACAACAATGCACCTTCAGTCAACATCAGTCAACACAATCCAAGCCATCAGATTAAGTCATAGTCAAGCGAAAGTCAAAGTAAACCAAATCAACGCGCACATGTGAATGACCACACAACATACAATGCACCACACCACAAAATGCTTAAGTGAAATCAGAAAAACGCACGTGAGGAGCACATGGATTTTAATGTGCTGTCAACTTTTGGACCACACGATCATGGAAAATGAATGGACAAGATTAAAACGTGCATAAACCCTAGTCAATAACAGTCACCGGCCGGAGGGGACCTCTGGTCACCTTCTCCGGCCAACAGCCACCACCTGCAACCTTCGAACCTCACCAAAATGCACAAAACGTATATCAAAATGATGCTGAGCTCACGTACATCATGAATATGCCCATGAAAGCCACAAAACACATACGCACAGCAAGAACAGAGTCAATCAAATTAAGCCCTAGGTTTGAAACTATGCCTCTAAGAAGCCTATCAACTAGCCAGGACGCACACGACCTCTACTAGGCCACAAACACCACAAAAACAAGCTAGATCCAATAAAACAAAGTTGAAGAAGGGAACCTGAAATGTGATGAACTTTGGATCTACCAGAATACCAGAGATCCTATCTTCTTCTTCTTCCTTGGAGCTTCACAAACTAAGAAAAATAAATGCTGTTTGAGCTTGATATCTTGAGAGCAGAGAGAAAATTGCAAAATGTTGATGAAGCTTCACTTGGAGAATGATGAAGATTCAGTGTGCTCCTGATCCAACAATGCCAAACAATGATAATGCAGATGAAAAGTGGAAGAAGAGTGTTGAGATCGTGTGGAATCAGAGAGAGATAATGGAGAGAATGTGAGAGCGTTTGAGAGAAAGAGTGAGAATGAAGTGTTCCCCTCAAATTGTGGAGAGTGTTGGAACTTATATGTTGAGTTTAATCTGCTAACTCATGGTTAAATGAGTGAGTTAGAGTGAGTTGAGTGGGTTAAGCTGAGTCCATCCTAACTAACTGAGTCAAGTTAGTTAGGGGACGATTTATCAATGGCTGTGCTATGGTGAGGTGGAGGTTTAGAGTGTTATGGTAAGGAGCAAGTGGAAGGAATGGTGAGGATGAGCTGTTCTGGTGTAGCAGCAAGAGAAACTTGCTTCGCAAGTTTTGTTCTTCCTCTTTAGTGTATAATGATCATGAGCAGCACGTGCAAGTAAGAATTTGTTGGTTCAAATGAGGAAAAGTGGCAACAACACTTGCTTTTTTCTGATTTTATGACAGTTGGAACCAATGAAAACAAGCAAGTTTGAGAAGGAAATTCTCCATGTATTGTGAATAATTTGATGAGGCTTTGTGATCATTAGAAAGAGGGATCATAGTAGAACATGTTTGGTATGAAAAATGACTTGAAAGGAGGCTTGCAATAAGTTGCAAAATGACTTATAACATCCACATTGGGAAATGGTATAAGGGTGTGGCATGTGGTCGGTCGACCTGGCACCTTGGCACCTGGGTTTTCAGCACAATCACCATGACTTGAGGCCACTATTTCTTCATCATAACTTGATCAGACGAAATTTTGCCCAACATGAACATTGGAGAGGGCACTACAAGGAACATTTTTTATGTTGAAAAGTTTTTCATTTGGAGCTTTATTCTTGGAGAAATTGAGCTTGACATTTGGCACACCAGGTGTTTGTAGAAATGACATGCGCGTGACCTGAAACTTGCCCAAGCTGACTTGCATTTTGCCCAAGTTTCCCTCAACTTTGATCATCTATAACTCTCTCAATTTTTATCCAATGGAGATGTTCTACACATGGATTTGAAGCTTAAAACAAGATCTTTCATTGAGGCAGAGTGGATTTTTCATTTGGTGCTCCAAATTTGAATGGCCTTGGTTCAAACTCTGATGCAAAATGGCCAAAACTTGCTATTTTTAGTAACCCTTCTTCATCCAAAAATGGCAACTTTCCACATCTTGATTTTTTCATGATTCCTTTGGAGTTTCTTGATCAAATTTTGTACATTGGACATATGTAACATGAATTTCATGATTTTGGGCTCAAAAATTCAAGAGTTGACTTTTTCCCCTGATTATTTGACTTGGCCCCAAATTTCCTGATTTTTGATCTTTCTTCCAATTGAACCACCTCCAAAACCAATTGAGGGGCAATTCTCCATACACATACGCTTAAGAACATGTAGAATACCATGACATCAAGTTTTGTCCAAAAAATCAAAGATTCCCTGATTTAATGGGAAACCCTAGTTTTGGTGCCCATCTCCTAGGAGAAAAATGTGCAGTCTTCAATTTCAAATTCCTCAGAGTATGTTGTGTACCTTCTTAAAGGATGATGAGATATACCATTTGAGGATGATTTTGGATCAATGAGCTATCTCTTTTGAGGGTTTTCCTTCAATTTTTGAACCTCTTGCATAGTGAAAGATGTAGTGCTTCAATCTCCCATTGAATCTCACTTCCTTGAGGTTTTGGATGATCAATTGAGATAGTATGATACATGAGAGACCTCTTGGCTTGCCTAGAGCCAACTTGATTGACCTTTTTGTGCTTTGAATGATTCCTTGATTGTCCACCTTCCACCTGATCACATGCCCTGATGGTAAGAAAGATGCCATGCTTCATTTTTCTATGTTAAATGCAATGCAATGCTAATGAGATGGATATGATATGATAAATGATAATGCCATGCTATGATGCCAAAAGGGGAGAGCAAATTTTGGGGTATTACAGCTGCCCCTATTCAAGCGCTGTAGACCTGAATGCCCGAAAGCAATCGCTTTCGGACTTTCAAGGTATATAGTGATTGAATACCAAATATAACCAAAAATTTGCTCTGGATGATGAAGAAGAAACTTCCACGACATTGCTGGCTTGAATCTTCAATGACACATTGTCGGAGAAAACTGTCTTTTGAATGACGCCAGACTACTACTGGCTTGCCACGCTGCTGGTGGACTTTAATAATGTCTTTTATGCAACTCCAGACGACTACTGGCCTGCCACGCTACTGGTGGACTTTGATAACGTCTTTTGAACGACGCCAGACGACTACTGGCCTGCCACGCTACTGGTGGACTTTAATAATGTCTTTTATGCAACTCCAGACGACTACTGGCTTGCCACGCTACTGGTGGACTTTGATAACGTCTTTGGAACGACGCCAGACGACTACTGCCCTGCCACGCTACTGGTGGACTTTGCAGCTTCGTGCCACCCGAAGACGGACTTTTGCCAATCCACTGTTGGACTTTTAGAATATGCCACCCTTAGATGGACTTTTCGCCAATCCACTGTTGGACTTTTGCCACCCGAAGACGGACTTTTGCCAATCCACTGTTGGACTTTTAGCTGCTTTGCCACCCGAAGATGGACTTTTGCCAATCCACTGTTGGACTTTTGCCACCCGAAGACGGACTTTTGCCAATCCACTGTTGGACTTTTGCCACCCGAAGACGGACTTTTGCCAATCCACTGTTGGACTTTTAGCTGCTTTGCCACCCGAAGATGGACTTTTGCCAATCCACTGTTGGACTTTTGCCACCCGAAGACGGACTTTTGCCAATCCACTGTTGGACTTTTGCCACCCGAAGACGGACTTTTGCCAATCCACTGTTGGACTTTTAGCTGCTTTGCCACCCGAAGATGGACTTTTGCCAATCCACTGTTGGACTTTTGCCACCCGAAGACGGACTTTTGCCAATCCACTGTTGGACTTTTGCCACCCGAAGACGGACTTTTGGCAATCCACTGTTGGACTTTTAGCTGCTTTGCCACCCGAAGATGGACTTTTGCCAATCCACTGTTGGACTTTTGCCACCCGAAGACGGACTTTTGCCAATCCACTGTTGGACTTTTAGAATTTGCAAAATTGTATTACTCTCTGCATCTGTATCAGACATCTCTGCTGACTCTGCTGAGGAGCATAGACCAATGATTTGACTTGGGAGACTCCTGAAAGGATAACCTCTCCACTGGAGAATGAATGAACAATCCGTCTGCTTCGAATTGTCAAGCTTGCCAAAAATAAATTGGACTTGAAGAATAATAAATCTGCCAGGAATCACTTCATCTGTTAGGGGAATGAATTCTGGTCACAGCGATTCCGCTGGGGATGAGAATTTCTTTGCATGGCGTCTTGCTAGGGAGGAAGAGTCATAAAAAACTCTGCTTGAGGATCTATCCAATCCAAGACCCTTTGTAGGGGTTATCCACTTTCTGACCCGGCTGGGGAAAGGCTGTACCATCCTCGTTGAGGAATAGATTCTGTCGATCTGATAAACCTCTGCGGGGAGAACAACAACTCAGCTGGGAGTTGCTGACAAGATTCGATGCTGACCTCTGTGGGGATACCATGACCAGAGATACGATCTTGCTGGGTATCAGGGCTACTCTGCCAGGGATATGCAAATCCTGGTTAGAACATTCCACTGCAACTTGCTAGAAAGAGTCCTTAGAGATCTGTTGGGGAAACCCAAAGCAAATCCACAGTATTCTGCTGAAGAATATGACTGTCGAGCTTAGGATAAGTACTACAATGCCCCATGTTAGGCGAGCTTCCCTTTAGACAACTCCGTTAGGGATGACGAGTTTATAACAAACTCTGCTGGCGGAAACTACTTTAAAACGTCTCGTGCTGGGGAATGCCTTTTGAGAGGATTTTACAGAAGACCAACTGTCCTCAAACTCTACTGGGGATGATCAACACTTCATGCTGGGGAAACAAACATGCCCCATGCTTGGGCAAACCAACAATTTATCCCCGAAGAGGATGTCATAAGAGGATTTTACAGAAGATCTAGCCTCTTCAAACTCTTGTGACTTCGCTGGGGATAATGACCATCAGTTTCGGTGTCGACGAGACCACTCTCTTGGGGAACCTGTGACTGTTATCGACATAGAAAAGCTTGTAGCCGTTGGAAGGACTGAATAAGAGAATCGACTTAATAAGATGTAACGGTACCCAGTTGAACTTAATTCACTGATATCGACCCGTTATGCACAATCGTCGACCGAACGATGAACGCCGATCTCCTTACCCATAATTGCCCCAGTCTTTTGCGTGGGGTGATTTATTGCTGGTCTTGTGCTTAAAATCATCTGCACCTGCTACCTGTAACAAAAGAATATGCCCACATGCCCCGAATATTGCGTGGCTAGAATCCACCATCCGGGAGTATTCAACATTCGAAGTAATTTCAAATGTTTTTTTCTGCGCATGTTATTGCAAGGCTGCCATGTTTTCAAATGCAATGTTTTATCAGAAATTAGGACGTTTTTGCAAACAAAGCAATAAAACAAAAATAGAAAGCTTTTTACTGAAATTCAATTTATTGACTGAGAGCCCAGAATAGGCAATTACATCCGGAAGCAATCCCTGGAAAGAGGTGATCGCTGAAAATTGAGAAAAGAAACTATCCTAATGGCAATGTGAAAACGGAATTCCACTGAGTTTCCATTCTGTTATGACCAGTATGTCTTCAAAACTCCCCGACCTTGCCTTCTGAGGAATGATCAGACCGATTCCTATCCTTCAGAACGTCATTTGTTCAAACGATAATGGGGTACAGATAACTCAAACCGTAGTCATTCGCTTAAATCCCTCTTTTGTGTGGACCACCCTTTCAGGTTTTCGATCCACCAGGATACCCCTTTTTGCCTAAGTTGCCCTTTCGGGTTTTCAACTTACCGGGTGTACAAATCTTTTTTCAATTATATCCCTAATTTTTGCCCGAACCTTATTCTGTTTTTGGTTCGCCGGGATGCCCTTTTTTGCCTGGATTTTTTTTATTTTTGTTATCCAGCGGGTCTATTCATGCGAAGTATTTTTTGACTACGTCCGAGTTGACAGGGGATGAAAAGTCTTCGCCATCCATGGTTGTAAGCAATAAAGCTCCGCCCGAAAAGACCTTTTTAACCACGAATGGACCTTCATAGTTAGGAGTCCATTTGCCCCTGTGATCTGTATTGGGAGGAAGGATCCTTTTGAGTACCACATCTCCGACTTTATAAACCCGAGGACGCACCTTCTGGTCAAATGCCTGTTTCATTCTGCGCTGATATAGTTGCCCATGACATACAGCCGCCAATCGCTTTTCCTCAATAAGGCTCAGCTGATCAAATCTGGCTCGTACCCATTCAGCTTCATCTAGCTTAACATCCATCATAACTCTAAGGGACGGAATCTCTACTTCAACCGGTAGCACTGCCTCCATACCATATACAAGTGAGAATGGGGTTGCCCCAGTGGACGTGCGTACTGACGTTCGATACCCATGCAAAGCAAATGGTAACATCTCATGCCAATCTTTGTACGTGACAACCATCTTCTGCACAATCTTCTTGATATTTTTGTTGGCCGCTTCGACCGCGCCATTCATCTTTGGGCGGTACGGAGAAGAATTGTGATGTTCGATTTTGAAGTCCCGGCATAACTCAGCCATCATCTTATTGTTCAAATTAGAACCATTATCAGTAATGATTCTTTCGGGAACTCCATATCGGCAAATGATATCCCGTTTTAAGAAACGAGCGACCACTTGTTTTGTAACATTGGCATAGGATGCAACTTCAACCCATTTGGTGAAGTAATCAATTGCCACCAAGATGAAACGATGACCATTGGAAGCTGTAGGCTCAATCTTTCCGATCATATCAATGCCCCACATGGCAAACGGCCAAGGCGACGACGTGATACTCAACGGATTTGGAGGCACATGCACCTTGTCTGCATAGATCTGGCATTTATGGCATTTGCGGGCATATTTGCAACAATCTGACTCCATAGTCAACCAATAATATCCCGATCTTAACAACTTTTTAGCCATTGCATGCCCTCCGGCATGGGTACCGAAAGAGCCTTCGTGCACTTCAATCATCAACAAGTCTGCTTCATGTCTATCCACACATCTAAGCAGGACCGTGTCAAAATTTCTTTTATACAGCACGCCATCTTTATTCAAGAAGAAACTACCAGCTAACCTTCTCAACGTCTTCCTGTCTTTGGACGATGCCCCGGACGGGTACTCTTGACTTTTCAAGAAACACTTAATGTCATGAAACCATGGCTTGTCATCAGACATTGCATTGACCGCAAACACAAATGCTGGTCTGTCAAGGCGGGATACCTCAATCTTAGGTACATGGTTCCATCCTTGCACTTTGATCATGGAAGACAAAGTGGCCAAGGCATCAGCGAACCTATTCTCATCTCGAGGAATGTGGTACAGTTTCACTGTTGTGAAAAACGTCAGCAATCTCCTTGTATAATCTCTGTACGGCACTAGATTTGTTTGGTGCGTGTACCAACTCCCCTTCACTTGATTGATTACCAAAGCTGAATCACCAAATATATCAAGGGTCTTAATCCGTAGATTAATCGCCTCCTCGATCCCCATTATACAAGCTTCGTACTCTGCTTCATTATTGGTGCATCCGAAAGTTATTCGAGAAGTGAAAGGCACATGAACACCTTCCGGCGTGATAAGAACTGCTCCAACTCCGCACCCATTCATATTGACAGCCCCATCAAACATCAGACTCCATTTGGATTCAGGGTCTGGCCCCTCCTCTGGGAGTGGTTCCTCGCAGTCTTTAGCTTTGAGAAACATGATGTCCTCATTAGGGAAGTCAAATTTCATGGGTTGGTAATCATCAATCGGCTGTTGCGCAAGATAGTCGGACAAGATACTTCCTTTGATGGCCTTTTGTGAAGTGTACTGAATGTCATACTCCGTCAAGACCATTTGCCACCGTGCAACTCTGCCTGTCAATGCCGGTTTCTCGAAAATGTACTTGATAGGATCCATTTTTGAAATCAACAAGGTTGTGTGCCTAACCATATATTGCCTCAATCGCTTAGCGGCCCATGCAAGCGCACAGCATGTCTTTTCAAGCATTGAGTATCGGGACTCACAATCATTGAACTTTTTGCTCAGGTAGTAAATAGCATGCTCCTTCCTACCTGTCTCGTCATGTTGACCGAGAACACAACCCATGGAACCTTCAAGCACTGTCAGATACATTATCAGCGGTCTCCCTTCAACTGGAGGCATTAGAATTGGAGGTTCCTGCAAGTATTCTTTTATCCTATCGAATGCCAATTGGCAATCGTCATTCCACCTGACCGTTTGATCTTTCCTTAACAATTTAAATATTGGTTCACATGTGGCTGTTAGGTGAGATATGAACCTTGCAATGTAGTTCAATCTACCCAAGAAACCACGAACCTCTTTTTCTGTTCTCGGTTCAGGCATTTCTTGTATTGCTTTCACCTTGGCAGGATCAACCTCGATTCCTCTTTCGCTCACGATGAAACCCAGTAACTTTCCAGAACGCACCCCAAACGTGCACTTGTTTGGATTTAATCTCAGACGGAACTTTCTCAACCTTTCAAACAGCTTTTTCAGGTTAACCAGATGTTCCTCTTCTGTTCTCGACTTGGCAATCATATCATCTACATAACATTCGATCTCCTTATGAATCAAGTCATGAAACAATGTCACCATCGCCCGCTGGTACGTTGCCCCTGCGTTTTTCAACCCAAATGGCATTACTTTATAACAATATGTACCCCACAGAGTAATGAACGTGGTCTTCTCCATGTCTTCAGGTGCCATCTTGATCTGGTTGTACCCGGAGAACCCGTCCATAAATGAGAACACTGAAAATTGAGCTGTATTATCGACCAGCACATCAATATGAGGTAGTGGAAAATCATCTTTCGGGCTAGCTTTATTAAGATCTCGATAATCCACACACATTCTCACTTTTCCATCTTTCTTCGGTACTGGCACGATGTTGGCTACCCATGGAGGATACTTTGTCACAGCAAGAAAACCAGCATCCCACTGCTTCTGGACTTCCTCCTTAATCTTTAAAGCCATGTCGGGGTGAGTCCGACGAAGTTTCTGCTTGACTGGCGGACATTCTTCTCTTAATGGCAGCCTGTGCACGACAATATCCGTATCCAACCCCGGCATGTCTTGATACGACCAGGCGAAGATGTCAACATACTCGCGCAACATTTCCGTCAAAGTTTGCTTCACATCTGCTTGCAAGCTGGCACCAATCCTGATCTCTTTCTTGGCGTCCTTGGTACCAATATTGATGATTTCTACAGTCTCCTGATGAGGCTGGATGACCCTTTCCTCTTGTTTCAACAATCTGGCCAGTTCTTCAGGGAGTTCACAATCTTTCTCATCCCCTTCTTCGGCTTGAAAAATCGGATTGTCAAAGTCATACATGGCCATATCAAAATCGTTATCAGTGGTATCCGGAGGATCAAGTCTGCATGAACGGGTTCATGCCTTATTTTAGAATTTATTTTTAAGCAAAACAAAAGAAAATGAAACATTGCCATTTTTTTTTTTTGTGCAAAAATAAAAACTGAAAGACAGAGAACAAAATTTGATTGCAAAATGTCCTTTATTAATGATTAAACATTGCAAATGCAACCATGGTGGCCCTACAAATGAATCTATACGCCTTGGGCAGAGCGCAAGATTTTGACATGCATTATGGTTAGAAAAAACAAAGAAAAATTACTCTGTCTGAAGAGTAACCCGGATGACTTCTTCAACGAACCAGTTCTGCATTTGTTGTCCCGGAACATGAGGGCGTACCCAGTTGTCCAGGTCACAATCACTGTCAACACTATCCTCTGTGGCTGCACAAGACTGGTCCGTGTAGATAATTCCCCCACTATTGAAAGTAATGGGTCCCCTGCTCCCCGCATCTGAAGTTGTAGAGGGATGATAACCAATACCAAATTTGTCTTCCTTCATTGGGGTCTCTATCAACCTGCCCCAACCTTGGGCGTTGCCTGCCCTGACGACTTCGACAGCTTGTTTGTAAGATGAAATGGGGGTACCAGCCCCAACTGGTACAGAAGAAGACTCAGGTGCATCGTCAATATTGACTGCTTCAAATGATTGGCACAGCATCTCATGAATTTCCCCATCCATTTCAATGTACTTGAACGTAGACAAGTGACTCACAAAGACGTCTTCTTCCCCACACACTGTCACAACCTGCCCTTCAAACTCATACTTCAGCTTTTGATGTAGAGTAGAAGTAACAGCCCCGGCTCCGTGAATCCAAGGGCGTCCCAATAGGCAGCTATATGCAGGTTGTATGTCCATTACATGGAACGTGGATTTGAATACCTGTGGTCCAATTTGTACGGGCAATTCCACCTCACCAAACACAGATCGTCTAGTTCCATCGAATGCTCTGACCACCAATTCACTAGGCCTTAAGATCAAACCGTCAACTTCCAGCTTCATTAATGCCTTCTTGGGCAAGACATTGAGTGATGAACCAGTGTCTACCAGTACATGGGATAACACTGCGCCCTTACACTCCATCGTGATATGCAAAGCCTTATTATGGTTTCTTCCTTCAACAGTCAAATCTCTACTTGTAAAGCCCAAGCCATGGCTAACATTAACATTGGAGATTACGCCCTCGAGCTGATTAACAGTAATTTCTTGTGGCACGTATGCACTCTTCAATACTTTCAACAACGCCTGCCGGTGCGCATCAGAGCACATCAATAGTGACAAGATTGAAATCTTTGAAGGGGTCTGATTCAGTTGGTCCACAATCTTATAATCGCTTTTCTTGATTATCTTCATAAATTCTTCCATTTCCTTATCAAAAGTAATCTTTGTCTCTGCTTCAGGTGTAGGCGCACTTTCAACCACCTGTTTACCCTTAGCCTTTGCTGCAGCTTCTACCTCCTTATCACTTCTCAAGGTTTGGGGAGCGAACAACCTTCCACTCCTTGTAAAGCCCCCTACACCCCCTACGTTATCAATATTTGGGCTGACTGACGACTCAACTTCTTGCTTTTTACCTTCGTAATATACATCTGCCCCATAGTGCCATGGGATAGCCTTCGTAGACGTGAACGGAATTGGTCTTGGCACCGTGATAGTGACAGGACTGGGCCTTTCTGGCGCAACACTCGCCACGGGAGCTGCATTGACCGGCATTTGAATCTCAGCGGGAGTGTAATAGATGGTCACGGTTGATATCTCATCAGTGTCTTTCACGACTCTGTCGAACTGTAGACATCCTTCATCGATCAGATTCTGTAAACCCATCTTCAACTTATCACAGCCGTTCTCCTGATTCATACACTCAGAGCAATCTTGATTACAGCCCGGGAACACCTGTCCCTTCAATAAACGATCTTTTACAACCAACAAAGAAGTTTTCACTTGATGAACGTCTAACACCAAATTCAAACTCCTCCCATCTTCAATAGCGTACACATTTGCTGCACTATGATCAGGCATGGGATGCTGAGTAATATTAGGAGCGGGAGAGAAATTGATGGCTTTAGCATCAATCAAATCTTGTACTTTATGATGGAAAGCCCAGCATTTTTCAATGGAGTGTCCCTGAGCACCTGAGTGGAACTCACATCGAGCATTAGCATCGAAGTTAGGTGGCAGGTTTCCAGCAACCGGAGCTTTCATAGTACGGAGTTCTACCAACTTTAACTCGAGTAGCCGGGGCAACAGCGCGGCATAAGTCATAGGGAGAGGATCCATCTTATGATCCCTCTGTCTAGACCTTTGCTGGAAAAAAGGTTGTTGCTGTTGAACTTGTTGTTGGGGTTGTTGTTTCTGAACAGACGGTGTGGGGATTGTTACAGCATCTACCTGATAATAAGCTCGAGAACGCCCTCTGCCTCGTCCTCTAAACACAGCATTCGTATCACCTTCTCTTCTTTTCTGGTTACTAGCAAACGGTTTCTTCGTCCCCAAAGAGCCAGCCCCACTCACATCCTGGATCTTTCCAAGCTTTAACAGACTTTCTATTCTTTCTCCCGCAATCACAATATCAGCAAATCCAGTTGACGGACAAGCAGCTAATCTATCAAGATAAGCCCCTTGCAAGGTGCCCATAAACATATCCGCCATTTCTCTGTCTGACAAGGGAGGTTGAACCTGGGCAGCCATTTCCCTCCACCTCTGTGCATATTCTTTGAAACTCTCCTTGGCATTTTGTGACAACCCCTGCAATTGAGTGCGGTTGGGCGCCATGTCAATATTATACTGGTATTGCTTCAGGAACGCTTCTGCCAGATCTTTCCAACTCTTCACAGCAGCTCTATTCAACTTCATATACCAGGTCAAGGACGCCCCAGCCAGACTGTCCTGAAAATAGTGCATCCATAGCTTCTCGTCATCCGTATGGGCTGAAATCTTCCCAAAATAAGCTTGAAGATGCGTTTGGGGACACGCATTGCCGTGATACTTATCAAAAGTAGGAGGTTTGAATTTAGGGGGAATTCTGACTCCTGGGACCAGCCCCAAGCTGGTAACATCAATACCCATAGAGTTCTTGCATTCGATGGCCCTGATCTTCTCTGCTAACTCATCATACCTTCGATCCCCTTGATTACCCACATCAGCATCCAGCAGAGTAAATTGGTCTTCTAGAGTATCTTCAAGAGTAATACCAGCATGCCTACCATTTCCATTACCCCGATTGTTACCACCAGGAGGAGGGTTGCCACCGGGAGGAGGGATGCCGTGTCCCTGTGAATTGTCATGCTGATCACCTTCGGGCCCATTGTCTGGACGCTCGACCAGAAGCCTCAATCTCTCCTGATTTTGCGCCATGCCAGTCATGAGGGTCATGAACTGGTCCATACGCGCCCTCATTTCAGCCAAATCACTTTGCACTTGATCCATGATTCTTACTTGATTTCTTCGCGTCGAATATCGGTGAATATGATTCTCAGCTATACTGCCTGAAACCAAATAAAGGTTAGAGACCCTGCAACGAGTACCTGAAAAGCAAGTAACAAAAATGCTAAATGATATGCAATGCCATGCAATGCCATGTTTGTCATTTCCGAGGTGCTTTATACCCTGATTCCAATCCAACCACAGAAATCTGAAGACCAGAAATTGTGATATAAAGAGACGTGTCGTGGTCATGTGCTTGTGTGCAGCTATCTGATAAGGAATAATTCTAGATAAAACTGCTCATACTCATTCAACGAAGTATTCAAGTACATTTAAGAAAGGTTCAACCGCAAATGCAATACAAGGAAAAATGGATCCATCAACAAGCCTGATGGTAACCATTAACAACAAAATATAAGGAAAAGACATCAGTCTGACAATTCCACATCCTTCAGCTTATCACTTGAGTATTTGATCTCCTCAAAAAGTATACGGGTACGCTGGTGATTCGGCTTTTCAATCATTTCTTTGATCAAGACATCCCTTTTCTCAAGAGCTTCAGCTAAAGAACCCATATGCAGCATCAGAGCCTCGTCATCACACACTCCTTTGTGTCTCTTTATGCCAGCTTGCGTCTTGAGTATCTCCCTTTCTATCATGACTTCCTCAAGCTCTTTCTTGGTATTCCTCAGCTCACCTCTAGCTTCTTCTAGCTGTTCTTGACTCTTACCGAGGCTTTCCCGATACTTTCTCCTCTGCTCATGCGCCTTTTCAAGCTCTTCGTCCTTAATCTGCAACTGTTCCTGTAATTCAGCATTCTCTATCCTAACCTCGTCCCAAGCGTGCTGAAACTTTGTTAACTTTTCTTTGGTCTGTGCTAACGCCTGTTTGGTTTGCTTGTGGGCTTGAGTAGCATCATCAGCACCTTTACTAATTTTCCGGAAATGTTGTGCTCTTCCAGCAAAGTCTTTTTCTTTTGCAGTTAGGATTTGTTCAGCATCTTGGGCTTTCCGCTCCAGCTCTTTGTTGGCATGTAGAGCATTCTGAAGACGGCTACTCAACTCGGAATTCTCTCCTTGGAGCTTTTCCACCAAGGCTTGCAACTTGTCAACTTCTTCCACAGTAGCAGTGCTTCTTGCTTTCTCATTCTCCGGATACAAAAGGGGTGCCTTACCAAAAGGCAAGAGAAAATCTTCAACTCTTTTCTTCACCCACTCTTCATATGCTGGATAAACCCGGTTGTTAGGCTTTCCTAGAGTAACTTTCCCCTTTTTCAGTATGCTACCCCAGCTTTCAGAAGCTTTCTGTGCTGCTTCCCAACCATCTGATGTATGAAAATAGAGGGACTCCTCCACATCTCTCTTAATAGGCGGACCTGTCAGGGCATACCCAAATTGTCGAATGGCCAAAGAAGGATTGTAGTTAATCCCACCCATTCTTTCTATCAGTGGAACGTTAGGGAACTTACCACAGCTGTGGATAATATTCTTGCCAATCAGCCCATGATCTACCCATACGATGTCCTTGGCCATCAATCCCATTAAACGCTGTTTCCACTCTAGAGAATCTTTGGAATCCACAAAAGCCCCTGATTGTGGTAAACGGCCTGCAAACCACTTATAGAACAAGGGTGCACAACAACGAATTATCCCTCCTCTTTTCTTTTCGTTTCGGTTGTACAACGAGTAGTGAAGATCTCCCAGTAGCGTTGGCACCGGGTTCTTCATCATGAATATTCGTATAGCGTCCGTATCAATAAAATCCGGCTCGTTGGGAAACAACACTATGCCGTATATACAAAGGGCTAACAAAGCATTAAAAACAAGCCAATTCTCGCCTTTAGCTGCTTCCTGGGCCTTCTTAATCAAATATTCCAGCTTGTAACCACGAATCTTTCCTTTGTTGGAGACATTGGCGTCCAACTCTGATTTGCTCAAATAAAGAGCACCAGCCACCTTTCCAAAGTCAAGATCCCCCACCGATCCAAAGAAAGGGGGCTCCTCCTTGATAGCAATCCCCAACATGTTGGAATACTCCTCCAAGGTAGGAACCAACACATAGTCTGGAAATACAAAACATCTCAGAGGCGGATCATAGAACTGCATCAACGTATGGAGACCTCTGGCTTCATAATCACTGACATTACGGACCATAGATAAAATCCACCCATATTTCTCTTCAAAAGCTTCTCGTACTGCAGGGCTCGCCATTCCCTTCATCATAACAATAGGGCCTAAAGTAGGCGTAAGGAACTTATAGCTGATGATATTCTTCCTCTCTTTAGTGTTCATCTTTGCAGGGACCTGATGACTGGAATCAAGGGTAATATATGCACCTGGAAATGAATAAACATGTATGTTAGGATATGATAATGCAATGCAAAGGGTAATGTGATCAGGTAATCAGGTGTCTGTGCTGAACTGTGAACGGTGTCAGTGTAGCTCTGAGACTAATATAGAACCATAGATAAGAACCATCTGAATACAATAGGATGAAACTTCCTTTTTGTGCAATGATGATAGAAAACCGGGTATGTAGAAGGTCATGGTTACCTGCAAACCTGTAAACAACCCGCCCTTCTCACATGTGGGTACTAGGATGTTCAGTATCCCGGGCTCTCAGGTCGAGAAATGATGATACGTTCACTATTTCTGGTTTGGCATCATCATCAATCGAGGAGGCCTCAACTGATTCTCCAAAACAAAAGGTCCTCAGCTTCTGGCACTGAGGTCGAGAAGCAATAGTACATTCATCCCTCAGGGTACAGTACTATCGCCAATCGAGGAGTGCCTCCGCTGACTCTCTTTCAAAAAGGGATGTCCTATAGCAAGTTCCCAGCATTGGGTCCTCGGATCAAGAATGTGCAATGGGTTTGCCACGGAATGTGGTCTGCCACTGTCACATCTCGGGAGGAGTGCCGCAACTGAGTCCTCGGGAATGGTCACCAGAGTCGACAGTCCCTCAAGAGAATAACCACTGGCCTGCATAACATGCAGTAGCAGAAAGCTCCTGATAGAACCTCGTCTGGTTGTGGGTCTCATGAACAACAATACGTGGTCACCACCACGCAAGCGTCATGACTATCCACTCTAATTCCTATGTGTGTACTCAAGCCTGTGTAGTGAGCTTATCTCTCAGAACACCCATCCCGCCAAACAGACAAAACAGTGCAACACAATATAATATATGATATGTAATGCTAAAATGCGGTAAATACAGTAAAATAAATAAACAACAACATATAGCACAACAGTAAACACCCAATGAAAGAAAAGCAGACAAGCGCTAGGATTGACTCGCTAAGGAAACCAGAGATTCTGGGTTCGTTCCCCAGCAGAGTCGCCAGCTGTCGCTCCCGGGATTTTCATCCAAGTAGAAACGCGAAAGTGGCACCGAAACAGAGTCGCCAGCAATGTGTATTTATCCCAAGAGAGGGAAAGGAAACACCGCGTAAACCTGAAGGAAAGGAAAAGCATGGTCTTGCGACCAAGAGAACTGGGTTCGGGAGTCGGTTACGCGAGAGGAAGGTATTAGCACCCCCTCGCGTCCATCGTACCCGATGGGATCCACGCTTGCTTGTTTCGATCAAAGGGTGATAGAAAAGAATACTGGAAGAGGAACTAGAAAAGGAATGGAAAGAGAAAGAGAAACAAATGTAGGGAAAATAAAAGAAGTGCTCGAATGGGCCCTACCCCACTGCCTACGTATCTCATCGGGAGCATGAGAATCAGAGCGACGTAGTTCCCCTCACTAGGGGTGGATTGTTTTTTTAGAGAACGGCTTACGTTCTAGCTCAGGTGTTGCAGGCTCGCTGGTCCGAGTGCGTTACCATCTTGCAAGAGAACGAGTAGAAGCGCGTTCGTACGCTAAGAGTGAATGAGGTGAGAAAAGAATTCCCGAAGGAAAGACGTTATTGTTTGTTTTTGTCTTTTAGAAAGAAGTGTTTTGTTATTTGTTTGCATATGATAGTGTATCCAAATCTTAGTCCTTGGAATGTGTAAGAAAGCACACTAAGAGTGAAGAAGACCTCCACACTTAGCTCCAATTGTCAAGGTTCAAACACACTAGCATACTTGTGTTTATTAAGTGTTTTTGTTGATTAAGAAATGAAGAAGTGTTTTTTATTATTTGCACCTTCAACAAGTATTGCATTTAAGTCCCTCATACAAGATCAAATGTTTAACACATTGACCCAAGATGGGCTATATGCTACACATTCTAAGATTACAAGAGAAGACCCCTTATAATCTTTTCTTTATATGAAAGGCCTAAATGCAATAAATGCCTACCTTTATTATATGTTTTGAATTTTCTTTGAGATGAGAAAAGAGACTCAAGAGAGGAGAAAAGGTAAAACCTATATGGACTAAGACTCAATCCTAATTGAAGATTAAAGGGAGTGATCCTAAAGGTTTGTGAGGTTTCAACCTAAAGTCTAAAGAAAGAAAGAATTAAACAATTCACTTCTAAAGTAGAAGATGAATTGTAACTCACAAGGGGAAAGTGATGAGTTATTAAAAGAAAGCACATAAGTGTTTAACAAAACACAAAATGGAATTGTAAAAGAGAAAGGATAGAAGTTGAATGTGGATTCCTTATCCACACTCAATTGAAACTTACCAAAGCCCCTACATGGTTAGTAAACATGTATAAGAAGTATAAGAAGTAAAAGAACATGTAATGCATCATAAAACTCAAAAGAATTAAATGAGAAAACAAATCCTAGAACCACAACCAGAATGGGCATCATATGGAAACCAATGGTTATTATCATACAAGTGCAAGTGAATAAGCAACAATCATCACCCATTAGCATTTAAACATGTTACAAGAAGAAGGGGTAGATGAAAGATGGAAAGAAATGAAGAGGACATGCATAAATGGAACATGTAAATCAACAACCAGAATTGAAACTAAATGGAAAATGGTTTATAAACATCTCAAAAGTATTTATGAATCAACTTCAAGACATTCAAGAAGTAATATAAGAAGAATTGAAATGAAAGTTCAAAAAGAAAGTGCAAACAATACATGTTAATGATGCACAAAGTTCAAATTGAAATGAACATGTAAAGATGACCTATAATGTGTATCAAAGACCTATAATATCATATGAATGGCTCATAACACATGCAAATGCTCATACAAATGTGCACAAAAGAATTCATGTAAACATGCACTAAAGATTACAATGATATAACATGTCATGGATTATACTTCCAATGTAATGCATTAAACAAAGACCAAATGGATTCATGAAAATTATGAAAACATGGTATTGGAGCTCACTAATCAGAGATGAATCACATATCAAAATAGCATATCAAAATTCAAAGCAAAATGACTTCAAACAAAGCAATTAGGTCAAATTGAAACATCATGCAAAGTGGTACAAATATAGGCATCAAGACATGTAATAAAGTGACCTAAAAAATCAAACAAAAATCATCTAACATGCTTCAATGTATTAGTGAATCAATACAAAAAGAATCATGTCAAAACAGTTGGTAATGAGCAAGAACAAAATTAAACAAATTCAAGTATCATGCTTAGAATGCATCTAAATGGAAATTCAAAGAAAATTATGGACCAGGGGTAAAAAGGTCATAAAATCAGAAAATAAAATCATGAAAAATTTCCTAAATGTTTTAAGAATACACATGAATTTTTGTAGAATTTTCCAATCTGTTTTGGTATTTTTAAAAATTAAAACGAAAACGTGTAGAAAAATGAAAAAAATAAAATGCAATGAAATGAGGGAAGGGGTGTATGCCTAGTAACTATTCAGTTCAAATTACATTGGGCCTTAAACAAGGGGGTGTGGATATCAATCTGGCTTAGGTCCAATTACGCGCATAACATATTAACAACAATGCACCTTCAGTCAACATCAGTCAACACAATCCAAGCCATCAGATTAAGTCATAGTCAAGCGAAAGTCAAAGTAAACCAAATCAACGCGCACATGTGAATGACCACACAACATACAATGCACCACACCACAAAATGCTTAAGTGAAATCAGAAAAACGCACGTGAGGAGCACATGGATTTTAATGTGCTGTCAACTTTTGGACCACACGATCATGGAAAATGAATGGACAAGATTAAAACGTGCATAAACCCTAGTCAATAACAGTCACCGGCCGGAGGGGACCTCCGGTCACCTTCTCCGGCCAACAGCCACCACCTGCAACCTTCGAACCTCACCAAAATGCACAAAACGTATATCAAAATGATGCTGAGCTCACGTACATCATGAATATGCCCATGAAAGCCACAAAACACATACGCACAGCAAGAACAGAGTCAATCAAATTAAGCCCTAGGTTTGAAACTATGCCTCTAAGAAGCCTATCAACTAGCCAGGACGCACACGACCTCTACTAGGCCACAAACACCACAAAAACAAGCTAGATCCAATAAAACAAAGTTGAAGAAGGGAACCTGAAATGTGATGAACTTTGGATCTACCAGAATACCAGAGATCCTATCTTCTTCTTCTTCCTTGGAGCTTCACAAACTAAGCAAAATAAATGCTGTTTGAGCTTGATATCTTGAGAGCAGAGAGAAAATTGCAAAATGTTGATGAAGCTTCACTTGGAGAATGATGAAGATTCAGTGTGCTCCTGATCCAACAATGCCAAACAATGATAATGCAGATGAAAAGTGGAAGAAGAGTGTTGAGATCGTGTGGAATCAGAGAGAGATAATGGAGAGAATGTGAGAGCGTTTGAGAGAAAGAGTGAGAATGAAGTGTTCCCCTCAAATTGTGGAGAGTGTTGGAACTTATATGTTGAGTTTAATCTGCTAACTCATGGTTAAATGAGTGAGTTAGAGTGAGTTGAGTGGGTTAAGCTGAGTCCATCCTAACTAACTGAGTCAAGTTAGTTAGGGGACGATTTATCAATGGCTGTGCTATGGTGAGGTGGAGGTTTAGAGTGTTATGGTAAGGAGCAAGTGGAAGGAATGGTGAGGATGAGCTGTTCTGGTGTAGCAGCAAGAGAAACTTGCTTCGCAAGTTTTGTTCTTCCTCTTTAGTGTATAATGATCATGAGCAGCACGTGCAAGTAAGAATTTGTTGGTTCAAATGAGGAAAAGTGGCAACAACACTTGCTTTTTTCTGATTTTATGACAGTTGGAACCAATGAAAACAAGCAAGTTTGAGAAGGAAATTCTCCATGTATTGTGAATAATTTGATGAGGCTTTGTGATCATTAGAAAGAGGGATCATAGTAGAACATGTTTGGTATGAAAAATGACTTGAAAGGAGGCTTGCAATAAGTTGCAAAATGACTTATAACATCCACATTGGGAAATGGTATAAGGGTGTGGCATGTGGTCGGTCGACCTGGCACCTTGGCACCTGGGTTTTCAGCACAATCACCATGACTTGAGGCCACTATTTCTTCATCATAACTTGATCAGACGAAATTTTGCCCAACATGAACATTGGAGAGGGCACTACAAGGAACATTTTTTATGTTGAAAAGTTTTTCATTTGGAGCTTTCTTCTTGGAGAAATTGAGCTTGACATTTGGCACACCAGGTGTTTGTAGAAATGACATGCGCGTGACCTGAAACTTGCCCAAGCTGACTTGCATTTTGCCCAAGTTTCCCTCAACTTTGATCATCTATAACTCTCTCAATTTTTATCCAATGGAGATGTTCTACACATGGATTTGAAGCTTAAAACAAGATCTTTCATTGAGGCAGAGTGGATTTTTCATTTGGTGCTCCAAATTTGAATGGCCTTGGTTCAAACTCTGATGCAAAATGGCCAAAACTTGCTATTTTTAGTAACCCTTCTTCATCCAAAAATGGCAACTTTCCACATCTTGATTTTTTCATGATTCCTTTGGAGTTTCTTGATCAAATTTTGTACATTGGACATATGTAACATGAATTTCATGATTTTGGGCTCAAAAATTCAAGAGTTGACTTTTTCCCCTGATTATTTGACTTGGCCCCAAATTTCCTGATTTTTGATCTTTCTTCCAATTGAACCACCTCCAAAACCAATTGAGGGGCAATTCTCCATACACATACGCTTAAGAACATGTAGAATACCATGACATCAAGTTTTGTCCAAAAAATCAAAGATTCCCTGATTTAATGGGAAACCCTAGTTTTGGTGCCCATCTCCTAGGAGAAAAATGTGCAGTCTTCAATTTCAAATTCCTCAGAGTATGTTGTGTACCTTCTTAAAGGATGATGAGATATACCATTTGAGGATGATTTTGGATCAATGAGCTATCTCTTTTGAGGGTTTTCCTTCAATTTTTGAACCTCTTGCATAGTGAAAGATGTAGTGCTTCAATCTCCCATTGAATCTCACTTCCTTGAGGTTTTGGATGATCAATTGAGATAGTATGATACATGAGAGACCTCTTGGCTTGCCTAGAGCCAACTTGATTGACCTTTTTGTGCTTTGAATGATTCCTTGATTGTCCACCTTCCACCTGATCACATGCCCTGATGGTAAGAAAGATGCCATGCTTCATTTTTCTATGTTAAATGCAATGCAATGCTAATGAGATGGATATGATATGATAAATGATAATGCCATGCTATGATGCCAAAAGGGGAGAGCAAATTTTGGGGTATTACACACCGGAGTAATTTAAGTATGCATCCGGGTGCGAATAAGATGTACCAAGATTTGAAGAAGATTTTCTGGTGGTCTGGTTTGAAAAGAGACGTGGCTCAGTTTGTGTATGCATGTTTGACTTGTCAGAAATCGAAAGTGGAACATTTGAGACCTAGTGGTTTGTTGCAACCGTTGGATATTCCTGAGTGGAAGTGGGATAGCATTTCGATGGATTTTGTAACGGGATTGCCGAATACGCAAAGTAATCATAATGCTATTTGGGTGATTGTGGACGGGCTGACTAAATCGGCGCATTTTATTCCGATTGACATCAGTTTTTCTTTGGAACGGTTAGCTGAGATCTATATCAGTGTGGTGGTGAAATTGCATGGGGTTCCTTTAAGTATTGTTTCTGATCGAGATCCTAGGTTTACATCGAGATTTTGGGAAAGTTTACAGAAGGCTTTGGGTTCTAAATTGAGGTTGAGTTCGGCTTATCATCCGCAGACGGATGGTCAGACCGAAAGAACGATTCAGTCTTTGGAGGATTTGTTGAGAGCGTGTGTTTTGGAACAAGGTGGTACGTGGGACAGTTATCTTGCATTGGTTGAGTTCACGTATAATAACAGTTTCCATTCTAGTATCGGAATGGCACCTTTTGAGGCTTTATATGGACGAAGATGTAGAACGCCGTTGTGTTGGCACGAAACAGGTGAAAGTTCGGTGGTTGGACCGGATTTAGTGCAACAAACGACGGAAAAGGTAAAGTTTATTCGTGAGAAAATGAAGGCTTCTCAGGATAGACAAAAGAGTTATCATGATCGGAGACGGAAGGATCTTGAGTTTCAAGAGGGTGATCACGTATTTCTGAGAGTTACGCCGGTAACGGGCGTTGGTCGTGCTTTGAAATCTAAGAAGCTTACTTCTCGATTTATTGGTCCTTACCAGATATCTGCGAGAGTTGGTGCTGTGGCGTATCGTGTGGCGTTGCCGCCGAATCTGTCGAATTTGCATGATGTTTTTCATGTTTCACAGCTTCGGAAGTATGTTCCGGACCCTTCACATGTTATTCCAATGGACGAGGTTGAGGTAAGAGATAACCTTACGGTCGAGACTTTACCAGTTAGGATTTTGGATCGCGAGGTGAAGCGGTTGAGGGGCAAGGAGATTGCACTTGTGAAAGTGGCGTGGGGAGGCGCTGCTGAGGGAAACTTGACGTGGGAGTTAGAGAGTAGGATGCGGGAGTCGTATCCAGAGTTGTTTGTATCAGGTAAGATTTTCGAGGACGAAAATTTCTAAGTGGGGGAGAATTGTAACGCCCCGTTTTGCCAATTTTATTTTATTGAGTCTTTTTGGATTATTTTATTATTATTTTATTTTATTTTCGAATTTTATGTGAAAATATGTTATTTTTCGTCGTGATTATATTTTATCGCGTTTTGGGAACATTTGCGGGATATTTGAGTGTGGGGGTATTTTGGGCATTTCATAGATATTTTTACTAAGTTAGTAAGAAAGAAAAGAAAATAGAATAGAAAAGGGAAAGAAAGAAAAATAGAGAGAAAGAAAGAAGAAAGAAGGAAAAAGAGAAGAAAAGAGGAGAAGAGAGAAAATTGGAGAAAGAGTGGAAAAATCATCAAGAACAATTTCTAGGAATCGATTAATCGGGTAAGGGTGCGAAACTCGATTATTCTATGATTGTATACGATTATGTATGTGTTTTGTTGTTGTTTTTGGATTGATTTGGAGAATATTAGTAAAACCTAGATTGTGTAAAAATTGATTAGAAATGAATTTGATTGTGGTAAAAATCTTGTTGAATGCATTGTTGATTGTTCATACATGTTTGTGGTATGTTATTACACTTCAAATTGCTGTTTTTCTGAGTTTTAGGTGAAGAAATTGGATGATTGGGGTGGAAAAACGCAGAACATTGTTCTGCAGAATTTTTCTGAGATTTCCAGGTCATACGCGTATGAGGCATGTTCATACGCGTATGAACCTTGGCGTTACGCGTATGGTGGGCGAGCCATGAGGGCAATACGCGTATAGGCTGCTGGTTTTCTCGGCCATCTGCCCATTTGCGTATGATACGCGTAGCATTTCAGGGCAATACGCGTACGAGAGAGGGCATTACGCGTATGGGGTTTTACAAGTGAACTTTGGGAAAATGAGATCTCTGCTCATACGCGTACGGCTCATGGTGATACGCGTACGGGCAGGACTTTTGCAAAATGTGACTTTTCAAAATATAATTTTTCGTTTTAGTTCGTAACTTTTGATCCGTTTGTCCGATTTTTACATTCTTGGTATCGTTGCGTAGCTATTGAGCAGTACTTTATTGTTATGATGATTTTGGAATTGTTAGCCGATTTAATTATGTCGGAAAGTCGGGAATAGTGTCGGTGGTCGACTTTTGTCGTTATACTTGTACGCAATTGGGGTGTATTGGACAAGGTGTTGTTGTATGACGTAAATGTATGTGCTTAGATGATGTTGTGATGATTTATGACTGTATGGAAATTAAATGCATTGTTTTGGGCATAAGTACAAAGTGTGATTTTATCGATGAAATGAACATGTGTGTATGGATGCAATGTGAATGTCATGAGTCATTGTATGCCAAGCATCATAGTGTGCATTGTTGAACGTCCTGAGTGACGGTTTAATTCCTGAGGAAAATTGCTATAACATCGTGTGCCTCAAAAATATGAGGCGATCCCTGAGGACCTAAAGCGGTGGTTATAGACGATTGTGGGCTCCTTTGGAGACTTAAAGCAATCCTTAACGTCGTGTGCCTCGAAAATATGAGGCGATGCCTGAGGACCTAAAGCGACGGGTGAACATCGTAGGCCCGACGGGGAGTTACTTGAGATTCTCAGTAACGAGCGATGGTTCCAATAGTTCCTGAGTGAACTGATGATGAGACATGAGACATTGGAAGTCGGTACCGCATGGCATGTGCATAGAGTCGTTGTGTCGGTCTATGTGCATTGCATAAATCATGAATTAATTGTGTGTGAATTTGTGACTGTGATTGATGATTGTATGGTATATGTGTGGTGTGTAATGGTATTTGATGCTTGAGAATTGTGCGGTATTATGTTATATGTGGTTGTGGTGAGAATGTGTTACTTGTACAATTCTGTGTTATTATATATAATTTTATTCAATTATATTATGGTTGTTTTTCTCACCCTTCTGCTGTTTTATAACGCTCTATGAGGCGTTGCAGATTAGAGCTGCTGGAGGTATTCCTTTTTGTGAAGCGTTGCGTCTTCATTATTTTGGTCGGTCGGCTCTGATATGTGACTCTGGGTAGTTAGGGTGGCCGCGTGCTATTATTTTGTACATCTGATGATATATTTTGGTTGTACATATGCTACCTGATGTATGACAAACTGTTTATGTGTATATGTATATATGTTAAGCAGATTTTAGATTTTCCGCTTTAATTCTAATTTCTGAAAAGTGGGTGTAAGGAACAAGTTTCCTCTGTATGATTGCTACCCCACAGTTGCATATCATTATGGGCAGGTGTTGCATGTTATGTGTATGTTTGGTTACTTTGATGTGATTCCTCCCTTTCTATGCCGCGAATTCAAATGTACTCTGACGAAATTTCGAATTTTCTTTTAGTGCTTTAATTGCCTGTTAATTGGGGGTGTAGATTGGGGGTGTCACAGTTTCTGCCTCTACCACCAGAAGATCTGCCTCCTCTAATGCTGCCTCTACCACGCAAATTGGAAGATGATTTTGACTGAGTGTCACGGTTGGTCTGGTGCTGATTAGAAGATGGAGTGACCAAAATCTTGGACTCATCAATGGGAAGATTAGCTTGTCTTTCTTGTTGAACAAGAAAGGAATATACTTTGCAAATGCTAGGGGGAGGATCCATAAGCATTATTTGTGATCTAATGGCAGAGTGTTGATCATTCAGCCCTTTCAAGAAACGAATTACTTGATCACTAGCTTTGTAAGCACGAATCTTGGTGATGGCAAGACAAGTAGTATCACACTCACATTCAGGAATTGGTCTAAAATTATCTAGTTCTTGCCATAAAATCTTCAGTTTTGTGTAATAGGAAGAAATAGAAACGTCACCTTGTTTCAATGTGCAGATTTCTTCTTGGATATCTGAAATTCGAAAGACATCGCCTTGATAAAATCACTCCTTGAGCTCATTCCACATATCAGCAGCATTATCCATCCAAAGAATGCTTTGAGCAATTTCAACTTCGACAGTGTTCTTCATCCAAGACATGATCATGGTGTTACATCTATCCCAAGCTATGGAATTTGGATCAAGATCAGAAGGTCGTGGTAAAACACCATTAATGAAATGCAACTTGTTCTTAGAACGTAGAGCCATGGTCATGGAGCGCGACCAAGAGTGATAATTGTTATTGGAAAGTAATGGTGTAACCAGAATTAAAGCAGGGTTTTCATTTGGATGCATGAAATAAGGATTTAGGATATCAGTTTGATAACCTTTATTGTTGTTTCTTGAAGAAGATTCACCATGATCATTGCTATTAGAGCTTGAAGATGACATGGTGAGAAACAACAATGTTGCAGAAAAGAAGAGAAAGTAGACATTGAGAAACAACAATGGATCGAAAGAAGAAAAAGAAGAAGAATGGAGCGGAAAGCAAACTCACATGCCTACGATACCATGTGAACATACAACAACAAGCTGAATCTCCATGACAAAGGAATTGAAAAAGCTTGAATGAAGAATAGTTGTATGTGATCAAAGTGAAATGTAATTCTCAATCTCAATTATTACAATGGAGAGTACCACTATATATAGCTAAGACAAGTTGGTTAAATCCTAACTAACTCTTCTCAACTACCTCTAACTAACTTCTAAAGTTAGTTAGTACAAAGAGAAATAAGAAAATTACATGATAGTGTTATTGTTACATTGTTCATTTTCTGCATTATCATTTACATTCACTAAACTGAAGCTTCCTTTTCTCAACCGAATACTCCTAGTGATGACACTGTTGCATCTCATTCTGATCAGTCTCATGGAGCTTCATGTTTGGCTTTGACAATGTGCCTAACTTCAAAAAAGAAGAAAAAGATGATGCTGGTGATGAAGATTCTTCTGACAATGACTCTCCTACTCCTTCGTTCTGATTTCATTTGTATGTCTTTTTTATTGTTGGCCTTTCATTTTATATGATAGGACATCTACTTTCTTTTTGGCCATGTTCTATGTATTTTCCCTATTTTTCATACTGCTACTTAGTGTTGGTTACCCTTTCCATTTTCCATTTTGAGGCAAACTGAGGGAGGCACTTTTAACTACTTGCCTAGATTATTTTGGTTACTTTTAATTACTGGTATGTATTAGATTGTTTCAACACTTTTATTTCTAGCTTGGATTTTGTTTTTCAATTTATTTTGATTTTGGCCTTATATGCTGAGTACTTTGCTATAAATGCTTAATTTCTTGTTTTTCCTAAAAATACACAAAAGGACTGTTTATTACTACATGTGGATTGACTTATTTTATTGGAAAATTTTTAAGCATGATGTCTCTTGTCTTGTCATGTAAGCTGTTGGGACATCTTGCCTTCGTTATTATGAAACTTACAAGTACATTACTTTTCAAAAGTTTTCTTTTGTTCTAGATTTAGTGCGATCTTATGGGGAACAAGTCATAATTTCCGTGGAATAGTTTTGGAAACCATAATAAGTCTTCTAGCCATATTGAACACTATAAAAAGTGATATTTTCCATTATTGGTTGGGGTGGAGAATTAGATGTGCATTTTGGGTTCTTTGACGTAGATGTTTATGGATTGAGAAACAAAGTGTATGTATTATTTATGTTAAACTTTTTCCTATCTTATTTTCCACTGATCATTGAGAGATAGAGTTTGGGTTTGTATTCCTGAAGTTTGTCATGTTCTTGTTGCCACTACTATGAAAACTACATTTTACAATGATTAGGAGAAGGATTTTACCACGGTTGGGAATTTATGATAATGAATGGTATAATAGTAAATGTTACTTACAACGACATGCTGGTAGTGTAGGTAAAAAAAATAAATAATTGTGTACAATCTATCACTCCGGTTGAAAAAAATAATAATTGTGTGCAATCAATTTAGGGTGGTTTAATCATTTCACCACAGTTAGAAGTTCCAACCGTAATGAAACATTTAGCGCACAACATTTCACCATGGTTGTATATTATAACTATGGTGATATATACATTTGAGTTTATTATAACACATGCAGAATGCTTGTTTGAATAATCGCTCACTAAACATATAACCTTTCAATTTGATTTAGAAAATAATAATATGAAAAAATTAAGTTATATTTGAAGAGAAACTTACACTAATCAATGTATTTTTGAGCTTTTCTGCAACTCATTATCAATATCTCGCTCTTTAGCTGTTTGTATTTGATTCAATGCTTCCAATTCTTCAATCAACACTTCCTTCTCTTCTAATTCATTTTGCAAAGTATCGAATTTGTTGAGAAATTCCGATTCATCATTGTTACACCCTAATTTTGACCCTGAATCGCCGAACCATACATATCATAGCATTTCCATCATTTGTACATCATATCCATCATTCATGTTATCTAACTATTGTGCAGCCAAATACGTGTCTTTTGTTGCCTAAGCTCAGTTCTTCAAATACCGAATCAAGATTCAGGCAATGTTTCCAGGCCAAGTGTGTGCGCGGTGTTAATTGAATTCAGTGGAATTTGACCTAATCTTGGTCAAAGAAGTGATTTCTTTAGTATATAGTTATTAGGCTGTGGCAAGGACAAGTTGTTTTAGAGTGGATAATCATCATGGGCAGTTTACTTTCAATTAGGGTATTGGTGCAGTGGTAGCATGGTTCAAATCCCAAGTAATCTGTGGTATGAATCATTGTGAGGGCAAGGAAATGTCAGACTCAAGTGATGTATGGCCGAAAATCTTCAAGCGATCGATATTAGGGTTTTGTGCCAGATCAAGGTTTATCTAATGAAATCAAATTACAGCGCCATTAAAAGTCAAGACATTTGGTCAGTAATTCAAGTCATTTATGGTTCATGTTCTTGTCTTAGGAACATTCAAGTTTTCTATTCAATCCAAGACAATCTCAAGTTGGAATCAGAATATAGTGCTATGTCTCATGGATTTGATTCAAAGTTTCAACACATTTCTGGTACGATTTTAATGAAGAGTTCAAGATGTTGAAATATGGTTTCGAGGACAAATTGTTGGATTAAGTCAAGAGTGTTGGTTATTCAAAATTGTTTCAAGTGGTTCACTTTTTGAATTGATTCATGGTTTGATCAAAATTCAAAGATTCAAGTTCAAGATCCAAAATTCAATATTCTTTTCAAATTTCAATTTCATAATCACCTTTCAGATTCTTTTCAAATTTCAAGTTCATAACCTCCATTCAAATTCTTTCCAAATTAACCACATTCAAATTCATTTTAAGTGTCTAATTCATGTCAATTTCAATTCAAATTTCCAAGTTTCTATCCAATTCAAGTTTTCAATTCAAGTTTCTACCCAATTCAAGTTTTTATCCATTTCAAGTTTCAATTCAAGTTTCTATCCAAATTTTGAAACTTCAATTCGAGTTCCTCTTTCCAATCTCATTTCCAATTCACCTTTATTATCAAATTTCAATTCAAAATCAATTCACCTTCATTTCAAGTGTCAATTTTCCTACTTTCAATCAAAGTTTCTATTTCAACCATATTCAAGTTTTATTTTTTGTTCAAATTTGATTCAAGTCACATTGTCAAATAAAATTCAATTCACCTTTCTAAAAATACAAAACCATTTTTTCCACAAAAGGCCAATACATTTTCTTGTTCAAAAGCCCATATCATATTATACCAAAAAAATCCACATTCACAAAAAAAAAAAAAGAGAGAGTTTACAAGTTCATGAATTCCAAAGTCCTTCATACTACAAGATCAACCAACTTCCCAAAAAAAATAGTAAATGGATTCTTAAGTCAACAAGTCATCACAAGGCCTCTCCTTACTACTTCATGGAGCCTTCTAGCCAAGCTTTAAAATTCTACATACCACTTGCCAAGCTTGTGAAACGCGGCCTCATACCACAACATAACAATCCCATAACCAATACATAGCAGTAGGGGTGTTCAAATCCAAACCAGTCCAAATAAAAACCGCAAACTGATCCAAAAAACCAAAAACCGCAAAAAACCGAAAATTATTGGATGTGTTTGGATGTCATTTTATAAAAACCGATCGGTTCGGATCGGATTTCGAATTGATTTTTCAAAACCGATCCAAACCAAACCGAACCGCATGTATATATTTTTTATACTTATTTATTTTTTTATTCGTATAATACCTTGTGTTAATTTATTATTAGTTGATACTTTTTTCATAAAATACTATATATTAGTTTGATTTAATCTATTAATTTTTATTATTTCATTTGTTTCAATCATATCTGATCATTATCATTTTGTAATATTAACTTTTAATAAAGTATATGTTATATATTATATCAAATTTATTATTTATTAGTGTTTTTACAATATTAATAAAATTATAATTGTAATTTGGATGTGTTTGGATGTGTTTGGATGTCATTTTATAAAAACCGATCGGTTCGGATCGGATTTCGAATTGATTTTTCAAAACCGATCCAAACCAAACCGAACCGCATGTATATATTTTTTATACTTATTTATTTTTTTATTAGTATAATACCTTATGTTAATTTATTATTAGTTGATACTTTTTTTATAAAAGAGATTAATTGGAATACACTGTCAGTGTAAAACTACTTTACACTGACATCTAATTAAAATGAATCATTTTGACACATAATTATGGAATTATGTGTAAAAATAAATAAATTATAATTAAACTATTTTAATAACTAATTCTTCCATGTTTTTCTCTTCTCATGTGTCAAAATGATTCATTTTAATTGGATGTCAGTGTAAAGTAGTTTTACACTGACAGTGTATTCCAATTAATCTCTTTTATAAAATACTATTTATTAGTTTGATTTAATCTATTAATTTTTATTATTTCATTTGTTTTAATCATATATGATCATTATCATTTTGTAATATTAACTTTTAATAAAGTATATGTTATATATTATATCAAATTTATTATTTATAAGTGTTTTTACAATATTAATAAAATTATAATTTGTAATTTGAATATCCAAAAAACCGATCCAAATCAAACCGCAAGAAATTGGATCGGATCGGATTGAATTTTTTTAACCAATCATCCAAAACCGAACTAAACCACAAGTAAATATATCTTTGGATCGAATGACATTTTGTTACAAAATCGATCCAAACCGAACCGCAAACACCCCTACATAGAAGTAGCATCCCATGCCTTAAAAAAAGAGCATTTCTAAAATAACAACAGCTGCTATCGTTACCTGTCTCTACCCATACCCTTACCAAGCTTACCACATCATTTCCACAACAGCAAAAATAACCTTCTCATGATCCATCTTTCAACAATGATTCACAACCACAGCACACAATACTATCTTGCCAAAGCCACCTCAGTTCACAGCAGTACACTAACACCTTGCTATACGCAACAAGCCAACAAATTCTTCAAAATACACCACGGCCCACCTTCAATGGACCCCACACACCTTCACAGCTCAAAACATGAACCAAATTTCCTGCACCATTTCACTTGACCCCACATACCATACCACCAACTTGCCCTGCAAACAATTACACTGCCTTCACCCAATACACCTTTGCCCAACCAATGTTATTCTCCAAGCCAAAAGCCACGTGAAACGTACGACTTACAATAATTGCAACAATTTCCCATCCATTCTCTATCTCAATACACTACTGCCAAAAAAAGGTTCCACGCCATAAAACATTCCAAAATATCACATTGCAAAACACAGTGTCACGCACCACGAGCCCCAGCATGATTCCGCACCAATCCTTACATCCAAAAACGAGGAAACAACCAAACGCAACGCTCCAGCCACACAAACAAACCGACCCCACAATCTGCAAGAAGCAAAACACGACCAAAATGAATTTCAGAAACCCAGCAACAAATAACCAAATTGACACAAACGTTTCCAAATCATTCTCACCCTATTCTCCTATAAATATGAGCTCCCTCATCTTACAACAAGAACCCTGAAAACCCTCTTCACTCTCCTGTCGTATAACTTCATTTTCCATCAAACTTCATTCAATAACAAACACCTCTTTTCTCCTTCATCTTCAACACAACATCTAAACAACCCAAAATCTTATCTTCTATCCTCAACCATAACCATTCACCCTTTCTCTTTCAACAACATCATTTCAATCTTACCTAAACAATAATGAAACTGAAACCAAAATCTCCAACCCACAACTCTACTTCAATCAACCCTCAATCCAGAACAACCCAGAAACACCATCAAAACTTTCAAATCCGCTTCACAAACCCAAACAACCAACACCCATTCCAGAACTAAATCACAAAACCCAAACAGAATCAGAGAATTTGAGATGAAATTAGAACAGAGGAAAAGCGAAACGAGATCCAAGGGCAGATAAATACTCACCTGATCGATCCTGAGCGAAC
The DNA here is from genome assembly GCA_022829125.1 of Lathyrus tuberosus. Classification (NCBI taxonomy): domain Eukaryota; kingdom Viridiplantae; phylum Streptophyta; class Magnoliopsida; order Fabales; family Fabaceae; genus Lathyrus; species Lathyrus tuberosus. The sequence goes on along the minus strand of JALAZF010000784.1, from coordinate 1,060,510 downwards.
ACGATCTGAAGCGGAGTAGATTGAGAAGAACAAAATCATACGCGAAAGAAGATTGAAGGAATTAATGTGTGCGTAATGTTGTTCATCATGTGATAGAGGAGAAAAATATAATTTAGAATTTATATTATTAGTTAATTAGTATTATTATTGGGTTATTCTTGTATTTGAACTTTTGTTGCTTATTTGAGTTTTAGGCCTTTTTATCTCACCATCCACTATTGGTACTATATATCTACTCTCATTGAGAGACTTAAAATTATCAAATAAATGAAAAAGTCTTTTATTTCCTTTAATTCTATTTTGTTATTTTAATGTTCTTCCTTTTTCCTAGTATAAACCCTAGTTTATAGTTTTGGTAGGAATTGCATCCTATCAATTGGTGCTTTCATCCATGTACTCAAATCCTCCTATGGATTATCATTATCATACACCTTCATATCATCCATGGAGCATTCCTCATACCTATCCTACACACCACTCTTTTCCAACTCCTACCACACCTTCATTTCCATCTTTTCCATGCGAAATTTTCTCATCTTATTCTACAAATCCACATGTTACAACCCCATACTTGTATTTTAAACATGGGTATACACCACCCCCATCTCACCCATATTCATCCTATTCATCATCTCATTATTCATACTACTACAATAATTATCATCAACAACTACAACCAACAAAAACCTCCGACACAATTAGAAGGGATTTTGAGAAGCATTTGCAAGTGTCTCACCTCTTATTTAAGAAAAGATCCAAAACAACCTCTAAAAAAACCATTAGATCCATAAACACTCTATCCACCTCCCGGAAATTTTCACACTCTGATAAAACAACACAGCAATTTTCCAACTCAGACATTGATGCCTCGCGTTCACTTTTCAACGATATTACTGAAATTTTAGGGTCTGATACTGTGTTCTTAGACCATTCTCCATCTAGGTTTCTGTTTCCATTTGAAATTCATGACACAAAAGTTGGTTTTAAGGAGAAACATGATTGCACTGAACGTGTTTGTGAAAATGCTGAAGAGAGGGTAGTGTGTTCGCCTGAGGGGGGTTTTTCGAGGGAAGTGAAATCCCCTAGTTAGCCGAAGGATTCAGAGAGTGAACAATCAAAGAAAAGATCTTCTTCCTCTCCAAGGGTGTTTACAGATGTCAAGTCAGTATCGAAGTCACCTTCTGTGTCTAACTCCGAGCCCAAACTGGCTGCTAAAGATGTTGCAGCTGGAAGTGAAATCCAGCCAACCTCTGAAGACAAACAAGTTCATCAACAGAATGAAGGCCGTTTGACTGATGTAGATGTTGTTATGGTGATCATGTTTTTGTTCTGAACAATTTCATCATGCCTCCACCACTTCTGTCTAAGAGAACATCAGCTTATGTCAGCCAACAAGATTGGCATGTAGCAGAGATGATCGTGAGGGAAACTCTTCAGTTTGCTGGTTGCTGTCAAGAAGCTGGATATGAAAAATATTTAGTTTCTAGCCTGGTTTTAAATAACGAGAAGATTACAGGCCTTGCCAACAACTTACGGATTACTGCAAACATGGAAGATCCAATTGGTAGAGTTTTAAAACGAACTGAGCTTGTAGAGGGGCTAATTTTGGAGAAAACATCATCTCCTTTGGGAGTTATTTTAATTGTTTTTGAGTCTCGCCCTGATGCACTGGTACAGATAGCTTCCTTGGCAATACGAAATGAAATTGAACGTGATGAGCTTGTAAAACACATGTCTAATCTGTCAGGTTATCTCCTGCATAATGATAGATTGGAAAATGTTCAAGAGAAAGCATTTAATGTCGGTGTTCTAGATTGGTCTCGACTCGAGAAATGGAAGCACAAGCATATACCAGAAGAACTAACTAATCATTTCACATCTGTCAATAGAGGTGAATCATCATCAAGAATAGTCACTATATCGTCCCTCAGTGCTGGTAGAAGGGAAAAACTTGACGACACAAAAAGTTTGCGAGATATCAGACTGACCAACAAGGAATCACTTCCTCAAAGTAGCAAACTTCCCTTTGAGAATATTGAATGATTCGAATTTTTTAGAAGTGGAACCAAGAGCATAGGAAATGAGCAGAAGAGGAATGGCAGTACTAAAAGAACTTTAGATGCTGGAAACTCTGCATTGAAATCAAGGCACCACAGGGTCTCATCTTCTATTCCTTATGAAAATTTAAATCGTAAGGATAAGGATGATGATTACTACCACAAGAAAAAAGAGAGAAGTCACAAGTCCAGCTGTGATATGATACAGCCATCGGTAAAATCAAAAGGCAAAGGGGCATCATTCAGTTCTAAAAAAACGAGTTCTGACAGCAATGAATCCAGGATAAAGGAGAATCGGTTGCTGGAGTCAGGTTCCGACAATAGTTGTAAAAATGACCATAGCAAGCCAAGTAATATTGTGTTGCTCTATCCTCATGAAACTCCCGACTCAAGTTCTTCAGATGATTTCCAAATTTCTGAATTCAGAACATCATCAGATGAAAATTGTCCAGAATCAAGCCGAAGTAGTTTATCATATGTTTTCGTTCCTGAGGAGGATTACATTGGCAATGGAGGTCCTGAAACCCGATTTTCAAGTGGGCGCCGTTCAGTGGTTGAGAATACATCTTTTTCTGGATCAATGCAACACAGCGTTAGTACCGATCTCGAGATGAATCGTTCTTCTGAGGTTTCAGAGAAAATGCCTGGTATGCAATCTGAAGCTGCTTGCTTTGAAAAGGATGTATTAGAAAATAGGTTGAGCATTCAGTCTGCTTTCAGTAATCTGATCAAATCATTGGACCAAGAAACTGCTGAGCTGACTTCTCAGAAGAGTATGAATCCATCATCCCACAACCGTTGGTTTAGCTTCAGCTTAAGTTGAATCGGAAGAATTTTCAGTTTCAAGGAAGGCCCTGCGGTTTCACAATTTGGTTCTAAGTATGTTTGTTCAAAGTCTGGTCCAGTGACTCCTGAATCTTCTATTCGTTGGGATAATTCAAGCAAAGAAAAGACGAATAGTCAAAACAGAACAAGATCAAGTCCTCTTAGGAGGTTATTAGACCCTATATTGAAGCATAAGGCGGCATCAGATACACACCATTCAGGTGAAAGCAGTCAGAAACAAAAGGGAAGGGTGAACTGCATCTCATTGGACAACTTGGCGATGTAATCAAAGAATCAGCACTTAGATCCATTGACATTATTGGTCTTGGAACTGGACCTGAATTGGAAAAAAAGCTCAAGTATGCTGATTTTGATTATGATTATTGTCAAGATAAATCAAGATATCCAATCACCCCACCAGACTGTTACTTGTCTACAACCTTGAGGACAAGGTTGATCTTGAAGGGGTGAGTAATGATAGAGGAGAAAAATATAATTTAGAATTTATATTATTAGTTAATTTGTATTTTGGCTTTTGTTGCTTTGTTGAGTTTTAGGCCTTTTTATCTCACCATCCACTATTGGTACTATATATCTACTCTCATTGAGAGACTTAAAATTATCAAATAAATGAAAAAGTCTTTTATTTCCTTTAATTCTATTTTGTTATTTTAATGTTCTTCCTCTTTCCTAGTATAAACCCTAGTTCATAGTTTTGGTAGGAATTGCATCCTATCAGTTTTGTGATTTATCTCACCATCCACTATTGGTACTATATATCTACTCTCATTGAAAGCACCAATTGATAGAATGCAATTCCTACCAAAACTATGAACTAGGGTTTATACTAGGAAAGAGGAAGAACATTAAAATAACAAAATAGAATTAAAGGAAATAAAAGACTTTTTCATTCATTTGATAATTTTAAGTCTCTCAATGAGAGTAGATATATAGTACCAATAGTGGATGATGAGATAAAAAGGCCTAAAACTCAAATAAGCAACAAAAGCCAAAATACAAGAATAACCCAATAATAATACTAATTAACTAATAATATAAATTCTAAATTATATTTTTCTCCTCTATCATCATGGTTCTTCATTGTGTCTTGGTTGAGCTTTTGCCCTTCTTTCCATGGCTGTCGTGTTTTTATGCTCTTGATGATGTTACTTTTACTTTTCAAAGTGAATTTAATGTTGCATTTGGAAAAATAATTTTGCTGTTTCATTTTTCATTCGTTGTAACTAGTTTTGTTTGAGAATGCTACCCTATGGTAAACCGTGTTGCTTTTGGGTTGTGTATGGCCTATGTTATTTTTTTTATTCATACCACTTTCTTTGTTAAAAGAACCGTGTCCCTTTTTTGGTGGATGATGGGCTACTAAGCCCAAATGATTCCACCTGAATCTATTTATACACCCTTCCCTCTCATTCTACTTTCATGGATTTCTAGTTTTGTTTTTTTAAGAAGAAAAGCATTTATGTTTTTTCTTGAGGATTTTGCTTTGATTTTTATTTCGTCTTTATTTTGATTTTCATTTCCATTATTGATCGATGAACATCTAAGAGTCATAGATTGTAGATTTATCGATTTAAAATCATGATTAAGATGAGACCATTTTCTTTCCATCTCATTTTGATTTCCATTACGCTCTTCATTTAGATTATTTTTTCTAGTTTGGTCAATGAAAATCTAAAATCATAGATTGTCGATTTATCGATTTAAAATCATGATTAGGATGAGACCATGTTTTCTTTTCTATCTCATCTCATTTTATTTCTCTTTTCGTTTCAATTCCATTTTCTTCTATTTCTCGATCGATGAAGTCTTTCTATTCACGAATGTTGATTGATTGAGGTTGTTTAACCTTCATTATTTCAAATATATAGAAAATGATCATTGATATCATTTTCTATACTTTGGGATCGTGATAGGTTACCATCGATTAATCGACGAAAGGTTGTGATTAAGACGAGACTGTCACCTTTTCTTTTCGTGTGGCGCGATTTCTTTAGAGAATGATTCACAATATCGTTTCTCTATCGTGTTTTAGCACAAACGTTGATTGCGCGGCCTCCTATAGCAGGATCTTCATCATAGATCATGCTACGATGGTTTAGCGCTAAAGTCGACCCAATCATCCGATTATCAACTAATCACTAACAACTAACTTTAATTTATGTCCGAATAATTTCAGTATATCTTGTTTATATATTCTTGTTCATACTCATCTGTTCATATCATATTCATCTTATTTATATCTTGTTCATCTAACCTTTCCGTTGTTCATACCTTGTTCAAAAACACATTAATAACGATAGAAACCATAAAAAACTCAATTGGTGGATTGTTGGTTACTTTGCCGAGCAATGAAACTTTGACACTGGACATAAACCCTAGTAAAGGAGCTGCAGATTGTGGTTACTTTAGCTTAGGACACTTGCACACCTACAACTTCCTCTTGGGCTACCTGACAACGATACCCTTTATTTCTCGCATTTAATTTTCCCTTGTATTTGTTTATGTGCCCCGCTCCTTTGGATGTATTTCTTTTATTTTTTCTCTTAGTGTGGTTATGGTTTCGTAATAGGAGTACCCTTAGGGACTAGGATCGACCAAACCCTTTCGCAAGCCCTTGATCCAACGTCAAGTGGCTCTTTCCCTTAACCTGTAAGTCGACCGCCTTGTGCGTCGCCATCGACCTTACCTTACCCTTTAGGTCCTCCATTTCCTTTAGTTCAAACTTTCTCTAACGGCATGAATAAACCCTTGATCCAACATCAAGTGGCATTTTCTAAGTCAAATTAATCAATTTAATCATACTTAGACACTTTTAAATAAAAGATGAAAAGGGATTGGGGTGTAGTCAACGTCTCCCCGAGAGTGAGGATCCGAGAGGTAGATCACGTGATTCGAGTTCTCTTCATCATAAAATTAACCAACCATTTTTCTCGCCCCAGTGCGATCAAGACCTTTTCTCAACTGTAGTCAACGTCTCCCCAAGAGTGAGGATCCGAGAGGAAGATTTCGTGATTCGAGCTCTCGTCATCCTAAAATTAACCAACCTTTTCTTTTGCCCCAGTGTGATTGAGACCTCTTCTCAACTGTAGTCAGTGTGTCCCCGAGAGTGAGGATCCGAGAGGTAGATCTCGTGATTCAAGCTCTCGTCTTCCTAACAATACTTCAACTCACCAAATATCTTTTTCCTCGCCGTTGTGCGATCCTTCAAAATCATAAGCGCGAGATATGGTGTCTTGAGACGACCCAAAACATTACTTCACCTACAACCTACTTGACTCGAGATAAGTGGTGTGTTCCCCATGAATGTTGATATGTGGAAATCCATTCAAAGTGTTGCAAGTGTCCTCTCCTCACCCGTTTGGGTAAAGCAATGTTTTCTGTCGAATACGACTAAGTATATTTCGATAAAATCAAACCAATAACCCGTAGTTAGCCAAACTACTGATGCTCTGATTTCTCATTTGTCTATGAGGATACGTAGGCACAAGATTGCGATGATCTTGGCGAGCACCCTAGGAAAATAAACCATCTAGTCCTTAATCTCTTTCCTTCATAACAATTTGAGAAGCCTAACACTTAGAAGCAAACATTAATGCAAACCTAACCTAATGGTTCCCATTGAGTACAACAGACGTGACGGGTGCTAATACCTTCCCCTCACGTAACCGACTCCCGAGCTCAGACTCTTTTGGTTGCGATGACCATGTCTTTTCCTTTCATTTTAGGGGTTTTATCGATATTTTCCCTTTCCCCATATAGGAATAAATAAAGTTCGGTGGCGACTCTGTTAGTCTAGTCCCGCGGGCGTGCGATTGCACTTCGCAAAGGATTGTGTTTTTTTCGAGGTACGATAGCTGGGGACTTTCTCATCCCTAAGTGAGTCAAGCCTAGTTAGGTTTCGTTTATGTCTTTATGTTTGCTTTATTTGTATGGCTTTTTCCTTTTGTTGTTTTCTCTATTTGCTTCATTGTTATATAATCTATTGTTCCATTACTATTGTGGTATTAGATTGTTACTCTGATTGAAAACCTCGTGGGAAAGGCTTCCTACCCGAGCCTTGACAGAAAACATTAGATAGGATTATGGTTGAGTAGTGTGGGCCCGTGAGAGATAGATCTCGTAGGGTCGACATGAGAACCTCGCTTAGAGTAGATACTTTGAGAATATTGGTGCCCGACATGAAGTTGTCCTAGGCCTCGATATTTACATAAGGGTTAATTACTCTAAGGACCTTTGTAGAACCCTTAACGTTTGGCCTACTAGGAACGATGGTCATGTAGTGTGGGCCCCACGAAAGGTAGATCTTGAGGGTTGGTACGAGGATCTCGCTCAGAATAGATTCTCTCGATGGAGTTGGAGCCCGACATGTAGTTGTCGATGTCAACAAACATTCATGTGAATTGATGACTCTGAGAACCTTGTCTAGAACCGCAGTCGATGGTCACATAGTGCAGGCTCCCGAGAGGTAGATCTCAATGGTCGATACAAAGATCTCACTCAGAAAAGGTTCATGTGATGGAGTTGAAGTCTGACATGTAGCTGTTAATGACAACAAACATTCATATGAACCCATGACTCCGAGGTCCCTCTTAAACCTTAGAACATACTCGGTGAGAACCTTGTCCCAGGGAAAGCAATAAGCCTTATCCTTCATCTGTACTTCGAGCTTATGAGATCCTGTACTTGGAAGATTACGAACCTTGCATCCATTTGCATATCATTGCATTAGCATTTACATTCATCTCATTTGCATTGCATGTCTTTCCTCTAGCCAGAAACTCATTCCATCCTTTGTCTGTGACCAGCAAGGTGATTCCCGACACACGTTTTGAGCAAGGAACCATGTCTCAAGAAATGGTGGAAAGGCTAGTAAGAGAACAAAAAGCTATGAAAGGGGAGATCAATCTATTGAAGAACTAAATGAATTGGGTCTTGGAAACTTTGCAAGCTTTGTTTACAAAGGAGGGTCACTCCGTGCCAATTTATGCAGTAAAGGGAGATAATTCTCAACATTCATACGGTGGTACCACAAGTCAAGAGCCATTCCACATGGAAACTCCTCACTTACCAACTTATGGCCCTCCTTCAAGATGTCATCTTCAGCCTTTGACTGCCAGATCAGTAGATCAACCTCCACTGGATGTCTTCCCCCAAGAGCATCAGAGTCAGGATTAGTGGGCTAAGGTTCCCTATCAGCATCAACAAGGTGCTCTCAACCAGAATATGAGATAGGGGGTTAGACCGCCTTTTCATCCGATTCCAATGACGTACACTGAGCATTATCCTTATTTATTGGAAAAAGGACTAGTGGTTCCAAGACCTCTAGGACCTCCTCCTGATCCTATACCTCTGTGGTTTAATCCAAATGAGCATTGTCCTTTTCCACGAGGGTGCTCCCGGACATGATTTGGAGGGATGTCATGCTTTGAAGCATAGAGTGCGAGAGTTGATTGATCGGAAGATTTTGTCCTTCCTTGATAATAACCTGCATGTTGTCCTTTCGGTTCACGAATCGTGAAGCATGAATCAAGATTCTGAAGTCATTGCCCAAATTCTGAGGATCAGACCATGAAGTTCAATTCCCTAAAGCTGACAATCATTGGGTTGTTTCAGCAATTTCATTGTAATTTCTTTGCATGTTAGGTGTTGTTTTCTTTTAAACATTGTTATTTTCTTATAATGGTTATATTAATGAAGTGATCATGCTTTTTTCTGAATTAATCATGTCGCATTCGCTCATTTTTTCTTCACTAATATCAAGAAATAAAAAATACATCCACTTTCTTTATCAAATTGTTGTTTTAGCAAAGATTGGAGGGAGGATGACGAAAACCGATACACATAATTGCTAATGGTGTGCTTTCAGATAAAATCCCGCTGATGATGTACATGCATTGTTTCAAAATCCCTAAACACTGGAGGAATAGGGAGTTAGTACTTAGTAAACCACTTCGAGCCTAGAAGTAGGAGCTTCCTTCGGATTCCTAAACCCTTACGCTTAACCTTGGGCATGGGTAGTGTTTAGTTAATTTGAATTATCAAGATGAAACATCCCACCTGATGATCAACCATATGCTATTCTTCGCACACGTCCTAAAGTGTCGAAATAATTGTTCAATATCAAAAGTTATGTCGGTTGTTCCTCAATGTCTAATGACTTGGCAGTCACAACCTCTCGGTCGAAAAAATTAAAAAGAAAAAAGTCCGCTAAGTCGTCTCCCAAAGAGTTGACTTAAGCAAAAATCAGGGCAACCTCGATGGACCAAAAAACTTCAAAACGAGTCTAGGAAAAAATTAGGGATCAAAAGAAAAAATCAAAAGCAAAAGAGGTCCACAAATCCTCAATAAAAATAAAATAAGACTCAGTGACCACCATTCAAAAATCAAAGGGTCGCTGACATCCATGACAAAGGCAAAAATGAGGTGACTGCCATTTCAAGAAAATCTTGAATCATCATCTTCACTCTCTTACACCGTCAAACTCTCTTAGAAGACGAGTGTGTCAATTTAACTGAATATAGGACTGGAGATCATCACGAAGAAGGGGTGGGTACAAATCAATTTTGAGCCTTTATATCCTTTGTTTCTAAAACCGTGAACCAGCCCACGTTACAACCCTCAAAAGACCTAATTGAGACAGGGTTTGTTCTGAAAGCATACTACAGCAAGGTTGCATAAATTAACTCCTACAAGATTTTCTAATCTTCTTCTTGCTGTATCTGTCACACTAGCTAATCAACACTGTGTTTGGACTAATGGTCCATTCTTCACACACTATCACATCATTCTAATAATTGATTTTTTGAAAACTTGCATGAGCATCACATTAAAATTACCATTTGTGAATGAACAATTTTGACTGCAAGTCAGTGCTTGACATCAAGGAAATTCTATCAAGGAGCAATCTAAGAGGGCTTGGTCATCCAACCAAGTTGACCAGAATCAAGATCACATTATAACCCTATGGGTCAGAGGAATTGGCATCCAGTGACTATTGAATCAGTTAATCTATAGTAAGTCCTCAAACATCAGTTGATTAAGGGGGAAATCATTCATGTATCGGTTGATAAGGGCAAGTCATCTCAAGACTCTACCGACTAGAAGCAGGCCACCGAGAGGCCATTTTGATTAAGAGAAAGTCCTTCTAGTGCTCAATCAGCACAAGTTAAGTCACTTCAACGCTCATTCTGGGGCAAGCTACCTTAAGAGTGCACATAAGCTAATCACTCGAAAAGTCGAGTAACCGGGAGAAATTGATTCAAGGCTAAGACTGAGGAAGATAGAGTCCAACCCCTTAAAGGGCGGTCATTCATAAGTCTACCATCCCAAGAATTGGGTAATCAGAGGTAGATTATTTCAATGTTTAAGATATTGGGGGCATGCCACTTCAAATTCATGACAAGCTGATTCCAATTTCCTTTCAAGGAGAACATTTTCAGATACCCAACAGACTGGGGTAAGATGAGTTACAGACTGGGGCAAGGTGTGCTACAAAGGGGAAAATCCTCTTCGTGCCTTCAAGCTGCTCAAGCAAGCAAGCTATACGTCAACAACTTCTGAGTTTAAGACGAGTGTCGGGGAATCATGCCATCACACCCTATCAAATGACCTTTTGCTTTCTAGCAGACCAGAAGCTTTGCTGCCAAAGACCTTTCCATCCATTACCCACGTCTCATGCATTAATCGCGTCGCTTCGCTCTAGCGTTAAGCCAGGCATATCATCGAGCATATGCCCATTGCATGAAAGAACAACTTCAAAACCACTTTTTGTCTGATGAACCATTTGAAATCCAATCAGTCTTAAACACCAGTTCCTTCCTGGTAGTCTAACATCCAAGACCAATTCATACAGTCTGTTTTGTGTATCCTTAAATCATAATGATCACAGACATATTGAAAATCCAGCCTTGTTGGCACTTACTCAAACAGACACTTGTCAAAGTTTATCTCTTTCGTCGATCTGAGGTTTTTACCAGATCATATACCAGATAAGTCATAGTTTCTGTTACCTTCTTGTCTGACAAAATTTCTAGATATTCCTCCGGATGTCTTGTTGTCATATTTTACTGTCAATTTGGTTCTGTGCGAATCCGAAACCTGTTCTTTTGTACTCTGTACGAATCCAGAGTCCTTTCTTTCAATTTGGTTCTGTGCGAATCCAGAACATTTCTTTTTTGTACTCTGTGCGAATCTGGTGTCCTTTATTTTGTTAGTTCTGTGCGAAACCAGAACTTTTTCTTTTCAAACTCTGTGCGAATCCGAAGTCTTTCACTTTGGTTCTGTGCGAATCCGGAGTCCTTTCTTTTGTTAGTTCTGTGCGAATTCGGAACTTTTGCTTTTCAAACTCTGTGTGAATCTGAAGTCTTTCAGTTTGGTTATGTGCGAATCCAGAACTTTTCTTTTTGTACTCTGTGCGAATATGGAGTCCTTTCTTTTTTTAGTTCTATGCAAATCTGGAACTTGTCTTTTTAAACTCTGTGCGAATTCAGAGTCTTTTATTTTGGTTATGTGCTAATCCGGAACTTTTCTTTTATACTCTTTGCGAATCCAGAGTCTTTTGTTAGTTTTGTGCGAATCCGGAACTTCATTTTTATGGTTGTGCGAGAAGCATTAACCAGTATCTCTTTAGTAATCTGTGCAAATCCAAAACTCTTTTTCAGATGGTTATTGATCGTTAAAATATCAAGTGTACTATTTTTACGATGTAGTAATAATAGGGGTTATCCCCAAAATCGATCTCAAGGACTGCGCATGATTGTAAGTGCAGATGCTAATTCAATTAAACAAAAGTTCCTTGGGATTTGATTGTTTAAAAATTATAACTAAGAATAATAAAATGAACAAAATTATAAACTTAACTTAAAACAGATATGAGAAGCATGCTAGAGGAAGTGTACGAATTGCACTACAAAAACTCTAAATCCTTATTCGATGAAACATTACTCTAAACAAACCTTACCAATTCTTAAGGTTATTTTTCCCTAATTCCTTAGCAGAAAAACCTTTGAGATTCTATCTTTACCCTAATTCCTTAGCAGTCAACAAAGAATCACAAGCATTATATTTGATCAAGAATAATTCGGTTATTACAGGTTATCCCCATTCCTTAGGAAATATCTACTGTAATATTATTATGCAAAAGCGTTAGGTTGGTTGGTCCGAACTAAACCCTAACCGTAAATCAATTTCAATTTGTCTGATCGAAAAGCGTTAAAAACATTGCATAACAAAAGATTAAGGGAAAAAGTAATATCTCATAGAACAATGAAAATTCAAGTCATTACAATGCAATTCAGGGACACCCCCTAGCATTGGGGAGTTTAGCTACTCATAGTACTGAAAGAAATTACAATATAGTAGATAAACATTACAAGAATAACGGAGGAAATTGATCTTCAATCGCGATGGATCATGAAAAATCTTCCTTCTCCCGATCACTTGATAGCATTCAACTTTCACGTCCAATCTTTCGTCGAATCAAAAGTCCTTTTCTCCTTCTCAGAAAGTGTCTAAAATACTCTCAGGTCTAATAACAGCACTAGGAAATGCCCAAAATACCCTCCGGAGTCACTTAGCACAAAAATTCACAAAAATAGGAAGATGTAGCGTCTTGGCCAACACGAGCTGTTTCGGCTGACACGGGCGGCCGTGTTGGCCCCCTGGCATTTTGATAAAAAAATATTTTTGCTCCAGACCTGCTGACACGGGCCGTGTCAGGTGACATGGGCACCCGTGTCAGCCCACTGTTTTTCTTCAAAATTTCGTTCTCTTGCTTCTTCCTGACACGGACCGTGTCAGGTGACACAGGTGGCCGTGTCAGGTAACACGGGTGGCCGTGTCAGGCCACTATCCTCATTCCAATTTCATTATGAATCTTGCGATTTCTCTCGCTTTTTCGCTCCGATTCCTCCTGAATGTTTATATGAACCTGAAAACACTAAAGAACACAACCAAGGCATAAAATACGGTAAAAGAAATATAAAACAAATAAATAATAACAAAATGTTAACTAAAACAAACAGTGAAATAACGTATGAAAACCACTGATCAAACTCCCCCAAACTTAAATTGTTGCTTGACCTCAAGCAACAAGCTTGCATAAAGAATTTTCAGATCAAACGGTACATATTCGATGAAAGACTTGTGAAGGTAAGGTGTGTCGATACTCATACGTGAGCCTTTGTTCCGATCGGCTAAAACTAGTTCTCTTGGTAATCGTCTGTTAATGAAGGTATTACACAAATGCATACCGCGGTAAAACTGCGGACCTAAATCCCCTTTTCAGTTACCTCTCCAACTTTGCTTTGGGCTTAATTCTTTTCTTCGATTTTCTACCCCTTTCATTCGGATAATCAGATTAAGTCAATTTTTTTTTTCATTTTCCCCCACATGTACAAGATTGATCGAAACTTTTTCTAGGCACCATTATCTCTTCTTTTCTTCTCGCTCATTGGCGTTTATTAGTCCACTTTGGGATGACAATTAAGACTCAGCCGTCGTTAGGCTAAGTAACCGGGTGAGGGTTACCCAACTTAGAAGGACTAGTTGTCTTTATCGCCATTATTCACTTTTTCGGTGCCTTAAGTCATTCTCTCAATCAACCTTATACATGCAATTCTTTTTAGTCATGTCGGACTATCACTATGAACTAATCGGGGAATACTTCTCAAATCCAAGTACTATGGCACAAATCTACACGTTGGACTCGTTTTCTTACTTCGGGGAATCTAGGGTGTTCGGGTCATTCCTAAGTTTTCAAACTTTCCCAATGTCCCTAGTTCTAACTTTTCTTCCCTTGAACTCAGTATACTTTCCTGACTACCTCACACATCAAAGAATTCACAAGCAAAAATTTTCGGCTCTAATTCGAGGGGAAATTCATAGTGGTTTTCATAAAACAACACACAAAACAGACTTGACCCGTACAAAAAGGAAAAACTAAAAGCAGTAAATTCTCCCCCAAACTTGAACTACACATTTGCCCCAATGTGTTAGAACAAGAGCGAGAGAGGTCACTCAAAGAGATCCTTCTCGGGATGCTGACGGTAATGCAACACCACTGCTACATCATCGTTTGCACATGTAGGATCCAGATTATTTTCTGCAAACAAAACAAAACAAACAGTAAAAAGAAAGAAATTAATCAGACAAGTGTGGGTTGCCTCCCACGTAGCGCTTCGTTTAACGCCGCATGGCTCGACGGGTTACTCCCCAATGCTATGGGGGATACTTCAGCTTACACGTTTTGTTGCTTGATCTTTTCGCAACAGAGCACCGGTCAGATTCAGGAATAAGAGCTACATTGTGATTCAACTCACATCCAACTTTCACATTCTTCCTTTGATGTTTTTTTCTCTTCTTTCTTTGATGTTTCTTCCTCTTATTGACCTTTTGACTAGATTTTGGAGTCTTGCTAGGTGCAATAGATGACTCAGATGCTGCAACCTGATGGATTATTTCAGAGACTTTTTCAAGAAGCGGTTTTGAGCTTTTACTTTTTCCCACTGTTCGGATTATTCCAACTGAGGGGTAATTACTTTCCTCTTGACCTTGCTTCCCGAGCAACAACACTTTTAAGGTTCTTTCCTCCTCAAAATATTTCAAAGTTAGAGTGCCAGCTTCAATATCTACACTGCACCGACTAGTCATCAAGAATGGTCGATCTAGTATGATAATTGTCTCCTCGTCCTCGGGAAGATCAATGATCTCAAAATTCTAATTGAATTAACACAAGAACTTATAATTTGGCAGTCCCCGGCAACGGCGCCAAAAACTTGATCGTTAAAATAGCAAGTGTACTATTTTTACGATGTAGAACGTCCATTTATCATACTCGAACAGGAAGTTATGGACTTTACAGTAAGGCTTGCTGCAGCTGTTTTTTAGGACAGATTTTGTGCACTTTTTCTTGTGCCACACAATTTTCAAGCTTTGTCACCATGTAGGACAAGCATCAAAGGTGAAATTCACTTCAACTCAAAGTATCATAGTGGATTAAAAGATATAAGTGATTAGAGTTTGGAATTGTTAATGTTCAAAGTTGTCAAATGTGTCAACATTTCATAGGACATCATTAATATTTTTCCAGCAAGAATGTCCCAACTTCAAGGATGTTTTCCTCTATGATCCAAGTTGAACCAAGTCTAGGGTCAAACCTCAAAGTTGAAGTATGTCATCTCAGCTTTCCATAAAGTCCTGGAATAGCCATTTATCATTCTTGAGCAAGAAGTTATGGATTTTACAACAAGGCTTGCTGCAGCTGATTTTTAAGACAGGTTTCAGGACAGATTTGCACATTTCTCGTACCACACGAATTTTTAAGCCTTGTCATCATTTTGGACACATCTGAGGATCAAATCCAAGGGGGATGATCTGATCTCCAAGCCTTCAAAGTTCTTGGAACCAAAAATAGCATGCCAAACCTAGAAATCCCTAAAGAGGGGACAAGACTCCAATTTTGTTTTGGAGCATTTAATGGATGCTTAGAAGTGGCATGAACTGAGCTTCCTCTAACTGAATTCAGTCAAGATTCCTCCAACAACTAGGGAACCAGCATCCTGTGCTCTAACCTCTACTCAATGGCTAGAGGAAACTTGGATTCTCATTGATCACCATTGTCCAAACCTCTGCTGCAGCCACCATTCACTATTGCTTGCAAAACAAACTTGCTCTGCTATAAATAGAGCTCATTTGTGCTCAGTTTGAGTACACCAAAGCCATCAAACAGATGCTTTCCTCAAAATCACTTCTTTCACTCCAAAATGCCTTCTTTAGCAAGGTAATTCTGAATTTTTGAGTTAGAGAGCATTTCCATCACAACTCATGATCCAAACATATCCAATATGTCATATCTAAGTTGTCCAAACTCTCATAAGTGACCTATAACATCAAAATCACAAAGTCACCTCTCAAAACCTCAAAATTGGACTTTTTTGCATTTTTCAAGCCATGTCTTGATTCAGTCACTTTCCAAACTAGATAAAGCCTCAAACACACTCCAAATATCATCCTTGAACTCTCCCAAGTGGCCCCCCCCATCTGGAACACCATTTGAGAGAGTTGGCATTTTGGCCACTTTTGCCCATTTTGCAAGAAAGAGCTCAAACTTGCTCCAGAGGTTTCCAGCTGATTCCAACCATCCTAAAAGCTTCTAAGAGGTCATTTGAGGGTGTCCAAAGCATCAAATCATTTCTGGAACAAAGCACTTGGTTTCCACATACATGCATTATATTGAACAATTCTTGAAGCAAAAATGTAGTCCTTAATGTGTATGTTGTGATCCTCCTACTGTTTGCACTTTAACATGTTTATATGTGGTGTTTATGTTGTTTTAAAATTCATGTCCAATTCTGGTTTTTTGCTTCGTGCGTTCTGTATATTAAGTTTCAGTATGTATGAGTGATATCATTGGATTCCTTGCGAAAAATCGGCAAAGATAGGTTCTTACAGATCTTAATTTCGTTAAAAATTGAGAGAGTTATGAGTGTTGGAAGTTTGATAAAAAAAGATGTTGAAAACTAAAAGAGATGTCGAAGAAGATGTTGTGACATCTTTCCTCTTTTTCTTATTTTATTTTCAAAACTCAACCAATTCTTTTACATAGCAAAAATCATTATTTTCCAATTTTGTTTTACACACTTCTTATTAATACTCCATAATATTTTAATCCACAAAAAATCACAAAAAAAAATTATTATTTGATATATTTTTAATATATTCAAAAATATTGTTTTAAATTGTTTTAAATGCTTTTAAAATGATTTCTTTTTCCTGATTTTTAAAACCAAAATGATTTTAAATATTCATGTGGATAAAATACTTTTTTATAAACCTTAATCATTGTTTATAACATGATTAATGATTTTATTTGATATTTTTATCATTTTTTACTTGATTTTTCTTTGAAAAATGCCTTTAAAAAATGAAATTGGGGTTTTTTTTTATTTTCACCCTAACAAATCTTTTTCAAACACTTTTGGGCCTCTAATAGAGTGTAAGACCCAATCCTTTGTAAATACAAACCGTTTTTGGGCCTCAAATGTTGTATAAGTCCCGTTGTATTTCAAAAGTTCGGCGCGATCATCGCCCGTTTAAAATAAATCATCTGGGCCTCTCTCCGAGCTATAAGACCCATTCAAAATCATTGGGCCTCTAATAGAGTGTAAAACCCAATCCCCTTTTAACCAAAACAATTTTGGACCTCAGATATTGTATAAGTCCCTCTGCGTTAAAAGAAAATCTCGGCGCGATCGCCAGTTCAAAATAAAACCCTGGGCCTCTCCTTGAGCTGTAATCCCCACCACTTGTATAAAAATAAACCTTTGGGCCTCTTGAGAAAGTGTAAGACCCATCCCTTTGTACAGAAAACCTTTTTGGGCCTCAGTCACTTGTATAAGTCCCTGTACAAATTCAAAACAACAGTGCAATCACTGGCAAAACCTTGGGCCTCTCCTTGAGCTGTAAGCCCCAACAATCTTTTCAAAGCACTTTCTCCTTTGATTTAGAATATAATATTGTTATCAAAGCTTTCTTTGTTGAACAAACTAACAAAACAACATGGAAGCTCTACAACCGAGTAAGTGTTTACCCGCTTTCTTTATTCGCTTTCATATATATATATATATATATATATAACTGTATTGTGGGGCTGTTCACTGTAATTTTTCTTTCACAAACTTGTATATACTTCTCAAATATCAACTGTGTAATACTAGTATAGTTATTTAGAGTTTTCCCCGGCAACTACGTCTAGCAATAGGTAAAGCTCTGTTGGTCACTCTTAAAATACAAACAAAACTAGATCCCCATAGGATTACCAGACACGGTCTTCCCTCCTCTTGGGGTTAAATAATTTGGAGACCTGAAAGGCAGCATTCTCAGTGAACTCTTTCTCACACTGTCACCCTTAGAAATTGTCAAAGAAACTCTACTCCCCAGAGATGATCTTTTCTCAGTGAATGGCATCCCTTGAGTTTCTTCAAACCTCGAACTTTCATGAAATGATCTCTTCTCGGTGAAATGTATTTCTTGAACTTCTCTTGGTTTGGGACCCACAGGCTTCCTAAAAGCATCCCCGCCTCCTCTTGGGCGTTGTACAAGGACCCTTCGGCTTCTTAAAAGCTCTCATGCCTTCTTTTGGGCTTAGTACAAGGACCCAGAGACCTCTACAGGTATAGGAACAGAACCTAGTCATCAATTTGCTAGAGATGTCTTTCTGAGTCAAGCGTCAGACCAGTTAATGGGTTGACCTTCATCCCTTAACATACCAGCCTTCTCTTGGGCATCATACAAAGATCATTCACTACCTGAGAATCAATTTTTCAAAACACCAGTAGACTTGGACAGTCTCAATACTCTTTGGATTTTCCATTTCCTTAAAGAACAGGAAATAACCCTGACCAGTACCAAAGCACAACAATACCTTTAATCGTTCCCCTCATAAGAAATAATTTTCTCTTTTATCCAACATATTGGACCTGTCACTAAACTGAAACAGTCACCAGCAAAATAGCCTCCTCTTGGGCTTTGTACAAATGAGTCTCCCCAGTGGAGCTAACCTTTTCATACTCTATTGTTGAGTATAAAATACTCTCTTGTTGAGTCAATCACCTTTCAGCCTCCATCTCGGGCTTCATACGAGATACAAAATCACTCTCTTGTTGCGTCAACCCTTTCAGCCTCCATCTCGGGCTTCATACGAGATACAAAACACTCTCTTGTTTAGTATAAAATACTCTCTTGTTGAGTCAATCTCCTTTCAACCTCCATCTCGGGCTTCACACGAGATACAAAACACTCTCTTGTTGAGTATAAAAGACTCTCTTGTTGAGTCAATCTCCTTTTAGCCTCCATCTCAGGCTTCGTACGGGATACAAATCACTCTCTTGTTGAGTATAAAATACTCTCTTGTTGAGTCAAACCTTTAGCCTCCGTCTTGGGCTTCGTACCAGACACATAAAAACACCCTCTTGTTGGGCCAATAGCCTCCTCTTAGGCTTTGTATAAGGAAACCCCGGTTGAATCAATCAACCTTTTAGTATCAAAATTTGTGCCTTGCTCACAGGATACAAACATCAACAACTCCTTTTCCTTCATCTAATTGCTGTAAGCGGCAAGCCTCTGGATTATTTACATCCACGCCACTGTCCCTCTTTTAGCATGAGAAATTCCTAAGGAAAGATGGCATTGTTCTAAACTGAGTTAAAGTCTTCTCCTTCAGGTTAAAAATCCCCTATAAAGGAAATTATGGCATTGCTGGATTCATATATCCCAGTTAAAGTAATTCTCCTTTATAATCAATCACCCAACAGTCGTGACAAACAGACCAAATACCCCTCTTTAGAGATGACAAATTCTCTCTAAAGTCAAAACCCTTCAGCTTCACATCTTGGGCTTCAAACAAGATACAAATAGACCCTTCAGCTTCACATCTTGGGCTTAGAACAAGATACAAATAAACCATTTAGCTTCATGTCTTGGGCTTTGAACAAGACACCAAAACAACCTTTTTCCTCCCATCGAATAGGAGGAACTACGATCGCTCTGATTTCCCTGTTTCATCAAACGGGAATACGTAGGCATAAGATTGAAAAAAATCTTAGCGAGCATACTAATCAAAAACCCAAAATCCAGTATCCCTTTCACATATCAATCAAAAGCATCAAATTTAAACACATTACCAAAAACCTCACAAATAATCCAGACATTCTAATCTTAACAAAATAACCGAAGAGGGGCCCACATCTTAATAGCATCTATAAACCAACAGTCATCTGTTTAAACTCAGTATGCAAGCAGGGTTAATTGGAGACATCTATTTCCCTTCCTTAATCAGTTCAATAGGATAAAAAATGAATCGAACTGTAGTACCCAAGCAATCGTGATTCAAGACCACAAAAATCGCGCTATAGAAAATTGGTGCCCACCGTGGGGCCACGCAGGGAACCTTGTCCCTCTTATCTCTCTGGGTGAAACCTTAAGTCTAAAAACTGCCAGAAGAATGACGACTTCACCAGGGACAGCGAGATTTTGTTCTCTTCCCATCTCTTAGGTAGAAACCTTGAGTTCACCTTCATGTCACAGAAATGGCGACTCTGCTGGGGAGTCACTGTCTGTATAGGATCATAAGACTAGAAGTCTAGGATGATTAAGACAAATATATATACTGCTTTTCCTAATTGATATCTGTGTTTATTTTTCTACTAATGGGAATGCGTGTGATGCCGCATGTGGAAAGATTGAGTATACACCTAAGATAGTTGATGGCAATGCGGGTAATCTTGCGGGGAGTGAATCCTAGTTAAGAGCCCCCGATCGACCATCAAACTCAGTGGAGACTCCCTTTGCAGATACATTGCCTATACGACTTCAGTTGTTGAAAGTAGTGTGGTCGACTGGGTTATCTGAGAAGCTGAGGTTTTTAGCAGACTTAAGCCATTTTGTAGTGCGGCAGCTATCGGAAATAGTTGTCACGTGATACTACCCTCATCTCAGATTACTCTAAGATACATCACCTAACACGGTTCCCGACCCGCTGATGTTATCTCGAAGGGAATCAATGATTTTGAGAGACAAGAACAAAAATCACCAGTATAAACCTTTGGGGGGGGGGGGGGTAGAGCCTTGACTTCATGACACCGACCCTTTGACCCCATGTTTTTGTGTGCTGCATTCATACATTCATCTAAAAAAATTAAAACAAAGAAAAATCTTCTCTTCTAGTCTCTCTTTTTCAAATTAAACTAAGACAATGATTGCAAATGTCAGAGAAAAGGAGATTCCGCTAATGGATTTCAGTAGAAGGAAAACTCATAAGTACACCTTCAAGGTTCCAAAGTTAGAGGATTTAAGAGGTTTGGCGAGAATGATCACCAACCACGAGGCTTTCAAAGCTAAGTATGGAGGACTGTTGTCTCTATTAAGGGTCCATGTAATTGAAGGAATCCTATCCACGTTAATCCAGTTCTACGATCCAGTTTATCACTGTTTCACATTCCCGGATTATCAACTAGCACCAACGCTGGAGGAGTATTCTCACTTGACTGATCTACACAATACTGATCAAGCTCCCTTTTCTAGACTAGAAGAAATTCTAAAGGATCAAACCATTGCAAGAGCAATTTATTTAGACGAGTCAGAAGTCAGGACTCACATGACCACTAAGGGTGGCATCCAAGGTTTGCCAGCCTAGTTCTTAACAAAGAAAGCTCTATACTTTGCTAGTATAGGGAACATGGACGCTTTCGAGAGTATCTTTGTTTTGCTCACCTACAGGTTATTTTTGTTTCCCAACATTGATAACTTCGTAGACATCAATGCCATTAAGATTTGTCTGATCGGAAACCCTATACCGACCTTACTCACAGATGCGTATCATTCGGTACACTCAAGGAATTTATACAGCAGAGGAATGATCACGTGTTGTGTACCTTTGCTTTACAAATGGTTCACTTCCCATTTTCCCAAGTCGGCTGTATTTTGGGATCAAAAAAATACTTTACGTTGGTCGTAGAGAGTCATGTCTCTTACCAACTCTGACATCGATTGGTACAATCGAATCTACGACGGGATCAGAATCATTGACCATTGTGGAAATTTCCCAAATGTACCCCTTATAGGAACTAAGGGAGGAATCAACTATAATCCAATTCTCGTTCGTCGTCAATTTGGATACCCGATGAGGCATGTCCCGCGTAATGCTCATCTAGAAGGTCTTTTCTTCAAGGAAGGAGAAAATGACAGGGCACTAAAGACAGAAATAGTGCACGCTTGGAAACACGTTCATAGGAAAGGAAGAGAGTCTCTAGGAAAACCGGATTGTGTCTCGGTGGAGCCTTATCTCCACTGGGTACAAACTAGAGCTCTCAAGCTGAGGATGCCTTACCCTCGTCAGGAAGTTCTTCCATTAAGGGACTCTACCCTTTATTTCATGTTTGAGACGGAAAAGCTTCAGGTTACTCTCAAGGAGGACCAGGGCATAACATAGAGAACTGTCTCAGTTTCAAATCTGGCGTACAAAAGCTTGTTAGGAGCAGGGTCTTATCTTTCAAGGATACGAATCCGAATGTTCTCACAAACCCGCTGCCTCAACACGAAAAACCTGCAATAAATTTGATAGAGGGAGAGTCTAACGACAGCTATCAAAGTCACGATGTACTCTTATTGAGGGCCAACTTGGTCAAGATGCATTGTAGACAGAGTGGGTACGGCCATGTGCTACCTCACAATTATCACTAGTGTGACATCTGCTCTAAGAACAATCAAGGATGTTCTGTGGTGCAATCAGCTCTGTAGGAACAATTGGATCTCGGATGGATCCAAGAGCATCGAGTTCGTGGAGTTAACATGACCTATACGAATTCCAACGTCATTCAGAACCACGACATCTGTGCAATGAATGGTAACTTGGTGGTGATGCCCTCAAGGCAAAGCCAGTATCATAATCTGCTGCGGCACGATTACAATTCCTGTCTGACTTGCTCAGTAAACAAACAGGGATGCTCTTTCATACAAGAAACCCTCCAGCGTCAGATGGATCTTGGGTGGATCCAGGACTACCATGATAGAAATCCTTATCAGATCAACATGATTCAAATCTTTGATATTCGTCTGATGAATACCAGCTTGGTGGAGTTACACGCCAGGCAGGTTCAACATGGTTTTCTCACTTCTCACGATTATCCGAACTGTAAAGTATGCAGTGAGAGTAACCAAGGGTGCGCTCTCGTTCAAAGAACTTTACAACACTTGTTAAACCACTGGTGGCTTCCAATCTATCTGGAGGAAGACACGCAACAAAACAGTGTGCTTAATGGAAACCCTACTTGGCGTCAAAGTAAGGATGTCCAATCTATGGAAACTGACCTAGTGAGTTTACACTATATCCAAAGCAGGCGTGGCCAGGTGCCACCACATAATAACAAATGCTGTAGAGTCTGCTCGGAGAATAACCAAGAATGCTACCTTGTGTGAGCAGCTCTTCAAGGTCAGTTGGATCATAAAGACATTCACCCATGTCCGAGTTCCGAACCAATCAACTGGATGCCGGACTATTTCGCTGATCAAATCAGAGACACTGTCATAAGCTCTGATCATCAACAGAGCAAGGATGTTTGTACCATCATCCCTCTACTGGACGAATCAAAGGTTCTTATCCAAGAACTTATTGAAGTTACTTACGACAGTCAGAAAAATCAGAAGGCTCCTGTAGTTATCTACCTACCGGGACCATATTACCGTATGAAACAGCTAAGGCGATCCCTTACAAATATGGTGCAACAATAATTGAGAATGGAAAGGAAATTCCATTACCCTCTGTCGTGAATATTGCAGACATCAGTCGAGTAACACGGAGCGGTCGAATCTTCAACCGAGGAGTTGGGGAACCTAACAAAGAAAAGGAACTTCTGACAGAAGCTCCTGATCCACCAGTCTGTCAATCCGGTAATCCTGACCTTTCAAAGGGCAATGATGAGATGCTGAAGCTCATCCAAAGGAGTGAATACAACATTGTTGATCAATTGTTACAAACTCCTTCAAAGATCTCAGTGCTATCACTTTTACTCAGTTCCGAAGCCCACAGAGAGGCTCTACAGAAAGTCTTAGAACAGGCCTTTATGGAACAGGATGTGTCAATACGACAATTCGACAATATCATCTCTAACATCACTTCCTGCAACAACTTGGGGTTTCGTGACGAGGAATTGCCAGAAGAAGACAAAAGCCACAACACGACGATCAATATCACAGTCAACTGCCAGGACGATGCTTTAGCCAGTGTACTGGTAGACACCGGATCGGCTCTCATCGTTATACCAAAGTCCACTTTAATGCGACTATCATTCAAAGGATCCCCGATGAGAGGCAGTGAGGTCGTCGTCAAGACATTTTACGGGTCTCAGAAAGAAGTTATTGGCAAAGTCGACCTTCCCATAACTATCGGTCCTCAAACTTTCCTAATCACTTTCCAGGTCTAGGACGTCCGGGCAGCGTACAACTGTTTATTAGGAAGACCTTGGATACACCAGGCTGGGGTAGTCACTTCGACGCTGCACCAAAAACTCATCACAGTTTGTGGAGAACAAGCCTTGCTCGTGAGTAACCTGTCATTATCTGTTTGTGTAGAACCCGAGGAGGTTGTTGGAACTCAGTTCCAGGCACTTTCGGTAAACACGGAGAATCAGTCAGAGAAGGGAACCTCGATTTCTTCATACAGAGATGCTCTCGAGGAAATTGAAAGTAATAATACGAAAGGCTGGGGACAACTTGTCATTCCTACTGATAATAAGACAAAGAAAGGTCTTGGTTTCTCCTCGACCTGTACTCAGACTGCTGCTAATGATGAAAGTCTTCATCCCATTCAGAACTTCTTCCATAGTGGAGGTTTCCTTCACCCAGTGCCTCAAACAGTCCATACTATCAACGAGGAGGATCCCTCCGATACGGATGAGGAATGGAAGTCCTATCTCAACGAGGACGGTTATATGTCTCAGGAAGAGGTGCCTACGCCATTTTTCTATCCCGCATAGAGTCCGAGATTTATACCAAGGTCAGACGTCGAAATGATATATGGAGATTGTGATCTGGAAGGATGATGTGCTCCACCAAACTCATTAGAGGAGGACACTCTAATGAAGGACAACTTTGACCACGACTATTATGGCCCAATGGATGGCCTGCCTATCTGGCAGCCGTATCCAGGAGACTTATGGCAAGAAAATCAGCCGAACAATGAAAAGCAGCTGAGCATCATTGAACAGAATACCTGCGTCCCCACCATGTCATGGGATCAACACTCAGGTCATTCATAACCTATCCAGTACGACGATGAATTGGCAAAGCTTGCCAGACTAGAATTCATCAACTATGCTTTTCCTGAGGTGAACATCATCGAGAGAGATGACCCCTCCAGTTCCAAAGAAGTTTGGGACACCTTAGGACAACCAAGTGGAAAATACGACTATATGGTCAAGTACACCGCTCCCGAAGGCTCTCGTATCAGGCTCGAAGACATCCAGCCAACTGGGTGGGGAGATTTACCCGAGAGAACAAATACTATGCAAAATACAACAAAGGAATCCTCCTACAACAACTCCGCCCGGGAGACAGATTCCAATGATCCTGCTCCACCAGAAATCAGCGTTATTTCTGAAGACAAATCAAGGAAGGTACCCGACTTTGTGATTCACCGAGGAGTTCGCCGCCAATGGGTTGCTGTCGATGTTCCGAAGATTGTTCATAAGTCAAAGTAATTGCCGTCTTTACTTTATCCTTTCACCCTGCCCAGGTGAAACTGATGTTTTGATAGGGCTTGTTTTATGTAAATTTCCCTCTTCGCTTTGCCCAAAGCGACAGAGTTTTGTTTTATAGAGCTGTAGTTTCAAGAATCGACTTGTTTATAAATAAAATAACGTCGTTCTGTAATCTCCGCATTTATTGTTGTTTTCTCTTTTTTCTTTTCTCAGAAAATGGTAATCCTAAAAAACAATTCAAATAATAAAAACAAGCAGTTATCAAAAAACACATTGCTCACACTTGCATTTTCTCTATCTCTTCTAAACACAAATCATCACGTCATGCAGATTGCTTGTTTTAAACCCCATTGAAACATACGATTTGATGCCTTCTCCCAACTTTGAGTTCCCGGTATTTGGGGCTGAAGAAGAAGATGACAACGAAATTCCAGAAGAGATCTCCCGACTACTCAGACAAGAGGAAAGGTCCATTGAACCTCACAAAGAGCCATTGGAACCGGTCAACTTGGGTTCGGAAAAAGAGGGAAAATAAATCAGGATTGGGGCACTGCTTAGTCCAACTACCAAAGAGAGTTTGACAAAGCTTTTTAGAGAATTTCCCGATGTGTTTGCTTGGTCCTATCAGGACATGCCAGGGTTGGATACCAGCATCGTGGAGCATCATTTACCGTTAGGGTCAGAATGTCCGCCTGTAAAGCAAAGGTTGAGACGGACTCACCCGGACATGGCCATCAAAATCAAAGAGGAGGTACAAAAACAGATTGACGCAGGTTTCCTCGCCACATCAGAATATCCTCAATGGTCAGCCAACATCGTACCCGTTCCAAAAAAGGACGGAAAAGTCAAAATGTGTGTCGATTACAGAGATCTAAACAAGGCTAGTCCAAGGGACGACTTTCCTTTACCACACATTGACATGGTGGTTGACAGTACAACAACGTTCAAAGTCTTCTCCTTCATGGATGGATTCTCGGGCTATAATCAAATCATAATGGCGCCGAAAGACATGGAGAAAACTTCGTTCATTACCCCATGGGGTACCTTTTGTTACAAGGTAATGCCGTTCGGCTTGAAGAACACTGGGGCAACCTATCAAAGGGCCATAACTACTCTGTTTCATGACATGATACACAAGGAAATTGAGGTATATGTCGATGACATGATTGCCAAATCTAAAACAGAGGAGGAACATGTGACCCGCCTGTCAAAATTATTCGAGCGGTTGAGAAAGTACAAACTCCGCTTGAATCCCAACAAATGCACCTTCGGTGTCCGTTCAGGGAAACTTTTAGGGTTCATCGTCAGCCAGAAAGGAATTGAGGTTGATCCTGAAAAGGTCAAGGCCATTCGAGAAATGCCTTCTCCGAAAACTGAAAAACAAGTCAGAGGATTCTTGGGACGTTTGAACTACATCTCCAGATTCATATTCCTCATGACCACGACATGCGCGCTAATCTTCAAACTACTCAAGAAGATACAATCTTTTCTCACTGATTCCCGAGGCAAATGGACTCCGAATTATGACGGCCCCTATGTAGTCAAGAAAGCCTTTTTAGGCAGCGCCTTGAGACTCGTAACCATGGATGGAGAAGAATTTTCCTACCCCACGAATGTTGACGTAGTCAAGAAATACTTCGCCTAAACTAAAAAAAAATGTCTCGGTGGATTGAAAACCCAAAATGGAGGTCCAGGAAAAAATTAGAGACAGAATCAAAAATCATCCTGGTGGATTGGAAATCTCAAAGTACAATCCAGGAAAAAATTAGGGATAATGGCAAGTAACTATGTTCAACAGGGGCAAATTCCCAACTGCAGTTACACCATCCATCGAAAGAAAACTCCAGTCAAGGTCATCTTCGACAGAAGCTCAAGATGCCCGGAATTCAAAGTTGGTAGAAGGATAGTGGTCGTTATGTTTCAATGTAGCCCTTTTCCCTTAAATTACCATTTTCTAACTTTGTAAATACTCTATGGAATCACGCGCTTGGCTAATTTCCATCCTATCAATAAAATTTGAGCCCTTGTGCTTTTGTTTGCAGTTCTTATTTGTTTTAGCTTTACAGAATGATGTTTTAACATGATTAACAATTCTTGAAATAAAACAAAAATGAATTTACTTGTTAAACTTTTTCTGCTTTTAAAATAAAGATGGCAATTCTTCTGACTATTGAACATTGAAAGAACATCAATCGCTTCTCCAGAAGTAAGTGAGCTTCAAAGTGCAGAATCAAAGTATTCCTTCTAAACCAGTGCGCCTGAATGAAGGATCAGTTATGTCAGATGCAAATACTTTGTTTGAAATCCCCGGCAGAGTCCTTATCTCCTAAGCCCGACCAACCGTTGTCCCCGCAGGGACTATCTCTCCTAAGCAAGGAAGAATTGCTATCGTGAACCAGTGATACTTTTCATCTCCTGCTGTGGCCGAGTATCCAGTCGTGTTCATCTACTAGTCTGTATGTCGCGTCAGTTTCGTCAGCATAAACATACATACATCATGCATTATTGATTTACATTCGCATTCATATTGCATCACTATTACTCTAGTCGGTCTTGTCCCATCGTGATAACCGTCCTCTCAATCGAGTTGTCAGTTCTTTCCTCGTCATGAAACATTGGGGCTGAACAATCTCTCCTCTAGTTTATTTCTGGATTAGAATTGGTCCTTGACCACTTTGATAACTTGAACCTCTGAAAGACCAGAGAACTTTCGACAAATATCACTCTTCGCCATTGAAGATGATATATTCGCTTTCCTGGATTAAGGAAAATCCCTAGAGAAAGCCCCTCAAAATTGGGGTACATCATATGGCATTTCTCTGAAAAGACCTCAGGAAAAGTATGATGTAACACCCCCAAACGGAAGCAGCCTCTCAAGAGACTCGTTTTCCCCAGTAGATTCGACAAATGGCATCTCCAACAGAGAAGTTTGTACAGCTCTACAACTCAGACGACTGGGTTCCCCAGCAAGTATGACATCAGATCTTTTTCTATCAAATGGCATCTTCCTAGGAAAATTCGGCGAGAAGTTTGAGGAAAATCGCTACACATAGAGTCCCTTGTCAAGAAAGTTTATTGACACAAGAAACTAAGACCAGTTCCTTGGTAGGAAACCAGGATCGAGGGGAAGTTTATAAAAGAAACTTAGACCAGTTCCTTGGTAGGAAACCAGGATCGAGGGGAAGTTTACATCACAAACTTAGACCAGTTTCTTGGTAGGAAACCAAGATCGAGGGGAAGTTTATTTCAGAAACTTAGACCAGTTCCTTGGTAGGAAACCAAGATCGAGGGGAAGTTTATTTCAGAAACTAAGACAAGTTCCTTGGTAGGAAACCAGGATCGAGGGGAAGTTTATTTCAGAAACTGAGACCAGTTCCTTGGTAGGAAACCAGGATCGAGGGGAAGTAAACATCAGAAACTAAGACCAGTTCCTTGGTAGGAAACCAGGATCGAGGGGAAGTTTATATCAGAAACTGAGACCAGTTCCTTGGTAGGAAACCAGGATCGAGGGGAAGTTTACTTCAGAAACTGAGACCAATTCCTTGGTAGGAAACC
This sequence comes from Lathyrus tuberosus, assembly GCA_022829125.1. Taxonomy (NCBI): domain Eukaryota; kingdom Viridiplantae; phylum Streptophyta; class Magnoliopsida; order Fabales; family Fabaceae; genus Lathyrus; species Lathyrus tuberosus. The sequence goes on along the minus strand of JALAZF010000784.1, from coordinate 1,031,802 downwards.
AGGATCGAGGGGAAGTTTCTACCTTTCCTAAAGCATCATTGCCTAGCAAAAGAAGATGGATGAGCAAACTGCTATTCATAACCACCGTCAAAATTTTGGGTATTCCGATATTTAATCCTCTTGCACCTTGAATGCCCGAATACCTTCGTCATTCACACCTTCGGGTCCAAGAAGATTAAATAGGGGCATCTGTCATACCCCAAATTTTGACCACTATGATTTCCCATCATTGTGCAAATCATCATCACAATATGAATGTACCTTTTTGCCTCATCAATCTCCTCACGGAATTGTTGAGCATTCACTACAATCAAGCTTAGGGTTTCAAGCCCTCTCAGAGCCTTTAGACAAAGGATCAATCAAGGAATGACATGATCTTCAACTTGTCTAACCTCTCAAATATCCACAAAGGATCAAGAGGACTCCCACATCAAGAATTAAGCACAAGAGTGCAACATTTCAAGTGGATCAAGCCTCAAGTTCATCTAATACAAAGTCAACTGACGCAGAAAGTCAAAGTTCGACTTTTGGTCAACTTTGAGCTTCATAAGCCATTACTCAAGAAAATATGATGGATGATTTAATTTGATCAAATTTAAATCAAGAAATCATGGAAAATTGCAAAATTGTTCAAATTGAAGGAAACTTAGAAATTTTTTCTAAGTTAAAATCATGTTCAAGTGCACAACTTTTCAAGGTTGTAACTATTGGTCCAAGCATCCATTGATTTTGCTTAAGGGCTACTTTTAAAGAGGGTATTTGATACTTCAACATTGTAGAAGGAATCAACTCAAAATATCATAAGGATTGAAAGATATAAGTGATCAAAGTTGGGAATTCTTAATGCCAAATGTTCCGACATTTCATAGGACATCATTAATATTTTTCCAGCAAGAATGTCCCAAATTCAAGGATGTTTTTCTCCATAATCCAAGTTGATTCAAGCCAAAACTTGAGCATTAAAGTTGAAGTACGTAATCTCACCTTTCCAAAAAGTCCTAGAAAGCTCATTTATCATTCTCGAGCAGAAAGTTACGGTCTCTACAAAAGGCATTGATAAAACAGAATTTTCATGACAGCTTTTAGGACAAATATGATCACACAAGTTCAAGCTCATTTTTGATAACTTTACAAGTCTTATCTTCACAAACGTTGAACATCAAAGTTGAAGTACGTTATCTCAGCTTTCCAGAAAGTTGTAGAACGTCCATTTCTCATACTCGAGCAGGAAGTTATGGACTTTACAGTAAGGCTTGCTGCAGCTATTTTTTAGGACTGATTTTGTGCACTTTTTCTTGTGCCACACAATTTTCAAGCTTTGACACCATGCAGGACAAGCATCAAAGGTGCAATTCACTTCAACTCAAAATATCATAGTGGATTAAAAGTTATAAGTGATTAGAGTTTGGAATTGTTAATGTTCAAAGTTGTCAAATGTGTCAACATTTCATAGGACATCATTAATATTTTTCCAGCAAGAATGTCCCAACTTCAAGGATGTTTTTCTCCATGATCCAAGTTTAACCAAGTCTAGGGTCAAACATCAAAGTTGAAGTATGTCATCTCAACTTTCCATAAAGTCCTGGAACAGCCATTTATCATTCTTGAGCAAGAAGTTATAGATTTTACAACAAGGCTTGCTGCAGCTGATTTTTAAGACAGGTTTCAGAACAGATTTGCACATTTCTTGTGCCACACGGATTTTTAAGCCTTGTCATCATTTTAAACACATCTGAGGATCAAATCCAAGGGGGTTGATCTGATCTCCAAGCCTCTGAAGTCCTTGGAACCAAAAATAGCATGCCAAACCTAGAAATCCCTAAAGAGGGGACAAGACTCCAATTTTGTTTTGGAGCATTTAACGGATGCTTAGAGGTGGCATGGACTGAGCTTCCTCTAACTAAATTCAGTCAAGATTCCTCCAACAACTAGGGAACCAGCAGCCTGTGCTCTAACCTCTAGTCAATGGCTAGAGGAGACTTGGATTCTCATTGATCGCCATTGGCCAAACCTATGCTGCATCCACCATTCACTATTGCTTGTAAAACAAACTTGCTCTACAAACAATAGAGCTTATTTGTGCTCAGTTTGAGTACACCAAATCCATCAAACATATGCTTTCCTCAAAATCACTTCTTTCACTCCAAATTGCCTTCTTTAGCAAGGTAATTCTGAGTTTTTGAGTTAGAGAGCATTTCCATCACAACTCATGATACAAACATATCCAATATGTCATATCTAACCTGTCTAAACTCTCATAAGTGACCTATAACATCAAAATCACAAAGTCACCTCTCAAAACCTCAAAATTGGACTTTTTTGCATTTTTTAAGCCATGTCTTGATTCAGTCTCTTTCCAAACTAGATAAAGCCTCAAACACACTCCAAATATAATCCTTGAACTGTCCCAAATGGTCCCCCCATCTGGAACACCATTTGAGAGAGTTGGCATTTTGGCCACTTTTGCCCATTTTGCAAGAAAGAGCTCAAACTTGCTCCAGAGGTTTCCAGCTGATTCCAACCATCCTAAAAGCTTCTAAGAGGTCATTTGAGGGTGTCCAAAGCATCAAATCATTTCTGGAATAAAGCACTTGGTTTCCACATACATGCATTATATTGAACAATTCTTGAAGCAAAAATGTAGTCCTTAATGTGTATGTTGTGATCCTCCTACTGTTTGCACTTTAACATGTTTATATGTGGTGTTTATGTTGTTTTAAAATTCATGTCCAATTATGCCTGTTTAAAATAAATCATCTGGGCCTCTCCTCGAGCTTTAAGACCCATTCAAAATCATTGGGCCTCTAATAGAGTGTAAGACCCAATCCCCTTTTAACCAAAACAATTTTGGGCCTCAGATATTGTATAAGTCCCTCTGCGTTAAAAGAAATCTTGGCGCGATCGCCAGTTCAAAATAAAATCCTGGGCCTCTCCTTGAGCTGTAAGCCCCACCACTTGTATAAAAATAAACCTTTGGGCCTCATGAGAGACTGTAAGACCCATCCCTTTGTACAGAAAATCTTTTTGGGCCTCAGTCACTTGTATAAGTCCCTGTACAAATTCAAAACAACAGTGCAATCACTGGCAAAACCTTGGGCTGTAAGCCCCAACAATCTTTTCAAAGCACTTTCTCCTTTGATTTAGAATATAATATTGTTATCAAAGCTTTCTTTGTTGAACAAACTAACAAAACAGCATGGAAGCTCTACAACCGAGTAAGTGTTTACTCGCTTTCTTTATCCGCTTTCATATATATATATATAACTGTATTATGGGGCTGCTCACTGTAAGTCTTCTTTCACAAACTTTTATATACTTGCGAAATATCAACTGTGTAATACTAGTATAGTTATTTAGAGTTTTCCCCGACAACTACATCTAGCACTAGGTAAAGCCCTGTTGGTCACTCTTAAAATACAAACAAAACTAGATCCCCATAGGATTACCAGACACAGTCTTCCCTCCTCTTGGGGTTAAACAATATGGAGACCTGAAAGGAAGTATTCTCAGTGAACCCTTTCTCAGACTGTCACCCTTAGAAATTGTCAAAGAAACTCTACTCCCCAGAGATGATCTTTTCTCGGTGAATGGCATCTCTTGAGTTTCTTCAAACCTCGAATTTCATGAAATGATCTCTTCTCGGTGAATTGCATTTCTTGAACTTCTCTTGGTTTGGGACCCACAGGCTTCCTAAAAGCATCCCCGCCTCCTCTTGGCGTTGTACAAGGACCCTTCGGCTTCTTAAAAGCTATCATGCCTTCTCTTGGGCTTAGTACAAGGACCCAGAGACCTCTACAGGTATAGGAACAGAACCTAGTCATTAATTTGCTAGAGCTGTCTTTCTGAGTGAAGCGTCAGACCAGTTAATGGGTTGACCTTCATCCCTTAACATACCAGCCTTCTCTTGGGCATCATACAAAGATCATTCACTACCTGAGAATCGATTTTTCAAAACACCAGTAGACTTGGACAGTCTCAATACTCTTTGGATTTTCCATTTCCTTAAAGAACAGGAAATAACCCTGATCAGTACCAAAGCACAACAATACCTTTAATCGTTCCCCTCAAAAGAACTGATTTTCTCTTTTATCCAACATACTGGACCTGTCACTAAACTGAAACAGTCACCAGCATAATAGCCTCCTCTTGGGCTTTGTATAAATGAGTCTCCCCAGCGGAGCAAACCTTTTCACACTCTCTTGTTGAGTATAAAAGACTCTCTTGTTGAGTCAATCACCTTTCAGACTCCATCTCGGGCTTCGTACGAGATACAAAATCACTCTCTTGTTGAGTCATCCCTTTCAGCCTCCATCTCGGGCTTCGTACGAGATACAAAACACTCTCTTGTTAAGTATAAAAGACTCTCTTGTTGAGTCAATCTCCTTTCAGCCTCCATCTCGGGCTTCGTACGAGATACAAAACACTCTCTTGTTGAGTATAAAAGACTCTCTTGTTGAGTCAATCTCCTTTTAGCCTCCATCTCAGGCTTCGTACGGGATACAAATCACTCTCTTTTGAGTATAAAAGACTCTCTTGTTGAGTCAAACCTTTAACCTTTGTCTTGGGCTTCGTACCAGACACATAAAAACACCCTCTTGTTGGGCCAATAGCCTCCTCTTAGGCTTTGTATAAGGAAACCCCGGTTGAATCAATCAACCTTTTAGTATCAAAATCTGTGCCTTGCTCACAGGATACAAACATCAACAAATCCTTTTCCTTCATCTAATTGCTGTAAGCGGCAAGCCTCTGGATTATTTACATCCACGCCACTGTCCCTCTTTTATCATGAGAAATTCCTAAGGAAAGATGGCATTGCTCTAAACTGAGTTGAAGTCTTCTCCTTCAGGTTAAAAATCTCCTATAAAGGAAATTATGGCATTGTTGGATTCACATATCCCAGTTAAAATAATTCTCCTTTATAATCAGTCACCCAACAGTCGTGATAAACAGACCAAATACCCCTCTTTAGAGATGACAAATTCTCTCTAAAGTAAAAACCCTTCAGCTTCACATCTTGGGCTTCGAACAAGATACAAATAGACCCTTCAGCTTCACATCTTGGGCTTCGAACAAGATACAAATAAACCATTTAGCTTCATGTCTTGGGCTTTGAACAAGACACCAAAACAAACTTTTTCCTCCCATAGAATAGGAGGAACTACGATCGCTCTGATTTCCCTGTTTCATCAAACGGGAATACGTAGGCATAAGATTGAAAAAAATCTTAGCGAGCATACTAATCAAAAACCCAAAATCCAGTATCCCTTTCACATATCAATCAAAAGCATCAAATTTAAACACATTACCAAAAACCTCACAAATAATCCAGACATTCTAATCTTAAAAAAATAACCGAAGAGGGGCCCACATCTTAATAGCATCTGTAAACCAACAGTCATCTGTTTAAACTCAGTATGCAAGCAGGGTTAATTGGAGACATCTATTTCCCTTCCTTAATCATCTCAATAGGATAAAAAATGAATCGAACTGTAGTACCCAAACGATCGTGATTCAAGACCACAAAAATCGCGCTACAGATCCTGGTCTTCAGCCAAGGAACTGGTCTCAGTTTCTGATATAAACTTCCCCTCGATCCTGGTCTCCTACCAAGGAACTGGTCTCAGTTTCTTTTGTCAATAAACTTACTTGACCAGGGACGCTATTTGTAGCGGTTTTCATCAAACTTCTCGCAGGATTTTCCTGGGGAGATGCCATTTGATTGAAAAAGTTTTGATGTCAGACTTGCTGGGGAAACCCATTCATCTGAGTTGTAAAGGTGTACAAATTTCTTTGTTGGAGACGCCATTTGTTGACTCTACTGGGGAAAACGAGTCTCTTGAGAGACTGCTTTTCACTTGGGGATACTACATCATACTATTCTTCGAGATCTTTTTGGAGAAATGCCATGTGATGTAATCCAATTTTGAGATGCTGATGACTTCATTAACATTGACTTTCTGGAGAGAAAAACCGATGTGTTGCTGAGAGTCTTTAGTTGCGAGGCTTTCTCTAGGGATTTTCCTTAATCCGGGAAAGCGAAGATATCATATTCAATGGAGAAAAGTGACATTTGTCGAAGGTCGTTTTTCCTTTCAGAGGTTCAAGTTACCAAAGTGGTCGAGGACCGTCTCCAATCCAGAAATAAACTGGGGGAGAGAGATTGTTCAGACAGAACATTTCCTGACGAGGAAAGAACTGACAACTCGATTTATTAAGAGGACTTTATCACTTAGAGTTAAAACTGACTAGAGTGATAGTGATGCAGTATGAATGTGAATGTGAATCAATTATGCATGATGTATGTATGTGTATGCTGACAAAATTGACACGACATACAGGCTAGCGGATGAACACGACTAGATACTCGACCACTGCTGGGGACGAAAAAGTACCTTTTGGTTTAAAATAGCAATTCTGCCTTGCTTAGGAGAGATAGTCCCTGGTGGAAAAACGTTTGTTGGGCTTAGGAGGTAAGAACTCGGCCGGGGATATCAGATAGGAAAATCATATCTGATACAGTTGATCCTTCATTCAGGTGCACTGGTTTAGAAGGAGTATTTTGATTCTGCACTTTGAAGCTTAATCGCCTTTGGAGTAGCGATCGATGTTCAACAGTCAAAAGAATTGCCATCTTTATTTTAAAAGCAGAAAAAGTTTATGACAAGTTAATTCATTTTTGTTTTATTTCAAGAATCGCTGATCATGTTAAAAACATCATTCTGTAAAGCTAAAACAAATAAGAATTGCAAACAAAAGCACTAGGGCTCAAATTTTATTGATAGGATGGAAATCAGCCAAACGCGTGATCCCATAGAGTATTTACAAAGTTAGAAAATGGTAATTTAAGGGAAAAGGGCTACATTGAAACACAACGACCGCTATCCTTCTACCAACTTTGAATTCTGGACATCCTGAGCTTCTGTTGAAGATGACCTTGACTGGAGTTTCTTCTGAGGGATGGCATTACTGTTGCTGGGAGATTTGCCCATTTGTTAGACGTAGTTACTTGCCATGAATCCCTAACTTTTGCCTGGATTGTACTTTGAGATTTCCAATCCACCAGGATGATTTTTGCTTATGTCTCTAACTTTTTCCTGGACCGCCCTTTCGGGTTTTCAATCCACCGAGACATTATTTATTTATTTTTATTTAGGCGAAGTATTTCTTGACTATGTCGACATTCGTGGGGTAGGTAAATTCCTCTCCATCCATGGTTGCAAGTCTCAAGGTACCGCTTGAGAAAGCTTTCTTGACCACATAGGGGCCGTCATAATTCGGAGTCCATTTGCCCCGGGAATCAGTGAGAAATGATTGTATCTTCTTGAGCACGAGGTCTCCTTTTCTGAAGACACGGGGTCGAACCTTTTTGTCAAACGCCTTCTTCATTCTTTGCTGATACAACTGACCATGGCATAATGCCGTTATTCACTTTTCTTCGATCAGATTCAGTTCGTCGTGCCGATTTTGACACCATTCAGCCTCTGTTAGCTTAGCTTCCATCAATACCCGGATTGATGGGATCTCTACTTCTATAGGAAGCACTACCTCCATGCCATATACTAGAGAGAAAAGGGTTGCCTCTGTTGAAGTGCGGACAGATGTGCGATAACCGTGAAGAGCAAAGGGTAACATCTCGTTCCAGTCTTTGTAGGTTACAACCATCTTTTGAACGATCTTCTTGATGTTCTTGTTAGCCGCTTATACCGCACCAGTCATCTTAAGCAGGTAGGGAGATGAGTTATGGAGTTCGATCTTGAACTCAGCGCACAACTCTTTCATCATCTTATTGTTCAAGTTAGATTCATTATCTGTAATGATCTGGTTTGGAACACCATATCGGCAGATGATATTGTTCTTGATAAATTGGACCACCACTTGTCGGGTTACATTGGTGTATGAGGCTGCTTCGACCCATTTAGTGAAGTAGTCAATGGCTACCAGGATGAACCGATGTCCGTTCGAAGCCTTGGGTTCGATCATGCTAATCACGTCGATTCCCCGTATGGAAAAAGGCCATGGGGAAGAAAGAACTTTGAGATGCGTTGGCGGTACATGGATCTTGTCCGAGTATATCTGACACTTGTGACATCTCCTCATGTACTTGTAGCAGTCAGATTCCATGGTCAACCAATAATACCCTGCTCTCAGAATCTTTCTCGCCATTGTGTGTCCGTTGGCATGAGTGCCAAAGGATCCTTCATGAATTTCTTTTATCAGCATGTTTGCTTCTGGCCTGTCTACGCATCGGAGCAAGACCATGTCGAGGTTTCTCTTATAAAGTGTATCACCGTTCAGAAAGAAGCTGCCTGCCAATCTTCTGAGGGTCTTTCTGTCTTTTCTAAATGCCCCAGGTGGGTATTCTTATTTCTGAAGGAAGCATTTGATATCGTGATACCAAGGTTTATCGTCTATGACTGCTTCAATCGTGAAGATGTAAGCGGGCCTTTCAAGGTGCATTATGTCTATCTTAGGTATGTCATTCCATTGACCTACACTAATCATGGAAGAGAGAGTGGCTAATGCATCAGCCATGTGATTCTCTTCACGAGGGATGTGGTGAAACTCGACTCTGTTGAAGAATGGTAACAACCTTCTCGCGTAGTCTTTGTAAGGAATCAGTCCTGATTGGCATGTGTTCCAATCCCCTTTGATCTGATTGATAACCAGGGCTGAGTTGCCAAATACATCCAAGTTCTTGATCCTTAAGTCGATCGCTTCTTCGAGACCCATGATACAAGCTTCGTATTCGGCCTCGTTGTTTGTGCACTTGAATGTCAGCCGGGCAGTGAAAGGAAAGTGGGTACCCTGAGGTGTTATGATGATTGCCCCAATTCCATTTCCATAATGATTGACAGCTCCATCAAAGATTATTCCCCATTGGGAACCTGGTTCTGGCCCTTCACTGGGTAGTGGTTTATCAAGGAAGTCAAATTCGACCGATTCCTGATCGTCAATCAGTTGATGAGCCAAATGATCGGCTAAAATACTTCGTTGACGGATTTTTGAGCATGGTACTCGATGTCGTATTCTGATAACAACATCTGTCAACGGGCAATCCTTCCCGTGAGAGTAGGCTTTTCAAAGACATACTTGATTGGATCCATTTCGAAGATTACCCAAGTAGTGTGATGAATCATATACTGGCGAAGACATTTGGCTGGGCAAGCCAGAGCACAACAAGTTTTCTCAAGCATAGTGCACCGAGTCTCGCAGTCGGTGAATTTCTTGCTCAAATAGTAGATGGCAGACTCTTTTCTTTTTGTTTCGTCTTGTTGGCCAAGTACACAACCCATTGAGTCTTCCAAGACTGTTAGGTATATGATCAGTGGTATTCCTTCCACTGGAGGTGATAGAATCGGTGGGTTCAATAGGTATTCCTTGATACTGTCGAAGGCAGTTTGGCAGTCTTCTGTCCAAACGCAGTCCTGATTCTTTTTTAGTAATTTGAAGATCGGCGCGCATGTCGCGGTCATGAGGAATATAAATCTGGAAATGTAATTCAAACGTCCCAAGAATCCCCTGACTTGTTTTTCAGTCCTTGGAGAAGGCATTTCTTGAATGGCCTTGACTTTGTCAGGATCAACCTCAATTCCTTTCTGGCTGACGATGAACCCTAAAAGTTTCCCCGAGCGGACACCAAACGTGCACTTATTGGGATTCAAGCTGAGTTTGTAATTTCTCAGACACTCGAATAGTTTTGACAGGTGGGTCACATGCTCCTCTTATGTCCTAGATTTGGCAATCATATCATCGATATATACCTCGATTTATTTGTGTATCCTGTCATGAAACAGAGTAGTCATGGCCCTTTGATACGTTGCCACGGCGTTTTTCAAACCGAACGGCATTACCTTGTAACAAAAGGTGCCCCAAGGGGTGATGAATAAAGTTTTCTCCATATCTTCTGGTGCCATTTTGATTTGATTATAGCCCGAGAATCCATCCATGAAGGAGAATACTCTGAACTTTGATGTATTGTCTACCAGCATATCAATGTGTGGTAAGGGAAAGTCATCCTTCGGACTGGCTTTGTTCAGATTCCTGTAGTCTACACACATTCTGACCTTTCCGTCCTTTTTCGGAACTGGTACTATGTTGGCTAACCATTGAGGATATTCTGATGTGGCGAGGAAACCCGCGTCAATCTATTTTTGTACCTCCTCTTTGATTTTGATGGCCATGTCTGGGTGAGTCCGTCTCAACCTTTTCTTTGATGGCGAATATTCTGATCTTAACGGTAGATGATGTTCCACGATGCTGGTATCCACCCCTGGCATGTCCTAATAGGACCAAGCGAATACATCGGGAAACCCTTTGAGATGCTTTATCAAACTTTCTTTGACAGTTGGACTGAGTAGTGCCCCAATCTTGACTTCTTTTCTCTCTTCTTTTGAACCCAAGTTGACCGTTTCTAATGGCTCCTTGTGAGGTTCAATGGACCTTTCCTCTTGTCTGAGTAATCGGGAGATCTCTTCTGGAATTTCTGCGTCTTCTTCTTCTTCAGCTTCAAATACCGGGAATTCAAAGTTGGGAGAAGGCACTGGATAGTATGTTTCAATGGGGTTTAAAACAAGCAATCTGTATGACGTGTTGACTTGTTTTAGAAGGGATAGAGAGCAATGCAAGAGTGTGTGTTGTGTATTTCCTGAAAAATGCTTGTTTTTATTATTTGAGTTATCTTTAGGATTACCATTTTCTGAAAAAGCGAAAAGAGAAAATAGCAATAAATGCGGCAATTACAGAACAATGTTATTTTATTTATGATCTTGTCGATTCTTGAAACTGTAGCCCTATAAAACAACACTCAGTCGCTTTGGGCGAAGCGAAGAGATACATTTACCGAAAGTGAGCCCTATCAAAACATCCGTTTCACCTGGGCAGGGTGAAAGGTTAAAGTAAAGACGACAATTACTTAGACTTATGGACGACTTTTGGGACATCAACAGCAACCTATTGGCGGCGTACTCCTCGGTGAATCACAAAGTCTGGTACCTTCCTTCTTGATTTGTTTACAGAAATAACGTTGATTTCTGGTGGAGCAGGATCGTTGGAATCTGTCTCCCAGGCAGAGTTGTCATAGGAGGATTCTTCAGCTGTATCTTGCACAGTATTTGCACTCTCAAGTATATCTCCCCATCCAGTTGGCTGAATGTCTTCGAGCCTGATGCGAGAACTTTCAGGAGCGGTGTACTTGACCATGAAGTCGTATTTTCCACTCGGTTGACCCAGGGTGTCTCACACTTCTTTGGAACTGGAGGATTCATCTCTCTCGATGACGTTGACCTCGGGAAAGGCATAAATAAGGAACTCTTGTCCTGCAATTCTTGCAAATTCATCATCGTGCTGGATATTTTCTGAATGCTCTGAGTATTGATCCCATGACATAGTGGGGACACAGGTATTATTTTCAATGATGCTCAACTGATATGCATCGTTGGACTGACTCTCTTGCCCTGAGTCTCCTGGGTACGACTGCCAAATAGGCAGGCCATCCATTGGGCCATAATAGTCGTGGTCAAAGTTGTCTTTCATCAGAGTGTCTTCCTCTAATGAATTTAGTGGAGCACAACATCCTTCCGGATCACAATCTCCATATATCATTTTGACATCTGACCTCGGTATATATCTCGGACTCTGTGCGGGATAGCAAAATGGCGTAGGCACCTCTTCATGAGACATATAACCGTCCTCGTTGAGATAGGACTTCCACTCTTCATCTGTATCGGAGGAGTCACCCTCGTTGATGGTATGTACTTCTTGAGACACCAGGTGAATGAAACCTCCACTGTGGAAGAAGTCCTGAATGGGATGAAGGCTTTCATCGTTAGTAGCAGTCTGGGTACAGGTTGAAGAAAAACCAAGACCTTTCTTTGTTTTATTATCAGTAGGAATGACAAGCTGTCCCCATCCTTTTGCATTAGCACTTTTGATCGCTTCGAGAGCATCTTTGTACGAGAAAATCGACGTTCCTCTTTCTGATTGATTGTCATTGCTCATTGAAAGTGCTTGGAACTGGTTTCCAACAACCTCTTCTGGTTCTATACAAGTGGATGACGATAAGTTACTCACGATCAAGGCCTGCTCTCCGCAGACTGTGACTAGTTAGTCGTTCTTGACAAACTTTAGCTTTTGGTGAAGTGTTGAAGTGACTGCCCCAGCCTCGTGTATCCAAGGTCTTCCGAATAAACAGCTGTATGCTGCCCGAATGTCCATGACCTGGAAAGTGACTAGGAAAGTGTGAGGACCGATAGTTATGGGAAGGTCGGCTTCGCCGATAAATATTTTTTGGGATCCGTCAAATGCTTTGACGATGACCTCACTGCCTCTCATCGGAGATCCTTTACATGATAGTCGCATTAGAGTGGACTTCGGCATAACATTCAGAGCCGATCCGGTGTCTATCAGTACGCTGGCTAAAGCATCGTCCTGGCAGTTGACTGTAATATTAAGCGCCATGTTATGAATTTTGCCTTCTTCCGGCAGTTCCTCATCACTAAACCCCAAGTTGTTGCAGGAAGTGATGTTGGAGACGATGCTGTCAAATTGTCTTATTGTTACATCTTGTTCCACAAAGGCCTGCTCTAAGACTTTCTGTAGAGCCTCCCTGTGAGCTTCATAACTGAGTAAAAGAGATAGCACAGAGATTTTTGAAAGAGTTTGCAATAGCTGATCAACAATGTTGTATTCACTCTTCTAGATGAGCTTCAGCATCTCATCGTTGTTATTTGAATGGTCGGGATCACTGGATTGACTGACTGGTTGATCAGGAACTTCTGTTTGAGGTTCCTTCTCTCTGGTAGATTCTCCAACTCCTCGGTTGAAGATTCGATCGCTCCGTGTTACTCGACTGATGTCTGCAATATTCACGACGGAGGGTAATGGAGTTTCCTTTCCATTCTCAATTGTTGTTGTACCGTATTTGTAAGGGATAACTTTATCGGATTTTTACGGTATTGGTCCCGACAGATAGATAACTACAGGAGCCTTTTGATTTTTCTGACCATCATAGCTGGCCTCGATTGGTTCGAGGTTGAGAATCCCTCTACCATCAAGAGAATTCTTGATTCATGGAGTAGAGGGATTATGGCACACACATCTTTGGCCACTTCTCGTTTAGGGATTAAGACAACATCTTTGCCTTGATTAGGATGATAGTCTGACATTGAACCAGAACTTGACCATGGTTGAATCACTTTGTGGTCCAACTGAGCTTGAAGGGTTGCTCGCATGAAGTAGCATCCGTGATTGTTCTCTGAGCAAACTCTACAGCGCTCGTAGTTGTGTGGTGGCACCCGACCACATCCGCTCTATATGCAATGAAACCTCACTAGATCTGTCTCCATTGATCGAACATCCTAATTCTGATGCCTAGTAGGGTTCCCGTTAATCATACTGACTTGTTGTGTGTCTTCATCTAGATAGATCGGAAGCCACCAGTGGTTCAACAAATGTTGCAGTGTCCTCTAAACGAGTGCTCATCCTTGGTTACTCTCACGACATCCTTTACAGTTTTGATAATCGTGAGAAGTCAGAAAACCGAGCTGGACTTGCTTAGCGTGTAATTCCACCAAGCTGGTATTCATCAAGCGAATATCAAAGATTTGAATCATATTCACTTGATAATGACTTTTGTCGCGGTAATCCTGAATCCATCCAAGATCCATCTGACGCTGGAGGGCCTCTTGTACAAAAGAGCATCCCTGATTGTTTATCGAGTAAATCAGACAGGAATCGTAATCGTGCCGTGGCAGATTATGATGTTGGCTTTGCCTTGAGTGCATTTCCACCAAGTTGACATTCATTGCACGGATGTCGTGGTTCTGAATGACGTTGGAATTCGTATAAGTCATGTTGACTTCACGAATTCGGTGATCTTGGATCCATCCGAGATCCATCTGTTCTTGTAGAGTTGATTGCACCACATAACATCCTTGATTGTTTTTAGAGCAGATATCACACTAGTGATAGTTATGAGACGGTATATGCCCGTATCCGCTCTGTTTGCAATGCATCTTGACCAGGTTGATTCCCAATAAGTGTACATCGTGAATTTGATAGCTGTGCTTAGACTCTTCCTCTATCAAATTTACTGCAGCCTTCTCGTGTTGAGGCAACGGGTTCGTCTGAATGTTTGGATTTGTATCCTTGAAGGATAAGACCCCGCTCCTAACAAGCTTCTGCACATCAGATTTAAACCTGAGACAGTTTTCTATGTTATGCCTTGGTCCTCCTTGATGGTAAGGGCAAGTCTGATCTGCTTTGAACCAAAAAGGTGGATTTTCCGGTACTGTAAGAGGAGATCTGGTTTGGACGTGCCCCTTGTCCAGTAGTAGTGGAAATAGTTCTGCGTACAACATTAGTATAGGATCGAACCCTGGCGGCCACGTCATACGATTGTTGTTGTATTAAGGACGAGCCTGCTGAAGAGGCTATTGTGTCCTTTGCTGATATTATTGTTGATTCGGTTGGCTCTGAGCAACCCGAGGTTGATACGTTGGAACAGGCGCAGGGTTGATAGCAGGAGTTACAGTTGCTACTGGTTGATATCGTCGTCTTTGCTTTCTGAGAGAGATGTTACCAATATCTTGCTCTTTTTTCTTAGGGAAAGCACTACCGTATCTTTTGGTACTGCTTGATGATCCAGCGTCTTTTACTAAACGTCCTTCTCGGACTGCTTCTTCCAAATGTACTCCCATGCCCACCATCTCAGTGAAGTCACTGGGCGCACTGGCAACCATTCTGTCGTAGTAAAATGAGCTCAAGTTTTTTAAGAAGATCTTTGTCATCTATTTTTCCTCAAGAGGTGGATAAATCTGAGCGCCAATCCACTACAAGAAAATTGGCAAATTGCGACGGTTCATTTTGGCAGATTACGATGGTTAGACCCGTCGCAATTTGTAAATTACAAAGGTTTCAGCCCTGTGGCGAAAACGTGCGTCGCGAGGCCGTATTGCGACGGTTGTAAAAACTGTCGTACAAACCGTCGTTATTTTCACGACGGGTAGCTAACTGCTGTAATCTCCATATTGTGACGGTTTCCAACCGTCTTAACCTGCTTAATGATTTTTGTTTTCATTGTTGATTGCGAAGGTATATTGTGGCGGTTTGAACCGCCGCAACTTGCAAATATTTAAAAATATATATATATATAAGGTATATTGTGGCGGTTTGAACCGCCGCAAGTTGTAAATATTTAAAAAAAAAATATGCACTCAGTTTAGGATTAAGAATACAACTATTGTATGTTACATTAATGGAAATCATCAATCTTCATGATATTCACACAATAAACACGAACATTAAATCGTGAGTCTAGAAAACAGCAATTGCTCCCTGAAGTACAAATGAAACAGCAATTGCTCCAACTTTATTCTATACATTATATTGATAAAGACGCACAACTGATTCAAGGACGTAAACAAGTCATTTTCTATGGAATTTGTAAATCAAAGTATCATAAGCTTATGTTTATATTTCTCTCCACCTCCTGTCTCTTTGGAGAGAATTATTTTGGTAGAATTATTTGCACCTAGGAATATTTACATACACACACAATCACAAATAAAAATGTCAACTCTTAAAAATGTGACATCCAAATTGCATTGAGATTTTCTCCTTTTACTTCACTAACTGGAGTATTATTAGCCTATGGTCGTGACAGATGGCGATTCCTATTACAATGCATTTAGAACTTAAAAAAAAAATCCACATAGCATGAGTTCAGAAGACAAACTTTGCAACAACCAGTGCTTTATCAACAGATCTTCCAGAAGTGAGCGTATCTGTTCTCGTACAGCATCTCTGTTACTAACACAATGTAAACAAAGATGCACCTGCATGATTCCTCAATGTTGCAACTGCGAAAATGTAAAACATAAGTCATTAACAGGTTCAGCAAATTTGTTAAAATCCTCAAAACACCAGTAGATCTTTGAGATATATGGTTATCAACGCTCGCGACAGATTTGTCTCATCTCAATTATTTAAAGCATCAAGAAAAGAAAACTCACTCATGCCAAGAAAGAAACGTGACATTTGAAAAATAGGGATTTTGAAAGTACGAGAAATTTACCTGCAGGTATATCTCTGCCAAATTTTGGAACTGGAATGGAAGCCAAAATTTGGATATTTGACTCCAACACTTTTAGAACTGCATGGAAGAATGACGAACTGTATAACTCCATCTTACCAACTTCATCAATGATGAAAAGATCAGTGTCTTCTCTAACCTATTCATTAAGCGTGTCTCTTCAAATTTCAGAGAGGTCTAACATATGGGTATCTGCAAATAACATCTTTGCATATCCTGAATGACAAATTCACACTCAAAAATGCAAGGGAGCTGCTCAAAAGCACCCTACCAGTACTGTGTTTTTTATATGCAAGGATGGTCATATAATAGACAAAAACAATCATTTAGTGACCTACTATGACAATATTTTTCCATAAAGTTAAGAAAAAGGCATAAGCGAAACATCAGCGATAGCAGTATGCAAAAGCATGCTCACCTGCAATTCAAGCAGTGCTAGTGACTCAAAAAATGCTACATCAACTTTATACTTCCCAACATTAGGCCATCTGTGAGACTCTTGGCTGCCAATTCCATTAAATAACACACCCTTTAATCAAATAAGCAAAGCATTGACAAAACTAAACAAGATTTTTATGTAGGATCTGGGTTGTCTACTATGCTTCCAAATAACATGAAGTCACAACAGTCAGCACATATCAGTGCTCGGATCAAGATTGTTCATGTTTCGACTTCACCGGTGCAAATTACAAATATAAAGTTGGAATTAAAACCGTCCAAACTTAATTAATTACCTCTCCTCTCTGTCATCGAGTAATAGAAGCATCCTGCTACGATTTTTCAACTTCATGAGCAAAAACTAATATAGAATTGGGAACCCAAAATACTGTTGGAACACCTTTAAGTGGAGACACCCTTTTAATTAACTACTCTTTGCAACATTGTTGGCGCCGGCAGAAGAACTAACTGAAGGAGCTGGTTCAGAACATGCCTTGAGGACAACTTCATCCTTCCAAAAAGAAAAAGAAAAAGTACATAGCATTAGCATTGACAGTCACAATTAAAGTTGTATCTTTGGAAACAAATAATACATGAACAAAAATAACTGAGTATATATGAAATGAAAACAAAAGGAATGCAGCTGGGCCTGAGAATAATTTGGATACAATATGTAATGTCTGTTATGTTCCCACATCCAATCCATTGAGATGTACTTGTGAAATAAAGGAAATGGCTCATCAACCACAAGAGATAAAGTAACAAACCAACATCCTTAGTCATTTTTTCTAGGTATGAAGGAGCCTATTTAATTAATAACATAGAATGCTAAGCTAATATAACAGATAAGCATATGACACTAAACTAACAGGGTGTTTGTACGTTGGGGGAGGTGTTAATCAAATACCTGCCACACACAGAGAAGACGCTTCTTGGCATTGGCTTTCATTCGACACGAGCATCGCCTTATTCTTACACTGCCCAGTAGTATGCAATCAATAGAAAATACATAATCTTCATAAATTTGTAACACTAGACAGTATTCTTGGCATTCAAAGTAGGTAAAATAATGAACTAAACAAAAACAATATCAATCAACCAGAAGTCATGCCCAGAGCTTGTTTTATAATGTCCTCATAAGTCACCTCTCATAGGCATAAACTAACATACCCATGTATCAAAACTTAGGAGGTAACACATAATCAAAATCAAATCTTAGCAATGAGGGGCTGAACTAATAGAGACTAACACTTAAATTGGATTTAGGGGAAATGGGGCAACAGGAAATGGTAGGAAAATACAGTCTTGCATGTTTGGTTAGGCCATGAAAATGGGAAAGGGTAGGAGGAAAATGAAGTGTTCCTCTTCTACAACTCCATGTGCTAAAAAGTGTAATTGTAGGAAGATGCAAATACTGCTTTCTAAAGAAGCTACCTCTAAGGGTGTCTTAAAGCTCACGGAAGTTAAAGGATTAACTGTAAATAATGTTAAAATCTACTTACAAGTACTTACCATTTACTTACCATTTGCTTTATCTTCCAGTATTTTTTTCCTTGAAAGCTTAGGTTGAAATATATTGCTCCATGAGTTTCACAAATACTGACACCTAGATATATACCAGACTCATCTAAAGGTACACAATATACGCATTAATGTATTATATATGTCACATGTTCAACCCATGTGTTTCTAACATGGTAATTATGAAAATATTGTCTCTTAATATGATTAAATAACAGATAAACAAAAAATTAGGGATATCTTCAAGATTGAATATTATTAATAAAATAAAAGAAAGTAGGATTTTAAGATGAAGCATCAATATACTCTGCACCAAGGTTCTCTTCTATATGGATCAAATAAGTGATCTTTTAGAATAATTCTTTAGTTCATATTTAATATTTAATGTCACTATGTAAGCTTTTGTTCATATTTCTTACACTCACATGCACAAGCATGAACACACTTATTACAATTATAACTTAGCCGAAACACTTTAAGAAAATCGGAACTAAGAACACAAATTCAACATAAAGATCAAAGTTCACCCATGAGAAACTAAACATTGGTCTGAAAAAATTTCTTGTTAAATCTACAAACTACTAAAGCAAGGTTGCAATCATTTAAGCTACCAGATTATGTATAAACATACTGGGTCAGACTAAGGACAAGAAATGTTAAAGGTATTAAATACAAGAGATAGAAGACAAATTAAGGACAACACTACGATTAACAAGACTAACATAAACAACAATTTCAAAGTAACACAAAAAGCTCAACACCATTAACCACATCAATACACCTTACAGAAACTTTAGCTTTATGAAAATTCAATCTAGCATTACTGCAAATTATTCTTCTGCACGAATTCCTTGAAGCCAAATAGCAGTGACTATTCACTAAAAAATACCAGCCTTACTTCATCCTTTTTAATCCTAATTCCATACAAAATTTGAATGTAAAAGAACATAAATTTGGTGGTTTTATTCACTATTACAAATTGGGACAATGAGCTTTAGGAATGAGAATGAGCAACAAAATGAAATTGATGTTCTTAAGAATCACTTGAATGCTAGTTTATATTAGAAATATAGCTACAAAGGCATGTCAACCTCATGCATCTACTAGGAAAGATTAAACACCTATATAACACTTTAATTGACTCTATTATGTAAAGCAACTACATAATCATATTCGATATTTGATAATACATGAATACGAGATAACACACTACATGAAATTAACTGATTCAAGATGCTGCCATGATAAAAATAATAAAGAAGTAAGGAACCTTTTTCTTTTTCTTTATAAACGTGTTGTTGGTTCTAAATTCAACTTTAGAAACGGAAATGGTGTCATTGTGAATCTGCATTCGGCTTTCTTTGATCTCTTTTCAGTAACATGTTTACCTAAAATAGATGAAGTCGTAGCAGATGTTGATGGTGATGCAGACGAAGATGGAGTCGCACAATCGATGAAGAAGATGAAGCCAGAACCAGAGTTTGATCAGACGTTATCAGATCTGTTAGTATGGTTCCGGAAGAGTCCTGCATAAATCAAGAGTTAGGAACATGAAGCTTTAAGTTCAAATTTACAAATCTGTGAGCAAGGGAACAGATTACCGCCATTGGTTCTTTGTTATGTCATGACTATTGTATGTACTTGCTGTCGCAAAGGTAAACTTATGGTGAAACAACGGTCTCATGGGGATTTTGCTGAGTAGATCGGCGGTTCTCAAATAAGGGTTTCGCATAGAAGGTTTTGACAGTCGATGTTGCAATTGAAATCGTAACCCTAGATTTGGAGAGAAAAATAGAGTGTGGTTCAATTAGAATGACAGTGAGGATGAGATTTTATTGGTTCGATGAGGGTGAAATGCAATGGAGCTCGACGATGGCGTGGTGAGGTTGCGTTCAATTTTTAGTTCAGAGTTCTTGAGAGGGGTGAGAAAGAGGGATAACATGTGATTTATTTTTTAATTTAAAAATATGCAAAATAAAAAAAATGGCATTTTTTAACTTTTTTACAAATTTAACGGCGGTTATCCAAAACCGTCGTAATATGTTTTAAATTTTTACAAAATTTAACGACGATTATCCAAAACCGTCGTAATATGTTTTAAGATTTTAAAAAATTTAACGACGGTTGTCTAAAACCGTCGTGGCAACCGCCGTAACTTACAAATGACGACGGTTTGTATGGAACTATCGCAATCAATGTGTTGCAAAACACTATTTTTCTTGTAGTGATTTCACGCCATCTCTGAGCATATTCCTTAAAGGTTTCCTTATCCTTCTGCGGCATGGCTCTAAGTTGATCTCTGTTCGGTTCCATGTTCAGGTTATACTTATACTGCTGAACGAAGGCAGTGCCAAGATCTTTAAAAGTGACGATCTTAGTGCGGTTTAAACCCATGTACCATTTGAGTGAGGCACCGGTTAAATTATCTTGGAAATAGTGGATCAGCAACTGTTGGTTCTCTGTCTGAGTTGACATTCTCCGAGCGTATATCACTAAATGGCTTTGAGGGCAAGAGTTACTCTTGTATTTCTCAAATTCGTGCACATTGAATATGTGCGGAACTTTCACATTGGGGACCAAACAAAGGTCTGCGGCGTCCTTTCCGAATAGATCCTGACCGCGAATGGCTTGCAGTTCCTTCTGCATCTCCAGGAATTGTTCCTGGAACACATTCATTCTGTCGTACATACTTTCGTTTCCAGCAGAAGGTATCTGTGGAATCTGTCCTCCCGGGACAGTGTGTACTACGGGTGGTGGTATCGTCATTACGGCAGTGATTCTTGGTGCTTACCTCTCCCGAAGTTTGTAAGCTTCAGGAGTTGCTGTCATGCAACTTGCATCTTCTCTTTCCCAAAGTTTGTAACCTTCAGGCCCAGCGGTTCCTGTTGTGGTTTCCGGATCTTCCATGATCGACGGAATATATCCTTCCGGGCTATAGTTGGGTGGCATGCCCCAGGGACGATCTTTAGGCATGTTATACCGAGGATCATACTTTTCCACTATGGGTGTAGATGTGATCTCTGAGATCACAGTCCTTTGTTGTTGCATCTGAGCTGTTGCCAGAGCTTGCATGTCATTGTGAAGCTTTCTCAGATCTTCTTTCAGAGCGTCGAGTTCTTCTCTAAACTCTCTGTTCTCTTCCTCGAGATCATCCATTTTCTTTTGTCGATTAGCCCGAGTATTATACGAATGAGACAGTTTGACTCTAGAATCGAGACACAAACGTGAGATTCGTAGGTAAGAAGAATGCGTTATGTGAGAATGATGAATGATATGCAATGATATATTTATTATTATTTTTGTTTAATCAAAATAAACTTTGACAATTGGATTGCAAATATCATACAATGGGTAAACCCCGTTTTATTGAATTCAAAGATTGCGGAAATGGAAATACAGTAAATTACAAAGTGCTGTAAAAGGAAATGTCTAAACTTATGGATCTCGAGTCCTCTCTGAGGAGAGCTCAGGTGTTGGTTCTGGTACTTTCCTTTTCTTTGACCGGGGCTCTTTAGCCGTTGTCGGGTTGTCATTCCTTTGCCAAGTGAAAGGAGCGAGCAAATTCCTTTGGTCTTCTTGATTTTCTACAACATGTTGCTCTAAAATCTCGATCAGAGCGTATTTTTCTTTTAACAGTTGATGTATGTTGTTACACTCCACATTGAGAATGCGGTACTTGTTCTTCCAAGACTTCTTCTCCTGTTGAACTTTGTTGAGAGTAACCTGAAGCTTTTCCGTATCAGACATAAAATAAAGGACATATTCCTTTAACGGAAGAACTCCTTGACGAGGGTAAGGCATCCTCAGCTTGAGAGCTCTAGTTTGTACCTAGTGGAGATAAGGTTCTGCAGAGACACAATCTGGTTTTCCTAGAGACTCTCTTCCTTTCCTGTGAACATGTTTCTAGGCATGCACTATTTCTGTCTTTAGTGCCCTGTCATTTTCTCCTTCCTTGAAGAAAAGACCTTCCAGATGAACATTACGCGGGACATGTCTCATCGGGTATCCAAATTGACGACGAACTGAAACTGGCTGATAATTGATTCCTCCTTTAATTCCTATGAGGGGTACATTAGGGAAATTTCCACAACGGCAAATGATTCTTATCCCTTCATAGATTCGATTGTACCAATCGTTGTCAGAGTTGGTAAGAGACATGATTCTCTGCGACCAACGCAAAGTACTCTTATGATCCCAAAAAGCAGCAGACTTGGGTAAGTGGGAAATGAACCATTTGTAAAGCAAGGGTACACAACATGTGATTATTCCACCGCTGTACAAATTCCTTAAGTGTACAGAATGATACGCATCCGCGAGCAAGGTTGGAACGGGGTTTCCAATCAGAAAAATATTAATGGCATTGATATCAACAAAGTCATCAATGTTGGGAAACAAAAACAACCCGTAAGTGAGCAGAACAAAGACGCTCTTGAAAGCAGTCACATTCCCTATACTAGCAAAGTACAGAGCTTTCTTTATCAAAAACTTGGCTGGCAAACCTTGGATTCCACCCTTAATGGTCATGTGAGTCTTGACTTCTGAATCATCCAAATAGATTTCTCTTGCAATGGTTTGATCCTTTGGAATTTCTTCCAGTCCGAAAAAGGGAGCTTGATCAGTGATGGGTAAATCAGTCAGGTGAGAGTACTCATCTAGTGTTGGTTCCAGATGGTAATCCGGGAATGTGAAACAGTGATAGTCAGGTGTACTTGTGAGTCTTCCTTCTACCGAAATCCATAACGCAATCTTTCTCTCTGACATTTGCAATCATTGTCTTAGTTTAATTTGAAAAAGAGAGACTAGAAGAGAAACTTTTTCTTTGTTTAAAGTTTTTTAATGAGATGAATGCATGAATGCAGCACACAAAAACATAGAAAAAACATGGGGTCAAAGGTTCGGTGTCATAAAGTCATGGCTCTACCCCATCCCCAAAGGTTGTACTGGTGATTTTTTGTACCTGTCCTCACAATCATTGACCCCTCTTGGGATAACAACAGCAGGCTGGTTCACCCAAGCGAACTGATGTATCTTAGAGTAATCTCAAATGAGGATAGTATCGCGTGACAACTATTTTCGATAGCTTCTGCACTACAAAATAGTAACATGGTCTTAGCCTACTAAATCCTTAGTTTCATAGAATACCACAGTCGAACAATCTGCTTTCAACAACTGAAGTCGTATAGGCATTGAATCCGCAAAGGGTCTCTCCACTGATTCGATGGTCGACCGGGGTCTCTTATTTGGGAGTCACTCCCTGTAAGATTACCCGTCTAATGTCATCACTTATCTTAGGTGTCACTCAAACTTTCCAGATGCGGCATCACCCGCAATCCCATTAGCAAAAAAATAAACACGGATATCAAGTAGGAAAAGCGATATACATATATATATATATATATATATATATATATATATATATTTATATTTATTCCTAAAACTAACATCCTAGACCTCTTAAGAGCTATAATCCTAGTCCTATACAGACAATGAATCCCTAACAGAGTCGCCATTTTACTATTGGAAAATGGGGACGATGCCCCAAGGATCATTCTAAGGACTCCCCAGCAGAGTCGCCATTTTACTGTTGGAAAATGGGGACGATTCCCCAAGGATCATTCTAAGAACCTTCCCAGCAGAGTCTCCATTTTACTGTAGCGAGCGAGTTTTGTCGGTGACACGACCACCTTATCGCTGAATTTTGGGTTTTCCTCCTTGAGGAGAAAGGGGTGCTAATTTCTGATTTCTAATTTATCCCATGAAGCTGGAAGGGAAAGGGAAGCTATCTAAAACTAACCTTGCACGTGATTGTTTAACTGAACAAATGCTTAATAGAGATTGGGGGGTCCGGGGTCAGGTTATACAATGGGGAGTTGTTAATTACCCATCCTATATGTGGTTATCCACAGGATATTATCTTTAGGTTTTGCTTTGTAATTGATGGTGTTTATCCGTTAATGGGTTGGGAAAGTTTCTTGGGGAAGTATGAGTGAGTGATTGAGTTTTGTTTTTTGTGGAAAATGATGATGATGGCTAAGGTATGAAACCTAAAGTCTTTGAGTGATGTATGAAGGTACTGGACCTAGAGTTTTTTATTAGTATGCTCTCTAAGATTTCGCAATCTTACGTCTACGTATTCCCGTTTAAATGAAACAGGGAAATCAGAGCAATCATAGTTCCCCATATTCTATGGGAGGAAAAATATGTTTTGGTGTCTTGTTCAAAGCCCAAGATTGAAGCTAAACAGGTTTATTTGTGTCTTGTTCAAAGCCCAAGATTGAAGCTAAAAGGTCTGACTGAGAGAGAATTTGTCATCTCTAAAGAGGGATTGGGATTCCTTTGAAGGGATTGTTGATTTTTGTGTGCTTGATCAAAGCCCAAGGTTGAAGCTAAGAGGTTGATTGACTCCACTAGGGAAGTCCTTATACAAAGCCTAAGAGGAGGCTGGATAAGATCGACTCAACAAGAGAGTGTTTATCTGTCTTGTACAAAGCTCAAGATTGAGGCTAAAAGAGATTTGACTCCTTTGGGGGATATCATTATACAAAGCCTAAAAGGAGGCTAAAAGTTGACTTTCGGGGAAATATTTTGTCTGTCTTGTACAAAGCCCAAGATTGAGGCTAAAAGGGGATTTTGACTCTGCCGGGGAGGTTTGTGTGTGTCTTGTACAAAGCCCAAGATTGAGGCTGAAATGGGAAATTTAACTGACTCTCCTTGGGAAATCATTCCTCAAAGCCTAAAAGATGGCTAGGAGGAAATGACTCCGCTGGGGAAGATGTTTGTCCCAAGCTTAAGAGAAGGTTATGAAATTTATGTCTTGTACAAAGCCCAAGATTGAGGCAAAAAAGGTTTTGACTCAACAAGAGAGTGCTTTTATCTGTCCTGTACGAAGCCCAGGATTGTGGCTGAACAAGCTAGAGAAATCAAAATACCTAAGAGGAATTTGACTTCTGCTAGGGGAAATCCTTATACCAGACCTACGAGGAGGCTGGAAAAGACGGACTCAACAAGAGAGTGTTTTTATCTGTCCTGTACAAAGCCCAGGATTGAGGCTAAAAGGGTTGACTCAACAAGAGAGTGCTAAAAGGTGATTGACTTAACAAGAGAGTCTGAAAAGTTGATAGACTCAACAAGATAGTCTGAAAAGTGATTGACTCAACAAGAGAGTCTGAAAAGTTGGTGGACTCAACAAGAGAGTCTGAAAAGTGATTGACTCAACAAGAGAGTCTGAAAAGGTTAGCTCCGCTGGGGAGAATCATTTGTACAAAGCCCAAGAGGAGGCTAACTTCGCTGAGGAAGGATCATTATACAAAGCCTTAGAGGAGGCTATCTTCTGCTGATGATTATTAAGATCCCTAGGCAGGTCCAAGTGGGGAAATCAACTCTTGCTGAGGGTTTACAACAGAGTTGAAGTATCAGATGCCTTGAGGTTCTAAATTGAGATAGTGTTATCCTGATAATAAACTAACCCTGGTTGGGGAATTTTTATGATGGAGACTGGATTTTAACTCAGTGGGGATTTATCCAGAATGACTGGGGTTTCTTCCTATGTTTGTAGGGAACTTGAGAATGTCTTTTAAGACTCACGAGGGGATCTAGACTGTCCAAGTCTACTGCCCAAGAGGACACAGGTGTATTAAGGGATGAGAATTAATCCTAAATTGGTCTGAGATTTTGACACTGGAAAGACTGCTCTATCAAAGGATGACTAAGTTCTGTCTTATACCTTTAAGAGGTCGTCAGGGTCCTTGGATTAAGCCCAAGAGAAGGAATGAGAACTTCTAAGAAGCCGGAGGGTCCTTGTATAAAGCCCAAGAGGAGTCGGGGATGCTTTTAGGAAGCCTGTGGGTCCCAAACCAATAAAAGTTCAAGAAATGGTATTCACCGAGAATAGATTATTTAGTGAAAGTTCTGAGGTTTGAAGAAACTCAAGAGATGATATTCACCGAGAATAGATCAACTCCGGGGAGTAGAATTTCTTTGACAATTTCTAGGGGTGACAACCTGAGAAAAGGTTCACGAAGAATACTGCCTTTCTCTTTGTTACATATTGTTTAAGCTCAAGAGAAGGCAAGACTGTATCTGGAAATCCAATGGGGATCTAGTTTTGACTGTGTTTAAGAGTGACCAACATGGCTTTACCTAGTTCTAGACCTAGTTGTCGGGAAAACTCTAAATAACTATACTAGTATATATACAGTTGATATATGACAAGTATTTAAAAGGGTATGAAAGAAGACTAACCGTTCGCAGCTTCCCACAATACAATTATATATATGAAAGCGAATAAATGAAAGTTGTTAAAACTTACAGGTGAGCAAGCTTCCATGCTGTATTGTTAGTTGTTCAAAGAAATTAAAGAAAGTTTTGATAAAAAAAGGTATATTTGAATCTAAATCAAAAGAGAAGTTGTTTTTGAAAAGATTGTTGGGGCTTATACTCAAAGAGAGGCCCAAGGTTTAACAGTGATAGCACCGTTGTTTTGAAAATGTACAGAGGGACTTATACAATGTTTGAGGCCCAAAAAGGTTTTTGTACAAAGGGATGGGTCTTACAACTCAAGGAGAAGCCCAAGAGTGTTTTGAAAAAGAAAGGTGGAACTTACAACACGAGGGGAGGCCCAGATGATTTTTGTTTTGAAATGGCGATCGCGCCGAGAATTTTTCTTTAACGCAGAGGGACTTATACAATATCTGAGGCCCAAAATGGTTTTGGTTAAAAGGGGGTTGGGTCTTACACTCTATAAGAGGCCCAAAAGTGTTTGAAAAAGATTTGTTAGGGTGAACATCAAAGAAACCCTAATTTTTGAATTAAAAATGGCATTTTTCAAAGATAATTTAAATAATAAATGATAAAATATCAATTATATTCAAAAACAAGTTGTACACATTGGAAAATATCTTGGAAAATCAAGTTTAATCATATGAAAGCTTAAAATCCAATTAATTTTGAAAGATCAAAGTGTGAATTTCATTTAAAAAATGTTAAAAAACAATTAAAATGAAATTAATTACAAAAATTCTAATTATATTAAATAAATAATATAAGTTGGATTTTTTGTGGAATAAAATACTTTAATATTTTTATGATTTTTTGCAAAAAGAACCAATAAAAAATGATTAAAAGTGAGAGAGAAATTAATTTTCCAAATCATTAAAAAAGAATATGAAAAATATTAAAAAAAGTGGAAAAAGTGGTAAAAAGGGGGTCTGGGGCGAGGGGCATTCGAACCCCAGACCTCAAGGTTGCAGTGCGCGCCTTCTACCACTGGGGTGGTGATACATCCGTGTATCAAAGCCACCCTAGAAATACATAAGGCATGCCTTGTTTTAGGTCTGGCCAAGGCAAGGAAAGGCAAGGTAAGACAAGGCAAGGCAAGGTTTTGGACCAAAAACGTAAAGGCCATAACTTTCTCATTTCTCCATGGATTGGGACAAAATTTATATGCATCTGGCCTAGAATTTCCCAAGGAATCCAATGGTGGTGGTGGTTTTTTCAAATGAGGTCCCTATTTAAAAACCCGATAGTATTTTTGAAATAGGCCTATAATTGCGTTTTCTATACTAACACATAGTACAGGCAAGAATTACATGGCAAATTGGTTCAAACACAACATATATAGTATGTATGAGATGTTTATGATCAGTGGCCTTCAAAGAAATGCATAATTTAGAAAGTTCAAGTGATGATGTATTTACCTCTTGGAGCTTGTTGTGCAATCTGACAAATTTCTTGTGCCAGAAGTAATTTGATGCTTTGGACACTCTCAATTGATCCCTTAGAAGCTTTTAGAATTGTTAGAACCAGCTGGAATCCTCAGAAACAAGTTTGAGCTCTTTCTTGCAAAAGGGGCAAAAATGACCAATATGGCAACTCTCTCAAATGGTGTTCCAGATATGGGAACCATTTGGGACAGTTTCTAGGGTGATATTTGGAGTGTGTTTGAGGTCTTATCTGGTTTTGAAAGTGACTGAATCAAGACATGGCTTGAAAAATGCAAAAAAGACCAATTTTGAGATTTTGAGAGGTGACTTGGTGATTTTGGTGTTACATGTCACATATGAGAGTTTGGACAGCTTAGATATGACATATTGGATGTGTTTGGATCACGAGTTGTGATGGAAATCCTCTCTAACTCAAAAACTCAGAGTTACCTTGCAAAAGAAGGCATTTTGGCCTAAAGAGAGAGATTTTGAGGAAAACATCAGTTTGGGTGCTTTGGTGTACTCAAACCGATCACAATTGATGTCTATTTATAGTGTGTCAAGTTTTTTTTTGGCATCAATAGTGAATGGCAACTGCAGCAGGCCTTTGGCCAATGTTATGCAAAAGGAATCTCAAGTCTCCTCTATCCATTGACTTGAGATTAGAGCACAAGCTTTGTAGCTTTGGTTCATAGATAAACTTGGACTGAACTCAGTTGGAATAGGCTCAGTTCATGCCACCTTGGTGCATCCATTGAATGCTTGAAAACAAAATTGGAGTCTTGGCACTTTTTAGCTCTTTTAGGTTTGGCATGCTACTTGTAGATTCTTGGGTTTTGGAGGCTTGGAGATCAGATCATCCCCCTTGGATTTGATCCTCAGATGCGTCCAAAATGATGACAAGGCTTGGATTTATCAGATTTGGACAAATCGAGCCAATGTGCACAAATCTGCCTTGTAAAAATCAGTTCAGGATGCCATGTTCAAAGGGTTGTATCTCCTTGTTCAAATGGAATTTGGAGATGATCTGGTACTTGTTGGAAAACCCTCATGACATACTTTAACTTTGATGTCCACCCCTAGACCTGGTTTGACTTGGATCAAGGTGAAAAATGTCCCTACATTTTGGAAAAAGTAAGGCAGATTTTGACTTAGTGAAAATTTCACTAAGTGTTGGAAAAATGTCATTTTCATGTTTTCAGCCATTTTGATCACTCCATAACTAAGAATTCATGAGGAATTGGAATGAGATGTAGTTAACAGTTTTAAAGTATGCCATGAGAGCTACAAATCCATCTTTGGACCATCAAAAATGGTTGTTTGGATCTCAAGTTATGATCCTTGGAAGTTGGTACCCTAGCCACTTTGTTCCTTAACAAAAAAATTCTAAATTTTTTATGGTTACCCCTTTTACAAGTTAACTCACTTTCTTTGATTTTTCTTGATGAATGATGTTTCCAATCATATATTAACATTTTTTTTAGGGACAAGGAACCATAATTGTGAAAAATCTCAAAAAGTCAAACTTGACTTTGGTGCAGAGTTGACTTTTTATCGGATGAATTCCAAACTGTGCGATCCTTAGTGAAATCAAGTCCTTGACCTAAATCAAACCTAATGGATATATTCCATAGGTGTTGTAGGGTGTATTGAATCATGTCCCAAGGTTTGGGAGCATGTTTGGGTCAAAAGTCAAAGGTACAGTTGACATTTTCCTCAAAACCCTAATTGTGGTCCTGATGAAATTGAAACTTGTGAATCAAGCTTCTTGGGTCAATCCATTGTTGCAAATGGATCAATGTGGTGTATTGGAGACCCTCAAATCATGTCTTGAGGTCTTGGCTCATGTTTTGTCCCAAAAGTCAACTTAGGGGTGAATTAGGTCAAGAAACCCTAATTTCTGATTTTTGGTAAATGCATCCCCTGAGGCTAAATTGACTTGATGATTGGGTCCATGAGGTCCCTTAGAGTATCTTGGGTTGTGCTTTGAATCATTGGCTCATGCCTAGAGGAAAAATTCCATCTGGAGGCCTCAGTCGACCAAAACCATAATTTGGTGACACTGGCGATCTTGAGGATTGATCCACTTGGAATGCTGCAACTTTGTGCCTGATTCTTGATGTGGGAGTCTTCTTGATCCTTTATAGGTGTTTGAGAGGTTAGACAAATTGAAGATCATGTCATTTCTTGATTGATCCTTTGTCTAAGTGTCCTGAGAGGGCTTTAAACCCTAATCCTTGATTATGGTGAATGCTCGATCATATTTGAGGAGATTGATGAGGCATGATGGTTCGTCCATATTGTGATGATGATTTTCACAATGATGGGAAATCTTAGTGGTCAAAATTTGGGGTATGACAGACCCCACAATCTGCAAGAAGTAAAACACGGCCAAAATGAATTTCAGAAACGCAACAACAAATAACCAAAACGACACAAACTTTTCCAAATCATTCTCACCATATTCTCCTATAAATATGAGCTCCCTCATCTTACAACAAGAACCCTGAAAATCCTCTTCACTCTCCCGTCACATAACTTCATTTTCCATCGAACTTCATTCAACAACAAACACCTCTTTTCTCCTTCATCTTCAACACATTATCTAAACAACCCAAAATCTTCTCTTCCATCCTCAACCATAACCATTCACCCTTTCTCTTTCAACAACATCATTTTAATCTTACCTAAACAATAATGAAACTGAAACCAAAATCTCCAACCCACAACTCTACTTCAATCAACCCTCAATCCAGAACAACCCAGAAACACCATCAAAACTTTCAAATCCGTTTCACAAACCCAAACAACCAACACCCATTCCAGAACTAAATCACAAAACCCAAACAGAATCAGAGAATTTGAGATGAAATGAGAACAGAGGAAAAGCGAAACGAGATCCAAGGGCAGATAAATACACACCTGATCGATCCTGAGCGAACACGATCTAAAGCGGAGTAGATTGAGAAGAACAAAATCATACGCGAAAGAAGATTGAAGGAATTGATGTGTGCGTGATGTTGTTCATCATGGTTCTTCATTATGTCTTGGTTGAACTTTTGCCCTTCTTTCCATGGCTGTTGTGTTTTTATGTTGTTGATGATGTTAATTTTACTTTTCTAAAAGTGAATTTAATGTTGCATTTGGAAAAATAATTTTGTTGTTTCATTTTTCATTCGTTGTAACTGGTTTTGTTTGAGAATGCTACCCTGTGGTAAATCGTGTTGCTTTTGGGTTATGTATGGCCCATGTTATTTTTTTGATTCATACCACTTTCTTTGTTAAAAGAACCGTGTCCCTTTTTTGGTGGATGATGGGCTACTAAGCCCAAATGATTCCACCTGAATCTATATATACACCCCTCCCTCTCATTCTACTTTCATGGAATTCTAGTTTTGTTTTTTAAGAAGAAGAGCATTTTTTTATCATTAAATTGGTTTAAGTTTTTCTTAATGATTTTTATTTGGTTTTTATTTTCGTCTTTATTTCGATTTTCATTTCCATTATTGGTCGATGAACATCTAAGAGTCATAGATTGTGGATTTATCGATTTAAAATCATGATTAAGATGAGACCATTTTCTTTCCATCTCATTTTGAATTTCATTTCTCTCTTCATTTCGATTCTCTTTTCTATTTTGGTCAATGAAAATCTAAAATCATAGATTGTCGATTTATCGATTTAAAATCATGATTAGGATGAGACCATGTTTTCTTTTCTATCTCATCTCATTTTATTTCTCCTTTCGTTTCATTTCCATTTTCTTCTATTTCTCGATCGATGAAGCCTTTCTATTCACGAATTTTGATTGATTGAGGTTTTTTAACCTTCATTATTTCAAATCTGTAGAAAATGATCATTGAGATCATTTTCTATACATTGGGATCGTGATAGGTTACCTTCGATTAATCGACGAAAGTTTGTGATTAAGACGAGACCGTCACCTTTTCTTTTCGTGTGGCACAATTTCTTTAGAGAATGATTCACAATACCGTTTCTCTATCGTGTTTTAGCACAAACATTGATTGCGTGGCCTCCTATAGCAGGATCTTCATAATAGATTGTGCTGCGATGGTTTAGCACTAAAGTCGACCCAATCATCCGATCACCAACTAATCACTAACAACTAACTTTAATTTCCGTCCGATTTATTTCAATATATCTTGTTTATATATTCTTGTTCATATTCATCTGTTCATATCATATCCATCTTATTTATATCTTGTTCATCTAACCTTTCCTTTGTTCATACTTTGTTCAAAAACACACTAATAACAATCGAAACCATAAAAAACTCAATTGGTGGACTGTTGGTTACTTTGCCGAGCAATGCAACTTTGACAGTGGACAAAAACCCTAGCAAAGGAGCTGCAGATTGTGGTTATCTCTATTCTCTCTTATTTTAGATTAGGACACTTGCACACGTACGGCTTCCTCTTGGGCTACCTGACAACGAGACCCTTTATTTCTTGCATTTAATTTTCCCTTGTATTTTTTTATGTGCCCCGCTCCTTTGGATGTATTTCTTTTATTTTTTTCGCTTTATGTGGTTGTGGTTTCGTATTAGGAGTACCCTTAGGGACTAGGATCGACCAAACCCTTTCACAAGCCCTTGATCCAACGTCAAGTGGCTATTTACCTTAACTTGTAAGTCGACTGCCTTGTGCGTCGCCATCGACCTTACCTTACCCTTTAGGACCTCCATTTCCTTTAGTTCAAACTTTCTCTAACGCCATGAATAAACCCTTGATCCAACATCAAGTGGCATTTTCTAAGTCTAATTAATCAATTTAATCATACTTAGACACTTTTCTATAAAAGATGAAAAAGGAGCGGGGTGTAGTCAACGTCTCCCCGAGAGTGAGGATCCGAGAGGTAGATCTCGTGATTCGAGCTCTCGTCATCCTAAAATTAACCAACCTTTTTTCTTGGCCCAATGCGATCGAGACATTTTCTCAATTGTAGTCAACGTCTCCCCGAGAGTGAGGATCCGAGAGGTAGATTTCGTGATTCAAGCTCTCGTCATCCTAAAATTAACCAACCTTTTCTCTTGCCCCAGTGTGATCGAGACCTCTTCTCCACTATAGTCAGTGTGTCCCCGAGAGTGAGAATCCGAGAGGTAGATCTCGTGATTCGAGCTCTCATCTTCCAAACAATACTTTAACTCATTAAATCTCTTTTTCCTCGCCGTCGTGCGATCCTTCAAAACTTTTCATAAGCCCGAGATATGGTGTCTTGAGACGACGCAAAACATTGCTTCTCCTACAACCTACTTGAGTCGAGATAAGTGGCGTGTTCCCCCATGAATGTTGATATGTGGAAATCCATTCAAAGTGGTGCAAGCGTCCTCTCCTCACCCGTCTGGGTAAAGCAATGTTTTCTGTCGAATACGACTAAGTATCTTTCGATAAAATCAAACAAAAAAACCGTAATTAGCCGAACTACGGATGCTCTGATTTCTCATTTGTCTATGAGGATACGTAGGCATGAGATTGCGATGATCTTGGCGGGCACCCTAGGAAAATAAACCATCTAGTCCTTAATCTCTTTCCTTCATAACAATTTGAGAAGCCTAACACTTAGAAGCAAACATTAACGCAAACCTAACCTAATGGTTCCCGTTGAGTACAACAGACGTCAGGGGTGCTAATACCTTCCCCTCACGTAACCGACTCCCAAGCTCAGACTCTTTTGGTTGCGATGACCATGTCTTTTCTTTTCATTTTAGGGATTTTATCGATATTTTCCCTTTCCTCTTATGGGAATAAATAAAGTTCGGTGGCGACTCTGTTAGTCTAGTCCCGCGGGCGTACGATTGCGCTTCCCGAAGGATCATGCTTTTTTTGAGGTACGACAATCATCATCATCATCCTCATCATAATTATCATAACATGATGATGATGAATCACCAATTTTTCCACATATTTGATGCTTTGTAGAATGTACTAGTAAAAAAGAAAGTGTTGATTGAAGAACTAGAAGTATCGAACCAAAATCTAAACGTTAAAGAGTGAGATATGGATAATGGGCTGCCAAAGGCTAGAAAAATATTAAAGGGTGTAAATTGTTCTTAAAATATAAATTGGATTTTTATAATATTATTTTATAATTCAATTTGACAACTTATATGTTCAGTGAAGGGTTGGTAAAATACTCAATCCACATATGATGTGATAAACTCAAATGTATCTTCTATTATGTGCTTTAGACATGTTGGGTGGAACGAAATGATGTGCAAGAAATAACATTTTCAATAACAAAATAGGGAAGAAAACATAACGTAAAACCAAATAAACATAACAACATAATATCCTAAATAAACATTAACAACATAGATCAAAAAACATAACAACATAACTAAACATTAACAACAAAACTAAATATTAACAACATACATAACTCAATATTAACATCATAAAAACAACAATATAACTCAAGAAAATCAACAACATTGTTCAACAAAAACAACAACATAATTAAAAAAAATCAACAAAACTAACAAAAAGCACAACAATAACTTAAACCCTTCACTTATCTCAACAACAAAAACAATTTAAAACCTATAATCTAATCTCAACAACAAGAAAAATAACAAACCCTATGTTGGACAAATATTTTGAACAAGACATATGTT
Source organism: Lathyrus tuberosus (assembly GCA_022829125.1). Lineage (NCBI taxonomy): Eukaryota > Viridiplantae > Streptophyta > Magnoliopsida > Fabales > Fabaceae > Lathyrus > Lathyrus tuberosus. The sequence continues at coordinate 997,418 of JALAZF010000784.1, read as the reverse complement.
TCATGTATATTTTGAATAAGAAAAATAAGAAATATATTTTGAACAACAACAACACCATAACTCATAAAATTAATGGTGGAAAATATTTCACGTATGTATCTTTCCTTGGAAAGATTCATGAAAAATGAAAACAAAGAAATGAGTTTCTTGTTTCGTCTTGCAAGGGTTTGTGATGCCTTTCCTTCATCCATATTAGTTGGAGAAGTTATTTTGGATTTTTGTAAAGATATGTTGGAGTTTTGTGAGATTGGGATAAGGTGATGGAAGTTAGGGTTTCACTTTAATCACAGTGTATTCTAAGGCGAATTAAGTTAGTTTATGTGGTAAATCAATTCACCACGACTGGTAAAAGAAACTATGGTGAAATGTCCCTGATATTTAATCATGGTTGTTCGTATGAGCCGTGGTAAAAAGTGTTTAATTTTTATTAAAAAAATGAAATTAAAGGAACATATCCTTTTTTATAAAAAAAAACATAAAATTGCTAGTGTTGGGATTCGAAGTGTGTCACTCCTTCACATACCATCACACTTATTTATTTGGACCGTAGAAAAAAGTGATTTCTTTTATAAAAATATGCACATACTTAATATAAATTATTTTGGTTGGACAAATGTTCATAATAAGAAAATTCTATGAAATGTAGTTTTTATAGTAGTGTGTCAAGACTTGCAAACACTTGGGTGATTGTTTGAGTGGAAGTAAGGGGATTTTAGATTCAGGAGATCCTGAAATGAAATTCATAGGTAGTAATGGAACACCTTGCTCTATATTGAACATGATACCACAATTCATTGTACCCTTCAAGTACCTTAGGATCCACTTGATTGCTTCCTAATGTTGCTTCCCTGGCTTGGACATGAACTTGCATACTTGACTTACTACTTGTGTCAAACCCGGTCTAGTGCAAAATATAGAATACATCAAACAATCAATTGTAACGAAATAAGGAATCTTAGAAATAAATTTAATATCTAATTTTGTCTTCAGACACTGTTCTAAAGAGAGCTTACAATGATTCGCCAATGCAGTACTCATAGGCTTTGCTTTGCTCATGTTAAATCTGCTCAAAACACCTTTAACATAACTTTTCTGAGATAACCATACTTTATTAGTTCCTCTGTCCCTGTGAATATCCATCTCAAGAATATTTTTTTGCAACATCCAGTTCCTTCATATCAAAATCCTTACTCAACTTGGTCTTCAACTCATTTACATGATGCAAATGGTTAGCAGTAATCAACATATCATCAACATAAGGTAACACAAAAATAAAAGATCCATCTTCAAGGCTCCTCACATAAACACAACAATCATAATCACACCTTTATAGTCAATTCAGAGTATTTATGAATCAAAGCGCTTGTACCATTGCCTTGGAAATTTCTTCAAGCCATACAAAGACCTCTTCAATTTGCAAACAAGTATGCCATGTCCAATATCACTGAATCCCTCTGGCTGCTCCATGTAGATTTTTTCCTCTAGATTACCTTGGAGGAAAGTTGTTTTCACATCCATCTTCTCTAAATGCATATTCCTGTTGGCTACCATGGCCAATACTGCTCTGATAGAAGTGTGTCTAACGACTGGACTAAAAATCTCATCATAATTAATCCTCTTCTGTTGTGAATACCCATTTACAACTAGGTGAGCCTTGAACTTTTTTTTGCTACATGCAACATATAGCTCTTTTTCCCTGTCTCATTATTTTTCAAGGACTCCATCATACCACCCATCCACTTATCTTTCTCCTAGTTAACCATAGTTTATCGAAAGGTAGTAGGGTCTCCTAAAGTCGTAAGAAGAGTATATGGTACTTAGTCTTCAAAACCAAATCCCAATGGAGGTGTAATACGATGGGATCCCTATCACAAACAGGTGTAGAGTCTTGTACTCCATATGAATCTTACACTTCACTTGAATCAGAGCCTAATTCATCCTGTTGTTGGTGTATAATCTACCTTGGACTCACTTTTGGATTTTTAATATCCACCAAAATCTTGTCGTGACTGGAATTTTCTCCCTCAGTATCTGGCACAACTACCACATCTGAGTATTTCAACATTGATTGCTCATCAAATATAACATATCTACTAACAACCACCTTCCTCTTAACCGGATCCCACAACTTGTACCCCTTTAAACCTTCATTGTAGCCAATAAAGATGCATTATTTTGACTTGAGGTCAAGTGTAGACTGATCCCCAATGAAAATATGCACATATGTTGCACACCCAAAAATCCTCAAAATACTGAAATCAATGGGGTTACCTATCAATGCCTCCTCTGAAACTTTGCCATTGTTGAAATAAAAATAGAATTCGGGTTTAGTGTTATCGTTCCACAGAGATTGTCCGTGATATTACCGCCGTTCTACAGTCGTAACGTTTCAAACTTTAAAGTAACAGGGGTTTTAGGTTGTTTTCGTAACGGTTGCATTCAAATTTAATTAAAAGCGGTAAAAGATTGTTTTAACGGTTTATAAAAGCATGTCAAGGTTAGGGTTCAACAAACCACTTTGTACGTATATAATTGATGAACTAATGAACTCGGTTAAATGATAAATACAATCACATATCCTCCCAATATGTTTATCTCTAACACATATTGTGAGTTTTGCCATTTTGATCCTTTGTTGATTTCTCACACAAACTATCAAAATGACAACATTAAAGTTCAATATTTGGTGAACATCAACACACATTGCTATCTCTAGCCAATGTACATTGATGGATGACAAACCTAGGTAAAGAGTTGGACCATATTTCTCAATCATGAACCAACACAAAGAATAAACATAAAAACAAGGTTTATCATCATACATTCATCATCCAAGAGTTCACAAGATAGGATCAATCCATATACATACAAAGTAAAGGTTTACTTACATCTAACCTTGACACAAAAGAGAAATTAGCTACACATATTCATGGTAGCTTGATCAACAAGAATCGGGAGAAGAGAAACGAGCATCAACGACGATCTTATCGACAAAATGATGCTTTTTATCTTCCAAAAATGAAGTGCTACAGTGTAATATACTTTGATCTCAGAATGTAATAGAGAGTCAGAGCAAATTCTGATCAAAACCCCTTTATAAAGGGGCTGAGTTTCGTGAAGCGCGCTGAGCGCGCAGTCGCCCGCTGAGCGGGCTCCACTTAAAAGTTAAACCACCTAAAAGCGCGCTGAGCGCGCTCAAAGCATGCTCAAAAAATCTAAATTTTGCCAAACTGCTTTTGTGGGGTCCTCAAGGCTCCAATCCACACCCTTCTATGTAAAAATCTGCAATAAAAACACAAAAGTTAAATAGATTCGACAAATAACGAAATTAACTAGAAAACGGTTATAAACGGAAAGAATGGGAAAAGGCATGGATTTACAAATAAAGCTCACAAAAAGGTGCTAAAAACTAATCTAAATATTAACACTTTTTAGCACCTAACAACTCTCCCCAACTTGTCTCTTTGTTTGTCCTCAAACGAAGATAATTTAGAATAGAAGCAAGAGGAAAACAGGGAACAAACACCAAAAAAACATAATGGTTCAAACCAAATAAACACGCACGCAAGTACCGCTCGTTCTTACGAAGAATGAAAATATGTAAATGAACTAAATTCTAAACATAATTAACAAGCACAAATCATAAGCAAACAAATGTTCAAATTAGAATCACCTAATTTATTCAAATGAGCCTAGCTTAATATATCCAAGGGACAAAACACACTCATAGCAAAAGTGTCAGCATCCAGAATAATTCATGCATTCATCAAACCAATTCAACAAGAAAACCAAGGAAACAAAGATCACTTAAGGGCTTCTAAAGGTTGTAACTAGGCAAGGTTAAACAAGAAAGGGATATTTGTAAAAGGCTAATGAAACAAAGTGGTTAACAAAAATTATCAACAAATGAAGAACATGCCAATAAACCACTTAGACAAACCTCATAACAATTCAATTCAAACCTTTCTTTTCTTTTCTATTCTTTTCTTATGGTGCACTCTTTCATTTTCTTTTCAAACAACTCCCTTTGGAGTGCAAAGCATAGCACAAAATAGTGCTTCAAGTTTCTTTCTTTCTTCACAAGAGGCACCAATTCACCACTCCATTTTCTTTTTCACAAACTAGCACAACTCTCCCCAACTTTAAACCATACTATAATTAATGGGCAATGTTCTTCAAAAGTATGTTCAACAAAGGGTTAAGTGTATAAATAAAAGAACTAGAATGAATCACAATGATTTTCTTTTAGCATCAACAACCCACTATAAAGCGCATTCTTTTGATCATATGACAGGTAGATACAAGATTCATTCCAATTCAAGGCTCAACATGGCTAGCAAGTGCTCACACCTCTCATAAGGTAAAATTGAAGGTTATATGGATTGGTGGTTTTTCTCATAATCAAAAATTTCCTAGATCATTTCAATGTTTCCACGGTTTGCACATGAATACAAGATTAAACATGAATCATACGAGCTAAACAACAATTACAAAATCACTCAATATTTATGAACAATGGAGGGACTCACATTTGTGGTTGTGTCCTAATTGATTCCAAAATGAACACAAATGCAAAATGAAGAAAAGCTTGAAAATCATGTGAAGCACAAAGTTCAAAAACATACTAACATTCTACCAAGCACAAAACAGAGTACCTTTGTGTGCACTAACTTAGACTTATATCATCACCATCAATGAAAGGTGAAGTGAATCACTTAATGTTCAAAGAAACAAACTTGCTTCAACCATCCATTACCTTAAAAAAAAATAAAGTTGGCAACAACAAAAAATTTCTGTACAAACAAACCATATAAAGATAAAACAACATCCACCCGGATGTTAAATTCATTAAATCAACCAAAAAAATTTTAACACCAAATTCAAACTCACATCCGCCCGGATGGAGAATACAAAATTCCTAGTAGTCAATACAAAATCCAACCATAATAGTTATACCAAGTAAAATAATAAAAAAAAAAAATATCATAAAAGACTAGTCAAACCCCAACATCAGTCAGAACTAGAGCTAGACGCTCCATGATCCGCTCCATCATTACCGTCCTCGTCATCAAGGTCTCCTTCCTCTGCCCCCTCCGGAAAACTAGGCCTGCCCTCAGGCCAACGAGCATAAGCAATGAGTTCTTCGCGAGTCCTCAGCCGGTGGTCCACATGTGGCTCCTGAATCTGCAGCTGCAACTGCATCATAGAATCATGCATAAATAATAAAGCTCGCTGATGAGCCTCGTGCATGGCCCAATTGGCCTCAGCACTCGGATCAAAAGCGTGCCCGCATCCGCGCCCACGGCCACGAGCAGGAGCAGTAGCAGCTACAGGGACAGCCTGCTCAAAATCAATCGCCCCCATACAATGACGAGTGACATAGCTATCATCTACAATCTGGAGCTTCACATTCGGGTGGGAAGGTAATGCAACTTGCGCCTCATGGTATAAAGCCATAATCAAACCTGGATAAATAAGAGCGCAAGCCACACGATCTCCAAGTGGTGTACCACTGGTGGAAGTTCTCTTCAATTCATTAGAAATAATCCGCCCAAAGTCCACGGTATGTCCCTCTGTGCACAAATGAAAAATTAGAGCCGCGGTCTCCATGGGAATAGATGAGGTGTGGCTTCTCGTCCGAAGGTTGTAAAGAACAACCGACATGACAAGCTGCGCGACATTATCCAACACCCTCCTAGCAAACTTTATCGGCGCTCCACTTGCACTTAAAGTGTAAGTGCCCCCCTCTCTGCATAAAGCCTCCCTAAGTTGCTCGGCATTCCAATTCCGCCGAGCCAATGTCCGCCCAAAATCACACAAACCATCTTCCCCCAGCTGACAAGGGTCTCCAAGGTAGGTATTGATGGACTCCCTCGAGAAATTGATTACTTTCCCCCGAACCCATGTTTGAAAAGTTAACGTCTCTCCAACGGACGGCAACGCATTGGCGTAGAACTCCCTAACAATGTCAATGTTGTACTCAGGAAAGGGAGAACTAAGCTTATCCCACGCACCACCCTGCACAAAATGACTCATGTTCCTATGGGGACCAATGGGATCAATCATAATTAACCTGTCCGGCAAAATTGATCTTTTTTCAAGCTCCACGTATCTTTGTTGTTGCTCGAGGCGAACAAAACGCGTTGAATCAAATTGGCCAGCGGGAGCTCTTCTGTTAGGATTCGACGTCGAACCAACACGTTGCTTCTTCCTTCCTGACATCTGAAAAACAAAAAGAAAAACAACGTACAAACAAAATAGTACCACAAGTTAGTGAAAACAGCAAGCTAAAATTCCTAAATTATATAAACAATATATAGAACAATGACAACATAGCATAACAGAATTAGGAAAAGGGGGAATTTTCTGCAAATCTCAGAGCGCGCTGAGCGCGTAGGAGCGCGCTGAGCGGGCTCTGCGAAATGCAGAAAAAAAAACCCCCTCTGCACAGATGGTTCTAAAAAATAAACACAACCCCTAATTTCACTACACAGCCAGTTACAGAGAAATAAAAATCAAACATCAAAGCAAATTAACCTTTCCACAAACCCTAAGTCTAAAATTTTATACCCTAATTTCCACAATTCTAACTTCTAACCAACATGCAAGCATACTAAGTAAACACTTACACAGAATTTCGTCAATACAAAGGCAAAGGAAAGAAGAAGAACATAAACATCCAACAATTACAAACAATGTCCCAAAAATGGGTTTCTAATTAAAAAAAATGAAAAATTGCAAAAACAAAGACTTACAATGCTTGAGGATGATGATGCTTAGCAGAAAATGAAAGGGAGATGATGTAGAGAATTGAAAATCCAAGGAAGTTTTTGAAAAATTTGGAGGAGAGAAAATGAGGGAAAGTGAGGGAAATGAGAAAAAGAGGCAAGGTTGCTGAACCCTAGCCACTTTAACATTAATCTGGGTCGGGTACACCTTTGTGGGCCCAGAAAATCAAATATATTTTTTTTATTTTTTTTAAATTCGCAACCCGCGCTGAGCGGGCAAAGAGCGCGCTAGCTCCTGGAAGTATAGGTTCATTTTTTTCAAGAGCACGCTGAGCGCGCAGAGCAACATAAAAAATTCTCCCAGCAGCAAAAAGACATCATCCACACGTTCAAAACATCACCCTAAACATCATACAACATCAATTTTTCACAAACCATGTCTAAACAGCAAATTCACTAGTAAAAACGATAAAAGCTTACAGTGTTGGGGTGCCTCCCAATGAGCGCTTGTTTATCGTCGGATAAGCTCGACGGTCCAAGATGCTCAATTAAGAACATCAAGGAGAACAGAACTGGAAGCGCGATCGAAATTCCCTACGAGGTAAATTTTTAGACGTTGACCGTTGACGGTCCAACAGTCTTTCTTTTCCAAGTCTTCGATAACAACAGCTCCAAAGTTTTTCACTTCCTTAACACGAAAAGGCCCAGACCACTTTGATTTTAATTTTCCCGGAAAGAGTCTTAACCGAGAGTTAAACAATAACACCAATTGTCCGGCCTTGAAGTACTTTTTCCGGAGCTTTTTATCGTGGTATTCTTTCACTTTTTCCTTGTACAACCAACTTGAGTGGTATGCGGCATTTCACATTTCTTCCAGCTCAAGAAGTTGCACTTTTATTTTATGACCGTCCAAGTCCTAATCAAAATTTAACATTTTCAACGCCCACAAAGCCTTATGCTCCAATTCAACCGGTAAATGGCAAGTTTTACCATAAACCAATTAAAATGGAGTTAGACCAATTGGAGCTTTATAAGCAGTGCGATATGCCCATAAAGCCTCGTCCAATTTTTGCGACCAATCCTTTTTCGAACTTGACACGGTTTTTTCAAGGATTCTTTTTATCTCACGGTTGGATACCTCAGCTTGACCGTTCGACTGCGGGTGGTAAGGGGTCGCCACCTTATGTGATACACCATAGTGTTTTAAGACATTTTCCAGAGGTGTATTACAAAAGTGTGACCCGCCATCGCTAATGAGCACCCGAGGAGTGCCAAAACGGGAAAAAATGTATTTCTTTAAAAAATTTATCACCGTTTTGCCATCAGCCTTAGGTGAGGCAATCGCCTCAACCCACTTCGAAACGTAGTCAACGGCAACCAACATGTATTCATTACCAAAAGATGGTGGAAATGGACCAACAAAATCGATACCCCAACAATCAAAAATTTCTACCTCTTGTATGTTTTGGAGAGGCATTTCATCACGTTGTCCAATTCCACCTGTTCTTTGGCACATGTCACAACTTTTGGCATGGAGATGTGCGTCTTTAAAAAGAGAAGGCCAATAAAAGCCCGATTGAAGGACTTTAGTGGCCGTCCTCGCACCATTAAAATGGCCTCCATACGGCGAGTTGTGACAATGCCAAATAATGCTTTGAGCCTCATCACTCGTGACACACCTTTTCAAAAGGTTGTCACTTCTTAACTTAAACAAATACGGGTCGTCCCAAACGTAGTAACTAGCATTCGAAAGGAACTTCTTTTTTTGGTTCCAAGTTAGGTCTTCGGGCACCCAACCAGTAGCCTTATGGTTAGCAAAATCTGCAAACCAAGGCCTAACTTAGACTTTAAGAAGTTTTTCATCAGGAAATTCCTCTTGGATTTTCTTTTCAGCGATTGTGACCTCAACATTGACAAGGCGAGACAAGTGATCTGCCACCAAATTTTCCGACCCCTTTTTATCTTTTATTTCTAAATCAAACTCTTGTAATAAAAGGATCCATCGGATGAGCCTTTGCTTCGAATCCGGTTTGGTAAGCAAATACTTGATCACCGAATGGTCGGTGTAAACAACAACTTTTGACCCGATGAGGTAGGATCTAAATTTCTCAAGCGCATACACAATAGAAGGTAATTCTTTTTCGGTTGTGGCATAATTAACTTGTGCCTCATTTAAAACTTTACTTGCATAGTGTATGGCATGGAAACTTTTTTCCTTCCTCTGACCAAGTACCGCTCCAACAGCATAATCGCTCGCATCGCACATAAGTTCAAAATTCAAAGTCCAATTTGGAGCGATTATTATTGGAGCGGTAACTAACATTTCTTTTAAAATTTCAAAAGCATGAAGACATTCATCGTTAAAAAGAAATACCTGTTCCTTGCTTAGCAAGTTGCTCAATGGTCTAGCCACCTTTGCAAAGTCTTTGATAAAACACTGGTAAAAACCGGCATGCCCAAGGAAATGTCGGATCCCTTTTACGTTGGTCGGAGGAGGCAACTTCTCTATCACTTCAACTTTCGCTCTATCAACCTCAAGGACTTTGGACGAAACTTTGTGGCCGAGTACAATTCCCTCCGTCACCATAAAGTGACACTTCTCCTAATTTAGCACTAGATTTGTCTTCACACACCTCTCTAAAACAGTTTCCAAATTTGTCAAGCATAAATCAAACGAACCTCCAAAAACCGAAAAGTCATCCATGAACACTTCCATCGTCTTTTCTATAAGGTCGGCAAATATAGCTTGAACACACCGTTGGAAAGTTGTCGGCGCATTACATAAACCAAAAGGCATCTTCCGATACGCAAAAATGCCAAAGGGACACGTAAAAGCCGTCTTCTCATGATCCGCCGGGTCAACCGCAATTTGGTTATACCCCGAATATCCGTCCAAAAAACAATAGAACTGCTGCCCGGATAACCTCTCAAACATTTGGTCCATAAACGGTAATGGAAAATGATATTTTCTTGTCGCGGTGTTGAGCCATCTATAATCAATGCACATCCTCAACCCCGTCACTGTTTTTGTTGGAACCAACTCATTTTTTTCGTTACGAATCACGGTCATTCCTCCCTTTTTTGGCACAACATGGACAAGACTAACCCAAGGGCTATCGGAAATCGGGTAAATCATACCGGCTTCCAATAGCTTAACCACTTCTTTTCTCACCACCTCTTTCATTGTTGGGTTCAAGCGGCGTTGCGGTTGGGCTACCGCCTTGAAATCTTCTTCCATCAAGATACGATGCATGCAATAAGCCGGGCTAATTCCTTTTAAATCGGAAAGGACCCAACCTATAGCATCTTGGTTTTTCTTCAAAACATGAATTAGAAGGCCTTCCTCTTTTTTGTGCAACACGTTACTAATGATAACCGGCTTGTTACCACCGTCATCAAGAAACGCGTATTTTAAATTGGAAGGCAAAACCTTTAATTCAAGTGGTGACTTCTCAACTTTCACATCCTTTTTTAACTCTTCCGATTCTACCTCCCATGGTTGCAACTCTTTGAGGGATTCAAGCTCTTTTAAACACTCTTCAAGAGCTCTTTCTTCTTCTTCGGAAAACACTTCAAAAGAATCATTAAGAACTATTTCTAACGGAGAAATTTCATGCACATGCTTAGAAACCTCAAACGTTGCTTCTTCAATTGCATCAATCGGAAAGTTATCATGTTTATCCTTTGAATGCTTCATAGCTTCGAAAAGATCAAAACAAACCTCTTCATTTTGAACCCTCACCTTCATTAAACCGTCATCCACATCAATCATCATTCGGGCGGTTTTCATGAAAGGCCGGCCAAGAATTAAAGGTGCATCTTCATCTTCCTCCATATCGATAACAACAAAATCAACCGGGAAGAAAAATTTGTCAACTTTTACCAAGACATCTTGAGCTAACCCATGAGGATGAGTTGTGGACTTGTCGGCCAATTGCAAAGTCATACGAATGGCTTTCATCTCAATGTTCCCAAGCTTCTTTACAATGGACAATGGGATAAGATTAATGCTTGAGCCCAAATCGATTAAGCCCTTCCCAACATAGACGTCACCAATGGTAACCAGTAAAGTCACACGCCCCGGGTCAACTTCTTTTTTAGGAAGAGTTCTTTGGATGATGGCACTACAACTCGCGTCAAGAACAATAGTTTCCGGTTCCGAATACCTCCGCTTCTTCGTGAGAATGTCTTTCATGAACTGTGCATACTTTGGCATTTGTTCCAAAGCTTCGGCAAACGGAATGTTAACTTGTAATTGCTTGAAGATGTCCATGAAACGCGTATAGTGCCTCTCATTTTCCTTCTTTGAAGGAGCATGAGGATATGGTAAGTTTTGGATCAGAATAGCGCTCACTAGTTCCTTTCCCTTCTTTACTCTCCTAAGTCTCTCTTTTTTCTTCAACTCCTCATCACTATTATTTTCAACTTCAACCATGTCATTACTTTTATTTTCAACTACACCTTCATTTTCACGTTTATTTTCAACTACTTCCTCATCACTACAATCCTCCACAAAACCATCAAGTTTTTCTTCCTCCACATTTTTCTCCTTTTCTTTCTCTAACTCCTTCCTACTTCTAGTAACAATCGCCTTGCAATGCTCCTTAGGATTCACTTGAGTATTCGCGGAAAAGGAAGGACCCGATTGTTGTTCGGCAATTTGCTTGGCAAGTTGCCCCACTTGGTTTTCAAGATTCTTAATCGCCGCGTCACTACTCTTTTGGTTGGCCATTGACATTTGCATGAATTGGTTTAAAGTGTCTTCCAACTTTGAGCTAGCAACCGGAGGTGGTGGAGGTTGATACGGATTTTTCCGGTTTGAAGGACCGGCACCATAACCTTGATTATTTTGATAATTTGCTCGCAGTTGAAATCCTTGATTTCCTTGATAATTTTGTTGAGAATTGTGTTGTTGATGGTAAGGTTGTTGTTGTCTACCTTGATAATCCCTTTGATTTGCCATATAGTTCACTTCTTCAAAACCCGGAGGAGGACAAAATCCGGTGTCATGCTCCCCTTTACAAAGTTCACAACAAGCTACTTGCTTACTTTTGCTCGGCTCCTTCATTTCTTTGATTTGTTGAGTCAAAAGCTCCACTTGTTGAGAGATAAGCTTGTTTTGCGCGAGGATCGCATCGTTAGTTCCCAATTCAAGGACACCGGGCTTCTTTTGAGAGTTGCCACGGCTTTGACTTTGAAGATCGTTTAGAGCCATTCTATTGATAATATCAGTTGCTTCCTCGGCATTCTTTGCCATCAAACTTCCTCCCGCAGTGGCATCCAACAAAGTCTTACAATTCGGTTGGAGACCATTCTTGAAGATATGAATTTGTGTTAACTCATCAAACCCATGAACTTTACATTTGCGAAGTATGGACTTGAATCGTTCCCATGCTTCATTGAGGGATTCATTGGTTCCTTGAGAGAACACTGAAATTGCGGTTTTTGACTCCATGAAACGGTTATGAGAGAAGAACAGTTCAATAAATTTTTCCTCCAAGACATTCCAATCGGTCATCACGGCGGGAGTTTGATCGAGGTACCAATCCTTTACCTTGCCAAGCAAAGCATGCGGAAATAATCTTTTAAAGAGAGGTAACTCTTGTGCTGGATCTACACCGGCCGCTAATGTAATCTCATAGAATTTTGTGAGAAACGCAAAAGGGTCTTCATGGTCCATTCCGGTGAATGGACTTCCATACAACAAGTTCAAAGTTCCAGTTTTCATCTCGGCTTGCCTTCCTTGATTGTTGTTGGCAAACTGAGCGGTATGTCGTGGACTGTTCACATAAGGTGTGGATGCGGGAGGTGGAGGTGGTTGCGCCATGATTGGTGTGAATGTTGGTGGTGGTGCTGTAGTAGAACTTCCTTCTTGCTCTTGTCTTTGTCTCGCGAGTTGCCTCCTCCGTCTAGTTCTGCTGTTGAGTCTACGAGCGGTTCTTTCAATCTCAGGATCGAATAGAAGTTGGTCCGCCGGTAGTTGCCCTCGCATAAACAAAGTTTGCACACTTAAACAAAACAAATCAACAAGCACAAGAAAATTTGTAACAAGTCTAAAACTTCACAACTATTGCAATGCTTGCAATATCAAATAACAATCCCCGGCAACGGCGCCATTTTGTTGAAATAGAAATAGAGTTCGGGTTTAGTGTTATCGTTCCACAGAGATTGTTCGTGATATTACCGCCATTCTACAGTCGTAACGTTTCAAATTTTAAAGTAACAAGGGGTTTTAGGTTGTTTTCGTAACAGTTGCATTCAAATTTAATTAAAAGCGGTAAAGGATTGTTTTAATGGTTTATAAAAGCATGTCAAGGTTAGGGTTCAACAAACCACTTTGTACGTATATAATCGATGAACTAATGAACTCGGTTAAATGATAAATACAATCACATATCCTCCCAATATGTTTATCTCTAACACATATTGTGAGTTTTGCCATTTTGATCCTTTGTTGATTTCTCACACAAACTATCAAAATGACAACATTAAAGTTCAATATTTGGTGAACATCAACACACATTGCTATCTCTAGCCAATGTACATTGATGGATGACAAACCTAGGTAAAGAGTTGGACCATATTTCTTAATCATGAACCAACACAAAGAATAAACATAAAAACAAGGTTTATCATCATACATTCATCATCCAAGAGTTCACAAGATAGGATCAATCCATATACATACAAAGTAAAGGTTTACTTACATCTAACCTTGACACAAAAGAGAAATTAGCTACACATATTCATGGTAGCTTGATCAACAAGAATCGGGAGAAGAGAAACGAGCATCAACGACGATCTTATCGACAAAATGATGCTTTTTATCTTCCAAAAATGAAGTGCTACAGTGTAATATACTTTGATCTCAGAATGTAATAGAGAGCCAGAGCAAATTCTGATCAAAACCCCTTTATAAAGGGGCTGAGTTTCGTGAAGCGCGCCGAGCGCGCAGTCGCTCGCTGAGCGGGCTCCACTTAAAAGTTAAACCGCCTAAAAGCGCGCTGAGCGCGCTTATGAGCCTGCTGAGCGCGCAAGCTCCTGTAATTCCTTCCAAGTTCGCGCTGGGAGCGCGCTGAGCGCGCTCAAAGCATGCTCAAAAAATTCAAATTTCGCCAAACTGCTTTTGTGGGGTCCTCAAGGCTCCAATCCACACCTTTCTATGTAAAAATCTGCAATAAAAACACAAAAGTTAAATAGATACGACAAATAACGAAATTAACTAGAAAACGGTTATAAACGGAAACAATGGGAAAAGGCATGGATTTACAAATAAAGCTCACAAAAAGGTGCTAAAAACTAATCTAAATATTAACACTTTTTAGCACCTAACAGCCATCAAATGAATTTTTTGGTGATCCGTTGACTAGATAGCATACCATATTAAGTGTTGTTGACCAGAAACCTTTTGAAAGACCAACATTCAACCGAAGGCACCTTGCCTTCTCCATCAGACTCTTGTTTATCCTCTCTGCAACACCACTCAATTGTGGTGTCTTACTAATAGAAAAGTGCCTCTGGATTCGATTTTCCTCACAAAAAAGCATTAATTTCTTTTAGTGTATTCAATTTAATTATCAATTTGCAAATACTTTATTTTTCTCCCTGTTTGATTCTCAACCTCTGCCTTCCATAGTTTGAACTTGGAAATGATCTCAGATTTATACTTCATGAAATAAAACCAGTCTTATGAGAAAAATTATTAGTGAATGACATAAAGTACTTAGAACCTCCAAGGGAGGGCTCATTTGTAGGCCCTCAGACATCAGAATGGACATAGTCTAAGATTCCTTTGGTCTTGTGCTGCCTGGTCTTGAAATGAACTCAACATTGTTTCCAAGAATATAATACTTGCATAATCAATTGTGAAACTGTGAACACCCTTCAACAAATCCCTCTTATGTAGTTCTATCATCCGACGTTCACTGAGAGAACCCAAGCACATGTGCCACAGTTTTGTTGGATCATTATGAGTTTTAACAGATGCTACATAACCCATTACCGTACCCCCAACAACTTATATATGTTTCCTGCAATCCTCCTTGTCGACATCAGTGTCATTTCACCCTTGCTAACCCTCATGATGTCTTTATCTCCATCTGAACGGAATGAATAACCATTCGCTTGAAGAGTACCCAGAGAAATCAAATTCTTCCTCAATTTTGAAACATAACGCATCTCACTCAACGTGCACACACCACCATCATCCAAAACAATTTTAATTTTCCCATTTTCAGTGATGGTACAAGTTTTATCATCACCTAATTAGACAAAACGAAAATCACCTGATTCAAAAGAGTTGAACCACTCTCGGTGCAACGTTGTACTGTAGAAGCACCCAGAATCAAGGATCCATGCATCAGGGAACTTTGCAGATGAAACGCAAAGCAAATTCTCTTTGCTACAGGAACCATCAATTTGAATTATATTTGCTGAACTACTATTTCCTGACTTGTTTGGACAATCTCTCTTCCAATGGCTTATTTGCTTGCAACAATAACATTTTGCTATTTTTTTGTCCTTGGACTTGAACCCATTTTTCTCTCCATAACCCACTGCTTTACCCTTGCTCTACCACGGTCTTGACCTCCCTTCAAAAACAAACCTACAACAAAAATTCCTCCACCTTTCTCGACACTTTGGCGGTGTTGTGCGTGTTGCAAAAGAGTAGAAGAAATAGAATTCAATGTGATTGTTTCCTTCTCGTATGTGAGAGTGGTCAACAAGTGATCATAAGAGTTTAGTAAAGAATACAACAAAATAATGGCTTTATCTTCATCGTCAACCTTCATACCAAGCTGTGTGAAATCTGCAAGGATATTGTTGAAAGCATTGACATGAGCCTGCAAATCGCCTCCTTCTTGCATCTTCAGGCTATAGAGACGATGCTTCACGAACAATTTGTTCATGAGCATCTTGGACATGTACTAATTTTTTAATTTATCCGAGACATCCTTTAGAGTTGTGAGGTCCGTGATATGATTCATCACTTCATAAAAAAACACAAATTCTTTTCAAATCTGCGGCCTTCTCCTTCATCTCGTCATATCTAAAACCCTAATCTCTAGTTTCCGTCAACAAACCATTATCTCTACATGTAATCATCTCAATAATACGATTTATACATTCAATAGCCCATAATTATCTTAATAATGAGTTGTACTCTCAACAACTCATAATTATCACAACAACTCATAATTATCTCAACCATATTCAACACACAGTAATATGGATGAGCCTCGCGATATCCTCCTAGTGTCAAGGCAACAATCACCAATAATTTGTCATCATGGGATTGACAAGGTCACACACCAACAGTGGGCGTGACTTCAAAGACTAAAACAATTGGTGGTTCTTGAGCCTTCTTAACAAAGGGGCATAAAACAAGGATGTCAAACCATGCAGTACTATTTCACGTATTTATCTATGTGCTTAGTTGGATAATGTCGCTATACGTGCTCTCTAAACGATCCCTTTGAACACTAAAATGATAATCAATCCCTTAATATCTATACCAAAAGCATTGTCATCTGCACAAGCAAATGCAACCTCAATACACAAATGAGAAATGCTCTTGTAACACTAAATTATACACCTACACTATATTTTATTCGATAAATACATATTCATCATTTTTTTAATAGTTTTTTAGCTCACTTTGATATTTGTGCAACACAAAACACAAAAACAAGTGGTACATACTGTGTAATTTTCTACAGTGTAGTAAATTAGTGTCAACATAACATGTCCGATAGACAAATGAGGAATGCTATGATGACACTAAATTGAACATCAACATTCTACACCGTAACAATCATGTGTGTGATATATCAATTGTGTATAAGCATATATTTTGAAATATAATTAAAATATTAAAAAATTATAAATAATAGTATTTTATATGGTGTAGTGTAATACTTTGGGTGTCAAATTAGCATTTCACTACACAAATATGTCGTTAAATGTGATACACTATCTATTCAAGTTTGATAGTCATCAAATACAAGACTCCATAAATTGTTTAAATTTCCATCAAAATATATATTTCAGGGGTAGAAGAATAAATGTTGAACTTTGAGGTAAATTCTCCCAAATAAATATTAAAGTGCTTGATAATAAGAATCTTCAATTTCACACAAAAGCTCTTTACTTCAGATTTTTTCTGATTGATTCTTTTTTCATTACATTGCATAATAAAGTGTGTGCATGTTTTTAACTAACGGCCAATGGTGGTACACGCCTATTGACACAAAAAGCATAGCACTAACTTGGTCTTGAGAACATTTTTATTTTGTCACCTGTCATTGTTGAAGAAAGTCGTAACATATAATATATAGCATATCAGCATTTGCATATGTAAATAACGTCTTTCAATATATTCAGTCTAAAGTGGGCATATAGGTATCTAAAAAATTTAACATCTTTTGAATGCACTTTAGTTTTTTCAAAGCCCTATGCCAAGTTAAGTTTTGTCGTCTCTATATATAGCTTACCCTACTAGCTCATTTTAAATAACCTCAAGCCTCAGATACATATAGTTTTATATATAACCTCATCACTTTCTCCATTTTATTTGGAATCAGTTATATTAATTAAGATGGAGAAGGTGATGAGGTTGGCTACAGAAAAGGGTGTGGTGATTTTCACCAAGAGCTCTTGTTGCATGTGTTATGCAGTGAACATTTTGTTTCAAGACATTGGAGTGTACCCTGTGATTCATGAAATTGACAAAGATCCTGAAGGGAAGGAAATGGAGAAAGCTATAACAAAGTTGGGTTGTAATGCACCTGTTCCTGCAGTGTTCATTGGAGGAAAGCTTGTGGGGTCTACCAATGAAGTAATGTCCCTTCACCTAAGGGGTTCACTCATTCCACTACTCAGGCCATATCGATTTTAGCTTACTTTCATCAGCTTGATTATTAAGAACAAGTGCAAATTACACGTTGTTCCTGCAGATACTAGAAGAATAAACTGCAAGCTGGCTTAAATTAATCTATAGATCACTAGTATTAGCTTGTAGTAACTAAGATCATTATTCATTATTGTAGTATGTTCAGTTTTATTTTAATATATATGTGCATGTAAATATGTTGTTCTTAAGTACTTTGTTGTTATTATAAACTTATAATATATATATTTGATGGTGATTATCAATTTACATTAGAAATAATATCATATCATAAAATAATATTTTTCAAAAAGTCTTAACGGATCCATTTGAATGGTTTTTGCTTTGCAGATTTCATTCTTTATCTTATGTTTTTCTCCCAAAATTTCATTCCTTTTAGAGTTATGTAACTTCTCTATATTTTCTATGTTTATCCTTCAGGTTCATGTTAGATCTATTATTAATGTGGGTATGACAATGAAGATGACGAACAAGATCCAACTACTAAACATGGAATGTGAACTAATCAAGGAAAAAATGTTATGCTTTTAATGTCATGGCAACTAAACAAGAATCTGTAAGTTTTTTATGTAATGATGTTGCTTGAACAATGATTTACATGTTCTATTTTAGACACTAAATCCCAATGCACTTTTATTAATTGAGCTCATAGTTTCATTTTATATAACATGTTTTCAAATACTAAAATAGATTTTCATTTCATTTTAAATCCTGGTAAGTTTCGCTTAATTTGAGTTCCTGTTACGTTTTTGAGTTTCTGTTATATTCCTCGTGCTGTTTTTTTAGATCTGGCATGAAACATAATATACACAATGCAATTGTTTGGATTTATGAAATTTGGTCTTAAATTTAAATGTTTTTTACTAGCACTTTCTACATTCTGAAGCAAATACCTTGAAAGAAAATAACAGATCTGCAAATGCGGAATAGAAGTTTTGCCCAATGACAAAAAACCGGGCAAAACTTATTAGTGTGTTCGTTATGCCGGGGTTTATAAGATGCTGACCAAGTGGCGTTCTTCATTTGTTGCAGATGCTTCCATCTAAAGATATTAACTTTGATGATTACACATACAAGAATTAAGAGATTGTGGGTGAATGTGTAATACCTGGAATTGGTATATTCATATCTCTCTCTTACTGTTATTTATCGTCTGTTAGTTTGTGATTCCCTCAAATATATTTGCGAGATTTGTTTCTTACTCGCTGGTAAATATTCACCCTTGCAGTTATGGCCGTGTGAAGCCAGGCGTTGTTGCATATGGATGAGACATAATGGGATCAAAGATTAGTTCGGGCTATAAAAGTTTATCAGGAACCAGTGTTGCAAGTCATGTAGTTTCTGGTGTTGTATGTTTGCTTGTCAGAATCATTAATGAACCTGATAGCAAAAATATCTTAAACCCAGCAAGCATGAAACAAGCATTGGTTAAGGGTGCAAAATTTAGGCTTACTATTTTTTCCTTTTATTTTTTAAGGTCCTTCTGAAGCTCTTTGTCCAGCCTCTGAAGCATTATTACATGAAATTCCATTTGTTGGTAAAGATTCAGTTGTAGTCCAAGAAATGTCTTATAATGAGATCATTGCAAAGGGAAGTTCAGTGGTAAATGGCATCCAGTCAAAGCAAGAACAGGTAGACAGTAGACAGGGTGTTGGTGATATTCCAAAATATGTAAATCTTGAACCATCACTAGCAATGGACTGGCTTGAGATATCATGGGATGAGCTACGAATCAAAGAGCGTGTTGGTGCTGGTAAATTTTCTGTTTCTCCGGCTTTTCAGTTTTGAAAGAGCATAAATGAAACGGTGGCTCTAACTGAGGCTGCTCTTTTCTCTATGCAGGATCTTTAGTACATACACATGTTGTTACAAGCTTGGAGCTTAGGATTAAAACTAGAAAGTCATATAAATTAGAATTTATTGAAATTCTATTATACATACAACCGAGTGTAATTTGATTTTTTTTTTCACATAGAGATCACTAACTAGACAATATTTTTTCTTGCAGAGTTTATCTATGTGATATACTTGTACTTGAAAAAGGGCCATTTAGATATTTGAAGGAGGTCGGATAGATTCATTTTTTGTAAAGGTGATACTTTTGCATGTTACCTAAGATTTCGTGAGTTCAGTTTCTTTCATGGTGACTCATAATTTTTTTGTGTGTCTGATGTGTGCATTCCAGGCTGCAATTAGCCCCGATGCATCAAACATAGTATGTGGTTCCAGTAATGGAAAAGCATATGTTTGGCAGGTTACATTTCTAAATTTTAATCAGCTACTCTAAGTTTGTTACTGGGTTGCAGTAGGGATGTAATTTTACTGAACTTTCAAAAACCAGGTTAACAAGCCTCAAGTGGATCCCACTATTTTGAAGAGTCGTGATGAGGAAGTTACTGCAGTCGACTTGTAAATTGGAAATTAAGTGTGGTTTTATTTCTTAGATAATTGTTATGAGATTTTAACTTTAATGTTTTTTTGCAGGAGCCACTCTGACATCTAGAAATGCACACTGCAAATGCATTTGTCTCATGACATTAACGGTTTCTTCTCACTGGTGTAAAAGTAGCCTAGAAGCTCTACAGCAGGAAACATGTCACATTGGTCAATTGATGCCTTTTTTTGGCATAAATGATTTCAGTCAGAATTATAACTACATGGATAAATCATCAATGGTATGCTAATAGTTTCTGCATTTGTATATGACTAAATTACTAGAAAATGTTTGGTATGTGAATGTAAAGTTGTTAAGTACTTATGGTATATGATTGGTTGATTAAAGTGCTTGTGTGCTATTTCTTTCTTTTCCATATTGTTAAGCTCTTTTCAGCAACATTATGAAATAGGGCCCTGTTTGAATATCCAACTTGATTTAAGCGCTTATAGTATAAGCATTTAGCATATAAGTGCTTATGTATAAGCTACTATAAACATTTAGCATATAAGTTCTAATGTATAAGCCTTTTTTTTTAAAATATGATATAATCCAATCATTAATTTCATATAAACTATAAACTGTTTCTATAATCTTATCTTAAGGGGCTTATAAAAATTAATTGAAAACAAGTTATGGACCAATAAGTCAATCCAAAAATACTAGATCACTACAATGTTAAGCTATATGGTTGCATGCTTATTTGATCTTCTTTTTCCATGACTTTGTGCAGTTGGCATTGGTAAGTTTGAGGATTAATTCTGATTCTTCTGTTTTAAGATCCAATGAAGAGGAAATGGAGTTTGACGACTATATGGATTGCGTTCCAGATTCATCTTGAACAGTCCTCCTACAGCTTTTGCGCTATACTGGCAATAAACCCTTCGTATTTATCGGTTAATGCTCTATTTGTTCTGGACATAAGCATGCAACAGTCTCAGAATAGTAGTAATTGTGCAATCATCATTAATTTGGTTCCTGTCATTTGTTTTGATGCTAAGTGCTCTCTTTTTACAGGTAAATTTGAAGCACAACATCAGAAATATGAGGATGAAATAAATTATGTAAACTTAGTGTTAAAAATAAATTAGGTAAATATGTTACATTATGTTAAAAATAGGATTTATAGATTGATACTGTATTTATATATATATTTTTTGCATTCTAGGTATGATGAAGCACCAGTAGAATACAAGTCCTATACAATTTATGTTTGTGTCTTTTCTGATGCTTGCCAAATTCACTCTCCTTTGTTTTGTCCTTTGTCTGAAGAATGTATCTTAAAAAGCTAAGTTGGCATATTTCACAATATCCATACTAAAGGCTGCTAATTTGGATGTCCATTTCTGATAATTTATTTCACTAAGAATATGGTTCACAGGTTCTACTTAACATCCTTTTGATTCAAGTTCAGTTGGAGGTTGTTCTACAGGGCATGGGAACAACTATAGGGGAGCTTCCTCCTTACTTTATCTCCAGGGCAGGTATAATGAGCATATTGCACGACATATATTTATCTAAATTTAAAATTTTCTATTCTAATCAAACGAAATGACACAAGTTTAAAGAACCATTTTTTTATATTGCAACACAGTTTGTTGTCGTTGCTTCACGGGACACTTTCATCGTATGCCATGTGCTGCAAATTCAATTCGTATCGACGAATTTTACAGGTAAGCTTTAGTTATGTTTATACCTCTTATGTTTATACCTCTTAGATTATTATGATATTGTTTTTGAATATTGGTTGGATTTAATCTCATGTTATTTGTTTTTACGATATTGTGCCAGCTTCAACGCTCTTTCGTTCTCGCCTCAGAAGCACCATTCGATGAGGCACCGCCCTATTTAGTGTTTAGCGGCTGCAGCAAATATGTAGGAAGTTCAATAATAGGGCCCATCGTTTTTTCTGCGAAATTTGTGCAGGAGAAGCTTTAATTTTTCAGCAGGCTCGGTTCTTGCGTACAGGTCGGAGTATTCGGTAATATGTCCATGTCTGATTCAATAGAGCCTTGGTTTTACTATATGGTATAAATGCCATTATTTTTAGCCTTTGAGTTTGGATGGGTGTGTATGGTCTATTTTTGTGCAATTGTGTTGTAAGTTGTCTATATTTTGTATTGGTACAGTTGCTTGGATATGTAATATAAAGGGTGGATGGTATTGTATATGGTTGTTTAGTTCGTAGGCCTTAGCAGTGTTCCTTGTGGGTTTGCAGAACGTTACTGGTGGTTTGTAATTTAAATAGCTTATGCCACTTATAATTAATATACATCATTATTTTGCTGCTTCAAAAAAGATAGAATGCCTACATCAATGCCCGTTGTGATAAATTGCTTTGCAAAAGGTTAAATTCTACTGTTTAAAAAAGAAGCCAAGCCTCACATGTATAGCCTCTATAGGAATTTAATAATTTATTTTATCTAATTTATAATATTCAATAGTAGACAGACAATTAATTTTCAATCTCACAATTAACTTTCAATTTTTCAACTAATTTTCTATTTTATGAATCATTATCGACACAATATCTATTTTATTTTAATGAATAATTATTTTTATTTTAGAGGACAAATATTTACTTTTAAATATCAATTTTTTTTCTATCTCATGAGTTTCGTTTTCTTTTTATATAATTATTTAATACAATTAAATTTCTATAATAATTATTCATTTTATAATTAAATAATTTATTTTTAATTTACACGTGAATCTAAATATATTTTATATTCTATCAAGATTAATTTACCCGTGCGGGAGCACGGGTATCTTACTAGTTTACATTAGAAAGAATATCATATCATAAAATAATATTTTTCAAAAAGTCTTAACGGATCCATTTGAATGGTTTTTGTTTGAGGACAAATAAAATAATAAATTATAGAGAGTTGATAAGTGCCAAAATCACGTAAAATATGTAGGCAACCCCAAAACCAACAAAGCAAAAGAGGTGCGGCAAGGCGAGGGTTGTGAAGTTGTGCCCCACATGCTCAACACCATAACAGAAGGATTCGTTATGGACGGGTAAACCTACTCTGCCCGTAGAAGGTACACTGGCCACTTTCTGAGTATAGAAGACCTCCCTGAAGTCGAAACAGGAGGAGAATCCCAAGCACCAAAAGCCACGATCACCTTATTTGAGAAAGATGCCATTGACATTCACCCTCATAAAGATGACTCCATGGTCAACACCGTCAAAAGCGACAAATGGTAAATTAAAAGAGTTCTCGTTGACCAGGGGAGTTCTGCAGACATCTTGTACTGGGAAGCATTTGAAAGACTTCTCCTTGACCCAGAAGACTTGAAACCTTTCTAAAGATCGTAGGTTAGATTCTCTGGAGAAAACTACAAGTAAAAGGATACATCACCTTGAAGATCACTTTAGAAGAGCTGGATCAAGCCAATGAAATAAAGGTTAGGTATTTGTTTTTTGATGGCCCCTCTTCTTAATATGATTATAGGGCGACCAACTTTTAACCAGTTGGGGGTCGCCTTGTCTATTATGTATTTATGCATGAAGTACTTGTTCCCTGATGGGAGAGTGGGAGTTATCCGAGGAGATCATGAGATCGCTGGGAAATGTTACGTAGAGAGTCACAACTGGAAAAGAGTTTGCTCCCCAGGTGGGGGAATAGCGAGGAGAATGGTCTCAACAATAAATCCACCAAGAGAAACATGCAGGGACGAGGAGGCTTCCCCTCTAACCGCTGAGGAGAATGAAGATTAAAGGTCCATAAGGGATACTCTATACACACAACTGCATGGTTTCTATTTATTTATTTTCTTTTACTATTATTTATCTACTTTGTTGTCAATTTTAATTGGTGAGTATTACAACTCTTCCGATTGAAAATGACAAGTTACTTCATAGGGTGCACTCTTTTCCGTTTGTGCTTTTTCATTGGGCGAGTGTTTTTTAACGAGTCACTTGTTTTTTTATTAGATAATTCATATTTGTTGGCTCTTCCTTTCTTTGCACGAAACTTGAAGCCTCAAGAGAAGATCACCCATAGAGACGATCAAAATCGTTGGGTCCAAAAGTGAGATTCTTGACGCCCATATAGCAATCAAAGTCCTCGCAGGTCCTTAAGTGAGATCCTTGCCGCCCATAGAGGCGATCAAAATCACTGGCTCCTTAAGTGGGATCCTTGATGCCCATAAAGATGATCAAAATTGCTGAATCTTTAAGTGGGATCCTTACCGCCCATAGAGGCGGTAAAAATAGTTGGATCCTTAAGTAGGATCCTTGTTGCCCATAGAGGCGATCAACATAGTTGTATCCTTAAGTGGGATCTTTACAGCCCATAGAGGCAATCAAAATTCCAAATCCCTCAAACGAGATCCTCATGCAAATAGACAAGTTGTTGCAAGAGGAACTATGATAACAGACGCCCTTAGCCAAAGGCTAAATGTTTAATCACACAAAGGCTCCCTCAAGGGGCACCAATGTTCATTACAACTATAAAAAAATCCCCCAAATGGTCCAATAGATACAACAAAAAGGTATAAACATGGGGAAATATTAATAGTCACCTATTTGATTATCTCAGACCACCTTAAAGGGGTCCATCAGGCATAAATCTAAATCGGGGTAATAAAAGGCGGCATGTCTCTTTGCTCTCTCAAATTGATGGACGGAGGTTGCCCTAACTTCATCGTTGAGTAGTGAGACTCTCTCCTCCAGACTATCCAAGGTGTTGCAAGTCTTCTTAAGTGATTGCTTCAAAGCCCTCACCTCTTCAAACTGGGCGAAAGCCTTAGTGGCTATTTCATGGGTAAGCACATTTACGGCATCCCATTTCTCCCTTAGTAGCTTAACTATTGCCCCACCTTCGCGAATAGTCCTATTTATATATATCACCTTGGATTGTAGTCCTTTGATGGTTCGAAAATACTTCCCCATATGCGCTTTCCCCACTAAAAGGCATGTTAAACATTGGACTTTCAGTAGATTAGATAGCCTGGTATAAGACATTTCAAGGAGGGACTAATAATCATCTAGGAAATTCTCAAGGAGAAATGCTATAAAAAAACCATCATATTAAAGGCATAATTGTTTCACAAAGAGGTTTTCGGAGGGACAGATTCATCTCCTGCTTTCTCCTCGCCCTGTCCTGCCTCACGACTCCGCGATGCCCCGAAGGGGTCCTCTTACCTTTGTGGAACCTTGGGATGACAGGCCTCCCCCCCGGTCACTTGCCATGTTATGGGGGAGGGGCGGAGGAAGTCTCACCCATTATAGTGCCATCTACATTTTCACTAACAACAATCTTTTCTCGTCAAAGAGGACCTACATCATGTCCTTTGCATGGAAAAATACAGTTAGGACACAAAAATAATAAATACAGGAATTGGGTCAAAAAAGGTATTCCTTCGTACCTAAGTACGCCTCCAATCCATCGTCGTCTTCATGGTCCCAAGTAATAAGGGTAAATGATTCCATAGAACAAAAAAATCTCAAAATATGGGTTACTTCTCGATCACGAGGGAAAAAAAACACTTGGGTCCACACTTTGAGAAATCTGTGGATACGACGTCCAGAATAAAGGGGAAAAGGGGTCACCCATCGCCCCTTTGTGATTGAAAAAGCATCACACCCCCCTTTTACCCGTACAAACTTATCCTTCCAGTCCTCATATGGGTTTACGAAAGGCTTTAGCATACATATTCCCGGCAAAGGAAGCAACATCACCCAATCATTGTTAGGGAGAATCTTCATTTTAAAGTAAAAGTTAACACCCCCACAACGGATCTGAAAAGCCCTGAGAATGTGTCACACGTTCGGAGTAATCTGAGAATAGGAGACATTGATAGCACTCAGAAAATCTGCTTTGTAAGAAGTAAATGGAATCAAAACCCATGCTCATGCATAATAGGAAGATTTTTGTAAAAATAGGTAGCAGACGACTCGCTGGTAGTATCAATGTTGGCCCTCTCTCCCTTTGAATATGGTTCCATAATCACATCTTCCTCGTGTCATCTGCTATAAAATCTAATTCCATGACAAATCCTATTGATCATATTTGCAGTAGAATAGAGGGATGTAATGTCTTTAACATGAACGAGTTTATCTCTCTTTCCCATGATTTCTCGGGGTAGAGAAACGAGTAATAATATGTTTTCACGATGAGAAAAAGAGTGAGCTATTCACTTTCCCAACTAGTGCCCTAGGCTAGTATATTTTTATGGAAAAAGAGAAATGGGAAAGAAGAAATGAAAGGGTTTCCCCAAAATAATATATAGGAAACCCAATGGTACAAGTCATACATTCATCCAATGAGATAACTTCCATGAGAACCGGGAAGGTGTTTACACCTGGAATACGTGTGTAAGCAAAAGAGGATAAACTGATTTTCCCAAAGAAAAAATCCATTGTGAGGTTCCTTTAATGATACCCACACACTTTTTCCTACTAAAATACTCAAGTTTTCAATAGTGATTCAATTTAGACATCTAAGAGTCTAATCAAAAGAAACATATCATATCCCTTTATCGCCCAGTGATCTAAGAGGTGTTCTTATAAGAATAAATAGTCGCATTAAACTGAGGGACTCTCTCTAATCTGAGGGACTTACCCTTTAAAAAGTAGTTGCATTTAGTTGAGGGACTAGCTCTTTAATAAATAGTCGCCTTCATCAGAGGGACTCGCCTGAAGCTGGGGAACTCACCCATAATAAATAGTTGTCATCATCAAAGAGAGACACCAAAGAGAGAAAAACTTACCTCACAAACGAGAAAGGACTTAAAAAAATTCATCTATAACAAAGGCCTTTTGCTTTAGGGACTATATCATTTTATATTTATGAGTTTCCTAAACAAGGATGGCCTAGCCCAGAAGCGGTTCCACCCAGGCGATATCCTTAGGGCTCGCCCTTGGCATTGATGACATGTGTAGTTTCTTTAGTGAAAGGAGAGGGAGTCCACCACTACCCCGTGAAGATTTGGTGGTCAATGACTTCTCCTGATCATGAGGAAGTGGTTTCCACCCCTAAATGTTAACCAACCACTAGTCCCAAAAAGCATCTATAAATACCTCTCCCCCAAGGGGAGAAATGACAGATCATAATCCATAAAAATCAGGCCTCACATACGTTGATACCTAAGTCCATAATTTGAACCAAGTCCTTTCACCTCAGGTGAGAAAGACCTCTAAACCACAATCAAATACCAACATACATCGCTTATCTTCGCCATGGGAAAGCATTAATCACCATACGTAGAATACATACTAAGGGCTCTGGGAGTCTTTGTCCTTCGCATGGTCAACTCGCATACCTTTTTGTTTTTACCAGCACATATCATGTTCAAAATACTCGACTAATTGACTTAAAGGATAATATTCACACTCAAACACAAATAGTTTGAATTAAGCATGCTAAAATACAGATCTAAAAATCAATCCTTAAAGATGCGCCATTGAAGAGGATGCTAAAATATGAAACTACAAATAAAGTAAAGCGTAAGACACGAGCAACACAACTATGTTGGACTTAAGACTTCACACACAAGAGGTTGAGGGGGGTGAATTGCGTGGATTGGAAAAACTTTGTAAAACATAATCAAAGTTTAAAACCGTTTTAACAAAACCTAAGAAGAAAATAAAATGTCAAAAATAAGTTGTGGAAATAAAAGGAGGTAAGGGAAAAAAGAAACACCAAGAATTGTAGAGGTTCGGTAAAAAACAAAGCACCTACTTCTCTCCCCAAGAATTGATCTTGAGAGTTTCCAATAGTATTTTGAGAGCTTTTAGAAGGAAAGACTCACGAACCCCCTTGTACAAGGAAATGGTTATTGATCTTCACTCACAATATACAAGATGATGGTTTTGTGCATTTTAATACTTCATAATTATCTTGAGATTCAAGAGGGCAATCTTCCTTCCCAAATGGTGGATTGAACCGTTTAGTATTATTTCCACAAACATGGACCTTGGAGCAGTTAGTCTTCAAGTTCCATAACCTTAGAGCTCAATACCTTGGTTTAAACCGGGCTAACCAAAAACCTGTGAGATTATAACACCAGACTAATATCGAACATGTGAAACTTTTAAGTATTGGGGTGAGGCTCAACCTATCTACGCTTTAACACTAGGCTAACCAATAACCTAGGAGATTTTATATGAGCTGATCTACAACCTAAAATATGAGTGAAATACCCAGTCCCAAACATAAGCGTTTTAAGGGTTTAGCTTTAACCCAATCAGATCCTTAATTGGATAGTATTCAACCAAGGTATACACAAACTGATCCCTTGGTGAATTTTACAATATTACCCATTCCAGAATTAAAAAAGTAGTCTCACTCACAAAAGGAATTTTCTCACAAAAGCACTTAGGCTAAAAACATAGTGAGAGAAAGTTAAAGAAATGTTTGGAGAGAGAGATAGAGAGAGAGAGAGTGAGTGAGTGAGAGATGATAGTGTCAAAACACGATTTTGGATAGTTTGAAACGAAAAATGGAACCTCTATTTATATGCCAGAGGTTGGCTCAAAAGGAAATTTCATTAAACACATTTTGTAACAACCTAATCGATTAACACATATTCCTAATTGATTAGAAGATGGAAATAATAGTTTGTAAGCTCCATAAATGGAAGGAAAATATATCTAGCCATTGCACATAATTAAGGCACTGTCTAAATTACTTAGGGTGTAGAGTTTGAACAAATCTAATCGATTAGACAAATGACCTAATTGATTAGATAAGCTAAAATTTTCTCTATCTATTTTAACAGCTCCCAAGTCATCTGGCAAAACTTCAATACATTTTTGAAGATGTTTTCTTTGATAAAATAGTTTGAAAAATGTTTTAATGTATGTGTGTGCTTTTATGCATGTGTTTTTACGATAAAAGTCATTTTACCTTATAATCGTTCACTCATTACTAAAATAAGAGACCACCATTACTAAGTTAAGAGATCTCAATGATGCTTCAAGACTTTGTCAGATATTACTCTTTATGTTGGCACATGCTTGAGTAGGTTTAAGATGAGGCTTTAGATTATTCTTTATTTTCCATTATCGTATCATCGAGTTTATCAAACCTTAAAGATAGATTTACATATTTATCCGTTTAATCATTCATGTTTCACTAATCTTAATACTTTAGTTGTCATCATCAAAAGTTGATATCCTTTTTTAACGACATATCACTTACAAAACAAGGCTCCATATTCTCCCCCGTTTTGATGCTGACAACACATCTCTCAAGGGAGGTGGTAAAAGAAACAATATATATATATTTCGAGCGATAACTCCCCCTGAATTAGATAAAGAGTATACCCTACCCCCCCCCCCCCCCCCCCCTTGAGGGTATACTTTTCCCCCTTTGTTAAAATAAAAAAGGCGGGTAAAGATGCATTGCTTAAAGTACATGAATGGAATTTAAATGATTACTAAGGAAACAAACACTCATATTATTACTCAGGAATTTAAATTACAAGAATGGAATTACAGAAAGAAAAATTGTGAAATTCAAAGATACAAAAAGGAAAGTGTTGAATTTAAAATTTTGAAGAATAGACAACTAATAAATCTAAGTGAGATTATTCTGCCTCAAGATCATCATAGTAGAATAGGTTACATGGCAGTTTGGTTTGGTCAGGAATGAAGTGGTGTACTATAAAGTCTATTTTGTCACTGAGTGTCATACCCCAAACTTTTACCACAAGATTTCCCATCATTGTGAAGATCCTTACCACAATATGGATGTACCATCATGCCTCATCAATCTCCTCAAGGATTGTTGAGCATTCACTACAATCAAGAATTAGGGTTTTGAGTCCTCTCAGAGCACTTAAACAAAGGATCAATCAAGAACTGACATGATCTTCAACTTGTCTAACCTCTCAAACATCCATGAAGGATCAAGAGGTCCCCCATATCAAGAATCAAACACAAGATTTGCAACATTCCAAGTGGATCAAGCCTTAAGATCGCCCGTGTCACCAAATTAGGGTTTTGGTCGACCAAGGCCTCCAGATGAAAAATTCCATCTGGGCATGAGCCAATACCTCAAAATATGATTCAAGAAGCTCAAAGGGACCTCATGGACCCAATCATAGAGTTAAACTGACCTCAGGGGAAGCACTCATAAAAAATCAAGAATTAGGGTCTTGACCTAATTCACCCCTAAGTTGAATTTTGAGGTAAGACATGAACCAAGATCTCAAGACATGATTTGAGGGCCTCAAATAAACCACATTGATCCATTTACAACAATGGATTGATCCAAGAAGCTTGATTCACAAGTTTCAAATTCATCTGGACCACAATTAGGGTTTTGAAGAAAAAGTCAACTGTACCTTTGACTTTGGACCAAGACATGTTCCCAAACCTTGGGACATGATTCAAGACACCCTAAAACACCTATGGAATCCATCCATTAGGTTTAAATTAGGTCAAGAACTTGATTGCATAGAAGATCACACAGTTGGGAATTCATTTGACAAAAAGTCAACTGTGCCCAAAATCAAGTTTGACTTTTTGAATTTTTTTACAAAGGTGGCTCCCCTAAGTGAAAAACAATGTTAATGCATGGTTTTGATCATCATCCATCAAGAAAAATAAGAAAAATAGGGTTACTTGCAAAAGAGGCAACCATAAGAAACTTAAATTTTTCCAAGTTATGGAACAAAATGGATTTGGTACCAACTTTGCAAGGTCATAATTCCTAAACCCCAAATCCATTTGCTTCCATCCAAAGCTCAAATGAAAGTGTCACATGACATACCTCATGGATTTTGAGTTATGGATTGATCAAAATCACAGAAACATGGAAATGACCACTTTTTCCAACACTTAGTGAAAATTTTGGACAGAATCTGTTTTGAATTTTCAACAACTTTGAGTCCATTTTTCACTTTGATCCAAGTTGATTCAAGAACAATGTTGGACATCAAAGTTGAAGTATGTTATTAGGGCTTTCCAAAAAGTACAAGAACTCATCCTAACTCCACTTGAGTAGGGAGTTACAAGCCTTAAAACATGGCCTAAAAACCTGATTTTTCAAGACAGCGTGAGAACCAAACTTGTGACGCACAATTTTTCCCTTCAAATCTTGTCACTTTGCCAACTTTGTCATCTTCCAAAAACACAAAATATCTGATAACTCACTTGGTTCATGATCAAAGGGGCAGGGAATTCAACTTGGCATGTGAAAATCATCATGACATGAAAATTGGAATTCAAATTTGGCAAGGTAACATCAATGCTATACATTGAGGTGTCATGAACCAGATCACAACACTCCAAGCCAAACAATATTTCAGTCCAAACTCTGAGCATTCAAACCTGCAAAGATAATGGAGTCAAGATAAGAAGAGTTGACTTGGCACTTTTGAATTATCCAAGTCAATGGCAACAAGCTACTGACATGATCAGCCACCATTCACTATTGCTGCCAAAACAAACTTGACACACTATAAATAGAGCTCATTTGTGGTCAGTTTGAGTACACCAAAGCACTATAACACATGCTTTCCTCAAAATCACTCTTAAAAAACCAGATTTTGCTTCTGTTTCAAGTCACTATCGAATTTTCAATTTGAGAGCAAATCCATCAAAACCAATCATGCCAACACCTCACATACATCATATATGAGTGATCCATGACCTTAAAACTCATCTGGAACACCTGAATCACAAAGTCATCCCCCATTTGCTCAAGCTTTTTGGCCTGTTTGCAGTTGAGGTGCTGCAACAAGTTCTGAGCTGATTCAATTCATTCCAAGCCTTCAAACACATTACTTGAGGTCCATTGAAGCTGTCCAGGTCATTACGCAACATATGTAATACCTTCAACATAAAATTCGATTACCAGCTGCAAGAGGTAAGCCTGACACTCTCAAACTCTATAATCCATGCATCATAAATGTGTTTTCAAGTTACAAACATGTTTCTGAACTTATGTTGAGTGTTTCCCCTCAATCAATAGTTATGTATGAATCGTGTATATGATATCGTGTTGTTCTTGCAAAAATTAGGGTTCTTGAGTTCATCTTCTGATTTCTCACTCCACACTTAATATAAATGCAATTAATTTATATGATTATAATCCTTGATATTTTTATTAATTGATTCAAAAATTAATTTCTCTCTGAATTTTAACGTTTTTGAATTGATTCTTTTTTTCAAATTTCACAAAAATGTTAAAATATTTTATTCTACAAAAATTTCACAAAAATATTATTTATTTTATATATTTAATATTTTTGTAAAGAATTCATTTTTATTTGTTTTTAAGCATTTAAAAATATTTTTTTCTCTTGATTTTTCAAATTCAAATGATTTTCAAATCATTCTATGGATAAAACATGATTTTTCAAACATTAATCCAAGATCACAACTTGTTTTTCATACATGTTTGATAATTTTGATCATTTTAATTATTTTTTATTCAAATTAAATACATTTTAAAACCAAATTAGGGTTTTAATTATTTTCACCCTCATAAACATTTTTCAAAACACTTTTGAGTCTCTAATAGAGTGTAAGACCCATCCCTTGTCACATAAATAAATTTTGGCCTTCAGTCACTGAATAAGTCCCACTGTGTTTTCCAAAACCGCGGCACGATCGCCGCCTTTTAAACAAAAATCATTTGGGTCTTCCTTTGGTTGTAAGTCCCATCTTTCTTATTTATAAAATACTTTAGGCCTCTTGATAGAGTGTAAGTTCCATCCCTTTTTAAATAAACCATTTTTTGGGCCTCAGTCATTGTATAAGTCCCGATACAATTTTCAAAACAACGGTGCGATCACTGTTTTTCATCTGGGCCTATCCTTGAGCTATAAGTCCCATCTATTATATAAAAATAAACTTTTGGGCCTCTAATAGAGTGTAAGACTCATCCTCTTTGTAAATACAATAATTTGGGCCTCAGTCAGTGTATAAGTCCCTCTGTAATTTTCAAAACTACAATGCGATCGTCGCCTTTTCAAAAGAATACATCTAGGCCTCACTTTGAGTATAAGCCCCAAAATTCTTTTAAAACAACTTTCTTTTTTATCCAAATTCAAATTCAAATTTTTATCAAAACTGTCTTCAATTTCTTGAATAACTAACCATGCAGCTGTAGTTACTATGCTTGGGCTTGCACAACTGTAAGATCCACTAACTTTTCAAAACATATTTGGTTATATATATATATATATATATATATATATATATATATATATATATATATATGTGTGTGTGTGTGTGTATATATATATATATATATATATATATATATATGCTTGTACTTACTTGCTTAGAGTTTTCCCCAACATTTATGTCTATATCTAGGTCAAACCAGAGGTTACTCTTTCAACACAGTCAAAACTAGTTCCCCATAGGAAATTCCAGATACAATCTTGCCTCCTCTTGGGCTTATACAATATGGAACAGAGAAAGGCATTATTCCCGATTAAACTTTTCACAAGACTGTCCTAACTTAGAAATATATTTGTACAAGAAATTCAATTCCCCAAAGAGGACTAATTCCAGGTGAAACCTCTTTTGAATCTCTTCAAACCCTAGAACTGTTCTGGAAAGAAATGACTTATTCCCGGTGAAACCTTTCTTGAAATTTTCTTAGGCTTGGACCCACAGGCTTCATTAAAGCATCCTCAGCCTCCTCTTGGGCTTTGTACGAGGACCCTCAGGCTTCTTAGAAGTTCTCATCCTCCTCTTGGGCTTTGTACAAGGACCCAAAATGCCTCCTACCGATATAGGATAGAAATTAGTCATCTTTACTAGTTCAATCGTTAGGAGAGTAAAAAATTCCAAAACATCAGACCATTCTAGGGTTGATCTTCATCCCTTAAACCCTAAGCCTCCTCTTGGGCATCATACAAAGACCCCTCTCTATACTAGAGCCAACCACTTCATAGGAGACTTAGAAAATCTCAGCCTTCTCTTGGGCATCATACAAAGATCATCCTCTAGCTAAGACTTAACCTCTTCATACCAATAGACTTGGAAAGTCTCATCTCCTCTTGGATCTCAAAGAAACCCTCAAGTTTCCTAAAAGCACGGGAAAAAACCCTGATCATTTCATCAACACATTAATCTCCAACAGAGTTAAAACCTCCACAAGTTTTCATACTCAATTTTTAACCTTTACCATCAGTAAAACCCCAACATAATCAGAACCTCAAGGCATCTGATATTTCAATTCTTCTTTAAATCCCCAACACATATTGGACCTGTCCCTGGACTTCAATAATCCTCAGCAGAAGCCAGCCTCCTCTTAGGCTTTATATAATGACTTTTCCTCAATAGAGTCAGCCTCAATCTTGGGCTTTGTACAAGACAGATAAAACCTCCTTAGTGGAGTCAATCTCTGTTTTAGCCTTAATCTTGGGCTTTGTACAAGACAGACAAATCATTCCCCGGAAGAGTTAATCTCTTTTCAGCCTTAATCTTGGGCTTTATACAAGACAGATATAAAACTCCCTTAGTAGAGTCAACCTTTTAGCTTCAACCTTGGGCTTTGAACAAGGCACACATAAAAATCATTATCCCCTCCGAGGAAATCAAGAGTTCCACTCTGTTGGAAGACATTTCTCTGTACATCACATATAATTGATGTAAGTGGCACCCTTGTTGATTCAAAAATCCTAGTTGCAGTCCCTCTTTTATCCTGGTAAATCTCATCTTTCATCTAATTTCTATAAGTGGAAAACCTCTGAATTATTTACATCTATGCCAATGCCCCTCTCTTAGCATGGAAGGCTCCTAAGGAAAAATGGCATTGCTTTACACTGAGTTAAAGTTTCTTCCTTCAGGACAATTCCTTTATAAAGGAAATTATGGCATTGCTGGATTTCATACATTCCAGCTAAAGTAATTCCCCTTTATAACTAATCCTTCCATAACTGTGATGAATAGGTGAAATATCTCCCTTTAGAGATGGCAAATTCTTTCTCAGTCAAACCTTTAGCTTCCATCTTAGGCTTTGAACAAGACACAAAAATACTCAACCAACTTCAATCTTGGGCTTTAAACAAGACACCAAACATCTTTCCTCCCATAAAATAGGAGGAACTACGATTGCTCTGATTTCCCTGTTATCTTTACGGGAATACGTAGGCCTAAGATTGCGAAATCTTAGTGTGCACACAAATAAAAAACTTTAGGTCCAGTACCTTACCAAAAACAACAAAAAAACCGAAAACAACAAAAAACACTCTCTCAGCACTCCCAAAGGAGAAACTTTCCCAACCCATAACAGATAAACACTAGAAATTATTTCAACATGCCACAGAAGATCTATGGATAACCATATATACACTGGGTAATTTACAACTTCCCTTTGTATAACCTGATCCCCGGACCCCCCAATCTCTTAGCATTTGTTAAAGAAAACATTTGCATGCAAGGTTAGTTTTAGATAGCTTTCCTTTCCTTTCTAGTATCATAGGATAAATAAGAAATCAGAAAGTAGCACCCAATTCCAACCAATGCGGTAAGGTGGTCGCGTCACTGACAACTTTTGCAGAATTTGTCTTGCAGTGCTTGATCTTATCCATTCTCGTTTCCAGATCTTTTGCACTCTAATCCTCTAACTATTTCCACATGTACCATAATATCGTGAACATTCACTCTTTGTAACCTTCTTTTCATTTGAGACTTTGTTGAAAATTAAGGTTAAAGTGGTGCTCATGTTTTATTGGGCTATAACTTATTAGAAAGCAGTCATACACATGTGACAAACACATAAAAACTCACAAATGAGAGCATCTATTATGCTCTTCAGAATCTTACTTAAAATAGGGAAATGAACTTATATTAACCTAACTAATTGCTTCATGACCAAATAAAATCAAAATTTGAGGAATTGATTACCTCACACATAGTGAGTTATCAACATTGTAATAGTAATTATCGTGATTCGACATGAAGATTGTTTTGGGGGGATCTAAGGTGTAGCGTGCGATTTTTGTCGGTGATGCGACCACCTTACCGCAATTGTTGGAATTGGGTGCTACTTTCTGATTTCTTATTTATCCTATGAAGCTGGAAAGGAAAGGGAAGTTATCTAAAACTAACCCTGCACGCAAATGTTTTCTTTAACAAATGCTAAGAGATTGGGGGTTCGGGGTCAGGTTATACAAATTGAAGTTGTCAATTACCTAGTGTATATATGGATATTCATAGATCTTCTTTGGTATGTTTAAATACTTTCTGGTGTTTATCTGTTATGGGTTGGGAAATTTTCTCCTTTGGGAGTGTTGAGAGAGTGTTTTTGTTGTTTTTGGGTTTTCCGTTGTTTTTGGTAAGGTACTGGTCCTAAAGTTTTTTATTTGTGTGCTCGCTAAGATTTCACAATCATATGCCTACGTATTCCCGTAAAGGTAATCGGGAAATTAGAGCAATCATAGTTCCTCCTATTCTATGGGAGGAAAAAGATGTTTGGTGTCTTGTTTAAAGCCCAAGATTGAAGCTAAAGGGTTTGACTGAGAGATAATTTGTCATCTCAAAAGGGAGTTATCTCACCTGTTTATCACGGTTGTTGGGGTAACTGATTATAAAGGAGAATTACTTTAACTGGAATGTATGGAATCCAAAAATGCCATAATTTCCTTTATAATAGAAATGTCCTGAAGGAGGAAACTTTAACTAAGTGTAGAGCAATGCCATTTCTCCTTAGGAATCTTCCAGGATAAGAGAGGGACATTGGCCTAGATGTAAATAATTAAGAGGCTTGCCACTTACAACAATTAGATGAAAGAGGAAGTTTTCCAGGATAAAAGAGGGATCACTGCTTGAATTTTTGAATCAACAAGTGTGCCACATATAGTAGTTATCTGGAATTAGGGTTTGCTTGATTATTTGTTTTGACATGTGATATACAGAGAAATGTATTCCTACAAAGAGAACTCTTGATTTCCTCTGA
Source organism: Lathyrus tuberosus (assembly GCA_022829125.1). Classification (NCBI taxonomy): domain Eukaryota; kingdom Viridiplantae; phylum Streptophyta; class Magnoliopsida; order Fabales; family Fabaceae; genus Lathyrus; species Lathyrus tuberosus. Next base: position 960,467 of record JALAZF010000784.1, on the reverse strand, counting down.
GGGGATGTTGATTTTTGTGTGCCTTGATCAAAGCCCAAGGTTGAAGCTAAAAGGTTGACCCTACTAGGGAGTTTTACATCTGTCTTGTATAAAGCCCAAGATTGAGGCTAAAAGGAGACTGACTCAGCTGGAGAGTATGACCTGTCCTGTACAAAGCCCGAGATTGAGGCTAAAAGAAATTGACTCCACTGGGGAGAGGTTTTATCTGTCTTGTAAAAAGCCTAAGATTGTGGCTAAAAGTAATTGACTCCACTAGGGAGAGGTTTTATCTATCTTGTACAAAGCCCAAGATTATGGCTCAATCTGTTGAGGAAAAATCATTATACAAAGCCTAAGAGGAGGCTAGCTGGGGAAATTCTTATATGAAGCCTAAGAAGAGGCTGGCTTCTGCTGAGGAATATTGAGATCCTGAGACAGGTCCAAATTTGGGATCCTGTGCTTTTAGGAAACTTGAGGGTTTCTTTGAGATCCAAGAGGAGATGAGACTTTCCAAGTTTACTGGTATGAAGAGGTTAACTCTTAACTTGAGAATGATATTTGTATGATGCCCAAGAGGAGGCTAAGACTGTCCAAGTCTACTTGTATGAAGCCCTAGAGGAGGCTGAGGCTTTTAAGGGATAAAGATCAACCATACAATGGTTTGATGTTTAGGAATTCTGACTCTCCGGAAGATTGAACTAGTAGAGATGACTAAGTTATGTCCTATACCTGTAGGAGGTCTTCGGGTCCTTGTACTAAGCCCAAGATAAGGCTGAGAACTTCTAGGAAGTCTGAGGGTTCTTGTATAAAGCCCAAGAGGAGGCTAAGGATGCTTTTAGGAAGCCTGTGGGTCCAAACCTAAGAAAAGTTCAAGAAAGGTTTCACCGAGAATTAGTCTTTTCTTTGCAGAACAATTCTAGGGTTTGAAGAAATTCAGAAGAGGTTTCACCGGGAATTAATCTTCTTTGGGGAAATGAATTTCTTGTACAAATATTTCTAAGTTGTGACAGTCTCGAGAAAATTTTCACCAGGAATAATGCCTTTCTCTGTTCCATATTGTATAAGCCCAAGAGGAGGCAAGACTGTATCTGGAATTTCCTATGGGGAACTAGTTTTGATTGTGTTAAAAGAGTAACCACTGGTTTGATCTAGACCTAGACCTAATTGCAGGGGAAAACTCTAAACAAATATATACAAGCATATATATATATATATATATATATATATATATATATATATATATATATATATACAGATGAAATATATAAACAAGTATGTGTTGAAAAGATAGTGGAACTTACAGTTGTGCAAGCCCAAGCATAGCAACTACAGTTGTATGGTTAGTTATTTAAGAAATTGAAGAAATTTTTTATATAACTTAGAATTTTAATTTAAATCAAAATAAAAGTTGTTGTAAAAGTAAGTTTGGGAGTTATTCTTAAAAAGAGGCCCAGATGAATTCTTGCGAAAAGGCGACGATCGAGTCGTAATTTTGAAAACCACGGAGGGATTTATATAATGACTGAGGCCCAAGTTATTATGTTTACAAAAAGGATGGGTCTTACACTGTATTACAGGCCCAAGAGTTTATTTTTATACAAGAGATAGGGCTTACAACTAAAGGAGATGCTCAGATGAAAAACAACGATCGCACCGTTATTTTGAAAATTGTACTGGGACTTATACAAATGAATGAAGCCCAAATTATTTTTATACAAAGGGGGTTGAGTCTTACACTATATTAGAGGCCCAAAAGTGTTGGAAAAAAGAAGAGAAATGGGACTTACAACTCAAGGGGAGGCCCAGATGAAAATTATTTTGAAAACGGCGATCGCGCCGAGATTTTTTAAAAACGTATCGGGACTTATACAATGACTGAGGCCCAAAATGGTTTATTTGCAAAGGGATAGGACTTACACTCTATCAAGAGGCCCAAAAGTGTTTCAAATGAAGTTTGAAAAATTAAAATTGAGGGAAACCCTAATTTTAATTAAAATTAATATAATTTTCAAAGGAAATTAAATATCAAATATCAAATATATTTAAAACCAAGTGGTAAGCTTTGAAAAATATTTTGGAAAATCATGTTTAATCACATGAAGGCTTGCAATTCATATGATTTTGAAAGATCAAGTGGAAATCTCATTTTAAAAATGTTTGAAAACAAATAAAATGAAATTAATTACAAAATTCAAAATATATTTAATAAATAATATAAATTAATTTTTTTCTCGAATAAAATATTTCAACATTTTTTTTGAATTTTCAAAAAAAGAACCAATAAAAAATAATTAAAATTGAGAGAGAAATTAATTTTGAGATTAATTAAGAAAATCATGAAAAATATGAAAAAATAACATAATGAAAGGGAAATAACAATGGTCTGGGTGGGTGTTGAACCCACGCCCTCCAACCAAACACATGCGCGCTGCTACCACTGGGGTGGTGATACATCCGTGTATCAAAACCACCCCATAAACATATATGGGTAGCCTAAATTCTGGTGAGACTAAGGCAAAAACCAAGTTTTGTGTCATTTGCAAGAAGGAACATATCTCCCTCATTTCTCCACGAAATGGGATGAAATTTAGATGGATCATACCTAGAATTTCATGAGGAATCCAGTGATGGTCTCAGAATTTTCTAAAGATGCTTCTATTTTAAAACCCGATAGTGGTTTCAAAAATAGGCCAAGATTTGCAAGTTCTATGCTGCCAGATCATATAAGCAATAATAGTATGGTAAAATGGTTCAAACACAACACATATGATCTGTATGATATGTTCATGGTCAATGGACATCAAAGAAATGCATATTTTAAAGAGTTCAAGTTGTTATGCACTTACCTCTTCAAGCTCCTTGTGCTAACTGTCAAGATGTTTGTGCCAGAAGTAATCCAGTGCTTTAGACACTCTTGATTAATCCCTTAGAAGCTTTTAGGATTATCAAAACCAGCTGGAAACCTCAGGAACAAGAATTGGCTCTTTCTTGCAAAAGTGGCAAAAGTGACCAAAATAGTATCTCACTCAAATGGTGTTACAGTTGAGGGATACTTATTGGAACATCTCAAGGATGATATTTGGAGATTATTTGAATGGTTAATTGGTTTTGAAAGTGATTGGATCAAGACATGGCTTGAAAAATGCAGAAAAGTCAAATTTTGAGGTTTTGGAGGTTGACTTTTTTATTTTGATGTTGTAAATGAGGATGAAGGTTTGAAAACCTCCAATGGATGATTTATGATGTGTTTGGATAGTTCTTTGAGTGGTTTTTTCTTTGGTTTCAAGAATTCCCAAATTGCTCCAATGTGACTTGAAATTGAAGTAAGAGATGGAGAGTGAGAAAACAAGGCTTTGGTATTGTTTTGGTGTAGTTTGAAACATCAGAAATGACCTCTATTTATAGTAGAGAAAGTTTATTTTTGAAGGAATAGTGAATGGCAACTGGTTCACTCTATTATCCAATGGATATGCCCATGCATCACTTTCTTAAATGCCAAGGTACCAAGTATTCTCTTAGCCATTGACTTGAGCTTGTCTTGTAGCTTTAGGTCTTCTAATTTTTTGCAACAACCTTGACTTAATTGGACTGATATGTGCTGGTTCATGCCACCTCAATGCACCACATCAATGCCAAATGGCAAAGCTTCGTTTTGGATTTGTAACATTGATGATCACATGCCAAAGGGATTAAATTCTTGCCTTAAGGTCCAAGATTGCAGGTTCTTCATGATTGACTGAGATTCATGTTAAATTTGGATGAGGATCAGTCTTGCATAGTCACCAAAATTGGACTTAATAATCGTGTGCCACTAGTAATGCACACAATCTGTCTTGAAAACTAGTTTGAGCAAGGCATGTTGTGAGCTCGATAACTCCTTGATCGAGTTGAATTAATGGGAGTTCTTGTACTCTTTGGAATGCTTGTATGACATACTTTAACTATGATGCCCACCAATGGACCTGGTTAAACTTGGATCAAGGTGAAAAATGGTCTAAAAGTTGGTGAAAAACTTAGACAGATTCTGTCTAAAAAAATTCTAAGTGTTGGAAAAAGTGGTCATTTTCATGTTTTTGTGATTTTGATCACTCCATAACTCAAAATCCATGAGGATTTGGAATCTTTTGTAATTGACACTTTTGAAGTATGTCATGTGAACTTTCATTTGAGCTTTGGATGGAAGAAAAAGGCCTTAGGGTTTGGGAGTTATGACCTTGCAAAGTTGGTACCAAATCCATTTTGTTCATAACTTAGAAAAATTTAAGTTTCTTATGGTTGCCCCTTTTGCAAGTAACTTAGAAAAATTTAAGTTTCTTGAAGAATGATGATCAAAACCATGAATTAACATTGTTTTTTACTTAGGGGAGGCACATTAGTGAAAAAAATTCAAAAAGTCATACTTGATTTTGGACATAGTTGACTTTTTGCCAGATGAATTCCAAACTGTGTGATCCTCTATGCAATCAAGTTCTTGACCTAATTCAAACCTAATGGATGAATTCCATAGTTGTTTTAGGGTGTCTTGAATCATGTCCCAAGGTTTGGGAACATGTCTTGCTCCAAAGTCAAAGGTACAGTTGGCTTTTTCTTCAAAACCCTAATTGTGGTCCAAGTGAATTTGAAACTTGTGAATCAAGCTTCTTGGATCAATCCATTATTGTAAATGGATCAATGTAGTGTATTTGAGGCCCTTAAATCATGTCTTGAGGTCTTGGCTCATGTCTTGCCTCAAAAGCCAACTCGGGGTGAATTAAGTCAAGAAACCCAAATTTTTTATTTTTTATTAATGCACCCTCTGAGGTTATTTTAACTTTTTGATTGGATCCATGAGGTCCTTTTGAGCATCTTGGGTCATTTTTTGAAGTATTGGCTCATGCCCAGATTAAAAGTTTCATCTGGAGGCCTTGGTCGACCAAAACCCTAATTTGGTGACACTGTCGATCTTGAGGCTTGATCCACTTGGAATGTTGCAACCTTTTGCTTGATTCTTGATATGGAAGTCCTATTGATCCTTCATGGATGTTTGAGAGGCTATAAAAGTTGACGATCATGTCAATTCTTGATTGATCCTTTGTTTAAGTACTCTGGGAGGTCTCAAAACCCTAATTCTTGGTTGTAGTGAATGCTCAACAATCCTTGAGAAGATTGATGAGCTAGTATGGTACATCTATATTGTGGTGATGATCCTCACAATGATGGGAAATCTTGTGGTCAAAATTTGGGGTATGACATAGGGGGTCCATCAGAATCTGGTTGTACCTCAAGAAGGAATTCACGAAGCTCAACATGCAGTAACCTGAGGATCATTTGATAAGATAATTAGTATCTGGTAGTGGGTATGGGTCCTTTAGACAGCCAGCGTTCAAATCAGTAAAGTCCATGCACATACACCATATTTTTGTTTCCTTCCTCACTAACACCATGTTGGAACCGAGTAGGAGATTTCATTTCTATAATGAACTTGGTGGTGGATAACTTACCTACCTCCACAACAATTGAATCCCTCTTCTCCTCACCAATTTTCTACTTCCTTTAAGCACTAGCTTGGCATAAGGGTCAATGGCGAGGCGGTGGCTCAACAATTTGGTATCTATCCCAGGCATATCAAAGGGAACCTAAGCGAACGAGTCGATGTTTCTAATGAGTTGGTCGACTAGCTCGTGTTGTTCTTCCTCACTAAGCGAAGTACTTATCTTTCTAATAAGTTGGGCCTATTTTAACTTTCTTCGGGTCCACTTTTTATGCGCCCATCCTAGGATCCATATAATCTATGTCTGCATCAGGGGATTTAAGGAGGGGGCGTCCATAAGGGGGGCTCTTTTCTCCCAGGTGCAAAGCTCTTTCCTCGAATAGTAACGACTTGCTCACAAGCAAGTGGGTACTTCAGGAGTAGGTATCGAGTTGAAATAACCGCCCTTAACGTATTGATGGCGAGTCAGACTAGGATCATATTCTAGGTCGAAAGGACGTCTATAATAAGTTAGATGACTTCAATCACCTTGGCGGCTGCTCCCTCACCACATATTGTCTCTAGGGTCACATTTCCTCTTACTTGTACCTGTTCGCATGAGAATCCTATTAACGAGACCCTGAACACTTTGACATAGTTATGATTAAGATGAAGCTTCAGAAATGGATCCTAGAATAAGACATTAGCAGAACTCCCGTGATCTATCAGGACTCACTTGATATCCCAATTGCCATGTTGCACAATGATGACCATAGGATTATTATAATATAGATTGATTATGTTGGCATCCATATTGAAAAATGTGATGTTAACCCCTGTGTTCCCCTCATTCCCCCTGGGGAAACTAATAGATATCATATTTGCAAAAAACACCTATATTGCCTATTTTCTTTAGGAGGAGAACTTATTCCACCACATAAACCCCTAACTATGGTGTTTGCATTAGAGCATAGATTGAAGGAGTGAAAAGTACACAAGTAGGGGGGTTTGAATTGTGTTTCATGTTTTCTTTAATTTAACTTCTGGTTTCAGAATCAGAACTGATGTTCAGATTCTACTTTCATTCATTGGCAGCGGATATAATAGAAGTAAACAAATAATAGCAGAAGACACAAAATAGTTATCTTGGTTCCTCCCTTAACTGAGAGTACTCTAGTCCCCTTTCCTCACAAGATATTTTCATTATAACCAAGTCATGATTGCAACCGCTTATGCTTCTGCATAAGTATTTTACACTTGCTCAGACCAATTGTCTGAGACTTTCTTGCTTAGAGCACATGTCTAAGACTTTCCTTGCTCATACCCTCTGACTGAGCCAAGTGCTCCAAAGGTCTTCTGGTTGAGACTTACCCATGCTTAGAGCACATGTCTAAGACTTCTTGCTCACACCCTCTGACCGAGCCACCTACTCTTCTGGCCATCCAGACTAAGACTTCCTTTCTCAAGCAGCACTTGAGACTTCCTGTTCACGCCCCTCAGACGAATACTTTCCCTTGCTCAATCACACTAGCTTGAATAACACTTTCATAACTCAAGCACTTAAGCACTGAGACTTAGGTGGCTTAAGCATCTTGGCTCAAGACTTGTTGCTTGAATCTCAATGAGACAAGACTTCTGCTCAAGCACATAGCAAGAGACTTGATCTAAACTACTGAAGGCTCAGTATAATAGAGAACAAGATATACATGATACAAGCATCAGAGGTACGAGAAATCACCATAACAAAGACCTAAAGGTCTTAAGATTTCTAATACATTCAATGGTAAGAAATCTTAAGGATTTTACAATTATAACCTACAACAGAAAATCTACATATTACATTAGAGTTGATAATTGCTTAATCTTCCCACTCCTTCATCTGAAGAATGCTTGTTAAGATTCAAACTTGAATCTTTATCCATATTTATTGCCTTTTCCCCATAGTACATGAGACGTTGAAGATGGATGCACATCAGATTCTGAATTCAGTGTGTAACACATTTAACCTTTGAGTCTTCAAGAGGTTCTGTACTGATAGAGCCATTAAGAGCATATACTCGTAGAGAATGAAAACCTTTCTTGACCCTTGCAATCTTGTAGACTCTAGCTGACAAGCTGATAAGACAATACAGTTTTCTTTCCACAGTTCGGACAACCACAACTTTATCACCAACTCAGAATGGTACCAGATGCTGATATATAATTATCAAGTGTAGTAACTCTTCTGAATGTTGAGGCCTTCAGCTCAGAGTCTGCGTCAAGCCACACTAGAAATTGTTCTTCAGACTCTGTCACGAGAAGCTAGCAATGAAGCAACTCCCAAGTGTGTCTAAGTAAGATAGATTCTGATTATTTATGTACAAGAAAAAGAACCTGCGTAAATAAAACACACATCAAATAAACCATTGTTATTTCAATAATTTTGTTATCATCAAAACTAAAAGAGAATATTTCATGAACAAATCTTGTTCTAACAATATCCCCCTTTTTGATGATGACAAATACAAGTATTTAAAGGACAATGTTGGGCATTTAATTTTCTCTGCAACAACAGGATATGAGGTTTGTAAGCTCCCCTTGAGTTTGATAATCCATAACTGAGTTATATTGACTCTAACACCAAGAACTATTTTTCAAGAAAAAAAAATCAATCTTCTTAGTAACATCAGGGTCTAAGGTTTGCAAGCTCCCCCTGAGTCAAACAATTCCAAGGTTGAGGTTTGTAAGCTCCCCCTTAGTTCCATATTTAAGAAAACGAAAATAACAACATTTTAATTTCCTTTGGCAACATCAGAATATGAGATTTGTAAGCTATTTCTTAGTCTAAATAGGCTAAGTCAGAGGTTTGTAAGCTCTTACTTAACACTATGTACAAAAGAGTTAAACTATGTTGCCCTTTTAAATTTCTTTGGCAACACCAGAATACAAGGTTTGCAAGCTCCTTCTGGGTCTAATAGACTAAGTCCGAGGTTTGTAAGCTTTTCCTTAGACCTATGCACAATCAAGTTAAAATACGCCATGCACAAGGTAACAATAAAAATAGAAAATAAATGACAAGAAAATAAATGATCAATATGTACAGCTGAATAGGTACTAAATGAGTTCAATTTCCACTTAAATAATTACCATTATTTCTCCCCGTTTTTGTCACATCAAAAAGAATAAAATAAAGGAAGGAAAAATAAGAAAAGAAGGAAAGGAAAATAATTTCCACTAATTAATGCAATTCAGATCACCATTACAGGATCGGTTTCCAAAGAAGGAAAGGTAATCAAGTAGCAAGGGTCATTAAGGATTGTGAAAACCAGTTAATGGTCAAAAATAGTCTCAAGTATCACGCAATAGATCTTATTCCAACGATTAGGATACTCATAAACTACAATAAAAAACCAACACCTAGTTGATTTTAAACAACATATTTAAGAGTAATGGAGTCATCTGTTGAAAGCAACAAGAAATATGTGGTAACAGAGATCTCAAAGTATTCAACAAGACGAAAAATCCAAAAATGTCACAAACAAGTTATTTCTGCATTATCCACTACTTACTATGTGCTTCTTACAAAATCTACTTCAGATGAGGCAACATCAGTAGCTCTAAAACAGTCCTACAAGAAGGATACTTTAGAAGCTGCTATGAGACCACAAAGAAAGATCATGAAGAGAACAAGAAGGAAGCGGCTCAACGAGATTGTTAGTTCCTGGATTGGCTGGAATTTTGGTAAAACAAAGTATGTTCAATGTTGATATCAAGGTGATGATGTTGCAACATTGAAGTCTTAACACTGGGCTGTGTTAAGTATTTATTTGCTGAAGTTGGATGCCTGATGTCACATAGGCGATGTTGTGACATCAGATCTACAGAATTAACAACAGCAGGCTGTGATGTTGTTAGGGTTGCGTATTAGCTGGAATTGTGGAGAGCAAGCTGTCTCATTGGATGCGAATATCTTGGGATAGATATTTGCTGCTGCATAGGAGATCTGGTGCAGATTTGTAGGAGATTTAAAAGGTTGAAGATTTAAAAAGATTTTACGAGAAAATCTGTTTTAAATATTCAGTTTTAAATAACAAATCTGGGAGATATTGTAGCAAGTCCAAGACCAATTCAAGGAGCTATATAAAGCGCACAAGACCAAAGGAAAAGGTACAGAAAACATTCAGAAGATCAGGAGCTGGAGGCTTAGTATCTAGAGTTTGTTTAGAGTGCTTGTATTTACACTATTCTAGGGTTTGAATAGGTGTTGCGTTTCTGTCCTCTCTAGAAGCTGTGAAGCAATAGAGAGTGGTTGCTTGATCAAAGCTGTGAAGTAAGATCAAGATTACTCAAAGTGGGTTCTTTGAGAGTTTGTAAGGGATTGAGTGGTGTTCTCATACCTAAGTGGTTTCTTAGGTAGGAAGTCATTAGTAGAGTATAAGTTTAGGAGATTGTCAACAGGTTGTTGAGTCTGTAAATTATATCTACAAGTAGTGAATTCCATCCCTGGCTTGGTAACCCCCAGAGTAGGTTGGTTGTAACCGAGCTGGGTCAACAATTCTTGGTGTTATTTTACTGTTATTGCTGTCCATTGTGCAGAGTGTGTTGTTGTGACATCACACCTTAACATCACACGTCTGATACCAGAATTTCAATTGGTATTAGAGCAGGCATCCTGTCTGTCTCTGGGTGAGATCTAGGGAAGTTACTTTCTGGTGTAAAGATGGACAAAGAAGTTGGAGGATTCATCAACAGACCCCCTATTTTGGACGGATCCAATTATGATTATTGGAAGCCAAGGATGACCACCTTCTTAAAATCCTTGGACAGCAGGGCTTGGAAGGCTGTTATTAAAGAATGGAAAGCACCTGTCATGTGTGAGAAAGATGATGCTGGCAAAGATAAAGAAGGCACCTCTAAACCAAAGCCTAAAGAAGAGTGGACCAAGGAGGAAGATGAGCTTGCCCTTGGAAATTCCAAAGCTCTAAATGCCATCTTCAATGGAGTGGATAAGAATATCTTCAGGTTAATCAATACCTGTGAAGTTGCTAAGGAAGCGTGGGATATCTTGCAGGCAACACATGAAGGAACATCTAGAGTCAAGATGTCAAGACTTCAGATTTTAACATCAAAATTTGAAAGCCTGAAGATGAAGGATGATGAGACTATTAATGACTTCCACATGAATGTTCTGGAGCTGGCTAATGCATCCAGTGCTCTTGGTGAGAAAATGTCAGATGAAAAGCTTGCAAGGAAGATCGTTAGATCCCTTCCTAAGAAGTATAATATGAAGGTTACTGCCATTGAAGAATTACAAGACATCAGCAAGATGAGAGTAGATGAGCTCATTGGATCTCTTCAAACCTTTAAGCTTGGGTTGAATAAGGAAGAACCAGAAAAGAAGCCAAAAAATATAGCCCTGGTGTCAAATGATCAAGAGGAAAAAGGGAAGAGTTCTGAATCCCAGGAGGATCTATCTCAGGCCATAGTGATGTTGGGAAGACAGTTCACCAAAGTGTTTAAGAGAATGAACAATAACTCCAGGCCTAATGTCAAGAACATGACTTCTGACACCAGCAAGAAGGATGAAGAGAAAACTACCCAAGATAAAGGAGTTCAGTGCTTTGATTGTGAAGGGTATGGACATGTCAAGAAAGAATGTCCCACCTTCTTGAAAAAGCAGAAGAAGGGCATGACGGTTTCCTGGTCTGACTCAGATAGTGAAAGTGAAGGTGAGTCAGCAAAGCATGTTAGAGCCCTAACAGGAGCTGCTGTTTCTGATGATCATTCCAGTGATGGAGAAGTAACTTATGAGGAGTTAGCATCTACTTATCAAGAGCTGTGTTTAAAAAGTGCTGAGATTTGTCAAGAAAACAAGTGCCACAAGAAACAGATTGCTCAGCTACAGAATGAAAAGACTGATCTGGAAAATGAAGTTATGCTAGTTAGAGCTCGCCTTGATCAAATGACCAAGTCTGTTAGGATGCTGAGTTGTGGTACAGATACTCTTGATAAGATCCTTCAGTCAGAAAAAGCTGCTGGAGACAAAGCTGGGATAGGTTATGTGACTGAGGATAAGGGAACTTCAGAAGAAAGCACTTCAGGTTCAAAGATGGAAGTGTCACAACTTTTATCTCAACATCAGCCAAAGAAGCAGGATCCTACCCCTAAGAAAGCTGATGGTTTACAACCTACGAAGATTGAAAAGAAGACTGGTCCTAATCAGAAGAGAAAGCAGCCACAAGGAGCTAGCCAATATATTCCCCCACAATACCACAAGAGCATGCAAGCTGCTCAGTTCAAACAACACATGTCTCATCAGGTGTCTCAATATCAGGACAACTGGTATGGTTATGGGTATGGATACAACAATGTTGTGCCTCATCACTATGGAAGAAGAAAGCCGCACCATCATGGGAGACAATCTAGGACAAAGCATTCTTAGCCTTCTTATGGGAGAAAATTCCAACATAATAGAAGGCAGGCCAGTTATGGTAGGAGGAGACCACATTATGGCTGGCAGCCTAAGCAATCTCATCATGGCAGAAGATTCAGAGATGAAAGGGTGAGATGCTATTATTGTGGAAGGATTGGACATATGCAGTACTCTTGCTACAAGCTGCATGGATACCCTCAACCTCAAAACAGATGGAGAGAGTACAGGCCCAAAGTTGTTAAATAATGGGTACCTAAGGAGAAGGTGAAGTGCTTACTAGATCACATGGCTGACAAAGAGTTAGAAGAAGGAACATGGTATTTTGACAGTGGGTGTTCCAAACACATGTCTGGATGTAGATCCATGTTTGCTGAAGTCAGTCATAGTCCCTCACTTGAAGTTATTTTTGGCAATGGAGAAAAAGGTGTTGTTGCAGGAGTTGGGAAAGTAAAAGGTGATGGTAGACCTGAACTTGACAATGTTCTGTTGGTCAGTGGATTAAATGCAAATTTGATCAGCATAAGCCAGTTGTGTGATGAAGGTTACAAGGTAAACTACACTAAGGATGATTGTGTGGTGTTAGATAAGCATAATCTGGTTATTATGAAGGGTGCCAGAACCAGAGATAACTGCTATCAGTGGATTTCTCTTGAAGATAGTTCAACTTACGATGTTCAGGTCGATGTTATAACATCAGACTATGACGTCTGGATGCTGAAAGATCACTCAGAGTTAATGAGTCCTGATGTGAAATGCTTAAAAGGAAAGTCTTTATGGAGGGAGAAAATTAGTAATTGGTCTTTAAAGAGTATTCAAAATCAGGCGCCTTACCATATTGATACTACATTAAGTTTTACCAAAGCATTCTCATCGCAACATTTCATCTCCCTAAATCGCAACAGAATAGAAAGTTCTTCTCTAAACCTTGTATGTTGCAAAGGAACGATGTCTTCCCCTTCCAAGAACTCTAGGTCTCAAAAGCCTGAGCAGGTCCAAACTAGGGTTTCTTTCGAAAAATAAATAGTTAACGAAGAACACATCTCTATTGCTCTTCCCGAGTCAGGTAACCCAAAACCCTCAACCACGGTGAATAAAACTGAAGCTAGGTCATCATCTTCTCAAGCTGTTGAGGAGAAGTTTGATGTAGACATGCATTTGGGACAGCTTGCCACCAAAATCCTTGAGAAGGGGATATGTGTGAAAGGGATTTCTGTCCCTTTAAGGCAAATGCCTGCTGAACAGGTCGACTCTCAAGGTGAGGACAAAAATCTTCAAAGATAGGCCCTGAGTCAAGAAGCTGAAGGTGAAGATCCTGATGACACTGATGTCAGCTTTGATGTCAGAACATCGTCCCCTAGGAATGAAAGTCACAGGGGTAAAGGGAAGGAACAGGTTGAGGTTATAGAGATTGAGGACTCATCTGATGATGATAGAATTGGAAGAAGGAAGGATAAGAAAAGGACTTCAGTTACAGACTCTCCCAAATCGTGGACGAAAGTTGCCAGGTCTGGCAAGAAGAGGAGAATCAGGGAAGAGTCAGATTCTGAGAGTGATGCTCCAGACATCAACCCAGCTACTAATCAAGTGCCTGATCACATCTCATCTCACTGTGCGTCCATGTGGAATTGTGTGAGCCAAAGAAGGATAGCACTGGAAACAGAGGTAGTAGCAGAAGACTTAGAGTCTACTAAAATTATAGACCTAATTAAGTGTGCTGGTCTCATAAGGACTGTGTCAGGGTTGACTAATTGCTATGATAGACTGGTCAGAGAATTCATAGTTAATATCCCTGAATCTATAAATGACAGCAAGAGCCTAACCTTCGGAAGAGTTACCATCAGAGATAAGTGTGTCTGGTTCTCTCCTAAAGTGATCAATGCCTACTTAGGAAGAAGTGAGGAAGATTATGGAGAATTAGAAGTCTCCAATAATGTTATATGCAAAGAAATCACTGGTGGTCAGGTAGATGTTTGGCCCGAAAAAGGAAAGTTATTAGCCAGTTGGTTGAGTGTTAAATATACCATTCTGCACAAAATAGGTGTTGTCAACTGGGTTCCTACTAGTCACAAGACCATAATTTCTGTTGGATTGGGGAAAATAATTTATGCAGTTGGGACAAAGCAAAGAATTGACTATGGCTCCTACATCTATGATCATACTATTAAGCATGCTGCTACAAATGTTGTGAAGATGCCCATTGCTTTTCCCTCTCTCATTTGTGGGATTATCTTGTCTCAACATCCTGGAATTCTAAAGCATTCAAATGTTGCTTGCAAAAGGAAGCCTGCCTTGTCAGTTCATTCTAAGCTGTTTGAAGTAAAACATGGTCCTGACAGTGTCAAGACATCTGCTTCAACATCACAACAGTCACCAGCCAAGACTGGGTTGATTACAGAACTAGAGGAGGCTTGCAAGGAGTTAGATGAAGTCATAAGAGTTAGTACTGAAAGGAAACTAAAATTTGAAAGACTTGTCATGACACTGAGATTGGAAGCAAAGGAAGGTGAAGCAGCCAACACAAGGAAGGATGTTGATGAGGGACTTGGTGATGAAGAAGATAATAATGATCTCATCTCAGATAATTCAAGATTTTAATGTTTGCCTTCTTATTTAGTAGTGTTAGCTTTATTTTCTGTCTTTGTTTCAGCACTTAATGTGCGTGGTTATGTAATTTGAATATTGTGTTGTTTTGTGCACCTGGTTATGTTTTTAGTTTCCTTCTATGATTTGTTTTGCCTGGTTACTAACTGTGAGGCTAACAATGAGAGCTAGGGTGTACTGACTATAGTTAATAGGGCTTCTAACTGAAGTTTGCCTAATTGTGGCTAAAAAGGGGGAGATTAGCCAAGAAAGTTAAGAGTATCAAAGATAGCCAAGAGTATTAAAGAGTGTTACTGCCAAATGCTGCTAATGTGATGCAGATATTAAGGGGGAGTTTTGACTGAGCTAGTAAAGAGGAGTCCAGCCAAGCAGACATCAAGTGGGAAAGATGGTGCTGCATATTGTGAGCTGTGATGCTGGGTCATATTTTTGAGGGGGAGCACCAATTGGCTGTTGTCAATAATGAAGATGATGCTGCAGCAGATCAAGTGATGAAGACTATGAAAATTGTCAAACTGCTGCTGATGGAGTTTCAAGATTTTTGATTGAAGTTTTTCCGCTGCTAAAGTCTCTGAAGGTGCAGAGTGCAGAGTTTGTGTGCAGAGTGCAGAGATTATTTTAGCCAAAATTAGCCAAAGGGGGAGATTGTTAGTTCCTGGATTGGCTGGAATTTTGGTAAAACAAAGTATGTTCAATGTTGATGTCAAGGTGCTGATGTTGCAACATTAAAGTATTAACACTGGGCTGTGTTAAGTATTTATTTGCTGAAGTTGGATGCCTGATGTCACATAGGCGATGTTGTGACATCAGATCTGCAGAATTAACAACAGCAGGCTGTGATGTTGTTAGGGTTGCGTATTAGCTGGAATTGTGGAGAGCAAGCTGTCTCATTGGATGCGAATATCTTGGGATAGATATTTGCTGCTGCATAGGAGATCTGGTGCAGATTTGTAGGAGATTTAAAAGGTTGAAGATTTAAAAAGATTTTAGGAGAAAATCTGTTTTAAATATTCAGTTTTAAATAACAAATCTGGGAGATATTGTAGCAAGTCCAAGACCAATTCAAGGAGCTATATAAAGCGCACAAGACCAAAGGAAAAGGTACAGAAAACATTCAGAAGAACAGGAGCTGGAGGCTTAGTATCTAGAGTTTGTTTAGAGTGCTTGTATTTACACTATTCTAGGGTCTGAATAGGTGTTGCGTTTCTGTCCTCTCTAGAAGCTGTGAAGCAATAGAGAGTGGTTGCTTGATCAAAGCTGTGAAGTAAGATCAAGATTACTCAAAGTGGGTTCTTTGAGAGTTTGTAAGGGATTGAGTGGTGTTCTCATACCTAAGTGGTTTCTTAGGTAGGAAGTCATTAGTAGAGTATAAGTTTACGAGATTGTTAACGGGTTGTTGAGTCTGTAAATTATATCTACAAGTAGTGAATTCCATCCCTGGCTTGGTAGCCCCCAGAGTAGGTTGGTTGTAACCGAACTGGGTGAACAATTCTTGGTGTTATTTTACTGTTATTACTGTCCATTGTGCAGAGTGTGTTGTTGTGACATCACACCTTAACATCACACGTCTGATACCAGAATTTCAGAGATGTTTGACCAGCTTAAGGTTCTAGAGCCAGAAATCGAAGATATTGTAGAATATGAACCAGATATTGATTATGGTAGCTTCTGATTTTGTAGAAAAAGAATGCCATAGAACCATATATTTCTAGGTTCATCCATTTTCCTTTTAGGAATATTTTGTAATCCATTGACATGATTAATGAAAGATGTTTTGAGCAAATTATTTATTTACATAGTATGCAACAATCATCCAGTTAACCTTGAGGTTTTTTCTGAAGGAGCATTAGCAAAGTGAAACTGACAACAGAGACATCACTAAAACTAATAAAACATTAACTCATAGCTGTTTAGAGAATCTTAAATAGGTTAGACTGCTAGATAGCATTTCCAAGTGTTATTATTAGAGTACTGATAAGATTTGACCAATACTTAAATAATTTTAAACTCAAGACTATGTAAATATCACGTCTATAAAAAGGACTCAAGTAAGCTTTCTTTCATCATCATTTAATCCCTAAAACACCAAGATGTACAAGCAAAAGCAAATTTGGGTTCCAAATAGAGATTTCAGGAAAGCAACATTACTGAATGCAGCAACTCAAGCAAACCAAGGCAAAGCAACAATTTAAGGACCTGCAAGCAAACAGACGGCTTCAGAAGTGCTCTTCTATTCACCATCATATGTGAAGACACATAGAAGAAGAAGATCTTCTGGATCCAGACGCAAAAACCAACTGAAAAAGGAGGCTTTGGATTTTGCTATGGAAGAATGGCAAGATTTCTTAGATAATATGGACATGTCAAATGATCCTAGGGAATTCATTAGGGTCAATCCAATAGACTAGGAAAACCAATTGTCTTATAATAGCTTCCTTGGCATTAATGAAATAAGTTTCAAACATTGATTACTTTTACCTATTTATTTTAGATTCTCATGAATAACATAGAATAAATATTCAACAGTTTAAAACTAAACACAAGCATGAACTAACTCGGAATTTATTAATAAGACACTTAATACAAAGATTTCAACAAAATACAAAGCATAACTATGCAAAAATCTAACATCAGAATCTTTCATAGATAGCTTCAAACTTGTCTCTCCAAATCTTAGAAGAACTAGCCTCAGAACTTATGTTAACCCCTTGCTGAACAAGTCTTTCAGAAATAACTCATCCATAAGGAATGGAGAAGGTCATTCCCTTTTGAAAAGAATAGAGGGACCTCTTCAGATGGTCAAACATAACTTGAGGAAGATTAATCTTCAAATCTTAATTAAGAAGTAGAAGCAAATTTTTTTCAATAGGGTCCACTTGGTCTAAATCCTTATCCTTAGGAAGTAAGTTTGAATTCAGAATTTGATTCCAAACAACAGCATAAGGAAGAAAATTTGAGACCACTGATGTGTTAGATGGATCTACAAAGATATGCCAAGTAGTAAGTCAGTGTTTCCAAACAAGAGTTCCTGGGATTTCTCTAATATCCTCACAATTGATCACATTTACAATCGCTTTAGAGGTCACTGTAATAGAAACACCAATTATTATAGACAGAATACCATACTCAGCATTCAGCTCAACAATGGAGGCATTAATCCAAAACTCTTTGGCAAGACTTGGATAAGTGAAACCACAGAGCATCTCAAAGTAGCCATTCCAACCTTGTTTAGACACAATCTTCCAAAAGTTGAAACCAATCTTAAGCAACTCAACAAAATCCACAAACTTTTCATTGATGACAACCAGCTAATTCAAAGAAGAATGAACTGGGGAACTCATCTCAGGTTTGGTTTGATCAACACACAAACAAGAAGAAGAAGAAGAACTGGTCAAGAATCCTACAAGAATAGGAATCTTGTCAGAAAAAGGACACAATGATGTTTCACAAGATAGGGAATAGTAACAGCAAGTACCATAAGAGGGAACATCATTACCCAAAGGTTTTTTGTCCAGCAAATATTTCAATTCCACTAGATGAGTTTCACCTTTATGAAAATTTAAGTAATATAAAAGTTTTTGGAAATTTTTTTACTTAAACTATTGTATTAGAAGTAAAGAATCTTCTTCTAAATCTTAAAATCTGACAACTTTTAGAATCTATCATTCATCAGAGTCTAGTAAATCTAGACTTAGACAGAGATATCATCTGTCAGTCATAAGTCTCTAAGATTCTATTCAAAACTAGCACTTTATCTTGAAACAAGAGTCATGAGTCATAGATGAATATTGAATTAAATTCTAAATAGCTAACACACAACAGTAACGACACAGAAGGTGAAGAAATTGTTTCCATAAATAAGATCATCATCTGGGTTAATAAGACATTTAGTATAGACAAACACAACAGAGTTTCCTCTTAAAGATTTGTGAAGTTCTTCTTTTCAAAAGAACTTATCTAGAAGTCTAACAGAAAATTTGTATTTACATCTATACAAATGTTTCATTGAATCAAAAGATAAACTAGAAAAGAACAAGCATGCCCTTTTTTTTGTTGGCCAGACTCGATTCAGTATTCAGACTTGACCAATAGAGTTTGAACACTACTTTGAGTGGATTCTGATTCAATGGCTGTCTAACCATTGATTCCACTACACTCGCCAAATTCAGTACCACCAGTACTTGAATCTGGGATGTTGGCTCTTCCTCTAATAAATGTTGTAAACAACCTTATGGAAGATGCCTCTACTTCTTTCCTTGAAATCTGTAGCAGATACATTATGATACTCATATTTCTATAAGACCATACATGTAAGTACAAACAAACTCTTCTTTACCTTATGTCTCAATCTAATAGCAAAATCATAAGTCACTCTAGAGTATAAGTCTAGGACGAGATATGATAGGAACATAATCTTGTTCTAAGCAGAGTCACTAATCTCATTGTCTAGGATTAAATCTTTTGAATCTGAAATCATTGACAAGCTCAGAACCAAATGGTGTTAGCTATCAGAAATTGACACAAAGCAAATCAAAATACTGTCTTAGTACGGCTGACAGAACTCAAAGAGAAATTGAAGACTTCTCATAGAAATGTCTTTTAAAAAAACTTCCATGATGATCCTCAATCAAGAAGCAATAGAGTTTCTTAAGATATCACCTTAAAGAACAGACTCCACATTATCAAATATTTTGAAGCAAGATAGATTTAACAACATCTCTTGCTTTTCAATACTTGATTTTTATTTCAGAACACATATGCTTCTTTCATCTACATCTTGCACTAATATCAACTTCAAAATATTAGACATTAAAGAGCGTCTGATATTAGGTTTTGGTAGTGTTTCTTCTTGCTTTCAGATATGGGAAACCAGTTGAAATACAAGTATTTCAGAAGCTTTTGAAGTTACTCTTCTATCAACATATATCATAATCCATTCAGTCAGTATGAAAGTTCTTCTGACAAGAAACCTAAGTCTCTCATCATCAGTCATTCCAAGGAATTGAGCTTTATTGAAAAAATGATCTGTTGAATAGCCTTTCATCATCTAACTGCATTTCTTTCCTTTGAAGACTGCAAGATAAATCTTCAAAACACATCAGATCCAAGTAGTAACCTTTCTCAATAACTGTGACTTTAGATTTAAGTCAAAGACCAATCTTCTTAGAATTTACTTGAAAAGATTAGATGAAGTGTAACTACTCAAGCTTCAAAACTGATCCCCACAAATCTGAGCACAAGAATTCAAAGATAGTCCAAGCATCAGACACATCAATGACGTTGATATACTCAGAAGTGAGATAGAGCATCTACCAGAATGCATCTAGCTCTGAAGATATTCAATATGCATCTTCTGAGCCGATGAAAGAGATTTTCAAGATGATCATCTTTACACCATCAACTTCTATAGTAATACATCTTTCATGGATATTCTATAGACCTCCAGCAACCATTTATCAAGACCAATGAATTAAAAATATGTTTAGCTTTTCCATCATTTAAATTCAGTGGAATCATCCTTTGAATATGGTAGGAAAAGTCGTATGATATTTTTCATGTGGCACTTGATTCCTTCTTGAAGAAGAATTATACATTTCATATAGGATTATTATCTGCGCCACTGTTAAGTGTTAAGCACATACCAGGCTCTTAGACCTATTGAAGGTCTGAAAAGTACACAAGAATGGGGGTTGAATTGTATTTTGCATTTTCTTTAATTTAACTTCTGATCAGAGTTTCAGAATCAGAATTGATGTTCAGATTTTGTTTTAATTCATTGGCAGCGGATATAACAGAAGTAAATAAATAACAATATAAGACATAAAATATTTATCCTGGTTCCTCCCTTAATTGAGAGTACTTCAGTCCCCCTTTCCTCATAAGAGATTTTCATTATAACCACTTCATGATTACAATCTCTTATGCTTCTGCATAAGTCTTTTACACTTGCTCAGACTAACTGTCTGAGACTTTTTTACTTAGAGCACATGTCTAAGATGTTCCTCGCTCACACCATCTGACCGAGC